>CM031236.1:653420806-654620806 GCA_018340775.1 Taxus wallichiana var. yunnanensis | reverse complement strand
CTGCTTCGGATCCAAATAATTTGTTTAATGACTCCCAAATCTCTTTAGAAGATTCGTAAAGTTCAGATGATGTAGGTAGGCTTTTGACAGACCAAGACCAATAGTCCCCAATGCTTTTGAGCTTTGATGTTCTGTTTGGCAAGATCGCTTACACTTGTTGGTATGATCACTGATAGTTTAACTACATCCCAAAAGTCCTTTTCAATCAAGAGTCATTGCATTTTTATCTGCCAGGTATGAAAATCTTTTCCTTTAAATTTATCAATGAGACCCAATTTCTCCATTTTTGCACTTCCCCTCACAATCTAGAAAGATATTCGAGATGTCGGTTTCAACCGATAATGCATCTCAATACAAAAAAAGATTTGATTTTATGAACTTTGATTCCCTTTTTTCACATGACTTATATGAAATATCCATTTTAGGATATCACTCTAAAACTCATAAATTAATTAAAAACCGGCAGACTGTAATTCTATTTTTTCCAAGAAAACAAGGTACAGAAATCTTAATAAAAATATATCTTCAAAAAGCTTCACTTTCAACAACACCCAAAAGCTTCAAAAGATGTAGAGAAATATGGAGAACATTAAAAAACTGTGAAACAATTTTTAGTGTCCAGATCTGAATTTTTAATGATGAAAATATAGCTGAAACTTACAAAATTAATAACTCTAGAAATACTTGGGATCTGATTACAAATGATAGCTCAAAAGATAGATAAATCCAATGCATATTCAAGCACAATTTTCCAATGGGTGGAAGACACCCGGAACTGCTCCTCAAATCTGGAACTGAGTAGATAAAACCCTAGAAAATAGTTGTTCCAATATGAATGTAGAAGGTTGGGAATATGAAATATCCCCAAATACGAACGGCAAGCTAGGGATATGGATCTGAAACCCTCACCAAAGAATGCTCTACCAACTAGGTATGGGTTTTTCACCACCGAAGCTAGGGATCCTGCAGAATTTGACCTCCACAAGCAATAAACTGAAAATAGCAAGAGCTCAAAGTGGTTGCATGCATGAATGCCTCTCCAAAAGACCCCAAAGGTTTATTTATAACCTTTTTCTCCAAAACCCCAAATGCATTTTCTGGAGGAAATTATTAAAATAAAGTGACTTTATCATTTATTTCTTTTATTATATCACTTTTTCTTTTTCTTTACTTTTTTTTATTTTAATTGTATCATTAATAAATTAATATAAAGTGTTTATTATAATATTTTATATTGCACTTTATAATTAATTCATTATGACTAAGTTTCCTTTATTCCTCCCTACCCCTTTTCTCGAAGCGCTTGGTCGAAGACCCTTAGCCCATTCATTGTTTCTCGACGGCTAAGGGAGGAATAAAAGAGAAACTTAGTCATAATGAATTAATTATAAAGTGCAATATAAAATATTATTATAAGCGTAACAATCATCCCATGTTGTTTCTATTTGGATCACCTCGTCATGCAACATCAATAATCTTGAGATCAAGACCTTCATAGAATGATCCAGCTCAAAGCAATCTTCCTTACTATTGGACATAGATTTCAAGACCTCATTTGACCTTATATGATGACAGAGAATATGAAGAACAAAAAAAAAGTATAAAAACAAAAATAGAACTGCAATATAGTTGGAGATAAGAGGAAGATACGAGAGCTAGTAGTAGGTGATACAATCAAAGATCTACCGCAAAAATACTTGCCTCTCAGAGCAACCACCAAATTATAAAGCAGGTACCGTGTGTACATTTCAACGGTTTTTATAAGATTATCTAGCATCTATTAGCTCTACAAATCCTTTGATATTATATGCCAAATTACCCGCACGTTCTAATTACTAGATTCAAGATTATTCAAATCTTTATTTACATTTGCTTAGTCAAGTACTTTAGTGACTGAATACGGCAAACTCCATGATCGCAAAAGCTTCAAAATGTAGAGCTTTACTATGAAAAAACAAAAACTAGGCAAGAAGATGGTTTAGGTTGGAGAACCCAAACACTAACCTTATGCAATGGTTTACTCACGATTAGGGTTTTGGGTCATTTTAGTTTATTACAAAGGGTTTCACACATTTGCGAGATCTAATATATTACAACAAAACATATTCTAGCTAGTAATAGCTTAGAACAAAAATTTACAGAGCTTTGTTAGCATCTTGGCTATAACCTCGAGACCCATCACATTGTCTTCATAAGACCTTTTACACTCAAATTCATATAAATAAGTACCCAAAAGTCCTTTGGGAGCTCCGACAATTCTTGTACTTAGTACACACAAGTTCTAGATTTATCCTTTATGCCCATCACCAACTATATATTTATAAATTCTTGTTGCTATTTTTGGCATATGCTTGCTAGTATTTCCACAATCCAGCTTTACCGAATGACCCATCAAGAAGCTCTTAATAATCCCAATATTACTTTGAAATAAATAAAATTAATAAATCAGTAAGGGGTAGCATTTATAATCTGAAAAATTACATAAGACACATGATGCATTTAAAAGGAAGGGAATTGAAAAAAAAACTCGAACTCGCAATCTCTATGTCAGCAGTTATTAACTCACCAATTGCTCTAAATAACATGCAATCAAGGTCGTGATCTTACTTCCTCCTCACCAACAAATTTTAGTAAACTTCAGACCATGGACTTTGAAGAGGGTGGAGGGTGAAATGCAATATGTGAGGATCCTTTTGCACATATTTACGAACTCGGAAAATAAAAGAACAATGAAATGAACTTTGGAAAATAACTCAAATAACTTTTAGATCGCAGGCCACTTCGAGGGGGCAACCTCCTTTGAGCAAGCTCAATACAATAATATTTGTGGATACATTTCATGGCCTAAGCACTCCTTAATATACTAGTTCTATTCTAGAAATTACTACTACCCATGCATGTGGGATAATACTTAATAGCTTACGGGACGACTTACAAAGCATATGCGTCCGTTATATCTATTACATTACTAATGCAAAGAGAAAGGTAAGACGAAGGGTCTTAACATTCCCCCTAAAAAAAAGATTTGTCCTCAAAGTTGTGTGGGAATTGTTGTTGAATCTAGAGAAGGGGCTCCCAAGTTGCATCTTCAGGTTGCATGCCATGCCACTAGATCAAGACCTCGGTGATAGAGCGGTTGCGAAGTTGGCGGGCGTGAACGCCTATCGAGAATCGCAGCAAGCTCCTACATGATGGATCCTTCATTGTCGAGCTCTGGTAGTATTGTTTGTGTCGTAATGTGTTGGCCCGAACTTTCTTCAAACAAGAGACATGAAAGACAGGATGAACTCGCGAGTTGGGTGGAAGCTCAAGCTTGTATGTAGCGGCACCGATCTTTTGGAGAACTTTGTAGGTCCATAAAACTTAGGGCAAGCTTTTGACGCCCTTTGAGTTTCAAGGAAGCCTGTTTGTATGGTTGTAAGCGCAAAAAAACCATATCCCCGAGCTGAAAATTGCGCTCCGAGCAAAGTGTTGATCTGTTTGTTGTTTCATACGGTTTTGCGCCATATGGAGATTGTCCCAAGAGTGCGGAGAATTTGGTCCCATTGGGTGACGGCAGTATCGGAGGCCTAAACTGGAGAATCAGTAAAGAGTGTAAGGGAGGAGAGGTGGTGGCGGTCACAACCATAGACTACTTCATACGGAGTCATTTTGGTGGAGGTGTTATACCACCATTCAAAGCAAGAGGTAGCCACTTGACCCATTGTTGTTGGTGCTCAGAGGTAAAACATTGAAAGAAAAATTTCCAAACATTTGTTAACAATTTTAGTTTGACCATCCATTTGCGGGTGATATCTTGAACTCGTCCTCAATTGGGTACCATGTCTTACGAAATAACTTTGTCCGAAATGGTCAGTGAAAGCGGCATCACGATCTGAGACAATCGAGGTTGGGATATCATGGAGGTAGAAGATTTGGTCAATGAATAGTTGGGCAATGGTTGAGGTCGTATATGGGTGGGATAAGGAACAAAAATGGGCATACTTGGAGAGGTGGTCCACTACGACCAAGATTACTAACTTTCCCCAGATTTAGGAAGCCCTTCAATGAAGTCCATGGAAATATCAATCCAGATCCGGTTGGAATGGGTAATGGTTGTAACAAACCTAGGGTTGCCATTGTTTCACCCTTGTTGTGTTGACATGTATCACATTCCGCCACAAATTGTTTGATGTCTGCCTTCATTCCCTACCAAAAGAAATTCCTACGAACCCGCTCATAGGTTTTAAAAAACTTGAGTGACCTGGCAGACGGAGAAGCATGGAGTTCGAGAAGAATTGCATGGCAAAGCTCAGCTTTAGATGGTAACACCAAGCGCCCTTTATACCACAAATAGGTGTCATCCCAAGAGTAGTGCGGGGATGAGGTAGGATCAGATGCCAATTGTTGGATGAGGCATTGTAGGGTTGGATCTTTGTTCCACTCTTGTTGGAGTTGTGGAAGCCATTCGGGTATGGGCACAAATATTACGCATAGGGAGACTTGATCCTCGAAAGTGCGAGAGAGAGCATTGGCAACCACATTGTCTTTGCCTTTCTTATAGGTGATCTCATAGTCATACCCCATAAGCTTGGAGACCCACTTTTGTTGAGTAGGAGATGAGACTCGTTGTTCAAGGAAGTACTTCAAACCATAGTTAGCATTCTCAGCGAGTACTCCCCGAGTTGGCGAGTAGTCACTAAAGAAAAACCAGTACGAATATGTTGGTGTCCATTTTGAGGTTTGTTCTTAACTCGGTTAAGTTTTCTAAGAAAATTTCCCCATACCCTCTAAAAGACTCAAAGTTACATATGTCAGTTGATCACCAAAGTTTTCTGAAAATCCATTATCCTTCCTTCCCAAGAAATTCAACAAATCAAAGGATGAACATGATTATTAACTCTAAAGAAGCGTGAATGCATCAACTTAAAAATCCGCGGAATGAAGGACTTAATGTTCCATGGATTCCTCCAAAAGGTGAAAGGATGAAGGTCATGACCAAGGCGGTATTCTAGAATAATTGGTAACCATCCAAATTTACTTGGTCTAGCAATATGAAACAAGGGAGGATGTCGTGAATGACTGGTTTTAGGAAACGGGGAAGGTGGTTGTATGACAAAAGCCGGGGTACACTGTTGGTTTAGTATTCCGCGGGTTTGTCAAGAAAGTCAAGACTCATGGATTTCATAAATGTCGCAGAACATTAAAAAACCGCCAAAAGGCCACGGAACACCAGAAAAATAATCAAAGATCATGGATGAAAAGAAAATGCAAGTAAAAGTCGCAACGCAGATTTACTACAAGGGTCAACACTCCGCACATCCTGAAAGCCGCAGGAGACTCAAAAGAAGAACATCTTCTATCAGTGCCCTTACCACGGTGTCCAAATCATACAACATGAATTCAAAGACAACTGATATGTTATCCAAAGGTAAATTCAGTTATAAGAATTAATTGTTGAGTTAACAAATGAAATAAAAGAAGCATATGTATATACTAAAAACAAAATGGGGATTCTATAGGGGCCCAGGCTTGAAATTCACATAACTTATAGTATGCATATACAAAAGGAAGGTTCTTGCAAAAGAGGTACATTATCAATTGATGGTTACACATTCCTCTACAAAGGCGGGAATCTTATTCAACAGCTTCTTCCTAAACTCAAATTCTTTGCATGGTCTTGGGCCCCATAAACATACTAGATATCTCCTGCAAAAGTCACTCAAGACATGCCCATTTCCATGAGTTTTGTAATGTTTGCCTTGGGACCTTCTAAGATTTTGATCAATTCCAATTTCTCCTATAAGAGGAGACCCATTCAAGAAGATTAGACCCACCTTTAAGGTAGGCCTTAGTACCCCGTCGGGTAGCAGCTTTTGAGGTTGAAGATGACCCGGGAATATTAGTTGGTGCCATGGGAGTAGATTCAGGTTCATCCACAAAAATTGGTTGGCTTGCGCGTGTTGGATTGGGATAGCCTCGTCTGCGTCTCTTCAAGAAAGGGGGCGGCACTTCAAGGGCCTTCTCAGAGGAAGATTTCACAGGGGTTTTCTCAAGACGGGCAAGTCTTTGCTCCATCGCGTCTATTTTACAAGGAATTGATGATGACTTCCACAAGATCATCAACAGACACTACATAGGCATCGGCAGGAATTTCTTTCTCCACCAATTCCTCATTGAAGAATAATGGAGATATATCAATAATATTCTTATTAATGGCAGGTCGGCAGTGGAGCCAAAACTTCTATAGTGATTCAGGAGTTTTGTGATCCTCTACACGAAACAAATGATGATACGAACACCTGAAAAACAAGAAAGGAGTCATTTTAACAAGCCTCCGTATCGGTTGCTACCCGAACAATGCGAGATGTTAACGGTCCCGATCGCTCTCCCCGATCTTCAATCTCAAACAACATTCTCACAAAAGCCTCTTCTAGGCCAAAAAGGTCAAAAATTGAGTGCAAAGTCTCCAAAGAAAGTTCCTTCAAACTAGTTCCTAATTCCACATCCGCCATTTCTTGAGAAGGATGAACACAAACTTTATTTTCACTCGAATGCTTGAAGGAAGATGCAATCTTATGAGAGAACAATGAGAATTTATAAAAGAATGAAGTTTTGGAGTGATTGTGTGAGGTATCATTTTAGGAATGAATGCAAAATCAATTCTGAATACTCGCACGGGTCTAGAGAAAAGGAGAACGGATTGATATCTTTCAAAAGGTGATTTTTAGCTTAAAGCGACAATTCGCACAGAGGAGGCATCAAATACGAGGGAGTATCAATGATTATTCGTTTCCCAAGGCATATTCCCCAAAAGGGCAAGTGTCAAATCAGTTAAGATAACGGCATGAGGAAATAGATGGTTTGTGATTGGGTGCATGAGTGATGGTGACAACATAGATAGGACAAAAAGGATTAAACAATAAAAGTAAAAATCCCACATACATCCATGTTAGCATCTAGAAGCGAATCAAATTAAGGAATAAAGGTATCTTCATGGTTGCAAAATATTTCCCAAAAATGGAGCTTGTTTGCGCATCTTTTTGGGATGGTTTGTTGAAGTTTTGGGGAAATCGGGTTGTAAGAAGACATCAAATTGTATAAATATGAGGTTGTCCTCATAATTAAGGGAGTTGAATTTTGGTATTCTGATCAGAGGGGGCTTAGTCTTTAAATTTCTGAAGAGGTCTTGAGATAAAATTGTGAATACCGCATGTTTCCTTTGTGAAATGCGTATAGAGTTTAGTTTCCCAAACTTCTGTGTCAAGGTGGTTGTGAGTGTACAACCATTGGCGAGCTTTGAGAGCATTCAATTGATGTTCCCTTGCTAAAAAGTTCAAGAACTCAATAATATATGTCCTCTTTTAAGTTTAATTTTTGCGTTTTGGATGACAAATTGTTGATTGATGAGTCATACTTTCTGCTACAGTCTTGCATTTACTTGTTTCTCTTTGTCATACACTAGATTTGTCCTTGATGCTTGTGTTTTGGTCATTAAGTTTGATATTGTGTTGTGAGCTTTCCTTCTGCAATATTGAACTGGATTATAAAACCCTTGTCATAAACATTTTGTATTAATAGATTTTTGTTAGTCCTTGAGTGTATCTTGGGTGTATGAGAGATGAAGCAGTAAATACTTCACTAAAATGCTTACACGAGTTCTTGTGTCATGTATTTTAGAGATTGATTTGAAACTTTGCATCTATTGGGTATCAATGAATGCAAATCTTTCTTTGTAGAAATTGTTACTTCTTGATCCAGTTTTATGTACTTTCCAAGATTGCAAGATGCTTTAAGTGTTAAATGCCTTACCACAATGAATGTCTCTACCTATAATTCCCCTCTGTGAAGTTATAATTGCCATAATTAACCCCATTCCCCATTATTAAAATGTCCTTTTGTTCTATTTCACTACCAAGTTGCTCTAAACACCACTAAAGGTGTCTATTAGCCTTGATTTCATTATCTAGAGAATGCAAGAGCAATTATACTTAACTGTCTTTAGTAACCTATGTCTGCAAAGTAAACATACACAACATACTTTTGTGACAACTCGTGAGAGTGAGTGTTGTGTCCATTGGCCATGTTTATCCCAGATTGACCCACCATTTGAGAAGAAATTGAGGGAACAAAGACTCCATCTCCCCCTCTCGCATTCAAGTTACACCGCAGGTCCTCTCACCCTGATTCAAGGCGGGACCAAAAGTAGTAGGTAAAGGCCATTTCCTTTGTAAAGTGCCCCTCAATCATCCCGAGGAAAGTGCTACACCCATCCCGGCTACAAAACGACGCACCAACCCGGTCTACCATTGTTCCAAGCCATTTTCCCCCTTTTTTCCACAAAGGAGAAATTGTTGTCAATCCAACAGGGGTGCAAATTTGAGGACCAACAGAATACTTGCTTGGAAAACTCGCCACTCGGGCTCGACGAGTTTTGGCGAGTATTCGCCATGAATATTCGGCGAATACTCGCCAAAACTCGGTGAGTCCAAGCCAAATACTCGCCCACGCGGACTGTACACGCAAACACGTCTTTTACACTCAAAAAACTCGGTTTTTTTCCTTTATAAGGCCCTAAAGCACTTCATTTTCATTCACACAACCATTTGAGCTTGCATTGCATGTGTTGAATGGATTTTTGAGCGAATTCGAAGAGGAAATTTGGAGAATTGCATTTGGAGGTAAGTTTTTTTTTTAATTCTTTCAAGTTTTTGCAAATTTGGTATAATATTATTTAAGATTTATATATTCATATTGTAATTCCAAACATATGTAATGTAAAAGCGAATGCTTTTAATTTTTTAATAGTCATTTGCAGCCGGAGGTATGGTTCTTTTTTACGCAAATTCGTTCTAAATTATTTAAATTTTACGTGTATTGTAATCGATTCATCGAATATGTTTTGTAAATATGTGTTGTAATTTTAAATGTGTTCAATGTGATTGCGAATCATTTTAAATTTTTAATACTCATTTGCAACCGTAGGTATGTTATTTTTATTAAATTACGGTGAAATATGGTTATTCAAGGACGTTTTTTAATTTAATTAAGCTTACGTTTTTTAATTTTTTAAATGTGCATTGTGTTGCAGATTAGAGCTTAATGATGGTATCGTGTTCGGCATTTGCGTCAACATCACTAGGTCAACATCACTAGCAGGAACCGTTCCTGCAAATGCCCGTACCCTCGCTTGGAAGTATGGTGTACGTGGAGCAGTTTATGGAACAGCTTTGCAATTTCTATGGCGAGAACATTTTCGGAGGCATCAATCGTTTGAAGCAATGTTTTAAAATCGGAACCGGACTCCTTTTTGAACCGGTCGAGGTTGACTCGACCGAACCGAACCGGACGGTTCAAACTCTATGAATCCTTTACTAAAAACACATAAAAATTACATTTTTAAAGAAAGAAATATATTTGAAAAATTAGAAACCATGATGCCAACAATTACACACAAAATACACAAAGTTTGCTCATGTATATAGTGATAGTTGGAATACTCGCACTCAAAGAAACACTCATGGACCCCAAAAAAAAAAAAAAACTTCGCAATATTCGGCCAATACTACTGGAATACTCGGAACTTAAAAATACTCAAATTTCTTTAAAAAACATAAAATTGCAGCCAAAACCATGTATTTGCAAGGTGTTTTCTTTCATTGCTATTAATGCTTTCTTTTTTAGTTGGGACCTTTACGATAGCCTTCATCTCTTGTGTCCGAGGATGCGCAAATTGGAGTTTAAACACAAAAAGACTCTTAAAATAGCAAAAAAAAAAACCTATGCATCTGTTGATAACTTGATATGTGAAGTCAACATTTGAATAAGCGTGTCGCGACCAAGTTGGTAGGTGGGACGATTAGTCCGAGCACGGAGAATACTCACGAGTTTTGGAAAGCTATCCAAGTATTTTTAATTACTAATGCATCTACAAGCAATCAAAGCTCATGATTCTTTCAAGATTGCAAGAAGTTCCTTGGTCCAAAAAGGTGCAAAAATAGATTTTATGAAAATAAGAAAAATATTGCCATCAATGCGTAGAGCTCGAGAAAATATGCACTTTTAGAGATAACGACACCAAACGAGCCACAAATGAAAGTTATGGCACATGCAAGTTTTTGTTGCTACATCTTCCCTGGACCCTTTCCAAAATGGCAAATTTTATTCTATGCTTGTGTTTTTTTCACCAAAATCCAAAAAAAGAAAAGAAATGCCAAAAAAAAGGAAAGAAATGCCGATTTCATGAGGCGGTTCGGTGATGAAACGGACGGTTTGACCGATGCTAAAACCGGTCAACCGATCCGGTTTCTTTGACCGGTGAAAAGCGGTGCTTTAAAATGTTAAACCGGTCAAACCGTTCAGATAATTCCGGTTTAACGACCGGTTTTTAAAACACTGGTATGCAAGTATCACTTTGCAAATGCCATTGTTTGCCATCAAAAGGTTTGCCCCAATGTTATGAAAGAGGCAAACGGCAGAGCTAACGGAGAAGAAACTAGAGAGGAAAAGGTGCCTCAACCATAAGAAAAGCCATAGATTCAAAATCGCCAAAAACGATAAATCGCGATAAATCGCGTTCTTTCGCCACACGATAAAACTTGCAAAATTTTTTCGAAATGGTATAAATCGCCCTAAGTGGGGTCGCTAAAACCCTCAAAATCGTTGAAAATCGCATTAAAATCGGAGAAAATTGGAAATAACGCCGCTAGGTGCAAGACGAAAATAAAGTAAATCGATTTGTTTTTTTCTCTTTCCGTGGGCGTGGTGAGAGCACTAAAATACTTTCTGGCGTATTTTTAATCAAATCGTGTGCATTTATTACTTTATTATTCTTTTCAGGTCATTTTTAAATCACTTTTAGTCCCACATTCTTCCTGCTTGGAAAAAAGTAGAAACTTTATACTTGTTTGGGGGGTTTAGACCTATTTTTGCAGCGATTTTTCCCTCTCGAGAAATCTTTTAGAGAGGGAAAAGGTGCATTCATTTAAAATTTTTTTACATTGTCACTTCTTGCATCATTTAACATTGTTTTTACATTTAATTTAAGTATATTTTATGAGTTTAAATGTTTTTAGAAGTAGCATAAAGTTGCCGATTTTGCGATTTTTGCCGATTCCCGATTTCCGATTCAAAATTTGCCCCGGATTAATCTAGAAGCCGATTTACGATTTTTTCAACTATGGTACAATGATTAGACACGGGCTTTCAATGACAGAGGATTCGGAGAATGATGCTTTAACAATTGTGGGCTTTACTCGTGGTCCACATACAAACCGGAAGAGACACATCTTCATCAAGTTCGAGCAAAGGCATACATAACTTTTTGTGCCAAGGAACATACCTGGAGCACAACCTTCATTGCAAGGTACAACCTAGAACAAGGATATGCACGAGGAAGCGGATAAAGCATGTGCAAATTTTTGGTACTACAACAACCTTCCATTCAATGTGGCAAAGAGCCCGTATTGGGAGTACTTGGTGACAACATTGATAATTGCAAGGAAAGGGTACAAGGCACCCTCTCCAAAAGATTTGAGTGGAAAATTGCTCCAGGGTGCAGTTGCAGATGCCACTACAATTCTAGAAGATCAAAAGAAACAATGGCACAAATACGGATGCACCATTCTTTCAAATGGGTGGACGGATGGAAGGAATCGCACCCTCATTAATTTTTTTCGGCTCCAAATTGTGAGAATCGAGATGGTGTTTTTGAAGTCTATTGATGTCTCTAACATAGTAAAAAATGTAGAGAATTTGAGTGTTATGTTGGAGAACACTTATATTAGAGGTGGGCATACAAAATGTTGTGCAAGTTGTCACAAACAATGCAGCAACATATGTGGTGGTTGGGAGACTACTGCAGAGAGACATCCATCACTCTTTTGGACTCCTTGTGCAGCTCATTGCCTTGACCTTCTTTTAGAGGACATAGGAAAAATTGATTGGGTGAGGCCGGTTGTAGAAGATGCAAGAAACATAACAAAGTACATATATAATCACCCTTGGGTTCGAGCTTGATGAGAGAACACACAAAGGGGAAAGAGCTTGTTCGAGTCGGTGTCACAAGGTTTGCAACTAACTTCTTAACGTTGTAAAGTATTTCTAGTTTGTTGACATCATTGAAACAAATGTTTGTGAGTCAAGCATGGCTAGACTCACAATATTCAAAGAAAGTTGGAGAGAGGATTGCAAAGATAGTTTTTGATGATATCTTTGCAAAGAGAGCTATAGAGATCATCAAGGTAATTTCAAACTTCAATTTATATTTCAAGTTGATTCCTTTATTTTAATTTGTTAAATTATAAATATATTGTTATTTACTTTTTTACTTTATTTGTAAGTTTGTAACCTTACATTTTAATTTGTGTAGGTGTCAAAGCCGTTGGTGAGGGTTTTGCGTTTGGTTGATGGGGAGCAAAACCCTATGGGGTACATTTATGAGGCCATGGATAGGGCCAAAGAGTCTATCCAAAACTATTATAGGGGGATATCGTCAAATATGGTCCCTTTTGGGAGATTATTGATCGGAGGTGGAACAATCAACTCCACCAACCTATTCATGCAGCACGGTACTACCTCATGCCCAAGTATTTCTTCTCCGACGCCTTCATAGATGTGAACGGAGAGGTTATAGAGGTCCTTTCAACATGTATTGAGAGGATGATACAAGATGTTGAGATGAGGGACCTCATTATTTTATATCTGCAAAATTACAAACATGCTTTGGGGAGGCTCTTTTCTTCAGGGTTAGCTATCCGAGGGAGAACCACACGCACACCGAGGTAATAAAAATTAAAATGTTTACTAAGTTACTTATTAGTAACAAATTTGATTTTATTAATTACTTATAAACTTTTGATTATCTTGTTTGTAAGTTCTTGGTGGGAGGATTGGGGAGGAAATACCCCGCATCTTCAAAAACTAGCCCTTGAATTCTATCTCACCCTTGTAGTGCTTTTCGATGTGAACGCAACTGGAGTTTTTTTAAGGCCATTCACACGAAGAAGCACAAGTTGACTCAAAAACAGCTCAACGACTTGGTTTTTGTGCAATACAATCTCCGGTTTCGCAAAAAAAGTGGAGGCCACATCAGAGGAGCTTATTGATTTGGATAAGATAGATCCATACAACGAGTGGACTGGGCAAGAAGAGGAAATCCCTGCGTTCACAAAGGATGAGATTGCTTCTTTTGAGAGGGAAGCTATGGAGGGAGAAGCACTAGCAGGAGATATTAGATTGGATGACATCTTTAGAGGTGATCTCCAACATGCAACAAAGGAGCCACCACCATCTACTACCAGGTTGGAGCCAAAGTCGCAGCCTTCTAGGAGGAGCCAGGAGACGCAGCCGAGTGTGGGGACTAGTAGAGGCACTAGACCCTCTCCCCAATATTTCTCTAGAGCGGGGAAGAGGAAAACGTAACTTATTGTATATTGTAATTTGCATAGATATGAAATTTATGATGATATTTTTCAATGACAATCATCATAAATTCATAAAGCACTTATGATGGTGCAAATTTTGTATTGTATTTGTATTCAAATCTAATAGAAAACACTTCTCCAACATTTTAACGACTCATTTGATACATTTTGTAGCTATATTTTGCTTAAATTTTATGATTTTTAAAGAAATTTGCATATTTTTAAGTTGCTTAGTAATCCCAAGTATTCGTGGAGTCTTGTCGAGTTTTTGCCAAGTTAATTTTTTTGGGTCTGCCAAGTATTCGCCAATACGAGTATGCAAATTATGCCACCAAGTACTTTAGTGCGACTCATGACTGGGGTCCTAAAACCATTTTTGGGTATGTCACAATGTATTTTGATGACATTTTAATATTCAGTAGGACAGAGGAGCATTTGATATACTTACATAAAGTGTTGCAGCAGTTGTGGGAGGAGAAATTGTCGATAAATCTGAAAACATGTAGTTATATAAAAGAAGAAGTCGTATATTTGGGTTTCCTGATTTTCCCAGAACGTTTGAAGATAGATTCAAAATAGGTGAGAGTAATACTTGATTAGCCATCGCCTATAGGAGTACTTTTGAAGTGTTAAGCTTTCATCATTTGGTGAGTTTTTACAAGAAGTTCATTCAGAATTTCAGCGGTACATGTGCACCTATCACTGGGGTCATGCAAGAAGATAGAAAGAAGTATGTTTGGACAGCGAGCGCAGAAGAAAGTTTTCAGCAGTTGAGGAAAGCGACCAAGCAGCCAGTATTGGTGTTGCCAGATTTCTCCAAGGTATTTCAGGTCGACTACAATGCAAGTGGTGTAGCAATTGGTACACTATTAAGTCAAGAAGCAAAGACTGATATTAAACTTCAGTAAGAAGCTGAATGATGCAAAGTGCAAATATTCAATATATGATCAAGAGTTTTATGCAATTGTACAAGAACTCAAGAAGTGGACATTAACTATTGCCTAAAGAGTTTATTTTATATACAGACTATCAAGCACTATAGTTCATTAATAGTCCATGAAAATTGAATCATGGAAACATGAAGTGGGTAGAATTTCTACAGAGTTACTCATTTGTGTTGAAGCACAAAAGTGGTAAATTAAATAGACTTGTTGATGCTTCGAGTAGGAGAAATATTTTGTTGGCTGAAATGCAATTGGAAATCATAGGAGTTGATTCTATGTAAGATTTATACAAATATGATGAAGATTTCAAGGAGGCATGGCATGCATGTGCAGAACCAGTATGTCTGGACAGAACCGTGGTTCGATTATTTCATTCAAGAAGGCATATTTGTCGAGGGTAAGCAGTGATGCATACCTAGAGCATCGATGGATGGGAATTTGATAAGAGCGAAGCATAGTAGAGGTCCAACATCTCATTTGGGCATGATAAGACTAATGTACAATTGGTGGAAAGTTAGTTTTGGCCTAAAATGAATACAAATGTACACAAGTATGTGCAAGAATGTAGAGTTTGTCAGCTAGCTAAAGGTAGAAGTCAAAATGCAGGATAGTATCAAATGTTGCCTATTCTAGAGAAGCCATGAGAAGACATAATTATGAATTTTGTATTAGGTTTACTTAGGACACAAAAAGGTTTGATTCCATTTTTGTTGTAGTGGATAGATTTTCCAAGATAGAACATGTTATAACATGTAAGAAGATAGGAGAGCACAAGCATTCAAATTCAAATTGTTCTATACATAGGAGCCTACTAAGATTTACCTAACCAATAATTGTGTTCGTTGACCCAAGTCAACCTTCATCGAGTTGTTACCATATGATGCGCTAAGGAAACATTTAGTCCTTATCTTACAAAACTCAAGAATACCACAATTGCTAACATATAAAACACTAATCCAAAAATGGAGCATATAACAACGCACATAGTATCGATGATGCAATGTCAAGTCATGGGGAGCGCATGAAGCAAAATAACGAAACCATAGTCAAACCCCCATTATCAGGTGATCAAGTGATTAGTCCAATGCTCTTGACAATGATTATAGCCCAATGATCGCCAATCATGCATATGGAGATTTTGTGGAGGAATCTGACAAATACTATTGTCGACGGCGAGTTCTAGCGTTGGTGTTCTTCCAAAGAAGACTTGGAAGAGTCTTGGGAAGCCCACTATATAGTCGTTGATCTTCCCATTGGTGGGAGTCGAGCATCATGATATAAAGATGTTAGAGTTCTTCTAACTCAAAAGGTAATTATTGGCACTCAACCCTTTATACTAAATTTTGTAGTCATCTTGTTGAGGAGGAGGCCTGTGAAGCATTATTGAGTCAGGGTTGGTTGATAGCAGCCAAAACCAACTATAACTAAAAGTATCTGCCCTCCATTTTGAATAAAGGTCAAGAAGTAAATAACAGACTTGAAGGATCAAGCACTAAATGAGCCCCATCCAAAGACATTAGACTCAAACTCCAAAGAACACTCGTAGATGGAAACCAAGGTACAATGGAGCCGATCGATCAAGAGATATTTAAGTTCTGATCTTACTCGAAAATGAAATGGACTCCCGAGGGCCTATTCCATTAGTAGATGGAAGATTGAGATGTTCCAACTAGATTGCAATAAAATTGAAGTTATGGAGATAATATTAGAAGGCTTACAAAGAGAGGACCTAAAACATATGTTAACAATGCCAAGTCCTTTTGATGTTATTGTTACGGTCTACTTACCTACCTAAGTTCACCAAACACAACATCAAGGATGCCAAGAACCAACTACAATGAGCATGAACATAAGGTCTACAGATAAATTGCATTGGAACAAATAAAAATCTGATTTTATGACAGCAGTATATAGAAAAATATGACAGCAAAGTACAGTTAAGGCAGCAAGGTATAAAATCAGAAAATAACCAATATCTTCACTTTTATTGCAATTAAACTAACATGCAGACAACATGTGGTAACATGCATCAACATGGGACTAACTGAATGATTAACATTGATGCATCTGAATGTCAAAAGATGCATGACATATCCCCTTTCATGCATTTTATAATCAAGATTTCCAACCAAAAGTTCCACATAAAATAAATGATCTCTCTTCTTGAATATGGTTGTCTTCTCTTTACGGACTTGAAATCTGGATCAACAAGCCTCACTTTTAAACTTAAAGAATCGACAACCCGATCTGAATAAACTCCACAATAGCAAACTAGGGCTGGATCTCTCACCACCGAAGAGTGCTCTACTAGCTAGGGATAGATCTTTCACTACCGAAGCTAGGGTTCCTGCGGAATTTCACCTCCACACAAGAAAGCAAGCTGAAAGCTCCAACATAAGATGGCAAAATGAACCTCCATCCTTTTTCCTCCCCAAACACCACCTTTTATAACTTTTTCCATCATAAAAGTGCCCATAAAACCCTAATTCGACCCCCTTGGAGATATGTCATATTTTAATCGTCACTTAAAGTGACTTTATTTCTCCTAGGCCAAAAAGTCCACTTAAGTGACCCCAACGAAGAAATAGAACATTACCCCACCTTTTTCACTTAAGTCATCATAAAGTACATGCATAACGCCAAAACATAACATATAAGTGAAATGTAGGTGAAAACCATACCCAACAACTCTCTACGCCACTAGCCCCTTGGGTATGACCAAGGCTAAGACGGAAAACCAATCACTAGACCGTGGAGGTAGGAATGGGGACATTACAGTCCGCCCTTCCCGAAATTTGCTTGTCCTCAAGCGAACGTAAACTAGGGTGCTGTAAAATCTGCTCTCCCTCCCAAGTGGCATCCTCTAGTGGTAAGTCTTTCCACCGCACTAGATATTACTGTGATTACCCTGTTCCGAAGCTTCCTTTGTCTTACCTCAATAATAGATTTTGGTTCTAAGACCACTTCCCTCGTCATCCATGGTGGTAAATCTGTGGAAGGCGCAATATGTTGTCCAAGTGCCTTTTTGAGGCACGAAACATGGAAGACATTATGAATCTTATTGTGCTCTGGAAGCTCCAACTCATATGCTACTGCCCCAACTCTGCGCACTATCCTGTATGGCCCATAGAATCGCGGTTTTAGCTTCTCTGCACCGCTCTTCTTGAGTGAGGATTGTCTGTATGGCTGCAACCGTAAGAAGACCAAATCTCCAACCTCGAATGATCTCTCAACTTTGTGCCTGTCTGCATATACCTTTTGTTGATTTTGCGCCTTTACGTATGTTCTCCTTGAGAGCCTTTAGAATGTCCTGGTTCTCCTGTACCCAATCACGAGCTTTGGGAGCTCGGCTATCTGATAATACTAGGTCTACAAATGAGGATGCCTCATAACCATATAATGCTCGAAAAGGAGTCATACCAATACTCATCTGGTAGGTGGTATTGTAACAATATTCACCCATATGTAGCCATTTGACCCATGCACGTTGATGTCCTGCAACATAGCTACACAAGTAGCCCTCTATCCACTTGTTCACTATCTCAGTTTGCCCATCAGTCTGTGGATGATAGTTGGTACTAGGTGTCAACTCCGTACCTGCAAGCCTGAAGATCTCCTGCCAGAATGTACTCATGAAAATCTTATCCCTATCGCTGACAATACTCTTAGGCAACCCATGATGCCTAAAAATACCTGTGAAGAAAGTCTGAGCCACCTGCGGTGCCTTGTGCCCTGAAGGCATAGAAAGGAAATGGGCATATTTAGTCAACCGATCAACCACCACATATATGCAATCGTGCCCATACACTGAGGGAAGACCTGTGATAAAATCCATGGATATACTCTCCCACTTCTATTCTGGAATAGGCAGAGGTTGTAGAAGTCTGCTTTGGGAAAGAGTGCTCTGCCTTGGTTTGCTGACAAACCAAACACTCCCTGACATGGTTAAGGACGTCGTCCTTTAACCCCTTCCATGTGAATCTCTCTCTGATGTACCTGTATGTCTTAAAATATCCTGGATGTCCAGCCAAGGGTGTATCATGCACTGCTCGAAGGATCTTCTCCTTCATTTTGGACTCTGGTACAAGGAAAATTCTATCCTTGTAGTAGATGAGGTCGTCCACCACTCTGTATCGATCATCTGAATAATGCCATCCATAATCTCACATGCAAACTGATTTTTGGAGTACTCAACAAGTATATGAGCCTTCCAATCAGCTGAAATCTCTGACATAAAGAAAATCATAGAATCAAAGCAAGGCCTCCTAGACAATGCATCAACCACCACATTATTCTTACCTTTCTTGTATTCTATGTCGAAATCAAAAGCCTAAATCTTATTTACCCATCTCTGTTGGCGGTCATTGAGATCCTTTTGCTCCAAAAAGAACCTCAAGCTATTGTGATCCGTATGAACCACAAATTTGTTGCCCACTAAATATTGTCTGAATTTGACCAATGCATGCATAATGGCCAACATCTCCTTGTCGTAAATTGAGAATCCTCTCTCTACTGGACTCAATTTCCGACTCTCATAGGCAATGGGATGCCTATCTGCATGAGCACTGCTCCAACACCCACTCCTGATGCATCGCATTCGAGTACAAATGGCCGAGTGAAATCTGGCAATGTAAGAACTGGACAAGAACTCATCACCCCCTTAAGGTGATCAAAAACTCTTGTGCTGAATTTGACCAAGCAAAAGCCCCCTTCTTGGTCAAGTCTGTCAAGGGTGCAGTCAAGCGAGAGAAGTTCTTCACAAACCTCCTATAATATGTGCATAGTCCCAAGAATCCTCTTAAGTGTGTCAAAGTCCTAGGTGGTGGCCAATCCAAAATCGCTTGAATCTTCTCCCTATCCACCTTGACTCCACCTCCTCCGATCACATAGCCCAAATATAGCAGCTCTGTCATACCAAACTCGCACTTAGAAGCTTTCGCATAAAGCGAATTAGCTTCCAAAATTCCCAACACCTCATCAAGATGTTGAATGTGATCCTCCCACGTCCTACTGTAGACCAAAATGTCATCAAAGAAGACCAATACAAACTTCCATGCAAATGGCGGTTGAACACATGGTTCATGCAGGACTGAAATGTGGCCGGTGCATTAGACAAACCGAATGGCATCACCAAAAACTCGAAGTGGCCATAGTGGCACCTGAAAGTTGTCTTATGCACATCCTCCTCTCTGACCTTGATCTGGTGATATCCAGATCGCAAGTCTATTTTGGAAAAATAGACTGCTCCATGTAGCTCATCTAGTAGTTCATCAATGTGTGGCACAGGATACTTATTTTTTATTGTCTTCTTATTTAGTGCACGGTAATCTATGCACATTCGCATGGTTCCATCTTTCTTCTTCACCAACACCACTGAAGAAGCAAAAGGACTAGAACTAGGTCTAATATGCCCCATGTCCAGAAGCTCGTGTATAGTCCTCTCAATCTCATCCTTAAACCGTTTGGGGTGACGGTAAGGAGTAGTAACCACTGGCTTGTTGTCCCCAAGCTCAATCACGTGTTCAAACCCCCTGTCTGGTGGTACACCTGGAGGTATGTCCTGAAAAACTGCATTGTGCTTGTCCAATAGGCCTTGGACATCCACATGATACTCTGACGGTCACTCCCTGTATTCTTGGTCGAAACCAAGCAATGAACGGCCCAATCCACCTCATCGTGCCGAAAGATCCTCTCCATCCTCTTAGTTGTGACTACCCTGGGTGCTCCTGTAGATAGACCCCTCAAGGTTACATTCCTGCCCTCGGACTTGAATTTCAGCTCCATCGTCTAAAAGTTAGTACGAAATTCACCAAGGGAGTGAAGCCACTGAACTCCCAATACTACGTTGGTCTCTCCAATGCCGACAATATAGAAGTCATCAGTAGCGGTGTAGTTCCCCATGGTGATGCTCAACTGTGGAACTTTACGGGTGCATCTCATAGACTCACCATTGGCTACAACAACGTTGAAGCCCTCAAAGTCCTCTGTCTGTAGGCCGCGTCTCTCAACCAAGGATGCATCAATAAAGTTGTGGGTAGCCCCACTATCAATAAGTACAACAACACACGCTGCCCTGCATAACTCCCCTAACTCTGAATGCCTTGTACCTCGGGGTACTAGACAAAGTGGCTATAGTCTCTGAGGAAAACCTCCTCCTCTTGCTCATCAGTACCATCCAAAGCATCTTCATCTCCGTCATCCATTTCCTGGGTCTCTAGTTGCTCATCTCCATCTCTCTCTCTCTCTCTCTCTCTCCTCCTCAAAGACCTCAATGAATTGGGCCTTGCCCTTTCCTGTGCAATCATGTCCGGGGCCCACGGTGAACGGCAATCGAAACAAAGTTTCTTTCGCCTCAGCTCATCCCTAAGCTCTCGTGAAATAAATGGCTTTCTAGCCGTCTCCTGTCTTTGTGGTGGCCCCTTCGGCTGGAACCCATCTATTCTAGATGGGGGTCCTCTCTGTTGAACTCGAGGTGGAAACCTTGGCTTCGAGTGGCTAACTCCAAATCTCGGGCTCTCCTGATGGCATCGTGTAGTGAAGAAGGCTCGAATGCCTTCACAAACCTTTTAGTGAATCATCGACCTGCTATAAAAAGTGAAGTCAACCTCACCTCAGAAACATCAGTAACCATCACTGACAACCGCTGAAAATCTGCAATGTACCCATCCAAGGATCCTGTCTGTCTCAAATGAGTCAACTCTCTGAAGAATCTGTCGGGATCCCGCCTGTCAAACCTGCCCACCAGTCTCTCTGCAAAATCCGCATAAGTGGTAATATGCGTGTGTCCCTGTGTGACAAGGCCATGATGCCACCAATCATGTGCATCTCCCTCAAGATGTAGGATTGCAAATTTTATTGCATCCTCTTCGCGCATGGGATTCAAGTCAAAGTAAGTTTTTAACTTCTGAATCCATGATGTCGCGGTACACTTCTTGGATCCGTCGAAGTGTGGAACTGAAATCTGCCCCAATCGCCTCTGTAGCTCGGGAACATGAGGATAGTGATCCCGCTTGGGCCGGCTACCGATCTTCATCCTGCAATACTCCGGAAAGGCATATTAGCTTTGAACCCTTCACTCAAGGATTCATACTTTGCCCAACAAGTCTCCTCATCAATAATATCCCCTTGTTGCCCAACCAGTGTCACTTCTGGATCTTTCAGGAAAACTGGTTCATGCATGCTCAACCGTGTGTTTTGGGATGAAGGAGTGTGCTGCCCTGATCTGCCGTTTTCATCTTTGTGAGTCCGCAGCCGGAATTACTGTTTTCACCTCTTTCCATATGGTTCCCAAGGCCACCCTGTGATAATCTCTCTGTGAGTTGGCTCAAGTAGAGGTTTGTAGTCTCTTGTTGTTTTACCATATTTATAAACATTTTCTTCATAAACTCTTCATTCAGCTGTTCCTCTGATTTTCCATCTTTATCCGCCATGTCTGGACCTTCTTTCTTGGGTGTATTCTTCCTGGAATAAACCTTCATACACTACCCAACAGGCTGTAGAAAAGACTGCTCTGATACCACTGAAATATCCCTTTCCGGATTTATTTTATATTCAAGATTTCCAACCAAATTTTCACAAATAAAAATCTGATTTTATGACAGCAGTATATAGAAAAATATGACAGCAAAGTACAGTTAAGGCAGCAAGGTATAAAATCAGAAAATAACCAATATCTTCACTTTTATTGCAATTAAACTAACATGCAGCAACATGCAAGTAACATGCATCAACATGCAATGACATGCATGTAACATGCATCAACATGCAATGACATGCATCAACATGCAATGACAAGAAGTTCCACTGATAAAATAAATGATCTCTCTTACTGAATATGGCTGTCTTCTCTTTCTGGACTTGAAACTGGATCAACAAGCCTCTGAAACTCTGAATCTGACAACCCGATCTGAATAAACTCCACAATAGCAAACTAGGGCTGGATCTCTCACCACCGAAGAGTGCTCTACTAGCTAGGGATAGATCTTTCACTACCGAAGCTAGGGTTCCTGCGGAATTTCACCTCCACAAGCAAGGAAAGCAAGCTGAAAGCTCCAACATAAGATGGCAAAATGAACCTCCCTTCCTTTTTCCTCCCCAAACACCACCTTTTATAACTTTTTTCATCATAAAAGTGCATATATAAAACCTAATTCGACCCCCTTGGAGATATGTCATATTTTAATCGTCACTTAAAGTGACTTTATTTCTCTAGGCCAAAAAAAGGTCCACTTAAGTGACCCCAAGTTGAAGAAATAGAACATTACCCCACCTTTTTCACTTAAGTCATCATAAAGTACATGCATAACGCCAAAATATAACATATAAGTGAAATGTAGGTGAAAACCATACCCAACACACTCTTTGTGCCCATGTCTAGCCCGCTGCTTGGGTATGACCAAGGCTAAGCCTTTCTGCTTGTCACCATAGACCGTGGAGGTAGGAATGGGGACATGACTTAGCAAAATTTGTGTGTGTTGGTGACTTGCACCTAAGTTTCCACAGAATAAACAAAGCTGTGACCCGTAAACAATGCCAAATACTTCTGAGGGAGTCTCTAATAATGGACCTAGAATCACCAAATAGGGCTGCCTGCCAATGTTACGAATTTGGGAATAAATGTTTGCACTTTCTGAAGACATTTGACCATGAAGGGTGATAGAATATCCAGACTTTGGTTTACAATGGTGACTCAAAAACCAGTGCCCTATCCATTGGGTAGATGTCAAAACAAGGCATCAAAATGAACACTCAGATAGGAAGAGATAAATGAAAACTTGGATATAGCTAGGAACTTTCCCATTTTATTGACACAGTCAGACACAAATGAAATTAATTCAATAATTTATGTACATCAAAAGGGGCAAAACGAGGCAAAAATTATACAAATACCTTGATGGGTTGGGAGAAAATGAACCTCTATGGAACAAGAAAATGAAATTCTGACTCATGGGGGCTGGAAAGTAGCAACTGACAGAGCAATGATGTATGAGCTTGGCATTATTAAGCATAAAAGATTATCTGCAAAAGAAACGTCGACGACAAAACACCATCACTTGTAAATACATATTAATAAATTCATGAGGCCAACTAGTAAGAATGCAGCCTTTCTTCAAAAAAGCACACACGTTGTGTTGAAGTTGTGTATCTAGATGTCCATCTTGTTGAAAATTCACATCATCAAGTCTTTAAAATGGCTCAGCAATCAACTGAAATGATTTCATCTTCCTCCGTGGCAACAACAGGGCCTCCACTGAACATTCCTTCCTCATCAATGTTTTTTTGTTCCCAAGGAAAAAACCCAAAACACTCGAGAATCTCCTTGGGCTTTGTCAAGTAAGAAGTTTTGAGTTCGGCCTCTTTAACGAAAAGAAACATTCCAATAATCTCCTCTTTCATGGAAAGCCTCAAGAGGAAGTGCTTTCAATAAAGGATTGTTATATATATATAGCAATCCTTGCTGAAAAAAATTTCAACAATGGGTGCAAATCCGTCCAGGAACAAATAATCCACTCATATAGGCCTATTAACTTCTCATATTTGATGGATGTCCCTTTCAATCTTGTACAAGTCTCAAGAAGATGACATTTCTGCTCCATCTCTGTATCATATCTCAATAGAAAGAGCTCGACGTCTGGAGGAAAAGGATCTTCAAAATGCACAAGCTCAGTCTATTTACAGACAGGATACCCAGAAAACTCTTCAGTGGACATGTGGAGAGGTAGGACAAATCACCCCATTTCATGCAACTAGGGTCTGCATACAAATTGGGAAGACGACATGCATTACTCAGTCCTCACAGAGGAAAGTTTCAAAATCTTTTACCTCATCTAAGGGAGATGAGTGTAGAAAATGACTCAAGATGCAAACGACATGCTGCAAGTCTTTTGGTATTTCATCATGTGGACAAGCATCCAATTTTTACTAATTTTATGCTTCTATCTTTTCAAAGTTTTGATGCATTGCCTTCGCAAGCCACAGGAACCCAAGATTGTGAAGAGGATTCGCGTGTGCGACAATCAGCACTAGCAGCATGATTCTTGCAACACATCCTTCACAAAACTTCTTCATCTCCTCATCATTATATGTGCTCAACACTTACGTAGGAAGTGAAAGAAAAGGTAGGGATTTGAGCTTCTCTATCCATGAACTGTCCACGGAATCGGCATTGAGAGAAGTGAAGACAACATGATTGGTAATGCAAAGCTGTTCTTCCTGTTGTAGTTTCTTTTGTGCTTCATGTGAGTCAAACTTCTACCGTACTTCTTTTGAAATACATCAAACTTCAAGGTTGCTATGTGGGTCCAGATGCATCTTTTCCACTTCTGTCATTTTGACAGATAATTTCTTCCATAGTACTTTGCCTTCTTTACCACCAAAAGAAATCAGTTCAGATATTCGTTGTTGTAAAAGCTTCATTTTTAACCTCTTGATTCATCTTCTTTCCGCCACCAGCTAGCTGATAACTAGTAATATTCTTTCTGTGACCTTGCATAATCATCTTTCAGTTGCCACATGTGTTCATCCAGTTTCTCTCTCGTTCATTGTGCGCATTGCAGCCTCCATCAATTCCTAGAGCACGCAATACATATACGAAATCTACTCGGAGAAAGTGCTGTACCAAGGATAATTCATTGCCAATTTTTTAGGTAAAGCAAGATTTAAGGCACTGCACTGTGATCAACAAGAAAATGGATTAAGTTTTTGATGGGCATGCACTGGAAACAAATGAAAGCCATGGAAGCTCAAAGTCTTCTTATCACTATGGATCGCATGCACATGCCGCAACGCCCGCCATCCAAACTCTAATATCATAAAGACTCCAAATCTAAAAAACATGCATACAACTAGAGATGATTTGCAAGAACTCAATACATTTCCTTTAATAAATTGTACAACAATTGTAAGAAAAAGAAACAGAACGAGTTCCCAATAAAGTATTCTTGTTCCCTTCAGATTAAATACAAATTCAGCTCTCATAAGAAAAGCATAAAAATTTCCTAAATAAGGCACAAAGTTGCAGCCCTTGATGGGCAGAGAAAAGACCCCTTATTCAATATGAATCAATTTTTTCACAACATTTGGCTGTAGAGGTAATTATATAACATAAACCACCAACCAATTACTTGTCACTTTTCCTTAATGTTTACATACTTTGGATAATAGTTCAATAATAAATTAATTTAATAGCACGCCATGCAAACATTCAATTCGCTCATCAACTCAGACAAATTTGGTATTCTTGAGAAGGGGAACTATAGGAGCTATGTGGCACTCATGGATGTTAGCAAGGACCATTGGACTCCCTTCCCTTCCTACAAACCAACGCTTTATGATTTTTTAGATTTTTTAGATTTTTTGATGGGGGCACCATGGGGAACTATGGGAACTTTGTGGCATTCATGGATGTACACAAGGTCCATCAACTCACCATAATTCTTACAATTCAACACTCAAACTAATTGCGAATTACACATTTTTGGGAGGCTTTTATAACAATTTACATATGGTGGGGCTGAATGACAAGTGGCACGGACACGTAAGAAGAATAGGTTTGACTTGGTCAAGGAAAAGATGGTTTATTACAAAGACATTTTATATAGTGGTTTGCTATGTAACATGTTTATAAACACAAGAAATATTTCCTCCTTCCCGATGTGGAATATATGATTGAGACCTTCCTTGCTGCAATTTTCATATTTCAATTGTTTTGCACATACAAGTGACACCATGTATGTAATGACCCTTTCAAGGGTTTTAACCACACACACAAAATGCAGATCTGAATTTTATATTGCAGCAGATTGTTAATGCAAAATCAGCAACTATATTTACCATGAAATATGCCAAAAACAACATGAAACACCTTGAATCCACTTGCCACAATTTTATATGTATTTTATGGAATGTTAATGTTACGAATATATTGTTTGTAACATTATTAATATTGTATTGTGTGAGTATTTAATATTATTATTTAAATGAGATGTCAAACTCATTTAATAATAATATAGTGTGAGTGAATGTGAAGTAGTAATAAACAACTCACGGGTAGTTTGATAGAGTTGAGTGAAAGAATAAAGGGATAAGAAGATAAACTAGAGAGATTTGTGGGATTTATAGTTGGAGCAAACTCCTTGTTAGTAGGAGCTATAATGCTCTATATATGTAATCACTTCTCTATGTAATATATCCCGGATGAATAAAATTTGAGTGTTGTATTATTTCTGGTATTATTTGATTTGTGTGCATGCAAACTGAACCAAAATAATATTTAAAAGCCAAAAACACAGAAATCTTGAAGAACTCACTATGAAGTGAATATTGCAGCCACAAGAAAATTATAGATCTAGGGCATAGAAACCCCAAAAATCACCAAACTTCAGATTCCGGCCTTAGAAAATATTACAAATCAGATTATCAATCCAAATTTCTGAAATACTTCACCAAATGTTCAAAAACCTACCCAAGGTAGGTCGTTCCAACCCTAATAAATCAATAACAAGCTGGAAATGACAAGTATCTCTCCAAATCAGCCTCTAATACCAATCCCAAGCCAAGGAGAAGGGTTTTCGTCCTTCCCTCAACCTCTAGAAGGGTTTTTGTCCTTCCCTTAACCTCTAGAAGGGTTTTCGTCCTTCTAGGCAAATACACATGAGGGTTTTCATCCCCAAGTGCAAGAACATGGAGCAACAAACTCACAATGCCCAAGTAGAATAAAATGCACCAAGTCTAGATGCAAATGATGCCTCTAATCTTCTTTTATATCCTCCTTTTGGCACCAAGGCTTGGAATAGCAAGACCGACCTCTTAAAGATGTTATTTTCCTTCATTAGCTTCCATTAATTAATTAAAACCCAGCCGACCTGTTATAAGAAAGAAAACACTAAAAGAACATATTAAAAATTAGTAAAAACATATCAAATGGAAGCTCAATGTTCTCCTCCATCTTCTTCTCTTCTTTGCCACGGAGAAGGAATGGCAAGAAGACCAAATAATAGCTCTCAAGTGGGAAAAAGGGACATTACAGTCCTCCCTTCCCAAAATTGCTTGTCCCCAAGCAATTGCAACCCCAATGTATCTGTTGATCTGAACTCTTCATCCCCCTCACTTTGAAGTTCCACATCCTCTAATGAAGTAGGAAGTGGCATCCTTGATAAAGCATCTGCAACCACACTAGGTTTTCCCTTAATTTCAATAGTGTTGCCCCCATAAGAGTTGTAATCATGCATTGTTCCTTCAAAAATCAGAATGTTCAAATCTGAAAATATCATACCATGATCTGATTTTATTCCTCCATTCAACTGAAATCTTCCTTCCTCATTATGCCATGAGGGAATGCACTCAAAAAATGAAAATACACCGTTGTTCATGACTGTTAGTGGCAGCCCCAAATCTGATTCTTGCAAATTCAATCCTGTAATCATGGTATAATAACTACCAAACTGAATTTTCACAAGGAAAGGCAACTCCATAAATAAGGCAAGGACTGAAATTTGATTTACATACGCTGAAAACTTAGGAACAACAGGCCTACAAATAAAATCAGCAGTCATCTTGGCCTTGAATTTGAGAAAATCAGCCTCCCTAGCATACCCATAAATTCTGATTTTATCATTTTTCAAGTGGAGCTCATACTCCATGTGACTTTTGAGGGCAAACTCCTCCAAATTTTGGATCTCTAGATACCCCCAAACATTGTGTGACTCAGCTGAAATGAAAACAAGGTAGTCTAAGCAAAATCCATACCTCATCATGGGATCATGAAATTGAAAGATAGAACCATCATTCTCCTCTTTGGTGACCATGTGAACAGCTGCAAGTTTATCATAATTGTTTCCCTTTGCCCTTACTTCCATTGGTTCTCTCATGGAACCATGGGTTAAGAATCCATAGAGGGAAAATTCAGAATTCCCTTCAAACTTATGCTTCCTTAAACATGTCATATTAGCATCCTCTTTCATCAAATTCCATAAGCAAGGGGAAAACTGAAATTTTTACCTTCACTCACGTTATGTCCCATGAAGTGGCCCGGATGATCAGCCCACGGAGTATCATGAACAGCCCTCCAAACTTTACTCTTTACCTTAGATTTAGGCACCAAGTAGACCCGGTTTTTGTATAGGATAAGCCCATCCACCACCTTGTACCTATCATCACTTATTTTTCCTTCAAAGGCATCATTAGCAAACTTATTTTTTGCATACTCAGCTGAAAGTAATGATTTCCAATCCGCTGTAATTTTGGATAAAGAACAGAAATATGATTCACATGAAATGTCTTCTCCCACCAAATAATTAATTTGGAGTGTTTCCGGAAGCATACCTTGCAAAGTCATCTTTTTGTCTTGGTCTATGAAACTTATCTCCATGCTTTGACATTTGAAAGTGAGCTTTCCCAATAGATGCAACCATTGTACCCCAAATATGCTATTCATATCAGCTATGTTAATGAAATGGAAATCAGCACATACCTCATAATTTTCCAATGTATCATGGAGTTGGAAATACTCCTTTGAGCATGGCATAGAGCAACCATCCATTATCTCCACCGTGTATCCAATCAATTCCAAGCACTCACTAATGGAATCATGAGTGACTCCACCATTAATCAAACCCATGACTCCTTGTTCTTGGAGGGTAGAATCCTTCATAACCTTGTTTGCATACATAACGATTTCAAAATTATCCTTCATCAAAATTTCCTCTAACCATGTGCATGGGGTAAGAATATCAAAGACTTCCTTTCTACCATGCAAGAAGTCAACCGGAACCATGTATCCTTGCAAGGAAATATCTAAATGACATGTGTCAACCCACAAGCTCTTCACATCACCAAAACTTAGCATGTGATCTTTAACAACAACTTTCCCATGATGACATAAGTACGGCAGCAATATAAAAGAAGAAAAAATGTGATTTCCATCATACCTTGGGTTGTCCACCACATATCGACCTTCCCATGCCGGATGAGGAGTGATCGAAACATCCTCTATTCTCCCAAATTTGTGACTCAGAATTTCTGAGTTGGAATCAACCTTCTTTTTCACCTCAAATTCAACAAATGAAGCTCTTTCCGCTTTGTCTTCAACACTATTTTGCTGATACTTGCATGGAACACCTTCATGGTGCTTGTCGAGTCATGTACACCAATAAATGGCCCTTTGTTGACTGTTGTTCTGAAAATTCCAGCAAGCTCTTCATTACCATAATTATGCAAATAAAATTCTTCCTTCCTTGATCCCAACTTTGGAATGTCCTGAAGATGGATGGGGGCTTCTTGGAAAAGATTATTTTTCCCTTTAGTACCCTTCATCCTCTCATCTTTGTAAGAATAATGCTTATGATGATCAAACCCTTGCAAACACATATTGGGAGGGTGATGCAATAAATTAAATTGCTTACCATTTGTCGTTGATTTGTAAATTCCAGCAAACTGAAAACCCTCATAAGTATCAGGTGAGACCTCCTTTTGAAGGGCATGCCTCTCAACCGGAACATCTTGATTCTTAGCCTCAAGAACCTCTTGTAGATCTGATTTTCTTTCACCAACTTGCCGCCACATGCAATCATTAGAAACCACAAAAACATCATTTATTTTCAAAGAATCTTTACCTTCATGTTGAATATCGGTCTTTCCTTGTTCTTGTTCTTTGAGTTCTTCTTTCTCCGCCATTGCAATTTGGAAGCTCTTCTCCTCTTCCTCTCTCCCGGCATGTTGAAAGTCCCTTTGAGGTGTTTGAGATCTAGGTCCATGCCTAGCTCTTCCTTTACTCACTCCTATGAACTCGCAAGAACAATAGCCTCCCAAATCTCTATTGGTAAGTCCATATATTCCTCATAACTTACTGCAATTTTCCTTCCACCCATAGGCCTTGCTTCTTGTGGAATGGCCTCCTCTCTAGGAAGGAAAGCGGGCTTCAAACTCGATCCTCGGGCTGATCCAATGGGTCGCTTGGCATTATTGGCTTTATTCGAGCTACCTTCAACATTTTGAACCCTAGGTTCAATCATCCTCTGGAGAGATAGGGCAAGAAAATCCATGGAGTCCACAAGTCTCTTTTGGCCGGCAATTAATTTGTCAACTTTGGCTCCTTGAGAGTTTTGACCCGCCATATTGTCTTCTTTCACCAAAATCCTAGGCCTTTGAAGATCCGAGCTCTAATACCATTGTAATGACCCTTTCAAGGGTTTTAACCACACACACAAAATGCAGATCTGAATTTTATATTGCAGCAGACTGTTAATGCAAAATCAGCAACTATATCTACCATGAAATATGCCAAAAACACCATGAAACACCTTGAAACCACTTGCCACAATTTTATATGTATTTTATGGAATATTAAGAGCCAAAAACACAAAGAAATACTGAAGAACTCACTGCTGGAAATTAATTATGAACTGAATATTGCAGCCACAAGAAAATTATAGATCTAGGGCATAGAAACCCCAAAAATCACCAAACTTCAGATTCCGGCCTTAGAAAATATTACAAATCAGATTATCAATCCAAATTTCTCAAATACTTCACCAAATGTTCAAAACCCTACCCAAGGTAGGTCGCTCCACCCCTAATAAATCAATAACAAGCTGGAAATGACAAGTATCTCTCCAAATCAGCCTCTAATATCAATCCCAAGCCAAGGAGAAGGGTTTTCATCCTTCCCTTAACCTCTAGAAGGGTTTTTGTCCTTCTAGGAAAATACACATGAGGGTTTTCGTCCCCAAGTGCAAGAACATGGAGCAACAAGCTCACAATGCCCAAGTAGAATAAAATGTGTCAAGTCTAGATGCAAATGATGCCTCTAATCTTCTTTTATATCCTCCTTTTGGCGCCAAGGCTTGGAATAGCAAGACCGACCTCTTAAAGATGTTATTTTCCTTCATTAGCTTCCATTAATTAATTAGAACCACCGCCGACACTGTTATAAAAAAGATAAGATAAGATAAGATAGATAAGATAATATTATTAATGTCCAACACATGACCACAAAAGTAGGTCAATGGGACTGCAAAGTACAAAGCAAACAAACCCAGCAAGAGGACCCAAACGGGTCACCCGAAATACAATGAGAGAAGGAGAGGAGGAGAAGGAAACAACAGAGGCCGAGAGACCAGAAACGAAGAAGAGAGAGATGACAGTGTGGGGAGGGAGCGGAAGAAGGAGCAACACCCCCAACAACATCACCTAACACTCAAGGCCGAATGGGAGTGCAAATGGCGCCAACAACAAGAAGCAGAGATTGTGGCTTGCACCGAGAGGAAGGCGATGCCTCAAGTAGGCCCGGGGATCGGCATGCGGAGGTGCCCTGGGACATGCCTGAGATAGGGAGCCTCGGGTGGAAGGAACGGAGTCACGAGACCTGACGGACCTGGACTGGGGGTCCAAACACGTGACCAAATGTCGCTTAGCACCCCTCAGGGAGAGCAACGGGAAGAAGGAAGTGATCAGTCTAGTAGCCATCCGTTGGGGGAGGATGGAGGAGCTTGTCCCAAAGCCTGATGGCCTCCTGAAGGTAGAGAGCAAGACATCTCTGATCATAGTATCTGAAGAAAGTCGTGAAGGAAGGAAGCTCGCGAAACAGGCAATGGAATCGCCCACGAATCTCATAGTAAACAGACATCTGAAAATGAAGTGTTCTTCGGTTTCAACCTCCTGGAGAGAGCAAAGTAGGCAAGTCCGCTCCGAGCGGTCTAAGTGATGATCAGTCTCAATACGGAGTCGATGTGAGCCCACTCGAAACTGACCCAGAGAGATACGAAGGGCCTGCAACCAATGCCGGGAAATGTACATGGGTCTGAAATGACCCCATCACGGATCTCGAGAAAGTGTGCCGCATAGAGTGACATCTTCGATGCACCCCGGGGTTGGTCCATGTGTGCTGGATGAACTGTCTGTAGATATCCTCTCTGATTATCCTATGAAGATCCTGTTGGTTGGGTAGCAGGTGGGGGGCATCCAGAGAATAGTTAAGGGTGGGAGACAGTCCATCTGGATGCCAATGGACTCGAAGAGGCGTGAAACACAGGCATACCAACAACGAGATCGTCTACTGTGATCCGAGGATGCAATAGCTTCAGAGGAGCAAGAGGCAAGATAAGTGTACCTGTCCTCACAACGAGAAGAACTAGAATACCCCCAAGTGGTGCAACAATGTGAAAGAACACAGAGGTGATGGGGTCGGCGGTGGGCCCCACTTGTGTATGGGGTGGATGATGTGGTGGGACCAAGAGATTAGAAAACTGACAAACCACCGATTGAAGAGGTCCACAAGATAACCGAGGCGCGAACCAACCATACTTGAAGAATTCCGCATGGAACCCTTCCTCATCCCCTGCTTTACTGCAACTCATAGCAAGAATGGCATTCCTCACATTGGTGTGGGTGAAAATATGGCAAAGGGAGGGAGGGGAATGAACCTGGATGTGGGGCTGGCCCGGGAAGTCATAAAGAGTGGAGGTGTGGGTGAACATGGAATTGGGATCAAGGTCCAGGGGTAAAGGCGAATGACGGGGAAGAATGGTGCGCCATAAAATGTTTAGGAGAGTGGATAAGTGACAGATGAAGCTCACGACGCCTATGAGAGATAAATGTGTGTTTCTTATGTCGAAGGAGGCGACGATAGGCTGACTTCAGGGAGGGGAAGGAGGGAAGGGCATGCAGGAAAGCAAAGCGGAGTTTCCGATGGAAGGCTTTGCATTCCTCGTCGTACCATTTGTTCATAGGGCATGTACCATGGCGTAGGGTGGAGTGGGTGACGTGGGGGAAGGAACTCGTGGCCGCCTCAAGAATAGCGTAGGAGAGGGTATTAAACATTTGATCCGAGGTGAGTGAGGTGAAGTGGGGAATGGGGGAGAAGCAAACGAAGGCAGGAGGAAAAGGTGTCGGGATCCCCTGTGTCAAATTTCCAAATAGTACGTGATATGCAAGGGGAGGGGGTGGGGTCCTGGGGGATAGCCTGGAGGGAAAAGGAGAGGGTCGCATGGTCAACAAGAGGGATGGGGGAGACACAAAAGTGGTGTATGTAAGGAATCAAGTTGGGGGTAGTCATGACGTAATCAACCACACTGGTCCCACCACAAAATGGTCTGCAGGTGAAGAACTCGGGATTCAGGAAAGCGAGGAATGCCATTCAGGATCAGTAGGTCATGAGATTCCCCTAATTGGAGAAAATGTCGGCCATAGGAAGTCAGGGGCCCTGTCGTGTCCTCAGAATCACGCTGGAAACCAACCAACTTTGGATCCACCTCAGAGGTGCAAAGTACATCGTCGGTCCTGTCGTGCCTCGGAATCTACATGTTTTTGGTACAGGCATTGAAGTCCCCTAAGATGATGACCTCCCCAGAGCCCGAGAACTGAGATATACCAGCATAAAGGTCAAAGAAGGGGTCTCCATCTGGGCCGTTGTGGATGGCAAATGAAGAGGAAGCTGGAGGGAAGTAGCAGACCGCAATAAAGATGTCTCTCAGGAGGGGAGAATTACGTCTGATCCGTACCCAAAGAAAGCGGGCAGACTCATCCTCAGAACAATAGAAATCCTGCTCCGAAGAGTGTCTTTGACTAAACAAGCAACCCCGCTGGAACCTCTGACGCCGCCAACTCCGAGTCTCCTGTCTCAGAAACAAAAGCCAGTAGTAACCACTGATGTTCGGGAGAGGGCGAACCGGGCTCGCATGTGCCACTATAACAAATAGAAGGTCCCAGAGACCTAAAGCATCATGCAGGATGCCCGGAGAAGACCAAAAGGACCCATTTCCATTCCAACATGTGATGGAGAGGCCTTGCTGCCGAGCCTTCTCCCACCGGAACCATCATCTGGAACTAGGGTTGGATCCGGGAGCCCAACCAGGGGGAAGGAATCCCGAACCACTGGCCTAAGGTTACGAATCACCGCCCATTTCCTGCTTTTTTGGCTGCCATGACAATTTCCCGAGATTTCTTGAGTTCGGCAACTTGTTCTCTAGTAAGATCTTCGTCAAGAAAGACCTTATTGGGTAGAGAGAAAAGTTTCCGCTTTGCTCTGAGAGCCTTAAGGCGGTCACCGGCTGACTTGAAACGGATAAAGAGAGTGGATTCCAGACCAAACCAAGCTCTATCCAATTGAACCTCGGGCAGCTCCAAGTTATCTGTGAGGAACTTCGAAGCAATGGCTAGGGGGTCAGAAGAGGGAGGAGTGGGCAATCCTCTGACCTTAAGGTTCAGCTCCTAGGAACGTCGGATTCTCTCTTCGGCTAGTTTGGCTTGAACCACTGCTTCAACTGTTGTTAAAGGAGGATTTTTATCTTTACCCTTGACCACTTGGGCCTAGGAATCGGTTTGTTTTTGAAGATTTTCTTGTTGAGTTCTAATTTCCTCTTGCTTATGTTTTAAATCTGAGATCTCAACCTTGTAATTGATCATTATTAGCAATAGGTGTTGTGTCTGTGAGTTGTCTTCGCAAGGAGATGTTATCAGCTTCAACCTTTTCCACCCGAGAGGTTAAATCAAAAACCTCGGTCCGGAGGGATTGGTTGGATGATTCCAAAGTCTCAAGCCTTCTGAGAAGTTCTGCAATGATGTTAGGAAGGTTGTCATCCTGCTTATTCTGTTCATTTGACCCAAGACTGAAACCACCTGTGCAGTGGGGGAGGAGGGAGACATCATAGCTAGGTAGACCGCCTAAAACCACCTATTTCTAAGAAAGAAAACACTAAAAGAACATATTAAAAATTAGTAAAAACATATCAAATGGAAGCTCAATGTTCTCCTCCATCTTCTTCTCTTCTTTGCCACGGAGAAGTAATGGCAAGAAGACCAAATAATAGTTCTCAATTGGGAAAAAGGGACATTACAATGTACAAAATTCTTGATGTCTAATTTTTAATCTTTTCTCAAGCACGAAATGTTGTGTGCAAAACTCAATAATTTGCAAGGGGAAAGACTAATGGGAACAACAAATGGCAAACTGATTTCTATCTCGCAAGAAGTTTTTCTAATCAAATTTCACATTTATTAGAAAACTGGAATGATTAATGGCCTTTTCTCGTTAACTAAATTCATAAGCCGTAATTATTTTGTTGAAACCTCCTCATTTCAAATGTCTCCTTCAATTTGACATTGATCCTGATACCCGCAGAAACTTTCTTTATGCTACAATAACACCAATAATGGTGGGTTTAGAGTGCAACAATACATTTTATATTTTCTTCAGATTTCTTTTTAGCCGAATGCTCGTGCCGTAGCCAATTATGGGTCTCGTTGGCGAGAGAAAAAAAGGTTGAGCACATCATTGAACAATGCAATAGGTGTATTACATCCAACGTTTCCCACTTGCTTTTAATATTTAGTAAATTCCAATGGTTGGCAAGGAAAAGGGACTTGAATTCAGTCTACTCCAGTTGAGGTGGTAGGTAAGCTTTTCGGTGTTTATGTTTCTATTTTGATTGACACAGGAGCAACTGAATACTTTATTGCACCAAAGATATTGAGTAAAATTGCTAGGAAAGTTGGTCATATGGATAAGACATGGTCAATACATTGTGGTAACCGGATAGAAAAGAAGGTAGAGCAATGGCTTTTTGCAGTTGAGCTAGAGCTACCAGGATTTACCACAGAGATTAACATATATGTTGCACCCTTAGGATCGTATGACATGATTGTAGGAGTTAATTGGTTATGGTAACATTGTGCTAAAGTGGATTGTTTTGCTAAGACGATGACATGCCAAGACGATAGTGTAAAGTACTTGAGTTTTCAAGGAGTTAAGAAAGCCACTAAGTTGAGACAGATTTCAGATATGTGGTTGAAAAGGGCACAGAAAAAGGGTTTTGTTATGTTTGCGGTACACATTGATGATATAGGTGAAGAGAAAGAACCTACACTAGAGGATTGCCCTTCTTTCATGATTTCAATGACAATATTTCTTGATGAATTACTAGGACTTCCACCGCATAGAGAGTTTGATTACTCTATAGACATTATTCCAAGATCAGAACATAAGTCTAAAGTACCTTATCAAATGACTACCACTGAATTATTTAAATTTAAAGCGCAATTACAAGAATTAGAAAAAGCTTGATTCGTCCTAGTGTTGCACCTTAGAGAGCATCCATTGTTTTTGTGAAAAAGAAGGATGGAACACTTAGACTTTACATAGACTACAGGATGTTGAATAAAGCAACAATAAAGAACAAAGTATCCACTACCACGCATCGATGATATTTTTGATCAAATGCGTTGAGTAACAATATTTTCAAAAATTGATTTGAGTTCGTGGTAACACCAATTAAAGATAAAATAAAGTGACACACCGTAAACAATTTTTCATATCAGGTATGGGCATTATGAGTCCACAGTACTTTCTTTTGGACTCACGAATGCACCAGCAACTTTCATAAACTTAATGAACATTGTGTTTAGAGACTGTCTTGACGGCTTCATGTTAATCTTCTTAGATGATTTATTGATCTAATCGAAGACAAAAGAAGAACATGTTCGTCACTTGCAGCTAGTATCACAAAGATTGTGTTAGCATAAGGAGGCTATTATGGAGTGGCTTACACCTAGGAATGTGCCGAAGTTCGTAGGAATGTGCACGAAGTTCGCAATTTTATGGGACTTGCAAGATACTACAAGAAGTTTGTAGAGGGATTTTCCAAGATTGGCAGTCCTATCACTTCATTGCAGAAGAAGGGAAGAACTTTGTATGGACGGAAAGTTGTGAACAGGTTTCCATCTTCTCAAGGAGAAGTTGACGTCTACACCAATATTGAAATTTATAGATCCCAATGGAGAGTTCACCATTGTTATAAATGCATCAGGTGAAGATTTTGGAGGTGTTTTGATGCAACACAATCAGGTGGTGGCTTATGAGTCACGAAAGATTAGACAAGGGGAGTTAAATTATGCTCCACATGACCTTGAGCTCGCAGCTATTGTGCATGCATTACAGATGTGGGGACATTTCCTTTTGGGAAATCCATTTGTGCTTATTAGAACAGATCATTTATGGTTACAATGTATACTCAATCTAACTTGATTGCACAGCGACAACATTTGTTAGAATTTTTAAATGAGTACAACTTTGATATAGGCTATATCAAGGGCAAAGAGAACCGAGTTGCAGATGCCCTTAGCCGAAGACAACATATAATAGGCATGGCCTCGATGAGGACCACTTTTCAGTAACAAGTTTTGAGTAAGTTATCTTCATATACTTTTATGGGAAGGTCAAATCTGCATTGGAGATTGATAGTCGAGATCGTAGATATGAGGGTTACCAGTTTGATAGAGATGGACTTCTTAGATTCCACAACAAAATATTATGTACCTAACCTTGATGGATTGAGGACCCTAGTATTGGAGGAGGCACACAATGCTCCTTATTCAGGTCACCCGAGTGTGACGAAAATGTTGGCTAACCTCAAACAGTTGTATTTTTAGCCAGGTATTAAAAAGGATGTCGCAAGTTTTGTTTCAAAATGTTTGGAGTGTCGATGAGTTAAAGTTGAACACGTTCATCCAACGAGGGTTGTTGTACCCACATGAACCTCCTAAATGGAAGTGGCAAGATATTAGTATGGATTTTGTTCAAGGGCTTCCAATGTCCAAGAATAAACATGTTCTAATGGTGGTTGTGGACAAACAAACCAAAGTAACCCACTTCATTCTAGGGAATTTGAAGGATGATTCACTAGTTTGAGAAAAAAAATCCAGGAGATCTTTCGTTTACATGGAGTCCCTAAGAAGATTATATGTAATCTAGACACTCGCATGACGTCGAGGTTTTGACAAACCTTACACACTACTTTGGGCACGAAACTAAATATCGAGTACTACTCATCACCCAGATACGAGATGGTCAAACAGAAAGGGTGAACCAAATTCTTGAAGACGTGCTTAGGATATATTGTATGGATCAGCAATAAAAATGGGAGTAGTTTCCATCGATTGAGTTTACTTACGACAACTCACATCATTCGACATCAGGCATGGCTCCATTTGAGGCATTACATGGGAGAAAATGTTGCACACCTATCAGCTGGGATTGGACAATGGATAAGGTGGTTATAGGTCATAACATACTTAAGGACATGGAAGAGCAAGTCAAATTGATTAGGCAGCACTTGTTTACATAGGCAGCAAAGCTACGCAGATAGGAAGTGGACTACTAGAGAGTTTGCGGTGGGTGATAAGAAATTATGAGGGTGAAACAAAAGAAGAGCTCTATCAAGTTTGGGAAGTCTTCCAAACTAGCACCTTGTTACATAGGACCATTCGATGTTCTCAAAGTGGTCAATCTAATGGCATATAGACTTGCATTACCTCCGGCTCTATCTCAATTGCACAATGTGTTTCATGTGTCTTATTAAAACATTATCACTCGATATATCTCATGTTATTGATTGGAAATTTCTAGAGGTGGAGATCTTGGAGTGCTTTTGGTTGAAACCCTGCGGGTGTTTGAGGTTCGCAAGCTTCACTTGCAAAACCAGGAAGTCTCTTAGTGCAAGGTCCAATGGGATCAATATTCAGGAGAGTGCTACTTGGAAGGACTTTGATGAAGTCCATAGAGCATACCCACATTTATTTCATTAGTTGATTTATTTTGCTATTAGTATTAATCATCAAGACGATGCTTTCTCTTAGTGGGGAAGGATGTCACATCTTGTGTTCATGCCTTTATTATTTTGGAGAGTTTTAGATGACTAGATGGTGGTTGCCGCGTTGATATAACACTTTATATTGCTTTGATTTTATTTAGTTATCATTATGACATGTTTTAAGAGTAAAACAATTATTATCGGTTGATTGATTAGCAATAAATGATATTGTGGATCTATATTCCAGTTTTGGAATTCTTGTTTATAGATGTTGCTTATAGTTCATTTCAATTGATTTTATCATTGGAAATCAATAATGCACTAGGTACTCTTGTTTACATGTGTACCGGTGTTCTCCGACTTATCATCGGAGAGGCGGAAAGATGTAGAAAATTGGTATAATAAAAGATTTATCATGTGTTACAAAGGTGCCTAAAAACGATGTCAAAACCGTAGATAGCTATTAGCTTATTGTTGACTAATTTTCTTATTCGGTGTCACCTCGTGCGAGGCAGCAGCTTCATTGGTCACATCACGACAACAAAAAGAGGTTGCGTGCTCGCTTTACGGCGAAGGAGCGCAACGTCGCATTACGCGCTTGTCGAAGCGATGCATTGCACTTTTACAAAGAATGGCTTGCTTGCATTTTGTCGATGACGTCATTGACTTATGTTTTGAGATTACGTCACTTTTTGAGAACGTTATGATAATTACTAGGTTATTACGCAAAAGAGGATTATTACGGGGTTCAATAAAAGGGTGTCGTTATGGGGGTTACTTTGCTTGTTGGTCCTAAGTGGCCTTGTGCATATCTATGTCATATTTCCCGCATTTCACCTTATACCTCCTACACCTTATTTCTCTTCCCTAACCTCATAATTTCCTCTCAGGTCGGGTTGCACCGTCGAGAAAGCCCTACGCTCATTCACCTACCGACCCAAGCTGGCCAAGGGTGGTGTGACATATAGCCATGACTTCTTATTTTACTATGGAAGCATTATTGCTTATATTTACCTTGTATTGTTTTAACACCATGCATGTGGGATTAAATCCCAAGTTCGATAAACAGGTTAAGCTCGACGACCTCACTAACGTGTCAATTGTATTACCTTGCATTGCATTGAAACCTCATATTACATTGCCTTGCATTGCATTCCCATGGAAACGAGCTCATGATGCCTAGCACATCAAGCTACTTAAAACCGACAAAGATTGCATTACATTATAATCAACTCACATTGCAACCAACCGCCACTCATATTGAAACTAAGCCACTGTACATCACTTTGCATTGATAAACCGAGCTCGTGTCACAATGAAATTGACCGAGCTATTCGCATGGTAACTAACTTGCTTTCGAACCAAGCTTGCTTTGCTGATGTTCAAGCATTGCAACACATACCTTGCAGATAGCTCACCAAGCTAGAAACTTAGCTCACTCGCATTTACGACGTGCATAGGTCACCGAGTTATCCACGTGGGTAGTATAACAAAACGCAATAGGGAGGTAATATACAGGGTAACGCGTTTGTATATAAACAATTCCAATTCCTAACCCACAGTGAATGTGGGATGTAGGAGATAGAAATTTGCAAAAGAAAGGAGAGAGCTCAAGAGCCCCAAACCACCACCAATTTGCCTCATCCTAGAACCTAAAGTCCACCCCTGCTATGTGGCGATAACATGGGGATTTAAACTAAATTTTCCAAGGCTAACTTAGCCATTAAACAAATTTGAGCATTAAATTATTAAGGGGCGGCAAAGAATCAAACGTGTTGCATGAAGGATTAAACTCCATCTAAAGCAAATAGAAAAAAGACAGCTAAATACTTAGGGGCAAAATGCATGGAAAAGGATATAGAACCGAGTGAAGCAAATCAAGAAAAACAAAATAATAAACCAAGAATAGATATTGCATGAGTTGCAAATAGTACAGCAGTGAGCAAATTTAGAAAGGAGGGCAATTATATACCCAAAAGAGGAAGGAGAATAGACATATACAAACACATTTAGAATTGAGGGAGAGATCGAGTTACACAAATAACACAAGAAAATCAAAGAAGATTGAGTACAAAGGAGAGTTAAGAGCTTCGTAAGAAGACAAAGGGGGAATCAACGCACAAAACCAAGTTCTTTCCATTGATTGTGTTTATATTAGACAAATTATTAATTTGTTTGGCTGTGCGAAGTGGCCTAATGGTAAGCCTTTAGAGTTTGCGGTTAGAGGCCGCAGGTTCGACCCCTTGCCCATAATATTTTATTTATGTTGAAATGAAAACTACCCAATAGTAAACAAGGGAACAAAACCCAACATAGTCGATCCATGTGCAAAGGCTAGAACTCGGCCAAACAGTTTGAAAGAGAAGACTAGGGAAAGATGTCTCCAGTGCGACTCTCTCCCCCAAAGATATCTTTCGACAACCGTGACATAGTCACAAACCTTTTAACAAAAATGTTAATCCTTTAAATTCTGATTTGCAGATATAGATCATGAGGGTGAATACAATCATACAATTTTTAGGGGTTTTATAACCTGGCTTAGGATATAAACTAATAAGGTAATGAACCTAGGACTTTCAACTAAGACTTGCAATATGCCAATATATTACACGACGGGTATGAGGAAATACAAAGGAAATTATATCTCACAAACTAAGGATCCATAGAAAACTATAAGGGGATGAAATAAAGTTCTTAGCTCGTGAGAACTTAAGACGTGTATACTTAAATATCATAAAGGAATATAACCTGCAAACATAATTATATTATGACGGGTTATTATACAAAAACGCGTTGATCGGACTTAGAGCATGGAAATATAAAGTTATAACCCTGTTATGATGTTGAATGTGAAGTATGAAGCTTAAACCAAGATAGGATTCAACAAATGACGACAACTTATAACACTAGAAGAACTTGAGTGTTACGCAAACTTTGAATACCTTTTATGTTTTTGAAACATGATGGACCGTAAACATTGTAAAACCTTTTATAAACTTCTTGTGAAGATATTAAGAGCTAAATAAGGATGTTGAAATCTTATGGACATGTACATGGAAATAGTACGTTTTTAAACTTATATTAATTATGAAAAGGATAATGATTGTAACTATGTTTGAACATCGATTTTAACCTTATATGAAGCATTACCAATCTTGAAACACAGAGAACTGGTAAACCATGTATTGAAACTATCTACAGGCAAATATATTTATTTTCATATGATGGCAAACCAAGGTTAGGATTCCCACAATAACAATGCTCTTGGATGGTATGGACATCCAAGAGGGTTGTGATTGCTCGAGTCCTATTCATGGCTTGTCTTGTACTGTTTTGGGGATTACAAACTGAGATTAGGGTCCTTATATTAATAATGTGTACAGGTGGTATGGGACATTCGGGAAGGTTATTGTTGTTTGTGCCTTAGTTCTAGTTTTCCCGAGTTACTTGATTTTGGAGATAGACATGTCCCGTAGAGAAATGCTTATGGGAAAAGAGAATGTTTTGAGAGGTGTATATGGACTAGGGAGTGATATATATGGATGGGTTGGATTACCTAATGCAGGTTTTCACATATGACAAGTGTTAGGGGTTAGGGGTGGATTGAAATAGAATCAAGGTCATGACTAGTCAAGTAGCATTTCTTTATGCCCTACTACATTGTCAGATTTCATTAGGAATGTGTACCTACTGTTATCCTAAGTCTTTTGGCCAAAAGCATATTCATTATTAATATTATTTCTAGGATGTTATATTCCTACCCTGTTCATAGGTATATCGCTTTTTAGGTGACTACACAACACATGGTATTCTCTCTTACCTTATTGATTACCCCCATCTTCTTTCTCATTAAGGGTATGGGCCCTCTCACTTTGTAGGAGGTGTGCAAGGATCCGTAAGGCTCATGGTTGGAGGTAAAGCACTCTAATGATACTCTCTCTCATGGCATAGTTCAACATCGGGATGGATCTCTAGAGAAAGGCAACGATTGTGTTAGAACATAGTTGTGATGTTTTGTATTTCATGATATCTATTGTATTGTATATTGAGACAAAAAGAAATTGTAAAAATTGTATATTGAATGATGAGAACCATTGTGTATCGGAAACTATGTAAAGTGAACCACTATTTCATAAGTAATAAAATGTGGCATGATACTTGAGATATAAACTTATGTAATGTGAAACACTTGGAACTTAAGAACGAATGAAATCATACACTTTTGTAACACTTACCATGGAATTGTGAATATGATGTAATCTATAAATTAACTATATGAATGCTTTATGATTAAGGTAATAAATGAACCTAACTAAATGGAATTGTACTTATAATGTTCTTGTTCACACAAATGGAATGAATGGAAATGTATGCACATGTTTAATGGATTAACTGCAATGCCTTAGTTTAATTGGATGACAATTATATGTGAAATCATGTAAGTACTTGTACTTAATGTTTTACATAGTTAATTCACTTATGTTATAATGGAAGCAAACTATACAAGTTAAAATGAATGACACAACTTAATCTACTATGTTAGATAACTCTGAATTACTTGTATTATCTTTATAATGCTTCTTGCATGTGTTTGATTGTTATGCATAGGACTAGGAAATCGAGAAGCATCAATTTTTGTTCCAGTTGTGTAAGGGTGATTGAAAATTCCGGTTCAAAAAAAAACAATGTGTTTTCCGGTTCAAAAAAACAATGTGTTTTCCGGTCACCTGCTGGTTGGTCGCTACAAAATGTATAGATAGAATAATTGAACTGTAATGGAGTAACAATTTGTAGCATTTGTGTTTCTTCCATTCAAAAATCAAGAACATAATACCATCAATGGTGCCTACCATGACGTTAAGGTCATAAGACAAAGCTATATTCTTTAACTAGGAGGCAAATAAAATTATTAGGAAAATAGATGGTTATGTAGTTATATAATCCATACATATTGAACATGAAGTTACCACTTATTTCAATGTTGATTGAGCAAGTGTCTGGCTTGGATGTTATTGGTAGGCAGCCAAGGAATCGCTAACATAATCCAACCATGTGGCAAATTAATAGAGATATCTGTGAAGAGACCTACTACATCTAGTTAACCTACTTTTCTATAATGACCTCACCCACACTCTAGATTTTATCGAGACAGTTACTAGTTACTAAGCATCCCTTTAGCATAGCTTCGGGTTGTTTCCTACTGACTTAAAATAGACTGTTGCCATAATGAAGAGTGAAGAAAGGATTAGCAAATGCAGAAAAGAGGATTACCAATTGCAGGGAATTTGAGACAAGATGGTCGCCACAAAGGCTAAGTGCTTCGCCCGCATAAGTGCAATTGTCGTTCATAATAAAATATTGAATGGAAAGCATATTATATATACTTTATTAAGGTGGTTGGAGAGGCTAGTGGCGGTGTGAGATGCATCGGAATCATCACCGAGTTAATACCAGAAAGCCTCTGCCAAAAAGGCTTGACACTTTCCACCGTGGTTTCTCACCATAAGACACCTCCAACGTAATGAGTGATCTTTACCAAAGCACACCTTACTGTTTCTGCTTACCTGATTTTCGTTTTGGCCAGGAAAGATGCCAGGAAAGCCTCCACTCGAAAGGCTTTGACACTTTCCGGCGGGGGCTTTCATCATAAGATGCCTCTAGCATAATGAGTGGCCACCGACTAATATTCATTCGTGCATCTATAAAAATAGATCACCTTGCCCTCACCAAAGTCTACACATCCTCCATTCACATGCCATTCTTTGAAACTTGTTTTTCCAACAAAGGTGTCCTCGTCTTGTGTTCACCTTAGGGTACATGTGATATTCCCGCAATCGCAACTTCCTAACCATATCCTTAAGATAAGGAGGATGAGTAACATGGATTTCTACTAGTAAACTAAAATTTTGCAAATCGCATCATCTCGTATACTTGCACAATATGCACTTATGTTAATCGCATTCATGACTACAAAGAACCTTCTTTTTAAAAGAAGACCCAATTTCTACAAAGTTAATATTAGCAAATCTTATGTAATGTCCCCTTTTCAACTTAAGATCCTAATTAAGGACTTATTGCCATTCCCTTTCCATGGCAATAAAGTTGAATGAGCTAGGGAAGGAATTGCATTCCCAATTCATTTTCCTTTTGCTAATTTTTAATGTTTTCTTTAGTGTTTTCTTTATTTAGGCAGGTCGGCTGGGTTGGAGGAGTTTTAAAAGCAAATTAAAAGCCCCAAAAAAGCTTTATGAGGTCAGTCCTATTTTGGCTTTTGGTGCCAAAGGGAGGGATATAAAGGGAGATCAATGACTTCATTTTCATCATCTATTTTGGCACATTTACTCTACATTTGATCTTTGGGCTGATTGCTCATTGTCATTCCACTATTGGGCGACAATCCATTAGTGTGGTTTTTCCAAGAAAGACGAAAATCTTCCTTGTGGCTGGTTGGAGGATGAAAACCCTCCATTTTTGGGTGAAGTGAAGACAACTTTGAAGACCTCTTGCGGATTTGGACATTAGAATATCAAGGAAGACATCTACAAGGGTTTGCATGCATTTTGGAGCTCTCCCTAGAGGGAGCGACTAGGGTTTGATGGTATTTGAGTGCCTTCTAGGGCACAAATTGCAAATCTGATTTTATATTCTGATTCGGCATATTTTATAAGGCCGGAATCTATATTTTCATGATTTTTGGTGGTGTTTATCTATCATTTTCAGCATTGGTTTGTGGTTGTTCTGCTGCTGTCCTAAATTTAATTACAGCAGTATATATTCACTGATTTTCTCCATTTATTGTTACCAAATTGGATGGATATTGGTTGCCGTGCTTGAATTAATTATTTAGAAGTATTTATTAGTTGTGCATGGTTGTATGGTGAATTCTAAGCTCTTATACAGTTTGCCCTAGGGTTTTGAAGGATATTACAGTGCTGTCATAAAAATCAGATTATTTTCATCTTTGGTGTGTTTTCAGATCTGATTCTTGGGGTTTGTGGCCAAACCCTTATTTTTGGTTTTTGCCCCTAAAAGGGACATTACATCTTAAACCCTCAACCCCCACTCTACTCTCTACATTGGGTTGAGATTGTAAAGAGACATTTTTGCTAGAGAATGCATCTTTAGTATCTACTATCATTTGCATGTTACTTAATCCAGTTTTTATGGATGCTTTAGTGTATAGCATATATGCATCACTCTTCTATAAATTTCTTTCCAAGGACGACCACAAATGTTTCAAACCAATAAATGTAGCCTACTACTTTGCTTTCGGATTTGTTTTGAGATTATTTGGTGCATAAGGGATCTTCTAAATTTATAGGGCCATTTGTAAATTCAACCCAAGCTCAAATGGTCAGCATGTGGTTCCCATTACAGTCAGAACCCAGCTTCATGCTAGACCTCTACCGCCCCTCTAAGTTTCCATATCACGATTGCTGAGTGACTCATTTTCTTTGATGGTGGGATTTTCAAGAGTTAACTTTTGAACATGCTTGAAACTATGTTGCACGGAAACAGAAACGGAAACGGGTACGAAACGCGAAAACAGCAATTTTCAAAAAACCTTGGATACGAAATGTTACCGGAAACGTCCTTACAATATATTATAAAATATATATGTGTATATATATATATATGCATAGTACTCATTTTATAATTGTAGACCATAAGAGATAATTGATAAAGCACTCAAAATATTTTGTATTCATTGAAATTTGAAGTTCTAAAGAGTCATCATTCAACATGGTTACAATTTCAATGATTCACATATACATGATAATAATCTAGATTCTAGAATATATCATCTAGATTTTCCTCATAATCATCTCCATGAACACCATTGTGTTGGCTAGATTTTCTGCATAGCATCAAACCTAGGTAGTCATGAGATAAATCTCCCTCATTTAACCGGTGAGGCTCCCGTGTCAGATTTGTCAATAAAAATGTGTTATTACCTATCAGGGGTTTTACTTTAACCACTTAGTTCATGAACCATAACTAAGAAGTTCTGCAGCAAGTAAGCAGCTGTTTAAGAAAGGAAAATTATAGAAGAAGGAAGTAAAGGAAATACAGAGAAGAAATGGGGAAGATGTGCATCCCAATTAGTAGATAGCAGAGCTAATTGCATGCACATAGAAGAAACTCAATAGATATGAACACACAGAATTATAAAACAAAGGCAGCTCTAGATCTAGATCTATAATAACACAAAGTTTACTAAGAGATCTAAGATTAAAAGCAAGAAACAAAGTACACCGTGACACAAAGTTCTCCGGAAACCTGCTCCTTTGTATTCCTTTGCTCCAAGTTGCTTCTCAAGGGTTCAGCACAAAGTCTAGAACACAAGATTGTTGCTTACAAATTCTGATCGATGATTAACCCGAGGTTCTTCTCCTACTTATAGAATGTAGGAGGGAAAGTACAAATGGAAAACTCAAACTGAACTAAAGCATGAACAACAAGTAAAGATGACATTTGGCAATCATCCTCAACTAACTTCTTCTTAAGTGACACATGTATCACTTAACTAATAGAATGGTTCCACATGACTTCAAGTAATGGTTGCAAAACCAATAACTTAGAAGTTTTACAATTTCATCCGAGAACATAGAAAATAGAAGAAGAAAGAATAGAAGAAGTCATGCCAGCTGTAATGTCTACATCTTCTTGTTCTGATATCTGATATACTTGTCGAACATATAATTCAGCATCCTTCCATCTGTTTTAGCCACTGCTTCTTTCTCTGTCCTGAATTGCAGCAACCCTTCATTCAACACTTTGATGCACGCTTCCACATCTTCCAAGCTCGGCCCAAACCTCGCAATGTCTGCCTGCAGTGCCACCAGTCTACTGATAGAATTCATCGTGAAAGGTTTGGTAGCTTTATCAATTCTCTTTTGTACCATCGGAGAGACCCTTCCAGGGAATTAGGCACCTCGTTAGAAACAATCCGCACGTAAGAAGTAACGCCTCCGACCACATCCTCTTCCGTGAAAGAAATGATACTGTCGGGTAAGGATGACGTCCTACTTTCAAGTGCCTGCATCCTTTTCAGCAAAACTCTGCAGATTTCCAAACGGAAAGATACTGCAAATTCTAACTGCTTCCCCTTCTCAACTGATCCATCCGGTACAATCTGCTCCGCAATCAATACATCTCCCGGCAGCTTGTTGATCTCGGCCAAAATACTCAGGTTACTCTCTGCAACTGTATTCATGCCTTCTATGTTTGCCATCAGTTGCTTTAGTTGATTTGTTGCATCGTTCATAACCTTTAAAGTGGTGGGTACTTCCCAAGTTGTGCGAAGCTTGATTTAATAATCAAATCCTTCCATTCGTCAATAGCCTTTACTTGATTGCTTGCGTCTTCCATTTCCTGCATAAGATGATCACTCACCTGTTCTAAAATGGGCTGAATAGAAGGTTTAGCAACCTTGGCTATGATCTCACATAATTGAGATACTTGCTTCGCAGCCTCTTCTTTCTCTCGCTTCTCCTTTCACCAAGCCTAAGGAATAAAGCATCTATCAATGTCTGCGTGTCCTGCTTCAATCCTTCAGTGGTGACTTGACCGAGTGGTACTTTGGTCACTGTCACATCTCCTGCCGCGAGCTCCTCTTCTATCTTTCCTTCTGCCGGAATTGATATCTCAAAGAAACTTCTCTCCCGAATTCTCGATGATCAACCTAGAAGTTGCTTTAGCAACTTTAGGCCTTCTGCTCTTCTCGCCGTATCCCGAGTAGCTGCAAGTCGTGCTCCTCTAAGTTCATCTCCATTCTCGCTTCTGGAACAAACTGCAAAGCTAACCATTCCGAGAAATTACTTCTCGGAGAGTGAGAAGTCGCTGAGTGCACTACCATCTCCCGCTCTGCATCCTCTCTGTCAGAAAGTGCCACAGTGTTATGGCTGCCATCTTCTGAGTCATCCAAGGACAAAGCCCTTTCAAATTCCGCCATCTGCAGCTTCAACGTATCCTCTGGAACAGGCGCTGAACAAAGTGGCTGAGGGGAGAAGATGAATGTCGCTGGATTTAGTGGAGGCATGGAAGCATCCTGCTACTGCGGTGCAATAGTTGGTGAAGCATTGGGTACTGGAGAAACCGGAGTTAAAGTCATGGTCGTAGAAGTGATCCTCTCCTTGGATTGAGATCTTCTATGCACTTTCAACTTCTCGACTTTCCTGCTGCTTTCTCCTCCGTGCTTTCGCTTGAGGGAATCTCCTGCGCCGAAGTTTCCCGTGACTTGATTCATCAATGCTTCATCAAGGCAATATCCCTTCGTCAGCAACCAGTTTGAAGTATTCACCAACACAGCTCTCGACCTTTCTTCAATTGTGTTGCAGCCTCCTATGTTATTCTGCAGTATGGCTTTATCTCCTCCCATTTGATGGTAAGTGTCAAGTACCACATTCCCATCATCTTTAAGATCCGCAGGTATCCGTGCTAGTCCAAAGTCGAACACTTGCTTTGCTGATAGCCTGCTGAAATCTTTCTTTCTAACCTCGTACTCACTTTTGCACTTCATCCAGAAATCTTCTAATGAAGGCACATGTGTGTCTTCTTTGAGATTGTCTTCCCGCTACTCCAAATGGATCGAAGTTCAGCCGCAGGGAAGAACTCTTACTCATACTCGGATAACATTTGCGCTTCCATCCCCTCGAGCTCGTGTGAATGCTAATGCAAATGTAATATCCCACGTGATCGGGAAGAAGCCCGTAGACTTGTGCCGCTTTGACTCAAGGTCGTGTAACTCCACAAGTTGCCTGCTCAGCTCCATGGCGATCAATCTATCATTCGGATACCTGGGCATCTTTGTTGGTTCTCCATAAAAGCCCGTGACCCTGAGGTATGTGAAATCTACAAATTGAATGAATAGACTTCCAATCTTGGACACGCTTCCCACGCTTCCTCGCTACCCTGTTGGCCTTCAAGTCTTTGTCTAGCCTGCAGATGAAATCGTAGAAGAAGTCATCGTGATCACTTTGAAGTCTTTCTCGCTCGTAGGTGCAGAAGTCATGCGGTAGCACTCGAAAATGGGGTCCTTGGAAAGAACACCACATCTATCCAACTTGGAAAAGACGCCTTGTGAAGCTGCAGCATACACCAAGTATGAAGTCATCTTGAAGCTGAAAGTACGCTTCACGTTCCGGAGTTGCTCACCGATGTTGTTGCTAATAATTTCCGACCAATTGATTATAGAATCAACCTTGTTGATTTCAATGGTCCTGATGAAAGCATACATCCATGTACGGAAAGTGTAAGCATTCGCTTCGCCATTCATCCTGCATAGCAATTTGACGACATCATCTACCTCCTGCACCAAATTGGACCGTGGAAGAGTTCTCGGAACTTTGAAGGAGATCTAGGCTTCTTCATGTATCGGCTATTCATGATGCTAACGCAATCAGCTCTATGCTTCTCCCATCTACTGTCAGCATCCTGAATGCTAATAGAAGTCACCACCTTTCGCACTAGAATCTTCAAACAATAATTGATGAACTCTGCGTCCAAACGAATTATTGTCTTTCCCGAAGCATCACGCACTGATCTGGATGAAGGATGATAAGATCTAGCGCACTCCATCACGAACTCGCAATTGGGTCAGACATGGAAAAGTCAGCAGCTCGGATAATTCCACCGCTTTTGACCGCACGCATGAGTGAAGTCTTTCCCGCTTTGGATCTATCTATCAAATCGGCAAGAGGTTCCGGGCCTAGATCTGTGTCTCCTATGTCTGCAAGTTTGGAAGCAATGCATGACTCCATCGTGCTTTCTTTTTCATCTCTTTTCGCCATAGCTTTGTCTATCTTCGTCTGAATAATTCTTTTTCTTCTTACTTGGCCGGATTTCTTCAATACTGGTGCAGATCTGGACAATTCTTCAGATTCGGAGGATATTTGCAATGTGTTGGACATTGATAAAACTCTTTTTCTTTTCAGAAAGCACCCGTAATGAATTCCTAATTTATTCGATAAAAAAATGGCCACCGGAGCATGAATAGTGAATTTAAATTGTAAAAATCTGCACTTTTCAAGCCTGCTGCCCCAAAAAATGGTGTTTAATTTGCACATAAAGAGAGCATGAATCCTTTCAATCAACACCTGAGCTCCTGTAACACCTGTGGAAACAATTATGCAGACAAAGATCAACCTCCTCTAAAGCATGCGCCAAATCTGGAAGCTTTTAGCCTTGTTGTCACCTTGTCTGAGCAAAATCCTTCCTCTAATGGGGGCGCACTTTTCCACTTGGCTGCAATTCTTTACCTGTGATTTGAATAATTCACCCATATGGCTGCCCATGCTTATATAACCTTCACAATTCTATAATTAATAATTGCCCTAACAATTAAAGGCAATTAATTAATTAAAAATCATGTTTTTCTCTTTTAAAAATAGCATGTTTAAGGACAGCCATCCAATAAATTAAATTAATCCAATTTAATCCTTCACACATCACTTCACTTAAGCTTCACAGTGTGCTTTGACCATAGCCACTGAAAATAGAAATTAATTTAATGTTTTAATGCCTTAAAAAACATTAAATAATACCCAAATGGGGCGCACTTTTTGAGAGGAAGAGGGCAGCCATTAAATAAATTAATTTTAATGCTTTTAAATCCTTTCTTTTATTTCATCTTTGACTTGTTGACTTCCTCCAAGCTTGGGCACACTTTTTGAGAGAATAGATTAATTAAAATAATCAATTTAAGGCTGTCATTCTCTCACCAAAGGGGGCGCACTTTTTTGCACATGTAATTCTATTTTTAAGAATTTTTTCACAATGGGATTCTTTACCCTGCAAGGCAGGCACTAAAATCCCGTGATCCACTTAAGTGATTTGACTTTGACAATGGGATTATTTACCCTGCAAGGCAGGCACTAAAATCCCATGATTTCACTTAAGTCACTTTCCTTTTATTTTATCATGGGAATTTTCACCCTGCAAGGCAGGTAATAAATTCCCGCCTGCCTGCGGCCTCTAACTTTCCCACTGCAACTTAAGTGACTTTTATAACATGGGAAAAGTACCTGCTGGCGTATAAAATTCCCACCACCTGCGCGGCTTAAAATTCCCCCCCGCTTGCGCTTATATTTCTCCCCTCAGCAGCTTAAATCCTTTGTTTTCCAAAAATGCGCCCATCCCCGCAGGGGCTTTTCTGTGCACGACTTCGCTTTTTCCCAGTGATCCAAACCTCCGATGGCGACTTCCTCCGGCATAATGTGTGTATATGTTTTCCAGCTGCTCCAGGCCAAAAATCGGGCTTACCCGGCAAAGGAATTGTTCCAAAGAAATTTCACAGAAAACAAAACGGGACACCACAAAAACACGAAAAATTGCCAAAAGTTACAAATAAAGCCCAAAACTTAATACAAGTTAAAACCCTTCTGGCACATAGGAATAATAACATATTCGCTCATAATAGAGTTAAAACAGAGCGCAAATAGCCTCATACGGGGCTCAAAATAATTAAATACAAATTTCCCGCAGACAAATCCCGACGACAGAATAAAACAATTTTGGGCATCTGGGTATTTGGCGAAAAAGGCTAATATGGCTCTTTGGGATTATCTTGACGCAATATAAGAACTTTCAGGCAATAAAAACACAAAACGACCCATTATTTTAAAAGTACGAAAAATTTTCGAATAGGGTAGTCGCAGATTTCAGGGTGAAATCGAGTAACACCACACCGGCACCGACACTCCACTCCCACTAGCTCCACTCTCCATCCCTAGTGCAAAAGATCCTGATTCTTCTTCATCAATACCAAGCAGTGAAAGTTGGCTAAGATGTCATTATATAGCTTTTAGGAAGTGTCTTTAGCAAGTTTAGGTAGGTAGATTAGGTTTAGGTGCAATAAATGAAGGTATTTTTTTTTAAGTTATGACGCTTTAAAAATTAAAAAGCGAGGGAATCGATTAGGACATTTGCGGAAACGTCCCGAGACGTTTCCACAGCGCTTTCAATGGTGTTTCGTACCCATTTCGCATTTCCGAAACATTTCAGCGCAGAAACATGGGCCCCTTAGATGTTTCCCGGCTTCACACTTGAAAATGGAGTGTACTCGAGGCAGATCAAGATCAAAAATCACAGACTAGCAGAATTAGAAATGAGTCAAGACAACGGATACTCAGATCTAAAACAAAAAATGAAACAAGCCTCGACTCAAAAATTTTCACACACAATAAATGGTGTATTTATACTTTAAAGGATGTATTGTAGTTCCACATACGTGCATTAGTGTGCCACTAGGGAGAAATCCCTTATATGTATAATATTCCATAATATATCTTCTATGACAAACTTTGAGATTCATTTATCAGGTAGTCATATTAGTATCAATTTTTAAGGTTTTTGTGTCTGTCATTTCAGGTCCTATGCTGGACCCATTATCAGGAGATGAACCCTATGCTGGATATCCAAAAATAAATAGAAAATTGATACTAATATCACAAGCTATTATGTTGTCAATTTAAAATTGGAGCTATGACCTTACTAATTCCTCCTCCTCGGCCAGGTCTACATCAACCAGGGATGTTATCAACTCAACTACCACAAATCTCAACAAAGAATAAAAATACATCTACTGAAGTCACATATCCCCACATGGATGAAGGAAGTGGTATTTCATTAATGATAATAGTTGGAAGAGAATGTGTGATTCGTAACAATTCCAGAGATAGATGCAATAAGATGCCTTAAAAAATTAACATTATAGAAACCCAACTGCTGTGGCATGGTGTTAATAGAGTCTGCATGTTAAGCTGCTGATGAAGAAACCTCTTGCAAATATTGTAGATCATTATCTGAAGAATCTGAAATTTGCAGATTATCTGCAATGTTCGTTGTGAGGCCATGTTGTTCTAAATAGCCATAATCTTCAAAACAATGTTCAATATCTCCTTTTTAGTAGTCATAAAAATATAAATGATGACATAAAATAACAGTTCGAAATCTATGTCTTGGTTGTCTATTTTCCTCATTTTGCTGTTCTGCTTTAGATTGCAATGGCCCTAACTCAGTGAAGCCTTTTTCTAAGGAGTGCGAGAAATTTTAGGATTGCAAGTGTCAAGAAGTTTTTCTTTCCTTTATCTTTTAATTGCTTTCTTGATTTCCTAACTTCTCTTATTCATCATTAACCTCATGGGGCCTAGTGCATGATTTGCCACCTGCTTTCTCAATGTTACCTAGGATCATAATCCAAAGCCTTTAGTTGTGTTCTTAATTTTGGAAATGCTGTCTCACAGAGACTAACATATGAAGCAAGATTAATCTTATACGGGAATTTTATATGGGCCACACAGAAAGCAGATGATGTACAGGGCCTATCTGGCAGACTAACTCATATAGGAATAATCTTCCTGCTACACAGAATAGGAGCAACTAGGGTATGTGGTAGACCCATAAGCTATAATGAAAATGAAATCTTTCTCGAAGTACCAGTTTCCAATTCGCCTAAGAGCATTGACTGCCATAAAATATTCTTTAGACTTACCATATAAACTACTATCATTGACCATACATAGAAACTTATTATTGACCACCATAAAATTTTCTTTGCATTTCAAATCTTGTCAAGAAGGGGGCCAGAATATGAGTGGGCTTCAGCTTATCATTCCCTGCATCTTCATAACTGTATCAGGGTGTTCAATGGAAAATTGTACAAGATAAGGGCCACATTAAATTCTTGTTTTGAGAACTCTTGCACTTGTTAGATGGAATTCCACAATATTTGACGGAGCTATTTAAACTTCCATCCTAATGATGGATCGAATGGTGTGATCCGAAACGTTGATTTAAAAAAACGATATAGTTTTTAATCAAAATTTGTTTTCTTACTATTTAAACTTGTCAATACCGTCACAACTCCAATAACTAATTATTATACTCAAAGAAGCCAAGAGACGAATATTGTTAATAATATAATATATTTAAAGGATACATGAGAAACTATGTTATAGATAGCGAACTTTATTCCTGAAATGGTTGTGTTTTACAGAACATTGGTAGATAATTTTATTAATGTCCAACAAATGACCACAAAAGTAGGTCAATGGGACTGCAGAGTACAAAGCCAATGGACCCAGCAAGAGGACCCAAACGGGTCGCCCGAAACACAAAGAGAGAAAAGAGAAGAAGAGAAGGAAGCAAAAGGGGCCACAAGTGCCGAGAAACCAGAGAAGAAGAAGAAGAGGATGACGGTGTGGGGGAGCGAAGAAGGAGCAACACCCCCAACATCATCACCTAACATTCAAGGCTGGCTGGAAGTAACTGGCGATGCGCCGATGTCCAGTAACTAAAACTGTGGAATGTCTGGAAAGTCGATGTCCGGGAGAGAGACGGTGCCTCTGCGTAGGCTTGATGGATCTCTGTCTATGTGGGGGCCGAAACGCGCTTGAGGCAAGGAGCCTCTGGTGTAGGAAGTGGAGTTCCGAGTCCTGATAGATCTGAACTGGGGGTCCGTACTCGTGTCAAGATGTCGCTTGGTGCCCCTCTTCGGGGAGAGCACCGAGAAGAATGAGGTGATCCGTCTAGTATCCATCTCGTTTGGGAGGAGGGTGAAGGAGCCTGTCCCGAAGCCTGAGGGCCTCCTATGCAGATAAAGAGCAAGACATCTTTGATCATAGTATCTAAAGAAAGTTGCAAAGGAAGGACGCTCACGGAACAGGCAATGGAATCTCCCCCTAATCTCGTAGTAAACAGGACACCAAAAATGAAGTGTTCTTCAGTTTCAACCTCCTGGAGAGAACAAAGTAGGCAAGTCCACTCCGAGCGGTCTAACTGGTGGTCTCCACACAGAGTCGATGTGAGCCCACTCTGAACTGACCTAAAGAGATACGAAGGACCTGTAACTAGTGTCGGGAGATGTACATGGGTCTGATAATGAGCCCATCGGATCTCAAGAAAGTGTGCAACGTAGAAGGACATCTTCGGACGCAAACCCCCTGAGGGTTGGTCCAAGTGTGTTGGATGAATTGTCTGTAGATATCATCTCTGATAATTCTGTGAAGGTCTTGTTGGTTCGGGAGGAGATGGGCAGGGGCATCCAGGGAGTAGCTGAAAGGTGGGAGGCGGTCCATCTGGATGCCAATGGATCCAAGAAGGCGTGAAGCGCAGGCATACCAACAACGAGATCGACCACTATGATCTGAGAGGGCAATAGCTTCAAAAGAGCAGTAGGCAAGGTAGATGTACCTATTCCTGTCTACGGAAGAATCAAATAAACCTCGGATGTGGCAAACATCAACACAAGGCTGAAGATAGTCTCCAATCTAAAAGGCGAGCCCTAAACTCAAGCAAGAATAATGTTATGAGGAATGGTCTCTTTGCACCTGATGATACGCCTGAGCATGAGGATCTGACACGCTCAATAGTAACCCAATCCGAGTCCAAAAGGGAGGGACCCCAAATTTCCAAACCGTACAAAACCATGGGCCTAACCAGGGAGTCGAGAGAGACATCTTGGAAAGGATGTCCTGAAAGTGATGGCGGAAGCACTGTCTCTCAAGAATCGCCAAAGAACCATACCCCTTATTAACCCGGGGCTGGAGAGCAGGACGGAGGCTAAAACGTGGTCCAGAGAACAAAATCCCCAAGTATGTGTAAGAACAGGTGATCTCAATCTCCTCTCCCCAAAAGAAGAAGTGGAAGTCCGAAGTCTTTAGACAATTGAAAACCATAACTTTGGTTTTCCCAAGGTTCACTGTCAGCTGCCTGTGATCACAAAAGAGGGCTAAGGCATCCAACTGCCTCTGGAGTCCCTCCGCAGAGGAAGCAAGGAGAACTACATCATCAACAAAAAGGAGAATGTAGATCAGAACATGGTGTAGAAGACAGCCATCCCCCTCCTGAATGTGATCCCTGAGAAAATCCTCAAGCTCATCGATGTAGATACTAAACAGGGTAGGAGAGAGGGGCAGCCTGTTTGACTCCAATAGTGCTCCTGATGAAGTCGGACATGCCTGCAGAGGTGCGAAGACGGCCCAAGACCTCCTCATATAGGCGCATAATGGTCTGTAAGAAGAATTTCATAAATACCTATATCTCTGAGCCTGCAGAAGAGTGCTTCCCGTGGTACCGAATCAAAAGCTTTTTGAAAATCCACAAAACAATAGAAAACTTTGGAGGAGCGGTGACGGGCCTCCTCGATAATAGCCCGAAGAGTGAGGATGTGATCAATGGTCTGGTAGGTCGGTCGGAAACCCGCCTGTCCCCTAGCTCTGCAATGGTACTGATCAAGGAACTCGGAAAGTTGCATATGAAGAACTGTGGCATAGAGCTTGGAGAACGTGTGGCCAACCATGATAGTCTTGTAGTTGTTGGGGTCGGAAGTAGGCCCCGACTTGTGGATGGGGTGGATAATGTGGTGGGACCAAGACTCTGGGAAACCTGTACAGACCACCTGATTGAAGAGGTCCACAAGGTAACTAAGGAGCGTCTTCTGCCCTTGTTTGAAAAGTTCCGCTTGGAAACCTTCCTCATCCCCTGCTTTGCTGCAACTCATAGCTAGAATGGCATTCCTCACATTGGTGTAGGTGAAAATATGGCAATATGAGGGTGGGAAACAACCTGGATCCGAGGTTGGCCAGAGATGTCATAAAGAGTGGAGGTGTGAGTAAACATGGAGTTGGGATCTAAGTCCAGGGGTAAAGGCGAATGACAGGGAAGAATGGTGCGCCAGAAATGTTTGGGGGAGTGGATAAGTGACAGACGAAGCTCCCGGCGTCTATGAGAGATAAAGGTGCATTTCTTATGACGAAGGAGACGACGATAGGTTGACTTCAGGGAAGGGAAGGAGGGGAGGGCATGCAAGAAGGCAAAACGGAGTTTCGATGAAAAGCTTTGCAATCCTCATCATACCATTTGTTCATGGGGCAGGTACCACAATGCAGGTGGAAAGTGTGACGTGGGGAAAGGAGCTCGTGGCTGCCTCACGGATAGCACAGGAGAGGGTACTAAACATCTGGTCCAAGGTAAGAGAGGTAAAATGGGGAATGGGGGAGACACTAACAAAGGTGAAAGGAGAAAGTGTCGGGATCCCCTCCGTTAAATTTCCAAATGGTACGTGGAGGACCAAGGCAGGGGGTGAGGTCATGGGGTGCGTAACCTGAAGGGAAAAGGAGAGGGTCGCATGATCAGCAAGAGGGATGGGGGAAACACAGAAGTGGTGGATGTAGGGAATAATGTCGGGAGTATTCATGACGTAATCAACCACACTAGCCCCACCACAATAAGGTCTCGCAGTAAAGTATCGGAGTCGAAAAAACGAGGAATGCCATTCAGAATCAACAAGTCATGAGATTCCCCAATTGGAGAAGATGTCGACCATATGATGTCATGGGCCCCGTCGTGTCCTCTCGAATCTCACTGGAAGCCAACCAACTTCGGATCCACCTCTAAAGTGCAAAGCACATCATCGGTCCTGACATGCCTCGGAACTTGAAAATTCTGGTACATGCATTGAAGTCCCCAAAATGATGACCTCTCCAAACCTTGAAAAACTAGGAGATACCAACATAAAGGTCAAAGAAGGGGTCTCCGTCAGGGCCGCTATGAATAGCAAATGAGGAAGAAGCTGGAGGGAAATAACAGACTGCGATGAAGATGTCCTTGAGGTGGGAGGAAGTACGTTTGATCCGAATCCATAGAAAACGGGCAAACTCATCCTCAGCAACAATAGAAATCCTGCTCCGAAGAGTGTCCCTAACCAAACAAGCCACCCCACCAGACCCTCTAAACATCCAGAACCCCGAGTCTCCTATCTGCAAACAAAGAGCCAATAGTAACCACTGATATCCGGGAGAGGGCGAACTAGGCTCGCATGTGTCTCCGTGACAAAGAGGAGGTCAAAGAATCCTAAAGCATCATGCAAGAGGCCTAGAGAAGACCAGTAGGACCCATTTCCATTCCAACATGCGATGGAGATGCCCTTCTTCCGAGCCCTCTCCCACGGAACCGTCATCTGGAATTGGATCCGAGAGCCCAACCAGGGGGAAGGATTCCCGAATTACTGGCCTAAGGTTACAAATCATACCCATTTTCCTGCTTTTCTGGCTGCCATGACAATTTCCCGATATTTTTGAGTTCGGCGACTTGCTCTCTGGTAAGATCTTCATCAAGGAAGACCTTATTGGGTAGAGAAAATAGCTTCCATTTGGCTCTGAGAGCCTTGAGCCGGTCATCAGCTGATTTGAAGCGGAGAAAAAGAGTAGAGTCCAGTCCGAACCAAGCTCTATCTAACTGCACCTCAGGCAGCCCCAAGTTTCCTGTGAGGAACTCAAGCAATGGCCAAGGGATCAGAAGAGGGAGGAGTGGGCAATCCTCTAACTTTAAGATTCAGCTCTCTGGAATGTCTGACTCTTTCTTCCACCAATTTGGCCTGAACCACTTCTTCTACTGCTGTTAAAGGAGGATTTTTATCCTTACCCTTCACCACTTGGGCCCAGGTATCAGTTTGTTTTTGAAGATTTTCCTGCTGAGTTCTGATTTCCTCTTGCTGTGTTTTAAATCTGATATCTCAGCCTGTAATTGATCATTAACAGCAGTAGGTTTTGTGTATGCATTGGGTTCCGCGAGCTGTCTTCGCAAAGAAATGTTGTCAGCTTCAACTTTTTCAACCCGAGAAGTTAATTCAAAGACCTCGGTCCGGAGGGTTCTGTTGGAGGATTCCAGAGTCTCTAACCTGCTGAGCAGCTCTGCAATAATGTTGGGAAGGCTGCCTTCCTGTTGTCCCTGTTCATTCGTCCCAAGGCTGGAAACAACCTGCGCTGCAGGGGTAGAGGGAGACATCATGGATGGGTATACTGCTTGGAGAGGTGACAACATTAGAGAAACAATAAGATTTCCATCAGAACGCCCCAATGAAGGACCATTACAGTTTATGACCCTGTATTATTGATTAATTAAACATATAAAGACACAAAAATGCCGAGTACTTGTGATTTGATTGGAGAGAACCAATGGATATCAAAACAATTGAAGGAGAACCTCAAAATGGCAATATATGGCGACCCTCAGATCCTCATTCAAGCACTAAAGAGATGCCAAAATGGGAATTAAATCATCTACTCCAAGAAGCTCAATGCCTCATCTCACACTTCAAAGAGGTGCCTCTTTGTCAATGCTTCAAAGAGGCAAACTGAGCAGCAGATTAACTGGCTAATGATGGTAGTCTTCAAGAGGTGTCGGGCACTAAAACAAATCTTGATATAAATACACAGAGCAACGTAGGGGTGAGAGTCCTAGGGGAGGAAGGGGGCCATAGCCTACCCCATACTAAGAACTTTACTATATCATATAACTTTTAATAAGACTACTTAGAATTTTCCAGCTTTAAGCATCTAAGCCGTGTGCTTTTTCTTTAAGGCATTTGAGCTAACCTCCTAATCATTACATCAATCCACAAAGGAGCAACATGACATCATCTTGTGCAGGCCTTCACCCTAATGAAGGTTTAAAATGGAAAGTCTTGGGCTTTGTTTTAATATTATAATAATACGTTAGTATTTCCAGCCTAAGTTACCAATACCGGTTTGGGTTTACATATGGATACAGGACTCGGGTACTAAAGTTTGCATTATGTTTTCGACCCGGCATGATATGGATGCATCCAAATCAGCAATTAATTCATCAGAACCAGCTTAGTTAGCTGCATCTTCTTTTTAAGAATTTTGTGCTTTTAATTTCTTTTAATCTTTGCTTTTCTTGTTTTTTATGACTGTCATAACCAGATCAACACTGTTTTTATTTTTTAATTTTTTGATGACATTTTAGTCTGGTAACCATATGATAATAGAAGAACCTGAGAGGTACTCAGACCAGTAGCAGTACAGAACCATTCTGGTACAGGTACAGAGACCTCCAGGGCAATACCCAGTAACGTAGTAAATTAAAATTCCAGCTGGAAAGAAGTGCCAGCATCCATGCTCGACAGTAAAAGAAACAAATTAGGGAAGATCAGTTTTTTCAACGAAGGCTAGTATAAGATTTACAAGGCATTAAAATATGTATGGTATTCTCAAAGTAAATTGACTCGAGAATAATACAGTTAAAATTTAAAAGATTAATCCTAATGTATAAAATTATTTTATCCTACATCTGGTGGGCTTCATAAGTTCATGGCAAAGATGGAGACATGTTATTGGGAAGACCAAGGATCGAGCCCCTCCGAGGCTAGCTCCCCCACATTCAGGAGGGCCAAAAATAATTGGAGTCAAAAATGGTTCAACGTAGGTGCAAGCCCCAAGTGATTTTGACGGCATGGATTGCCCTCCATCTCTGGCAGTATATGGTGAGGGGGAATCCAAGCTCAATCAGCACCCTGGTGACCCTCCCTGTAAACATGGAGCTCTGCAGACTTGTCAGTAGTGAGGATAAAAAGTATTTCCAAGGGTAAGCTTATCTGGGGTTAATGACCTCTATAAAAAAATTATTTTACCCTACATGCAAAAGAAAAATAGGAAAAAAGGTACAAGAAACATTAAATAGGCCTTTAAACCTTCTAGAGTAAGACACAGTTTTGAGGATATTTTTTCAGGTAGTCTGTGAAATATTATGTGCTTGGAGAAGTGCAGCACCCATATTGCTTTTGGAGTATTTGATCAGGCATCAATACCTTCTAAACAAAAGTTATTTTATCTTCTGCTTGAAACATTTTATCAGGTGTACTTTGGTAACAGTACAATTCTTTTTTTTTTAACTTTCCAGATATTCCAATGTGCTCTTGTTTCCAAAAGTCTTAAATCTTTTTGACAAATTCAAATTTAAGTTCTTAGAAGGTTCATATTTCAATTTTTCAGTTCAGATTCCATAATTTTCAGATTGAATCCATATAATAATTTCGTTATAATAACAGATTTCAGGTCAGGAGCATAACAGATATAGCTAGTTAGAAATTGAACTTAACCGGACCATACAGGAACCCTATTTGTGATATATCCAAACACAGAACTCAAGTCCTCTCTGGATCATTTAAGTATAGTAATGCATAGAAGTTTCAACGAAAAATAATTGACACTTTGTAGAAAGCGTAAAAACAAGTATAATTTGTGTTTAGCTACAAACCACAGATGCTAACAGCCTCTATGATTATTACTCCTCAAAACAATGTTAACAAGTCTTTGGACTGATTGTCACATATGGTCAGCCTTAAAACATAGTGTCGTCCCTGTAAAGGCTAAATGAAACAGCTGAAAGGGCTTTATCATAACCATAAGATGTTTGATCCTTACACTACAGGATACTTCTAAGCAGCTGAGCTATACAAGATGCCCATAGAAGTCTTATGATCATGATATTTCCCAAATTTTGGATCCATGATAGATTTGTTTTATCCTTCTTAAATCTTAATAATGGTATCAATTTCTATGAAAAGACCATCATCAACCGAGCTTAAAGCATATACTAGTGTCACACAAGGACATGTCCCCTCCCCCAAAAAAATGTCAATTCTAGAGGCAGGGACATCCCCAAGACTTGGGGACTCTAGAAAACATCACTCAACCATACCCCCACCACCGCCACCAGAAAAATGATGTCCCTGAGATGTCTTCTTCAGAGAGAGAATGCTTCCAAGCGGCTTCTCCTATTGGGGACGTTGGGGTGACTTCGGGATGTCCCTAAGACTTCGATAGAAATTCTCTCAACTCTACCGAAAACACCCAGCCATCTCTTGCAAGAAGCACTTGCAAAAAGTAATTTTGTTCTCTAAAATGAGATTTTTTTATGTTTGTGCACCCAACCCTAACCCTAGTAGTTTATGGGCCTCACCCACACCATAAGCACTTTAAAAACTGCAATAAATGTCACACCCTTGCTCAAAATCACTATCAAAGCTTGAAAGCATTGAGCAAGGCTGCAAGTGCAACAACTGCATAGCAAGAGTGAGAGCAAGCAAGGCTGCAAGAGTGAAAGCATTAGCAAGAGGGAGAACAACAGCAAGAGGAAGAGCAAGTGCCAAGTCTTCATCGATCAACCGTTCAAGTTTCAACACATTCATCAAGCCCTCAAGCCTTCAAGGTAAGCCATGGCCCTTCATCTTTTGGGATTTGCATTTTCATTTTTATTTTTAAATCATTAAATATTCATTCCTAAATGGCTAAATCTGAAATCAATGATTATGTGATAGGTTTTATAGCTTCATCCACTCTATTAAGAGGAACAGGCTTACCTCTTGGAGGGTGGAGAAACTTGTAGTTGTACATGGGACCTTACATCTCATAGATTGCAACCTGCTTGCTTACAAGGAGAGTCCAGTAGCCCAATGGGATGTAGAGCCAAAGAAGCCAATACAGGTTGATGATGATGTGGCACAGGCAGGGTTGGTTGGTATTGGTTTGGAGGAGATTGACCTCAAGGAGTCCAGCAGTTCAAGTGATGAGGAGTTTGGTACGGACTTTGGGGATGATTAGAGGCATCAAGCCATTGGCCAATTGTATTTGAATTTTGAATGTGGTCGTTATTTTAAGTATAAATTATAATATAAATATTAATATATTGATATTCAGCATTTTCATTGTGCAATGCATTGTGTTTAGTATTTCAAAGTTTTATTTGTTTTCAAGTACTATATATATATATATATTTGCACTGTTGTCCCCAAACTAAGGCCCCCTTGGTCCCCCCGACCCGAGGCCCATCCCCATATTCCCAATCCCCCATTCCAAGACTACGTGGAACTATGGTATATACCAACTATTATGTGACCCATAATCTAAGGCAAGAACCATAAACTATGAAAGTATTATTAATCTCTACAGGTACAAGGATCAGTGCTTCACACCAAATCCACCTGTTATCTTATTTTAAATATGCAGAAGTCAATCTATTAAATATTTAGTACTTGTAGAATATTTATTTATTCATAAATGTAGAGCATGAAACCATAATTAACAATCACTTAGATGAAAAATTTAAAGAACATAAAACTGTTAAAAGCACATTAAATGCATCCACCTGGACAAGGAAAATGACATTCTTGGACTCTATAATTTGCATCAGAGTCTTCACTCCACCGTCACCTATAAAATCATTTCTTTGCATTCCACCATCCTCCTTGCAGCAAGCACTTTCTAGAGCCATAAGTGAGACCTGAAATAGAAAGGAAAAAAAAATGTCTCAGGTACAGATAAGGTTGCCACATAATTCTGCAATACATTTAAATATTAATTACATAAAAATGTAGAGAGAATCCCCAGGAAGATGTGTCACCAGGCAAAGTTCGTTGCAAGGACTGTTTCTTATTACAGAAAGCAGAGGTTGAACAAGATGAAGTTGAAGCAATCCACTACGAGATTCGGGAGTCTTATCCAGCAAAACATTGATAGACTCAATAGCCTGCAGACAAGAACAATTTAGAGCTGCAGAGGTCTTGTATCATCAAACATAATGTATGCGAAAAATATACAAGTTCTCATTAGCTTGGTTTTATTTTACAGAACATCTTGGAAAATATTACTTCAAAATAATTTATGGAAAAAACAGTATTTGAGCTCAGTAAATATTGGATGAAATTTTGCAAAATATAACAGAGTAAGTTCTGTTCGCAATTAAAAAAAAAAAAGGTGCCCGTTCTATTAAGCTAAAGAAAAGGCCTACTTAGCTGCACTAACATTCAATATTTTCAAAGCCTTGCCTTTTTGCAGATCCTTTTGCTGGTTGCACAATGTACCCAGACAAGTGCTTGATTTATCAATCCATTGTGATGCAATTCATGAAATATTCCTGATCCATGAAGGTAAGAACACAATTCAAAGCCCATCCAAATAATGTAAGGAAAAATTATGGGGGCCCAAACAAAATGCTCACCAGGCAAATCAGAGTCACAAAGACAAAGAAAAGTGTCGATGCACAGATTCTGCTGAGGTTCTTCTCGCTGAAACACCATAATACTTTAAATTTTAGAAGTCATGAATCCACTGATTTCATTTCATATGAATAATGAATAACAGATAATATCAAATTTACTGACTGCTTCATGGAAGACTAATGCCAACTTCCTCACTGCCCCAAGTCGCAACGCTTCAGAATGTGTAATTGGACAATGGCGAAGTAAATTTCCCAAAGCCAACAGAGCATTAAATCGTACAGAAGCACTTTCATGAGAAAGCAGAGCAACTAATTTCTGAATTCCCGAACATCTATGAGCTGCAACACATACTTCATCTCAAGTAAATGGATCTTATTTTCAATATAAATTCAGCCAATATTAGAGAAAATTAACATAATTAACATATCCATCAAAATAGATACATTTTATGTTTGGATGAAAATTCAAACTTTTATGAGAACCACGTCTTTAACAGAGGTTCTTTTGTTAACAAAGTGATCTAAAAGTGAGAAATGTTGTGCATACTTTGCCTCTAAATTCTTCTGCATGTTTTGATCCCCCTGCGGTGGAAAGAGCAAGGAAATATGAAGCTCCAGCCAAAGCTCGACTGCTGACTGCTTTTGATGTCAGGATATCAAGCACCCACGCGCAAATCCAATCATCATAAAGTGCTGAAAGCTCATTTTCGCTATGACAAAGCCCTGCCTTGGCCTCCTGTTAATTTTAAGCCCGAAATGAAATTTAAGAAAACAGAAAATCAGGTGACTGTTCGGCATATTTTCATTTCAAAGCCCTAGATCTTTCATCTAAAAATATTTTTGACATGATTTTAGAAAATTTAGGATTAGGAAAGAAAGAGTAGCATTACACCTTCACAGTAAGTCAAAATTTAGATACTACAATAACATCTTCGGTGTTCATAAAAGCATGAAGGTAATTATAACAACCTACTCAATGATGGAAATTAAATTATGGCTAAAAATACAGTTGCCATTCAAGAAAAATACGAAATTACAATAATAGATTCATAGTTTTGCCAAAACATTAATGAAAAACTAAGGTCAGAAGCTATGCAAAAGCTAAAGGCAAAGTAGATACTAGAATAACATTTTCGGTGTTCATGAAAGCATGAAGGTAATTATAACAACCTACTCAATGATAGAAATTAAGTTATGGCTAAAAATACAGTTGCCATTGAAGAAAAATAAGAAATTACAATAACGTATTCATAGTTTGGCAAACCATTAATGAAAGACTAAGGTCAGAAGCTATGAAAAAGCTAAAGGCTTCTCTGATATTTTCAACAATGATGCAAAAATATTAATTTGCAAGAACATTGCAAGCTAAAGTACCAACTAGTTTCAGTCACTTGAAAAAAATTAGCACTCATGTGACTCAAAACTTTAATCAAAGCCTAGTGTGTACTGGTCTATGAGGTTTGTGCTTATGAAAAACTAAAGGACTGTAATGTCCCCAAATGGACATTTTATGACCCCAAATGGATTGGAGGCAAATCCCACACGCTTAATGTAATTTATAGAATTTATCACAAAAGATTTCATGCAGATCTGAATTAAACCTCAAAATACCTCCAAAAATTATGAAAATTTGTTTGCAAGTAGATAATGAATAATCAGAATAGGATCTCCAATCAAATTCGAAAAAATATTAATTCTGGAATTTATTAGGGCAAAAACGCAGCAGAACTTGTAAATTCAATAACTTGCAAAATACTCCACATTTCTGGGCAAATGATAGCTCATATTGAAGCTTGAAAAATAAGTTTTCCAATGAACCCAAAATCAGAATTTTTCAATGGCGGGAAGACATCCAAAACGGATCTGCAATTCTGGAACAGTGTAGATAAACCCTAGCTGTAAGTGAAAGTTGGAAATACAATTTCGCCCCACTTAGGAAAGGCCCAAAAACACCTCAAAACTGATCAAACACTTCAGATCTGATCTCTCCTTGAATTTAGCTTGAAATCGGTCTTCAACAACTGCTGGAAAACTACTGGAAAATCAGCTAACTCCTTGATATGCAATGGAAACCCCTGTGTGGAGAATCCTCTCAACTAGGAGAAGGGTTTTTGTCCTTCTACTAGATCTCTTAGAGGGTTTTCATCCTCAAGAGATTATTTCTAAAGGTTTTCGTCCTTAGAAATATTTTTGGCAAAGCTATAAAGCTCACACAAAATAGACAAGCATGCTCTCCTCAAGCAAGTTGACTTGCTTTTATAGAGCTTATGGCCCAAATAGCCACCCTTGATATCCAATCAGATTTGTCCTCCTTCATTTAATGTTTTTCCACTTGCTTCCATCTCCTAGGGAGGTCGCATTTTCTCCATAGGGTGAATAAACATTATCAATTGTCTTTTTCCTTTTTAATTTTATTAAGTTTATAATAACTTATTATAATATTTTCTTTTTTTTTCTTTTTTTTGCACTTTATAATAAATCATTATAACTTAAGTGCCCCTTGAGTTTATTCATTAGCCATTGGGGAGACAAAATGGGCTAAGGGTCTTTGACTGGGAAGGGGATATTACAAGGACTGTATGATATATCCGTACATTAATGGAAAAATGAAAACCATTCATGCAGTAGTTTTTATTGACATAAACAATTCAATGTAAGAAGCAATTATACTAATGTACAAGAACATTTCAAACTCAAGTAATATTTAGCTTTCATCATTTAAAAATATACATCATAACTCCAAAGACTCAACAATTTAACTAAAGGCTATACATTTTACTGGCGTACAAGGTCAGATGTTATGAATAACCAAAGGCTTCTCTGATATATCACTGATGTCAAATATCTAGTTTACAAGAACATTTCAAGCTAAAGTAATAATTAGCTTACAGCATTTAACAAAAAGAATCATTACTTACAGAATTCAATACTTCAACGAAAGATGGATTATGTTGCAATGAGGTTGGATGTCATGGAAACCTAAAGACTTCTCTGACATTGTCACCACTGATATAAAAGAACTAGTTTATAAAAACATTCAAAGCTAAAGTAATACTATTTTTTTCAATCAAGAAAAACTAGCATGGCTTACAGGACTACTGACATACTTTTGTGACTTAAAAGTTAAATATCTTAACCATTTGTCCAAAGTTAATGAAAGATCAGGTATTTTACAGGTCTATGAGGGTGGAGATTATGACAAACTAAAGGATTCTATTAAATTTCCACCATTGATGCAAAAATTTATAAGATTTGTGCAACATTTTAAATTTAAAAAACATTTTGGGGCCTGGGGTGCAGCGAATACATGCTGTCTCAATAACAGTAAGGTCCCAGGTTCAATCTCCGCAGGTGCCCCTCAAGCCCAGACTGAGGGAAAACTGGAGCAAGCACTAAATGCAATATGATCCAACAGAGGAAGTGGAAAGAATATCAAATGTAATGTAAAAGCGATTGCATAGCTCTGGGAAAAAAATTGTATGCATAATATCCAAAAAGAATTTAGAATAACATTTCAAACTAAAGTAGCACTTACTTTTCATCATTTAGCAAAAATATGATTACTAGCAGGAGTTGGGACTGAAAAATTATGGACTGCGTATTTTACTGGTCTACAAGAATAGAGAATATGAAACTGAAAAAACTGAAGGATTGTGTGATGTTTTCATGCATTGCTGAAACAAATTAAAATATTCATGAAAAAATTATCTGCAAGAATGTTGAAAGCTATAATAATGCTTCTAACGATTACAAGCTTCAACAGTTCGCAAAAGTTTTTGATTGAAGGCTTCAGCAGAGAACTGTGTATGAAAAGAAAGAATTCGACATTTGCAATCTCCCGTCCATTATCAGGATGAAAGTGATCATACAGGACTACTGTCATAGACTCATCATTCGCAAAAAAAAACCTTAAGGGGCATGATTTATTTTATTTACCTGTAAGGCAAGAAGCGATCTCCTTATCAGTTCAGCGAGTAAGCTAGCGAGAGACAAACACCGGAACTCCAAGGGCTTTTTCTTAAGAATATCCACAAGCTCGGCTGTAGACATGCAATGAAGCGCATTTTCCATCTGTCAAATTGAGCGCAAACCCCAAACTGCCCTCTTGAACCTAAAAACACTCCTCTCGCATCTAACAATAAAACATCACAAAATTCAAAACCCTGAAAGACCTGATCTACTCTGTTGTCATATGAACTTGCTTAAATTCAAGTAATTTGTAAAGCCAGCTGATCACTATATAATTTTTTGCTGTCCTGATCTATAAACTCGCTTGAACTGAAGAAACATGGGTAACCTTCTGATTGATATGTAAATTTCTGTTGTTCTGCTCTATAAACTCGCTTAAATTCGAGAAATGTGTAAAACTTGTTGATCAACATGCATATTTCTGCTGTCGTGCTCTGTATACTGACTTAAATTCAGGAAAATTGTAAAACTTATTAATCAATATGCAAAATTCTGCTGTGCTTTTTCAATCAAAAAAAAAAATTCTGCTGTGCTACTATATAAGGCCGCTTAAATTCAAGAAACATGTAAACCTTGTTGATCACCATACACATTTCTGTTCGTCTGCTATAAAAAATCCCTTACATTAGAAATAATTGTAAAATCTGCCGATCAACTTAGAAATCTCTACTGTTCTACGCTATAGACTAGATTAAATTCAAGAAACTTGTAAAAATTTCTGCTATCCTGCTCCATAAACTCACTTCAATTCGTAAAAATCATTTATCACCGTACAAAATCGTGGTGTTCTACTCTACAAACTCGCTTACTTCAACAAATTTTGCTTAAACATTAATTTCTCCGAACCAAATCATTCATACCCGCGTGCAAAAAGAGACTTGGTCTTGCACTTCCAAAGCTAAATTTTACCGTCTTCTGCGTAATCATCCAAAAATAAAAATTAAACTACGTATTTGATCCGTCTCGGTGCAAATTTTCTTAACAAAAACTAACCTAAAAAAATTGATTCGCTTCAGAGGCAAAAAAATAAACCTAAGCTATATGATCCGTTTCAGAGCTAATAGTTTTGCAAAAATATTAACTATTTGATCCGCATAGTATGTTTTGCAAAACAAAAAATAACATAAACAATTTGATGCGCCTGAGAAGGATTTTTTTCAAAAATATTAGCCTCGACGTTTCGATCCGTTTCAGAGCGATTTTTGGAAAACAATGTTAAAGCTAAACTTTCTGATCGATTTCGGAGCTAATTTTTTGCTGAAAATATTAAACCTAAACTACGTTTCCGAACAATTTTTTTGCAAAACAATGTTGAACTAAGCTTTTTTCTTCAAAATGGTATAACAGTATTATTTCGCGGCCATTTTACATAATTTTTCTGAGTATTCACAATTTTCAAACAGAACACGGATTTTTTAAAAACACTTTTACAGAGCATTGTCCATACCTCTTAAAGGATCTTTAGTGAAAAAGTCGTGATTTCCGATGAGATCCCCGTCCATAAATAGACACTCACAACATAAAAAGGCAAAGTTTATAAAAACACCGAGATATTCCCTGAGAATGTATCTGAATCATCTCTCTCTATCTTATCATTTTGTTTGTTTTTTAATTTTTGGGGTTCTGAAATTTGTTGAAGTCTTATTCGGTTAGTGGGGACGTTGCTATGGTTGTACTTAGCGTATAATTTTATATTTTATATTTTATATTTTAGCACATAGATTTGTACGTCACATATTAAAATTTAAATCTTATCTGTGGGACAATCACATTACTTAAATTAGGGAACACCCATAACTTGTAGTCATTAGAACAAGGACTAGGTCGACCCTCTCATTTTATATGGATATGGGTACCACCCAACAACTTCGAAACCACTAGTCATTGTAATTTATGAGAGTAGGATAGAGAGATTTTTCAATAAGATTTATGAGACCAAAATAGTCTCTAGTATCCCAATAACTAAAAATATAATTAAGAAAGTGAAGATGTTGTCGAAAAGGAAAAGAATTTAGTGATTGGACCCTAGTTCACAAGCTCACCTTTGATCTGTTTGTGAAGGTTCATTCTCCTACTATGGATCTTGACTAGAAATTCTTTGTTTTTATGAATACTTTTTGTTACAAAAATATTAGACATAAACACTCATTATAGGGCATCCAAGTATCTAGCCCAAATGTCGTCATGTTTGAAACACTCTCTGATATAGTGCAAATGTCCTCTCTTCCCACTTTTCTTTCAAGATTTTACATCTATTTGTGTCACAACGAGTTGGTGCGATAGTATTCTCAATCAAACTAGGAACATCTTCACTCTCCCTTTGATTGTTTCCCCTTTGTAGGCTTTTTGGGTCATGCTCATGCAAGGTCGACTTGTGGGGGTAGATGAGAAGACAATTCACAAGGCTATAAATTGGAATGGCTTCTCCATTTTAAAGGATCCTGAAAGTTTTACTTTTCTATAAAGCAATTGTGGATTGTGGTTTGATGTTGAGCTTTGTATCACCAACACAAGAAATAAAAGCTACATTTCTTCCATTTCCTTTCTCATGTTTTCCTCTATTCTCTTTCTTTTATGCACTTTGCAAGCATAGTGATCAAGAAGGAACTTTGCATCCTTGATTGATGAATCTAAAGAATTGTGTGTCTCTAGTTTGTTAGTCTCATTAAAGCCTTACATCAGAAGCTTCCTCTAATCAATGTTGAACTACTTCTGCTATCAGTGTGTGAACTTTGTTATTGCCTACTCACAACGATAACCCTCTCTTTCCTAATTTCTCTCATTCACCCCTCATCGCTACAAATTCCTCCCTTGTACCCCATATAAGCACTTTGCCACAGGTTCAGTGAAGTGTTCCTGTGTGATCCCTAGCCTATTTGGCCACCCCACAACATTTAGATAGAATTATGATAGTTTACATTCAATAATGGGAGCCTCCCCATACATAAGAAGGAGGGGCATAGCCCCGTGAGCATTGGTGGAAACACATAATTTGTAACACGAGAAGTTATTTCACCAACAATTTTGGTGACTCTAGTAGGGAAAGATCTGCGCTCGTGCACCCGTGATTGATCTCTAAAAATAAAAATCGTGTTTCAAAGAAAATTAGATTTTGAAGGCGACTCTCTTAAGGAACGAATCTATGCCATGTTCATTTCCCGCATCATAATGACAAAGTCTCAATATTGGTAATGAGTGACAACAAATATGAAGAAGAAGAAGAAGAGAAGCCCGATATGTAAATCTTCGATCACCATCATTCGAATATCTCTTGTAAAAGCAAATATTCTCACTACCATGAAGAAGTCTCTCGCTTCAAGAAATAACCCGCAATCAACTAAGGGAAAGAAAGTTCGTACTATCTCTACAATAGCCACGAAAAGACTATCTAGAATGGAGAAGATTGTTATTTATGAAGATCATGTCATCAAGTCATGGTGGCTCCAATTCAAGCGGACTACTACTAGAGGAAAGAAAATGGGAATCGCACTTGTTGATGATCAAGAATCCAAGAAATGGATGAGGAAGATTCATAAGAGATATGAAATGTTGTATGAAGGGCATGATGGTGGAGAATCTACTAAAGGTAACATTTCAAATTCACACACCAACTAACAAGTTAAGGACATTTCCCTTCATCTCCATTCCTCTGATTTATTTCTTTGCATATGGAGATGAGGAGATGGATGTCTTGAGAAGAGAGTTTGTGGAAAAGCTTCAAGTGCGGAAGAAGGAAATTTTGATCCCAAAGTTTACCATGAAGTTTTGAATTATGCATTGGCCTTACACATAAGGTATGAGCATCTTAAAACACTTCAAAATGTTGAAGAAGAAGAAACTCATCTTTCAAAGGAAGATCTTGATGATTGTCCACATTATGAGGTGTTCATACCGGAAGATTCTTGTGCACTTCCTCGACGAATGCCCTATCCTCAACCTTCCGATGAGAATAAAATCAGCACCTTGGAGGATGATGAAGAAGATTCGGTAGTTGAACTTCCATTCATCAACTCATTCGCTCTGAGCACAACCCATCAAAGAAGCAACATGCAAGAGATAAATATTCTTACTTCATGACAATTGATCCAGTGCTTTTCGAGGACTCCACCAACAACGAAGAAGTACAAGAAATCAATCCTTCATCCCAGACTCAAGATGATGAATTTGAGGTAATCATGGATAATCTCCTTTCCAATTTTGATTCTTCAATTGATGTACAAATGTTGAATGATGAAATGGAGATAATTGAAGAATCAAATTCCCTTCTCAATATAATCATGGATGAACAAATGGAATATTCCAATTTTTCTCGAAACTAAGATGGATGAGGGAGTTGAACATGATTTCTCCGGAGGAGTGTAATGTTGATCATCATAACAAGTACATAGTCTTTCCTCTCTATTGTGAACAAGAAGATTCTATAAGAAATGGTCAAGGCGGAGAAGAAGACTTTTCTCACATTGTTACATGTTAGAAAATTTGTTGGTTAGGCAAATTAATGGGTATATTTCCAATGCTTTGGAACTTTGGGTCCTTCTGCTTAGATGGTGTGGCTCCATTTATTGTGAGTGAACTAAAAGGGAAATTTGTTGATGGCCAAGAGGTCGGGGATCCAACAGGCACACTCCATTGTACCCGTGACAAATGCTTGCAAGATATTGCAAGGGAGGAATTTTCTGGATGATGGGGAAGAGGGAGTGAGAAATTAGGAAGGGAGGGATTAGCTTTACTCATAGAAAATCATATTCTTTCTAGAGATAACCAGAAGTATCACATACACAACTTATAGGAAAGAAACAACTATGCTTATAACATCAATGATGAGAGGAAACCATACACACAAAATTACACACATTCATGCATCATGAAAAGAAGAAAATCCTTTCTTTATTGACATCTTCACAAGTTGTACAATGTTAGAGAATGAAAGAAAATAAATAAGGAGAATGGAAGAATGTTATCTCTTTTGCCTTTCTCAAATAGATCTCTCTCTTGAGTATACAAAATTGACAACCCTTAAGAATGAGGGTGTCATTACATTATATAGACTAAGAAATGAATCTTTGCTAACCCCGTGTGTCTTTTCACTTGCCTTTTCCACTTGTGACTCTTGGTATTCCTAGGAAAGAACATTAAGTCCCCTTTTATAAAATAAGGGTGACTTATTACATTTTTAGACTATAGTCACATTAATGAATAAGACGAAAATAAAAAGTGCAACCCCCAATGAAGGGTTGGTTCCCTTTTAGTGAATCACTAACTAAAATTGATGGGGATAAAGGTTAGAAGGAAAGCTTGAATAAAAAGGGGGTGATACACCATAGATTGTTGGAGACTGCTGATATAGATATGTGCACAAACTGATAATGAAAGAACAACTTACACAAACTAGAATATCTTGGGTGAAATTTCAAGGCAAAGTAATAGAAATCTGCTAAGGGATAAATCACAATATACATATTTCAATAGGCATACACACTAAAATAACACACAATGACTAATTTCTTGTAACTAAGGGAAGATAACATAAGCAATTAACTTAAAAGACTCAAGGAAAACACAAGAATCAACTATCTTAATGCACAAAATTACAAAGAATATCTTGGAAAGGCAAAACACTTTATTGATAGTGGGCACTTGCTAGAAAAATTATGTAACAATTTGTTACATCAACCAAACTCCCTAATGCTTCAAAATCACTAGTATATATAAGAAAATGAAGTGGAGCTGAATTTCTCATCAACTTTAGTTACAACATCAATCAAGACCCACTTGGAGATAAATCCAATGCAAGATGACATGCAAAAAATAAAGATAACTTCAAGCAAATAGTTTAAGTCGATTATCCTTGCAAAATTTGATTAAAAATAATCAGACTCTAAACTTAGTCCTTGAAAAAAGAATAAAATAAATATATTTTCCCATGTAGTCTGTATTTTCCATGCAAAATTATTTATTTTTGGCCTTCACAATCGAATTTGGAATGACTCTGAGTTAGTTGAGCTTCAAAATGCAAGGATCGAGCTTTTTTTCTCCTTTTTTCTCCTATTAAAACTTCATTTTGTGATTTTCTTGGTTCCAATATGAAGATCAAGATAAGAGCTTTCCAACGAGACCAATTTTATTGAATTTGGAGTTGTAGATCGAAAGATATGGCCATTTGAAAATTTTTATGTCAGGATGAACAAGAGAGTGACACGTGGTGGATTTTAATTGGCTCGGGGATTGATTTTTTCTACGTTTACTTTACTTTTTTTTTTTTTCCATGTGTCCACCTCTAGTTGGCTCACAGGATTTGGCTTTGCTTCCTTTTTTTTTTTCTTTATCCTTTTGCGAGCGGGTTTGCTCTTTCAAAATGCGAGCCAATAAAAATGTCACACTCTCTTCACATTTGTTAGACTTCCTTTTTTTGTTTGACCATTTAGAAATGTGAGCCCAATGAAAAATCCATACTTCTTCATAAATTTACCTTTTTTAGCCCCTAACTCACACCATTAAAGTGTGAGCCAATGAGGAAAGCTCCACGCTCTTTCACATGTCATTCCTTTTGATTAGCCCCTTTTTTTTACTACAAACATAGGCCAATGAGAAAGCTTCCACGCCTTCATTGAAATTTCATACCTTTGATTTGTCTCTCACCTTTGTGAAGTGTTCCAATAGAAAATTCCACACCCTTCTTTGTCAAACTGACCTTTAGATTGATTGATAATTAAGCATCAAGAATTCTCAAAATTTGCCTTCATTAAAAGCTTCATTTTAGGGCTTCGAGTTCTATGTGGGCATCTTTAACCATCTTTTTTTGAAATTGACCACCAAAGGTGAGCCAATTAGAAATATTTTTAACCATTCCATGTTAGCTTTGATCATCTTCAGGGTTCCGCTGATTTCACAGAATTCTTCCCATCCATCTGGATCAATTTTATCACCAATGTTGCCTGAAGACTTCATGGGTTTCACATCCTGTTGGCCATTTCTTTACCCAACTTTGCCTTTTAAAAATTTTATTCCATGGACTTTGACATCCTTGGATTTGTGCCATATTTTAAAAAAATTTTCCGAATGGCGACCTTCCATGACCTGACCATTGATCTAAGCCATCATGGATCCACATGGTCATTCTTTTTGTTTTCGAATTTGACATCCAAATGAACATCGCACAAATTTTTATAATATAACCCGCCAATGAATTGGCTAACTTAGTCTCCCACGGGTTTTTAAATGCCAACAATGATGCATGGTGATTTTAAAGGGAAGATTGATGGACTATTTAACCGTCCCAGACTATTTTTAAATGGTTGAGTCTGAGCTATTCAAAATAAAACTTGTGTGATTTGTGCTCTATCAAGAGATGCTTTTAGTGAAGATGTTTTCAAACAAGACTCTCCATAATTATAGTCCTCATCTCATGCAATCCATTTATATAAGTCATTCTCAGAACTTGTTCTTGATCATAATACTCCTTCGACCTTGACATTTTTATAAAGGACTTATATCGAAACTAAACTAGTAAATATTTCCTTTCAGATGGGTTCATGATTTATAATGAATAAAATTGATTATCAAGATCATATAAACTCTAAACTCTATTCTTCCATTCACATCATGCTTGTCTTTCCCAAAGCTCTCCAAGATGAGAAACAAAAGTTTTGAGTTGATTTCTTGCACATGTGTAAGAAATGTCAACATTTCTAGTGATTTTGTGGGGTCATACATCTGCTAGCTAAATGATCTAGTGCCTTGATGCATCCATTGGGCATGGAGTCAAATCTTAGAACAACCTTTTTCCTTGAAACAAAGTTTCTTTTCCAAACAAACAAAACAAAATAGGAAAATATCTAGGAAGAACTAGATCCTGTGCATGAAATGCACTTATGGAAAATAAAACTTATGCAAGTGTGCATAAGCACTTTATTGAATTGAAAACCTACCTACCCTACTCTAACCAACTTGAGAAATATTTAACAACAATGCTTGAGAAACATACCATTCATAGGAATGGGAAGTTCCTCTCCATTTAGTTCACAAGTTGAAAATCATTATGTTGTTTGTAGGTTGAAATCATGTAAGGACCACTCCAAATAGTATCAAATTTTGTATGATTTCTTGGCTTTTCCCTATCTTCATCCCACTTTAACACAATGTCTCCTTCTTGGAAGACTCTCATCTTTTCCTTCTTATCAAAAGTGCTCTTAACATGTGCTTGATGTTTTTCCATATTCTTTTGGGTCCTGATCCCTTAACTCTTGTAATTCCATCAACTCTACATATCTGACCTACATAGGCTCATTTTCAATCAACTCAAGCTGATGTAATAAATCTAAGGTTGGTAGCTCAAGAGAGATAGGCATCCTTGCCTCTCTTCCATAAACCAATTTGTAAGGTGAATTCCCAATTGACCTTTTGGGAGTTACTCTATCATCCCACAATGTTGCATTCAACTTTGTGTGCCAAGCTCTTTGATTCTCTTTGAGTGTCCTTTTGATTATCCTCAAGATTCTTATTTGTACTTTCATCCAATCCATTACCTTGAGGGTAATAATTGGATGATGTGCTCAAGTAAATTCCATGCTTAACAACCCAATCAATTACCTTTTCTCCAAGAAAAGCTAGGGCATTATCAGAAATAATTGTAGTTGGAACACCAAATCTAGAAACAATACCTTCATAAAAGGAAAGAATGGATGTCTCATTTTCTTCTTTAAGAGCTATAACTTCATTCCAATGAGTGAAATAGTTTGTGGCTGTTAAAATCCACTTGTGCCCTTGAGATGAATGAGGATTAATCATACCTATGAAATCAAGGCCCCACTGCATGAAAGGTTGTTCAACTAAAATAGGTTGAAGAGGAGAGTTGTAACCTTTCTTTTCCAACAAAGAATGCACACTTTTTTTCATTTCTTAATCCATTCATAACAATCCTTAAAAATGTTAGGCCAATAATAACCAACTCTCATGATTTTGAGGGTTTGTTCTTGCTGAGAAATGGCCACCTACAGATCCTTCATGAAACTCCTTAAGAAATTGTTGAACTTGATCCCAATCAACACACCTCAATAATATCCCATTTATATCCTTTTTGAAAAGTATTCCATCAATATAAACAAAAGGATAGCTTGTAAACGAAAATACCTTCTTTTATTTTTTCCATACCTTCAGGGTATGTTCCATGCTGTAAATAATTGATCATATCAACCATCCAACTTGAAATAGGTACTTCTTGATATGTTGTTCAGGTTGTTGATCTTCTAGGCTGCAAATAAAATTGGCAGCATTTTGAGCTTCCATATCTATAATTAAATTCTCAAAATTCCTTTCCCTTTGACTATTTTGGCTACTTTGATGTCAACATCATACTCCATCACCTTAGTGATCCATCCAACCCTCTTTTCATTCAATTATTTGTTCAATAAGAAAGACTTTACACTTGGATGAGATACTAAGACATGTATCTTGTTATTTGAGAGCATGTGCTTGAAATTTTTAAGTCCTCTAACTACTACAAGTACTTGTTTCTCAAGAAATGTGTACCTTGTTTCATAATCATGAAGACTTTTCCCAAAAAAGGCAATTGGCTTCTCAATATCATCATCATTCACTTGAGTAAGAATGGCTGAAATAGTTTCAGCTCCTACAATAACATACATGATGAAATCCTTATCAAAGTTTGGATTAGCCAAAGTAGGAGCTTGAGAAATAGCCACTTTATGGCTTCAAAACCCTTTTTCCTTCATCGTTGTCCATGAGAAATCTTGACCTTTCTTGAGCATAGAAGTCAATGGCTTGACCAAAACAACAAAATTTGGTACAAATCTTCTTACAAAATTAATCTTTCCCAAGAAGATTTGAAGAGCCTTCTTGTGGTGTGGTAAAGACAATTAAAATTGAATCTACTCTTTGTGGATCAATAGCCAAACCTTTCTTGGAAACAATGTGACCCAACAATTTTCCTTCATGTACTTGAAAAAATTTTTTTTTTTTGGGATTCAAAGAGATCCCAAACTATTTGCAAATCTCAAAGGTATGCCTCAAGTGTATTAGATGATCATCATAATTTTTGAAAAAATAGTTACATCATCTAAATACACAAGTATGCATTTATTTAAAAGGCTTTGAAAATCCATATCCATTGCACATTGAAAAGTAGCACCAACATTAGAGAGGCCAAAAGGCATCTTCTTATATGCATAAGTCCCCATTTTGTAGTGAAGGTTATTTTATACCTGTCCTCTTCTCTTACAAGAATCTGATTATAGCCATTATACCCATCCAAAAGAGACAATCTATCAAACCTAAAACTATCCTCAAAATATGATCCATATGGGTAATGGATAGTGGTCTTTTAGTGAGGCCCTATTGAGGTCTCTAAAATCTACACACAAGATGGATTTCACCATTTTTCTTCCTCACAGCACAAGGTTGGCTACCCAACTAGAGTGCTTTATAGGGAAGATTATGCCTGATTCAATCAACTTAGACAATTCATTTCTCATCAAAGGCTCTATTTTAGGATTTATGGGCCTTTGTTTCTACCTTACAAGATTTGAATTAGGTTGTAATTCAATTGTATGTTGAGCCAAACTAGGGTCAAAACCTCTAAGGTCTTGGTATTTCCAAGCAAACACATCTATGAATTCTTTGCATAAATCAACAAATGCTTTCTTTTCATAAGTAGAACATACCTTTCCAATCTGTAGTGTTTTACCATCTTCAACTGATATTTCTTCATAGTTATCAACATGAGTAGACATCTTTCCTTTTTCCCTTCTCAATTGATCATCAATATTGAATATGTTCTCCAATGTTACAAGTCCTTGGGGTAACTTGTTAGTTTTCAACTACACAATTTGATCACCATATTGTTGTTGCAACTTTTCTTGATTAGCTGATGAAAACTCAACTTCTTCTTGCATAAATCTACAAATTTGTTTGTCATCTTCAAAAACTTTCCAATTCTCCTCATTATCAGGTATTGAAGGTTTGACAATTAGCTTTATATGTGGTTGAACTTTATCATTTTGAACTTTCTCAAGGACATCAAAATTAGCTCCAATTGTTGCAAGCTTATATCTGCTTGTTTATTCATTTTCCTTGGGATTGATTGAATGTTAAAAGCTTGAAAATATTCTATCAAGTCCCAAACTATGTGCTTATAGGACTTCAAAAATGGATTCTTAGATACATTCAAATCTCTTATTTGGTTAATAACCAATTCTGAATCACCAAAACTTGCAATGAATTGATTCCTTTTGTTCTAGCCCATTAAGGCCATGAACTAATGCTTCATATTCAACAACATTACAAGTACAACCAAACTATAAACTTAGAGATGAAAATACCTTTGTTTTATGGAGAAAACAACACTAAACCAACACCTGCTCCCTTTTTGTTCTTTTCTCCATCAAAATAGAGTTTCCACATCCCTTCTTCAAAATTTTTGTTTTGGATAATGAAGGTATGAGAGTGTTTTCTTCTTGAAGACAATATACTCCAAGTAGTTTCTCCTCTATTTCTCTAAGGATCATGAGCCATACTTTTCTTGTGTTCTTTCATCCATGAACAAGTTGGAAACACCATCTAAAGAGGAAACTTCAACATTGCTATCAAAATCCACTTGATCTATTACAACATAATTAGCAACAAAATTGAGATATGAGGCTCAATATGAAATCTTGCCAATGGTTCTAAATTGATAGTAACCTTTGTACCATACCTTGTAGTGAAGAAAAGGTAAGACCAATCTGAAGAGAGGTACCCTCCAATATTTGTTGTGAAGTCTCTTGATAAAAAAGTGCAAAGTAGGGAGGAAAATCTACAACTATTACATCTTGTAGAATTGTTACATTAGGACAAACATGTAATGTTACCTCTAAATTCTTGATCAAACCAACAATGTTTTTTTTTGTCCCATCAAGTGAAGTATGATTTTTGTAGTTGGCTCATAAATTAAGCCCAACCTATCTTGCTATGGCCTTTGGCATGACAATACTACTTGCTCCACTATCTACCATGTAGTTGTGGACTAAGTGATCTCTAATGATGAGTGATAGGTAAAAAGGAGGTGGATTTTTGACATCTGCAGCATTTAATAGCTTTTTCACCATCCATTTTACTTCTTTCATTCTTTCTTTCTCTATAGTTATAAGAACCATATCAACTTTACTTGTTTCCTTTTTAGTTGATTTAAAGAAATAGCTCAAATTTGCAAGTTTTGTGGCTAGAATATCCTTTTGTCCTGGAATATTTAAAGCATCCCATAAAATAAATATTAACATTTCTCTTTTTCATACATTCAACAATATTTAAAGAAGTTGTAATATTATTTGAATGAGCCTTGGAGGGTAAGATTTTGTTTTGTAGCTTTAGAAATATGTGGTACAAAAACACTCCTAACAACTAGATTTTTAGGGGCTTCCTTCTCCTTCTGAGTTGTAGTAGAATCTTTTAGTAGTTCTATCTGATATGGAAGGCATATTTGTACCCTTTCCTTTCCTTGTTCTTCCTCAAGAGCCCTCTTTTTAGTTCTGGTCAAAACTACACAATGCTCACCTTCCTCATAATTTATCATTGCTTTCTCTAGTTGTCTTTGAACCCTGAGTTTCTTGTTGTCTAACCTCCATTTGAGGCATATGAGGTGTTTCAAACTAGGGTTGGGAAACAAGACTTAGGTTTAAGTTAGCATTTGGGAAAGAAACTTGAGGATGGGGTTGATTGCAAGGAAAACACCATTCTGATTCTTGGGCAACATTGACTGGTACAAGAGCATTAGAAGAAGAAGGAGCCTTAGGATCAACTGATTTTGGTTGATAAGGAGCTCTATAATTCTGATTTTGTTGATAAGGAGGTCTAGAAGATTTGATAAGGTGCTTGGTAAGGCCTATTAGGCTGAGTTATTTTCCTTTTCATTATTGTTACCTCATTTCCCAATGATTACAAGGTTTGGTTAATTTCAGTTAAATCATTGGGTAAATAGAAACAATAGGTTCTATCTTTTGTATAGGTGGTGGAATAGGAGCCAAATCTGTAGTAATGGGCATTGAGGGTCTTGAGCTAATTTACCAGCCTGAATAAGGTTATTTTCAGCCCCTATGGCTAAGTCATAAGCTACAGGGAGTGTAACACCACCCATAGACTGAATTAGGACAAACAATGTCACTGTTTAAAGCTCTCAAATAATACAAGAATGCATGCTCTAATGTAGGCTTGATGGTACATGGAATTCTTTCCCAAGTTCTTTGAAATATCAAATTAAAGTCAGCCATGAACTCTTGAGGGCTCTTTCCCAAAGTTCTTTGACTTGTTTATATCATCTAATCTTGTGGTGTTGAGATTACCTCCGTCTCGAGGAAGAGAAAGGGCCCACTTGACCAAGGTGACTGGAGGCTTTTACGTTTATGCATGCTCATGGTTTCTGATAAGTTATAATTTGAATGCAATTACTTATTTCCTTTACTGCAATTTCTATTCAATGTGTGTTATTTCCTTTCATGTAATTTCAATTACTGAGTGTGTCATTTCAATTTTGCAATTTCAATTCAGAGTGTGTGTTATTTGAATTATGTTATATTGATTTGGTGTGTGCATTTCAATTCCAACAAAGTATTTCCATTAAATGCATTTCATTACAGTAATGTTGTTTCGTAGTTTAGCATTACATTTCCGTAGATTAGTAGAGATAGAGAGAAACATAACAACCAAAACCCCCAAAGGAACCACTGAATAATTGAGTTGCATAAAGCTTCATTGCATACAACCTTGGACACACAACCCTAGTTTTATAATGACACTAGCAAAAGAATCTGTTAGTTAAATGATTAGAGAATACAACGACCCATCATTTTTGCACCATTGTCAGGGAAACCATAAGCACAACACGTCATTTTATTCACCTTACATGTTATGGGTGTTAATGAAGTTACTTTATGCAACCAAGGAAGAACATCTTCAACATATTAGGAATATATTACAAAGATTGTAAGAAGAAAAGATGCTGATTAATCTTAAGAAGAGTGTATTTATGAAAAGAGATATGGTGTATCTAGGATTTGTAGTTTCATAAGGTGTGTTAAAGATGGACCAAGACAAGGTGAAAGCTATTGTTGAATGGCCAACTCCAAAACAAAATATGAGGTAAGAAGTTTCCATGGTTTAGCTAATTTTATATGAAGTTTATCGGAAATTTCAGTGGTATTTTTTCTCCCATTATTGATACAATCTGATCGGGCGTATATGAAGAAGTTTGTGTGGAATGACATGGTTGAGAAGAGTTTTTCGTTTTGAAGAAGAAAATTATAGAGAAACTAGTGTTAGCACTTCCTGATTTTAATAATGTTTTCCAATGGAGTATGATGCAAGTGGAGTGACCATAAGAGCTTTCATAAGTCAAGAGAGAAGACATGTAGACTACTTTAGTGAGAAGCTCAATAAAGCAACAAAGAGACATTGTGCTTATGACTTGGAGTTTTATGCTATGGTTCAAGACTTGAGGAAGTGGAGGCACTATCTAATGCATAAGGAGTTTTTCATATTTACATATAATCAAGCACTACAGTTCATAACCCACCATCCTAAGCTAAATCAAAGATACATAAAGAAGGTAGCGCATTTTCAAAACTTCACTCTTATCATAAAACACAAGTAAGGTCAAACATACAAGGTAACAATTGCATTATGCGAGACAAGTTTTGTTGACAAGGTAGTGATTTAAAAAATATATAGATATTTATGAATCCTTAATTACGAGTCATAACGCAATAGATAAACAATAAAGCTAGAAGGGGAATAGAGAAAGGATGCAAATGGAAACCGGGTAATGGTTTTAGAAAGATAACTAGGTTGATTTTCAAACCCTCCAAAACAAAAAATCTTGGGAATAACTTCAAAACAACCTAACCAAAACAATTGAGCAAAAGGTTAGTGACTACATATGCTACATTAATGGAAAGTTCCAATGGAAGACTCTTCATTCTTATATCTCCAATTTTGGGTATCTTATTGCTGAAATCCAAAAAACCTCAATCACACCCCTATTAGTCAAATCCAAACTGAGGATGAATTCATATGGATTAAGTCTTTGATGGTGATTATTCAGTCAAAACAAGGTATCAACTTTTTACCAAAGATATCCAATATGAATTTCATTGGAGCAACATCTGGTACAAAGAACTTACTCCCAAAATCAACCACTTTCTTTGGTTAATGCTAATAGAAGCATCCTTACCATTGACACTCTGATAAAGAGGGGCTCCACCATTCCTAACAGATGTTGCCTTTATAGGAAAGAGGATGAATCTATCCACCACCTTTTCCTACACTGCCCCTTTTGTTGTTGAACTTTGGGAGGTCATCCTTTCTTGATTTGGTGTTGAATGGTCATTTCTAGATACCATTGTTTGGGATCGGGAGCAATGACAACCTCCTTTTAAGCACAAAATGCTTAGAAAATTTTGGAAAATTATCTTCTCCCATGCTATTTGGAGCATATGGAAGGCTAGAAACTTTGTCATCTTTAGAAATTCTAAGAAATATAGTAAGAGACTCTTAAAGAGAGATTACAATTGAAGCCAAGGAGAACCTACTGAAGTTCAAGCCTCCTAAGAATTCAACCTTTCCTAAAGAGGAAGAGATATTTCTTCTCAATTGGAATTTGTATATTGAGGATGCTCAAGACAAACCTTCCAATATTGACCACTCTCTAGTTAAATGGATACCTCCCCCTGAAGGTTGGCATAAGTTAAACTTTGATGGTGCCTCTAAAGGAAATCAAGGTGTCGGTGCTGGTGGTGGCTTAATCAGAAATCATTTGGGTCAACTCCTTGTTGCATATGCAGGGCCCATGGGCATCCAATCCAACCATTATGCCGATGTTGTTGTTGTTCTCGGGATTTAAGAGTTCTTAAAGATGATAAGGTTAATAACCTAATTATAGAAGGAGACTCACTTAATATCATTAATCACCTCAAAGGCTCACATCCACCAAGTTGGACCATTAAGGACTTTATTCATGAGGCTAGGAATATTTGCAACATGTTTTCTAATGTTAAATTTTTCATACCTATAGTGAAGGCAATAAAGCCGTTGATGCATTAGCTAATGCAGGTGTTACTATCAATCATCTTTATTTATGGAAAAATTACAATGTAATCCCACAGACTCCAATGCAATCATTATTCAAGATGTTAGTGCCCACTATCCTCATCAGTATTACATGCCGATAAAAAGGATAGAGAAGATCGAGATCTAATGAGTACTCCACATGTGTGGACTGTGCCCCTCTTAAATGGTTAAATTAGGGCATACGACTTGGTTCCTTTTTCATTTTTGTAGTGATGTCGTGAAGCTCTTCTTTCACAATTTCCATTCTGCATATCCCCTATTTTCTATAGCTTACATCATCGGTGGCCCTCCATGTTATGTAAAACTAGTCTACGACCTTAACCGATAATAGGAGGAAATATGGAAGGCTCTCGACGTTGATGGGTTCACAACTTTCATGAAATGGATTAAAGAGGGAAATAAACATATCTCCATCACATTTTCCAGGTCATTGGAAGGACAAAGTCATTACTTATAAAGTTAAGGATTTTCCTATTACTGAGAATCTCATCTCCTTTGTCACAGGTCTGAGCATGGAAGGTATAATTTTTTTAGGAACAAGTTTGACAAGGAAGCTGAAGAGAAAAAGTTTGTTGAAAGGGAAAAAACTCTCAAAATTTGCAAGGCATTTATATATCGTGTTCTTCCATTCCCTCCCCATACGGTGAGGTTGCAAGAATGATTGTTCATTACATCACACTTTGGAAGGTCATTTCTCCACATTTCCCTTTCACCACCTTGTCTTGCTTAACCACTTTTGTAGTACCCCCAAGTTGAGCCTTTCATACTACATCCTTCATTCCTTGGAGAATTATATTTTGGAAGTCCATGCCAATCAAAGAGGTTTACCTCTCCACCAAGGTGTCATACTTATTCTGCATCAAATATGTCATGATGTGGTTTCCAAAACTCCTTCGTATCCTATAGCCCCTGCCCAACCTCCTCAACATCATAAAGTAAGGACCAAAAATCTTCCTCCTCCTTCCCAACCTCTGGCTAAAAGGGTTCTTCACAGTCATGAAAAGGGTAAAGATTTAGTGGTCGCAGAAATCCTATTATCAATTGGTCAAAGTGATCAAATCCCCTAAGCCAAAAATGATTTGAAGGCCCAGATCAAGACACATGAAGAAATGATTAAGGCCCTAGGGGAGGATGTTGATTTTTTAATCAATGAGGGTAGTAAAGATGATCATGATTTTGAGTACTACTTTAGGCCTTGGAGAAGAAACTTGATGAAGTGGTCAAGAAGAAGAAAACCATGGAAGGAACCCTGAAACAAGTTATTAACAAGCAGTTAGACCACTTTTCCATGCATAAATCTCTACTTGACTTTATTCAAGTTCATGTAAAGAAATTTTGTGAGTGAGTGACATCTCTGAAAATATATGGAAAGATGGTAAATAAAAAGAAGGCTATCACCTCTAGCAACAAAGACCCATCTAAACAAAAAACTTTGAATCCTTTTAAAACTATGGAGGGAGTTAAGAAAGCCTTCAATAAGACTCTCAAATGAAAACCTTCGATCCTGTTTGTTTTTTTTTTTTTTTTTTTTGGCCTTTTCAAATTCTAAGTTGTTATTTTGTGACCGAACAACTATTTTAGTGTTGTTATTAGGTTGTGTTTTTGATTCACACTTTGGAAGGCTGCCCTATCTTTGTTTCTACTATTTTTCTTGCTGTTTTTGGATATGTTTCCTAGGGTGTGGTCCCCACTGGTCAAAAAACCACCGGTGCTTTATTTTTGTAGCTAGATTCTAATCCTTTTTGTATCTATGGTGCTCTATTGTTGTATCGGCTTCGAGCCTATTTGTATCACGGGGTATGGTCCCTTTTAAAACCATTTACCAATAATAAAAAATAAGCTATAGAAGTATGAAACCCTAGGTGCAAGAGAGGGATAAAGTACTTATCTCGATTTCATAATTGATCCTAGACTATGCCAAACTGAAAAAATGATAAAAAGAGGAGGAAAATATCGCAAATGAACCCGGAAAAATTGTGTGAGTTTCGGATATGCTTGGTCGGGGGTCCCTAGGCACATAGGAGACCTTCTGTAGTCATATGTGACAACGAAAAACCTTAAAAACTAATTTTTTAGTGCCACAAGAGTGTCATTGGATTTCACACTTTGTTGCATGTATGTCACTATTTGATTGCATAATTCACCTATAACTGCAAAACAAATGACCTCATGCAAAACCACAAAACACATCAAATATTAAAAATAAAAAGATGCAAATGGGCAATCAAATTGATCTTGATAGTCACCGATAGAGTGAACTTATGATTCTGGTGTTGCACTACATTTCAAACTTTATGTAGTTCTCGTGTGTGAGTTTGCAATAATCGTGCCATAGGAGGCTCTTGTGCAAGATGCACTCAATAGTGAGAAATAGCTAGATGTAGAAATGTAAGTAGATGTGTGGATGTCAAAATGAACTTCCCCTCTATGAAGTGTATGTAAAAATACGGTCCCTTGTCCCTTGAATGAAGCTAGATGGATGCTTTGATGCTCTTGATAATGCCTTTGGATACCAAATTAGGTGATGATGATAGATGTTTAGATATTGGTCCCATATTATGATCACATAAAATTGTATTTATATGATTTCCTTGTTTGAATTTCATGATTAACCACTAAAAGGTTGACCCATAAGAAATCAAGATGCCCAATAGCTAGAAGAGGCCCAAAAGAGGTGAGTAGGATACAAATAGGTTGGGGGCACCCAAAAGGACGAGGGTGCACATGTGTACTAGCATTCCTGGCATTTGGGCCCTCATGTCCAAACTCAAATAAACTAAAGTGACGAAGGTTAGAATGGGCAACGGGATGTGTAAGGATAAGAAGGAAACCAGAAAGAAAACAAAGAGGCCAAAGACAATAGTCAATTAGTACTTTTCTCGCCTATGAATCATATGAATATAAGTATGTGATTAAGATCTATAAATGTACCCAAATTGGGCGATTTAGTGTCTACATGTAGATTCAAATTGAAAGTGGAGGAATATAAGCATTTAAAGAACTCTATGAGGCTAATCCAAACTTCAAGGAAGCATCTGAAAGCTTGTAAGTATCCTACTCTTCAAAAGAAAGAGCCTTGGCTAGATTACATGATATAAGATGATTTGTTGTTTAGAGGAGTTTAGTTATGTGTACCAAAGAGTTATATGATGGATAATATGATGAAAGAGAAGCATTGTGGAAGTTTAGAAGGTCATTTTGGTCTTGATAAGACCTTAACACATGTGAGTACTCATTATTTTTGGCTTAAAATGCAAGTATATGTAAGGAAGTTTGGTCAAAGATGTAATATTTATCAATTTGCTAAGGAAAAAACACTAATGCAGGTTTGTATGAGCCTTTACATGCCTATTAAGCTATGAGACTCAATTAATATGGATTTTGTATTAGGCCTACCAAGAACTCAAGGTGGGCATGATTCAATTTTTGTGGTAGTAGACATGTTTTCAAAGATGGCTCACTTCATACCATGTAAAACAACTAGCGATGCTACTCATGTAGCTAATTTATTTTTCAAGGACGTAGTTAGACTACTGGAATTATAAGGAGTATTATTTCAAATAGAGATACAAAATTCATAGGAAATTTTTAGAGAACTTTGCGGAAGAAATTGGGAACAAATCTGAATTTTAGTTTAGCCTACCACCCTCATACGAGATGGAAAAACCGAGGTGGTTAATAGGATTTTAGGTATTTTGTTGAGATGTTTAACAAAGGACAATCCAAAATAGTGGGATTTAGTCCTTCCACAAGATGAATTTTCCTATAACAATTCACCTAACAGGAGCACAAGAATGAGTCCATTTCAAATAGTTTATGGAATGCATCCAAGAGGGTTTTTTGAGTTGAGAGACTTAGGTAAGATGGAGAAAATAAGTGTTGAAGGAGAAGAGTTTGCTATTGCTATATAAAAATTCATGAACAAGTGAAGAAATAATTGGAAAAGAATGTAAACAAGTATAAGCAACATGCAAATTTTAGAAGAAGAGAAGTCATTTTTCAAGTGGGAGATATGGTATTGGCTCATCTCAGGAAGAAAATGTTTCCAAAAGGACAATATAACAAGCTAAAAATGAAGAAAATTGGTCCTTGTAAGATCCTTAGAAAATTCTCCAATAATGCATATGAACTAGAATTGCTAGACAATGTTGGAATCTCTCCTATTTTCAATGTTGCAGACATGTATCCATTCAAGGAGGGAGAGGAGAGTGATCATACAACTGGAGAAGAAGAAACATCAATCTAAGAATGGGCAAAACAATTACCTCAAGAAAAATAAAAACCTAAGTCAATCCTAGACATGAAGGTAAAAAAATAACCACATGTAAAGAATATTATCAGTACTTGGTGAAGTGGAAGCATCATCTTGTAGAGGATGTCACTTGGACAGAAAATGATAGCATCAATCATGGTAATACTGGAAGGTCTCATGAACAGGAGTTCATGAGTTAAATTTCTTGTTCCTAGGGAGAATGATGTAGGAGCATCAACTAGGAAAGGTTTGTTTCATCAAATTTTGTGTTTGAACATATTAGGAGGGTCTATGTAGGTTTATTGAGGTAATTAGAGGTCTTTAAATCTCTACGATTTCAAATTTTGGATTGAGAAGTGTTTTCCTTAAAATTAGATTTGAAATTCCTAGATAAGAAATTAGGCATGTTGAGCAATTTTGGTTTGAATGTTTAGTTTAGAATATTTGTATAGGGTGCTTAGGTCATGTGTGTGTGTGTCTTGAGGGTAGTCATGAGATCATTGTGGTGTTTCATTTAGTTCATGTTTATATCTCAAGGTAATGTGGTCTTCTTCAGTAGAAAAAGGAGTCTCAATGTAAAAATATGATGAAAAAGGAATGCATGAGTCGACAAATGCAAGAGAATTCTAGAGTACGAATGTGAGTTTGAATCTGAAAATTTGTAGGAAATATAAATGCCATAAATGGTATCTAAAGCTACTTTTAATTTCTCTATAGGCTTGGTGGTTGTTTCCAAACAATAAGACTTGTGCATTTAGAGGGCTAGTGTCTTTATAAGTCGAATTGGTGAACTCGGTGCAATTTTCACAAACAAGTTTTAGTTTCCTCTTTCTCTCTACATCAATTGTGGTATTAGAGCAGGTTGATACCAAGAATCAATAAGAAGAAGTGTGATTGTGAAGAAGAAGAAAAATGCCACCTAGAAGAATTGTGAAAGGAGGTGGTAGAGGAGGCATCCAAGTGGGAGATGCCATATTGGAAGAGTTGAGGAATATGAGGGTCAATTTTGATGTAAGGCTCACAACAGTGGAAGCCAATTAGAGAAGAGGAGTTGAAATAGTTGATGTGAGTGATAGAGAAGAACCACAAGACGATCCAACACATGGAGAGGTTGAAGAACAAGAAGAAAGTGAAATAGATAGATTACTTAAGGTAATAATGGGACAAGGATCTAAACCAAAGTTGGAGATTCCTACATATGCAGGTAGCCTTGATGGAGAAGAACTTATTGATTGGATAACTACTTTGGATAAGTATTTTGAATATGAAAATGTTCTTGAGGAGAATAAATTAAAATTTTCTTATACAAGACTGAAGGGTCATGAAACACTTTGGTGGGAATTTATACAAGATGAAAGGATCAAAAAGGGAAAATGAGGATTAAAGCATGTGATAAAATGGTTGCAAAGCTTAAGGCTAAGTTTTTACCCAGTGACTATTAAACTAATATGTACATAAAGTTACAAAATTTGAAACAAAAGGAAATGAGTGTCAAGGACTACATAGAAGAGTTCTACAAGTTAACAATTAGATCATAACATGTGGAAGAGGGTATAAAAAATATTGTCGTACATTAATGGGTTGAAGTAAAATATTTGAGATGAGCTCACTTGGTGATTCCAAAAACACTAGAGGAATGTTATCAATATGCTTTGAAAGTGGAGGATAAGCTAAATAGAAGACAAAACCAACAAAACAAAGGTAGGGGTAGAAGTTATAGAGGAAGAGGACAACAAGGAGGAAGAAGTTCATCCCAAAGAACCAATGGAAAGGCAAGTAGTTCACAAGAACAAACATCTACTTCAAGAGGTGGATTCAGAGGAAGAAGATTCTATTATAGAGGAGGATATGTGCACAGGGGGAGAAGACCTACAATATTTACTAGCAAATGTTTTAAATGTAACAAATTTGCAGTCATAGGTCTTGGGAATGTCTAGAAGAACCTCAAGCTAGCAGTTCAAGAACTAAAAATAGAAATCAATTGGTTCAAGAAGAGGAAGAAAGTGTGGGCTCTCCATCTCATGTAGAAGAACCAGAGGTTGGTGAATCTTTGTTGATGAAGAGAGTGTTGATCAAACCACCTAAGGAGAAGGAACTTGCACAAAGGAAGACACTATTCAAAACAATATACAAATCACAAGGTAAGTGTTGTAAAATGGTGATTGATTCAAGTAGTACTGATAATTTGGTGTCATTAGAAATGGTAGAAAAACTTGGTTTGAAAATACTACCACATCCTACACCCTATAAATTTTCTTGGCTTCAAAAAGGACAAGTTCTTGTGAGTGAACAATGTTGGGTGGATTTTCATATTGGAGGATACAAGGATAGAGTGTTATGTTATATAATTCAATGGATGTTTTCTATGTAATTTTAGGAATACCTTGGAAATATGATAGGACCATTCATGATTGTAGAAATAATGTGTATAATTTGAAAAAATATGGTGTAAGAAATGCTCTAAAGCATTTAAGAGAAGAAGAAAATGAGAAAGGGACTGATTCAAGTGTGATGATGGTGAGTGAAAAATAATTCTTGGTTGATATGAAAGAAGGAGAGTTGGGTTTTGGAGTTGTAATTAGACCAAGGACTATTATGACAACCATAAAATTAAATGAACTAACTCAAGAAATACAAGATACGTTTTAAGAATTTTTGTATATCATGGTAGATGAGTTGCCTAATGTGCCACCCCATTATGAAAGATTAGTCATCACATTGGCCTCATACCAGTGCAAATTTACCAAATAAAGTTTCCTATAAGATGAATCCTCAAGAAAGTTTTTGAAATTAAGAAGCAAATATAAGAAATTTTAGATAAGGGACCAATTAGGAAAGTCTTAGTCCATGTATAGTACCAGTTGTTCTAGTGCCTAAGAATGTGTACATATTCTAGAGCAATCAATAAAACCACAACAAGATATAAGTTTCCATTACCAAGAATTGATGAATTGATGGATTGTTTGAGTGGTGCTTCTTATTTTTCAAAAAATGATCTTAAGAGTGGCTATTATCATATAAGGATAAGGATTGAAGATGAATAGAAGACTTCTTTCAAAACCAATGAATGAATATGTGAATGGATTGTCACACCATTTGGATTAACTAATGCTCCTAGTACATTCATGTGACTTATGAATGAAGTCTTAAATCCTTTCATTGGTAACTTTGTTATTGTGTCTTTGGATGATATTATAGTTTACATTTCAATCAATGAAGAACATATTCAACATATTTAGAAGGTATTACAAAGATCACAAGAAGAAAAGTTGTTGATTAATATTAAGAAGAGTTTTTAATGAAAAGAGATCCACCGTATCTAGGATTTGTGGTTTTGAAATAGCGTATTAAAGATGGACTAGGAAAAAGTGAAAGCTATTGTTGAATGACCAAATCCAAAAACAACATATGAGATAAGAATTTTCCATGGTTTAGCTAGTAGTTTTAGCTCATAATTGCACCCTCATCTAGATTAACACAGATTCAAAATTATGGAACAACATGGGATGATATCCACAATATGGGACTTGTATGGGTGAGATCAACCTTCGGAGAAGGACAACTTCCTTTTTCCTTCGACTAACACTACTTCTACTCGAATAATGCTAAGAACCAAAATGTAGATTGTATGAAAGGAAACTAAGCTACAAAGAAAAAGGATAACAAAGTGCACCATAAGAAGGTGATCACTCCCTCTTTAAGTATTAGTGAAGAAAACACATCTAATTCAAGGTTAGAGGGGCATATGTTTTCCACTTTCCAACTCTACAACTAAATCAACCCACAACCCTATATAGTTGACACAAATGACATGAAACTCTACAAAACATGATGGATAAACATAAAAAATGAAAGAACACAAGGAAAGAAGACAATAATTCAACACACGAGGCATATTTAAGCTACATTTGACATTATATTATTGTTGTAAGTATGTACATACTGCTACAATCAATGGAGGGTAATATGCATTACAAACACATGTCATAGGTCTGAAACTCCTAGGTTCTCACAATATTTTGACATAATAAAATTTCAAAACCAAGAGAGGATCGTTTATATGAAGAAACATGTTACAATTTATAGAATGGAAGAGAGGAGAGGGGATCAAATGTTGAAGAGACGTTCAACTTGCTAAACCTCTAATAGGTAACCTACATGCTTCACTATGGTTCATGCCTTTGGTGTTTCCTTTACTTACAAGTAACCTCTAGATATTTTATGTGGATGAGCATCAACTTGTAGATCAATGGATGCCCATGAAATCGGGAGGATGGATGAATGTGACATTTCCAAATGTCCATATCTATTAAAAATATCACCATTCCTCATCATTTCAGTTGGGAATGGGAAGAATATGTTCTTTTGAAAGTATTGAGAAGGATATAAAGGTGAGAGAGGATTAAACAATCATATTCAAGTGAAAATCGCATCTTCCGACTAGTGAAAGTGACATGAAACATCCCCAAAATCCTCAACTTCAATCTCCCAAAATTCTAGATAATTCCTTATAATGTTTCCTCCTCTTGAAATGCCTCTCTAAGATGCTCCTAATGAATCACATATGAGGAAAAATGGATCTTTGCAACAAAATATATCATCAAAAAACCAAACCCGACCACTCACAAAAAAGTCCTTTGTTCCGCGGACTCTAGGATGATCGTCCTTTGTTTTGTAGTTTTTTTCTTGTTTGTTTGTTCTATAGATTTGGTTTGGCATTTACTTGTTCCATAACATTTCAAAAATTTCCACATGCCATGGAGGTGATCAATTTGTTTTACATGGATCTTTCAACCCATGAGCATCTTTCCTTTATTCCGCAGACTTGGGCAGTCCATGGAACACTGTTCCTTGAGAAGCCCATGAAACACTAGGATAGTGTTCCACAACTTCAACCTTAGCCATATTTAAACTTTCCATCTCCTTTTCCACAAAAAGAATGATCTCAAATCCCCTCTTTCTAGCTCCAAACCAACTCTATGGCTAACTCCAGGACCAATTCTATGGATATTTCACGCTATGTCCTCTATGTATCACGGATTTTGCATAGTGGACATCAAACTTTGTTTCATAGAATTGACCAACCCCGCAAAATGCCATTTACTCCAAGTCCACACAACACTATAATTATTTTCCGCAAAGCACTAACATCATAAAAATATTCCTACGTCCTAATCCTTATTCCTTTGTTTCTGGTAAGGAGAACCCGCAGAACACTAAGTTCCTTCATTCTATGGAAAACTAAATTTCAATGTTCTCGTGGCAACGTGGATCACTTGCACTCCATTTTTTCACCTTGCTCACTTGGAAAATCTTATTCCTCACTCCTATAGATGCCACAAATGTTGAAAAAAATCTCTCCTTAACCCGATCCATTATGAGTTCTTGAATTCAAAGGCTCCTTCTCTGTTTTTTCACTATCTACCTCCCTTTGTGTATTTTCATCCTTTTCATCCTCCTAGTCAGATTCACACCAATTTTCAACACATATGTGATTTTCATTCTTGGCAAAATTAGTTGGAGATGAGACATTGGTAAGAGGTTGCTCCTTAAATTCACTTGCAAGCAGAGATGATTTGGGCTCTAGAATTTTGATTTGATCATTTAGAGAATCCAAATGATCCTCTAAAACATATCCTGATCTTTGCTTTCTCCTCTCCATGGAAATAACAAACATCATGATCTACTCACCTTGTATGATAACCTGGCTTAGTGTGATTTGGGCAGAGCATTGGGGGAAATTTTAGAACATCACATCTTCTCAAAACATTATGGAAAGATTTTAGAGGAATGGGTAATGCCTTGGGTTGAGATGGGGTGACATTTTATAGATCACGGGGATATTTTGGGAATAAAAACTTGTAGAGCACCGAAAGGGGAACTAGGAAGCAAATAATCTTCCTATTTTTGGAATGTAATGATATATTCTACTTTATTTACATAGGGGTATGGAGAATTTGAGATGGTGAGGGAAGAATGGAAGCAATGGGGATGGGTTTCCTTTGAATAACTTGAATAAGCATCTTTTTCAGCTTGTAATGTAATGGCAAAATCCCGAGGAAGAATACTACCTCCTAAGGTTTGGATTAATACAGCTAAATCAAAATCCAAGGACCTCAAATAATACAAGAATGCCATACCTTGTGAGGGTCTAAATTCTTGAGGAATTATGAGCCATGTCCTTGAAAATATGATGTTGAAATCTGAGATAAAATCCATTGAAGCTCGTTATATTTTGTTGAGGTGTTCCATGAGAGAAATGACATCCACATTCTTATTGAACCAGTTATTTATTTTTCCTCCCGGATGATCCCATATCAAGTGGATTGAGGATCAAAATTGTTATACCAATATCTTACTTTAGCTCGAATGATGAAACAAAAAGTATGAGGCAAATGTTTTCCTCTCCGATGTTGTGAAAGGCATAGTGGTTGGCTATGTATTGAATGTGATCAATAGGATATTGATATCCATTTCCATGGAAAATAGGTAGGGTTTTTAGGTTTTGTAGGGGATATCATCCCACTTCTATAAATGAAGGGGACTCAAATTGAAATGAGAGATTGGAAGGGCTCTTTGGAGAGCTATGAGAGAAATTGAAACATGAAAATGAGTGGAAGAGTGAGGGGAACGGTCTATACACTCAGAGAATGGGTTTGTTGACCAATGGAGTCACCAGATGTGTTTGAAAGATGCCTTCAAAGGATGGATATCACCAAGAACACATCAACTTGATGATATGAAGTTATAAAGTGCTTCAATCTTGTCCCACTGGGTGTGCCAAAAAAATGTTGTAGCTTAGAATTACACCCTCTTATGGATCATGGAAGATTTAGAATTCTAGAACAAAATGGGATGATCTCCACAATGTGGGACTTGCATGGGTGAGATCAACCTTCGAAGACCTCGCTTCCTCTTATTCCTCTTACTAACACTACTTCTACTCCTAAACTAATGCTAAGAACCAAACTACAAATGAAAAGGGAGGATGAAATGCTTGAACATAAATTAAGATTAAAAAAGGATGGTGGTGCGCCGAAGAATGTAATTAATCTCTCTTGAAGTCTCGAGAAAGAAAACAAATCCAATGCAATGTTAGAGGGGCAGATGTTTGCCACTTTCCAAATTTGCAACTAAATCAACTCACAACCCTGTATAGTTGACACAAATGACATGAAACTCTGTAAAACATAATGGATACACATCACAAATGAAATAACATAAGGAAAGAAGACAATAATACAACACAAGGGGTGGATTTAAGCCACATTTGACATTATATTATTTTTATAAGTATGCATAGACTACTACAATCAATGGAGGGTAAGATGCATTACAAAACACATGCCATGGGTCTACAACTCCTTGGTTATGTCAAAATTTTGACATAATAACATTACCAGAACAAGAGAGGATCATTTCTATGAAGAAACATGTTAAATTTATAGAAGGGAGGAGAGGAGAGGGGATAAAAATATGTTGGAGAGATGTTTGACCTTCTAAACCTTGTTAAAACCTTATAAACTACCTCTAACAGGTAAACTCCACACCTCATGATGGTTCATGCCTCTGGTGCTACCTTTGCTTGCAAGTAACTTCCATATATTTTATGTGGATGAGAATCATCTTTTAAATCAATGTATGCCTTTGAAATTAAGAGGATGGATGAATGTGATGTTGACAAATGTCCAAATCATTACACGATCACTATTCCTCATCATTTCAGTTGGACATAGGAAGAATATGATATTTTAGAAGTATTCAAAAGGATATCAAGGTGAGGGAAGATCAAATGAGTGTCTTAAACTAAAAAATATATCTTCAAACTTCAGAAAGTGACATGAAACGTTCCAAAAAATCCCCAACTTCAATCTCCCAAAATACTTTATCATTCCTTGTAAAGTTTCCTCCTTATGAAAGGCCTCTGCAAGACTCTCCTAATGAATCAAATTTGAGTCAAAATGGAGCTACACAACATATATATCATAAAAAAAAAACCAAACCACTCATGAAAAATTCCTTTGTTCCATGAACTCTAAGATGATCCACCTTTGGTTCATGATTTTTACGTGTTTTTTATTTTGTGGCTTCGGTTTGACATTTGCTTGTTTCACAACATTTCAGCCTTTTCCACATGCTATGGAGGTGTTCATTTTTTTATGCATCTTTTGCAACCCACGAGCATGTTTCCTTTGTTCTACGACTTGGAGAGTTCGTGGAACATTGTCCTTTAAGAAACTTTGTGGAACACCAAGATAGAGTTATGTTGATTCAATCTTAGCCGCATTTAAACTTTCCATCTCTTTTTATGTGGAAGAAGGATATCAAATCCCCTCTTTATAGCTCTAGTACAATTATATGGCCACCTCTGAACCAATTCTATGGCAATTTGGTGGTATGTGCTCTTTGATCGCATCTTTTGCATGACGACTTCAACCTTTGTTTGACGCAATTGAACAACCCCATGTAATACCATTTAAGTTCCAAGTCACACTGCACAATAATATAATTATTGGCCATGAAGCACTAACTTCATCAAAATTATGCCTAAGTCCCAAGCCTTACTCATTTTTTATGTAGGTAAGAAGAACACCTAAAACACTAAGTTCCTTCATTTTGCGGAAGACTAAATTTCGGTGTTCCATGACTTATTTGAGAATTTTTTTTCTAAGTCCAAAATTGAATTTATGAGTTGTCAAAAAAGCCTGGGGGTATTTTGGACAAAATTATATTTTAAAGAAAATTTATTAGAACTTTTAGTGGTATTTATGCTTCCATTATCGATACAATCAAGGGAGATAAGAAAAAGTTTGTCCTGGACTAACATAGTGAGAAAAGTTTTCAATTTTTAAGAAGAAAATTAAAGATCAACCAATGTGCACTTCCCGATTTCAATCAGGTTTTCCAAGTGGAATGTGATGCAAGTGGAGTGGCCATATGAGTTTTTCTAATTCAAGAGGGCATATTTGTAGTATAGATTAGTGAGAAGATCAAAGAAGCAAAAATAGATATTCTCGTTTATGGCTTGAGTTTTATGTTATGGTTCAAACTTTGAGGAAGTGGAGGAATTATCTAATTCCTAAGGATTTTATCATATTCACAAATAATCAAGCATTACAGATCATAACTAGCCAACCTAAGCTAAATCGAGGCACATGAAGTGGGTAGAGTATGAAAAGAACGATAGCGATCTTACCAAGCCAAGACCACGATGCTAATCAAACACCACGATCAATAAGATGAAAACAATTCACCGAATAACTTTACATAAAACCTTTACAAACAAATGAGAAACAATATCATATATTATTATGGAACTCAATACAATACAATGAGAATGAGCCTTGCTTAAATAGGCAAGGAATAACAATCTAAGAACCAAATCAAGGTCGTAGATTAAGCCATAAATCAAGGAAATAACTAGTCATCAAAGAACTAGTCAAGACCATAGATTTAGGAGAAAACTAGACATCAAGGATCTAGTCAATACCATACATCAAGGAAAGAACTGTCAATACCATAGATCAAGGAAAGAACTATACCTAACAACTAGCTAATATCGCCTAATATCTAAATAAGATAAAGAAATATCCACACACATAAGTGGGTGAGGATAAATACAATAAAGGTAAATAAAGTACCTAGGTGAACATGAGCTAAGGTAAATACCTACTCTAACAGAGTATTTGCAAAACTTCACTTTTATCATTAAACATAAGAAAGATCAAACAAACAAGGTAGTAGATGCATTGAGCATAAGAGTTTTACTGATAAGGGAGATTCAACTTGAAAGTGGAGGAATATAAACAATTAAAGAAATCTATGAGGTTGATATAGAATTCAAGGAATCATATTAAGGTTAGAAGTATCCTAATCTTCAAAATAAGGATCTTTGGATAGATTACATGATCTACATGATGGTTTTTTGTTTAGAGGAGCTCAACCATGTGTACCAAAGAGTTCTATAACATAAAATATGGACAAAGAGAAGCATTTTGGATGTTTGGAAGGTCATTTTGGTCTTGATAAGACCTTAGCATAATTGAGTACTCATTATTTTTGGCCTAAAATGCAATTAGTTATAAGGAAGTTTTTACAAGATGTAATATTTATCAATTTTCTAAGGGAAAGAGAAGTAATGCAGGTTTTATAATAGCCTTTACTAGTGCCTAATAATCCAAGAGACTTAATTAATATGGATTTTTCATAAGGAATACCAAGAGCTCAAAGTGGTCATGATTGTTTTTGTGGTGGTAGACAGGTTTTCAAAGATGGCTCACTTCATACCATGTAAAACAACTAGTGATGTTACTCATGTGGCTAATTTATTTTTCAAGGAGGTAGTTAGACTACATGGAATTCTAAGGAGTATTGTTTCCGATAGAGATACAAACTTCATCGGGCATTTTTGGAGAACTTTGTGGAAGAAATTGGGAAAAATTATGAATTGGAGTTTAGCCTACCATACTCAGATAGATGGAAAAAATGAGGTGATTAATAAGAGTTTAGGTATCTTGTTGAGATGTTTGATAAAGGACAATCCAAAATAAAGTGGGATTCAAGACTTCCACAAGTTGAAATTTCCTATAATAATTCACCTAATAGGAGCACATGAATGAGTCTATTTAAAATAGTTTGTGGAATGCATCCAAAAGGGGTTTTGAGTCTAGAGATTTAGGTAAGATGGAGAAAAGAAGTGTTGAAGGAGAAGAGTTTATTATTTCCATGCAAAACATTCATGGACAGTGAAGAAGAAATTGGAAAATAATGTAAACAAGTATAAGTAATATGCATGTATTAGAAGAAGAGAAGCCAATTTTCAAGTGGGAGATATGTTACTAGATCATCTTAGAAAGAAAAGGTTTTCAAGAAGACATTATAACAAGCTAAAAATGAAGAAAATTGGTCCTTGTAATATCCTCAACAAATTCTCCAACAATGCATATGAACTAGATTCCGATAATGTTAGAATCTCTCCTATTTTCAATGTTTCATTTTATCCATTCAAGGAGGGAGAAGAGAGTGATCATACAACTAGAGAAGAAGAAACAACAATACAAGAGTGGGAAAAATAGTTACCTCAAGCAACAAAAGAAGAACCAGAGTCAATCCTAGACAAGAAGGTAAGCAAAAGAACCATAGGAAAGGAATATTATCAGTACTTGGTGAATTGGAAGCATCATCCTATAGATGATGTCAGCATCATCCTATAGATGATGTCACTTGGATGAGATAAAATTATATCATCAAGCATGGTAATACTCTCGAGGTCTCGTGAATAGGAGTTCATGAGTTAAACTTTTGTTCCTAGGGAGAATGATGCAAGAACATCCACTAGAAAAGGTTTGTTTCATCAAATTTTGTGTTTGAACATCTTAGGAGGGTCTGACAAGTTTATAGAGATGTTTAGAGATCTTTACGTCTCTACAATCTAAATTTTTTTCTTAAGAAGTGTTTTCTTGCCCAAAATTAGATTTGAATTTCCTAGATAGGAAATTCGACATTTTGAGAAATTTTGGTTTGAATGTTTAGTTTAGCATGTTTATATAGTGTGTTTAGGTCATGTCTGAGTGTCTTGAGCACCTACATGTGGGTAGACATGAAAACATTATGTTGTTTCATTTAGTTCATGTTCTTATATAAAGGTAATGTGGTCTTCTTGGGTAGAAAATGGAGTCTCAATGTAAAAATATGATAAAAAAGGAATGCATGGATCGATATGAAGTTATTTAGGTATGTTATTCATTCATAACAGTCTTGAAACATGATAGAGAGACTCTTGTTAAAAAAACAAAGGATAGAAAATTCTATTTTTTGAGACTATGTGTAACAGGATAATGAAGAGAAGTCTAAATTTTGAAATAAAATCATAATTTATTGTAAAGTCTAGTGATTTTCCATTTGGGAATCAATTTTTCTTGATGATATTATTGCACGTTTTTAGTATTGAAGGAAAAAATGTCGGCAAACTATCTTTAGACATAGACAATCCTGTAGAACCAAAGAAACCTCTGTTTTGGAGAAGGTAATAATCTATTTCACAAACAATTTCATGTGTTTCTTTTACAAAATTGCTTGGGAACATGTGAGAGGTCTACATAGACCTGCAAGTGGAGTTTTAGGGTTTGAAAGGTTGTCTATTTTCCAACAAGTTATTTTCACCCTTATTGGGCCTGGCCAAGAACCCTATGTAGGGTTTAGTGCCAATTTCATCTTTGAGGTCTTAAACCTTGATTCATTTGCTAAAATCTTCAAGATATTTTTCTAAAAAACTCCTCTAAACATAATTTCAGGTTTTAGAAGCTTTCAAGTCTCCGTGTGGCCAAAAATTATGAAAATTTGATTTAGGAAGAAAAGACCTAATAAGGGATCTAATTGGAAAACTAAGCTTAACGAATTCGGAGTTAGAATGTGAGTTTCAATCTAAAAATTTGTAGGAAGCATAAATTCCATAAAGGGTATAAAAACTACTTTTACTTTCTTTAGGGAATACCCTTATAAGTCAAATTTGGTGAACTCAATACAATTTTCACAATACAATTTTTAGTTTCGTCTTTCTCTCTACATTAGTAGGGTATATATAGGAGTTAGAGAGTAGGATATTACCATAATATTGAGCACTTGAGTCTTATTGTATGAGTTGGAAGTTTCCCCCTCAAAGTGGATGAGTCATTATACTTGCATATTGAGATTATTTCTTTATATCTTAGTGTTATTTGATGTTCTATTGTTGTTGATATTCAGATTTATCAAAGAAATTTCATTACATAAGGAAATTATTTCATTTAAAACAATATGGGATGAAGTTTCATGCGGAATTACTTTGGGTATATCATGATACTCTACAATTATAGTCTCACATTGGGGTGGAAAAGGAATAAAACTATTATCTATATTGAAGTAACCACACTAGAAAAATGAACAATACTATTTGCATCACATTTTCCATAAAAAAGAAATGATTTTATCGTTATGTACATTAGTAGTTACATGTGGTACACAAAGAAATATCAATAGAATCAATGTTTTGGCTTTCAAGGAGAGGAGTAAAGGCACAACTAGAATCATTTATAGTATGTGCAAGAGAAAGATAAGAATCAAAATTGATGTTGATACTTTTACATTCAATAAGAAGAGTAGAGACACAAGTGGAATCATTCATAGTATGTGTGAGTAATAGGTAACTAAGACTAGTAGCTTTTTACATTTTCCATTAGTGGAATCTATGTCATTTTCGAAGCATAAGAGATAACATAAATTAAAGTGTAGATGGAGGGAATATCATCATAAAATACACTAGAAATAGTCTCATTATCATTGGATTATAAGGATTCTATTACATGAGTGAGAGCATATAATTTTGGAAGGGTTTGATCGGAATCACTATCCTAGCCAGTTGAATCATCATCATCATTACAAAAATATTCATCATCATCAACATGGTGAGTAGGAGGGAGTGACGGAGAATATCATCAATGGAAAAATATATATATTAGACTCCTACTTTAGGTTGTGAAGTATAGTCATGAGTATTAAGAGAATCCATTTGGGGTGTTTCATAGTGGGCAAAAAGTCAAAAATGGCAATGGGGTGTGTCATAGTGGTGTGGTAATCCCATAAATGGTATGAACTTGAGTAGAGGGTTGTTAGCCATTATGGTTTCATAAGACATGAAAGAAATCCATGGTTAAACAACAAAAAGAAATGTGATATGCAAGATCATACACTCACTAATATAAAATAGGGATTTGGAAATCATAAGACCCAACCAAAGAGGCTAAGAAAGACCTCGAAAGTAGGTGAAGGGTTTGAAAAAAATCAAGCTCACCAAAATATATCAACCCTAATTTACTTCAAGTTAGATTTCGAGTTGAATATAATGCAACTAGTCTGAAATATAATTCATATTTGTACTAAAGACCAAATAGAAACCATATACAATAATATTCATAAGTATCAAAAATTACATCCAAGTTTGAAGTACAATCGGGTTAAAATAATAATATAGTTGGTTTAGAAGAGGTTCATATTGTGTTTTTGACACAATTAGAACACATGTAGTCTAAAAACTACCTAGATCATTAATCGTGTCCTTAAAAACATATGTCCAGGATCATATATAAGTTATAAGACTGCATAAAAAGTGTCGGGAGTGAAAACTTCAAAGTGACCGAATTGTACGGTCTTGGACAAATAGGTAATGGGAACCTAAAACTTACTGGATTTATTTAACTCAATTTTTTTGCACTTTTATAAACTCGCTTTATATGTAACCCTATCTTTCACACTTATTTTCCTACAAAAAAACCTAGTTATCCTACAAAATACTCAAGCACCGATTATATATAAAAATAAAAGATACAAATTCTTGATTCAAAGTGACCTTTATTGTTACCCCATTTGTGAGTCACTGAGCACTGCACTAAATTTTAGACTCAAATTAGTTCTCCTAGTGCTTTGTGTAGATGTGCATGTAGCTATTCCTTGACCTAGTTTGGACCTTTTGCTTCCACATTAATAACGGGATATACTACTTCATCTTAATATAAACCTTGTATGCAAATGAGAAAATCATATTTATGCCCTTCTATGTTGTGTATGCAATATGCGAGAAGTATATCTTACCTTTTCATCTTAGTATGTGGTAGATAAATAGATGATTGTTGGGTAATAAATGTCCATAATAGACTTGTGTGTATATAAGTTATTTCCTTTGAAAATTTGACCTTAGTGGCGAAACGTCCACCCAAAAAAACATAAATACAAAATATAAAAGAGTAATAAAGGGGTCCATCGAAAGACAAAAATAAAAAAGCAAAGGGGTTCGAGACCGTACAAATCATGGTAGTATGGTCTTGATTTTATTATACGATCTTAGACTAAGTTCAAATACGATAAAAATGAATCAAAACTATCATATATCTCTATAAATCAATTATGAAAAAATCACACAACCAAGGTCAAATCAAACAATGTAAATTGAAGTAATAAGAGATCATGTCATTAAGACTTGGTTTCATCATTCATAGATCACATAAAGTCCAATAAAAGCATAATGTAATCATGATTTTGTGAAAAATTTAGTGTCTACATTGTGTTTGCATGTACTATTTGGTGAGTGCAAATATTCCTCAAAACTAATGTTGGTTTCATGCAACAAAATTATTATTGCACAAAACAAACTCTTGGGCCTATTTATTAGGCACTCCCTTTACATTCTCCTATAGACATGGAGATAGGTTCTATGATTATATATTGTTAACGAGGAAATAATACAAAGACTTGTTGTAGATATTATTTTGTGTAATCACGACTTCAATGTGGTAATGGTGTGCGGGAAAGATCCTATGGCATGAGAAGCATTGCCTTATTCTATAGAAGGTGGGCTATATATGGTGTATCTACATAAATAAATATTTCCTCGAGGCACTTGTAATCAATTTAAACTAAATAAAATTGTTCCTTGTAATATTCTCAAAAAGATTAATGAGAACACAAATTTGATACTTTCCATAAGAATTTGACATTAGCCCTATATTCAATGTTGCATATCTTTATTCCTATCATGGTGACCTCGGAAGAAGTTCAAGATGAGATTGGATTTGAAGAGTGGACCAAACATTTTATAAAGAAATAAAGGCAGTAGATTAAGAAGATATTGGACAACAATATTATTACTACAAGGGACAAGAATTATAAGATATATTTATTAAAGTGGAAGGGATTTCCATATTCTTATAAGCCTTGGATCACAAAGAGGAACCCTTGAAGATAAAAAATAGATTTAGATGAGCTAGGAGGTTTAAAATTTTAAAATAAGTGGATATTTATGTACACTCATTGAGATATTCCTAGAACTATTTAAAATAAAATATACTAATGTGTAATCACATTCATTTGTTTGATCCGACTAGTTAAACATAGTTGACAAATAGCTTGAAAAGGTAGTATAATTTTAGTAAATAAAATCCTAAATGTTAGGGATATTTAATCTGCTATAAAATTTTAGGAAATTATGGGAGATTTTATTATTTTCCAAGGATTTATTGGAGGGAGAAACCATGTTAGAGAAAAGCACTTATTTTTTAATTGAAGGAAATGGATGGGTAGTGAAAACTAGGCTTGTCATTCGCTTGACAACAACTACCTTTCTCACCGTAATCATTTTGGTGTTTATTATAGGTTCATTGATACACCCTTAACCTATTTCTTGTATTAGGATATGAGTAGCCGACTTGTGGCTTACCATATCATTTTATTATGTCATTTATACTTTCTCATGCTTATTAGGTCGGCCTTGGTGATGGCCATAACATATGAATAGTATATATAGGGGATTGTAGGTAGTAGTTGATCATCATTGGAGCATTTGAGTCTTATCGTATGGTTTGGAGGTTGCCCCCTCGAAGTGGTGAAGCTATTCTAATTACATATTGAGATCATTATTCGGAATATTGTGTTATTTGGTGTTATACTTCCTGCTAATGATCTAAATTATACAAGTAATTTCATTACATTCATGAGTTAATGAATACCGTTGTTTTGATTTGATTCATGTGTCTCATTCTTGTCTAGGCTATGTATGGTATTTTTGTGTATAGAATTTTTCTAATAGTTTTTGAATTAAGTGTTGAATATGTATCTAGTATACAAAGTTGTAGATGGGTATTTCTTGCATTAGTGTTATTTACTACATCAAATATACATGTAATGTAAAGAAAAGATAACCCTATTATCATTTAGGGTTTGATATATGAATCCCCAGTAAACCTAAGAAACAATGAGGATATGCAAACCATAAGTTAAATATGTAAAATTTAGGATACAAAAATCATAATGTAAATCTAAAAATTAAATTCCTAGGGGAAAAGATAATAAACAGTTCACCAAATGATCGAACCAAAATTAGAATATAGAATGAAGGGGAAATATCCTAATTAGGTTAGAAATCTAGAGACCGTAGACACCAAAATTGGCACAAAATCATTATTACATCATGTTTTTGAAAAAAATTATATATATGGGTCTTGAATAATGAAAATAGAACTTAGTGGCACAAGTCCTTGTAACTTTTCTTTCATATTGTATGATTTCCTTCTAGATTTTGAATTTCTTGAATATTTCACGTGCTTTATGTCATGTTACGAGATCTTCGATTTTACAATTGATTATTTGATTTTTGATGACTTTGGTATGGGACCATATAGATCGATCCATACCAATGTGCAATTTTCCCCTTTTCTTTTGGGTCTTTTTCCCATTAGGCATGTATGGTACTCTTTCTACTTTCACATATTATGTTTTGGGTCAACCATGCACACTACTAAGTTTGAATTTCAAAGTAAAGGACTTATACATATATAAGTTACCTCTAATAATTTGTCATCTAAGAAGCCCTTAACTATCTACCATCTATGAGCTAGAAAAACAAGGAACTAATACATCTTACTGCATAAAAACAAAAGGGGAAAAGTTATGATTTATACATTTGCATATACAAGGGTTTCGATTGGGGTGAGTAGTTATCCCACTATTAGTGCGAAGCACATGATAAAATCTGGGTCAAGGGTTAAATTACATACACATTACACAACACATTAAGAGAACTATATGGAGTTTAAAATGTAGTGCAACGTTTAGTGAATCATAAATGGGGTGACCTTCGAGGTTAGTCCAATTCAATCACTTCATATATTTTTTCATTTAATTTGTGTTTGAAGTTATTTGTAGGAGGCTAGGGTTTTCGCAAGATACAAATGTCTCAAGTTACAAAAATATGAAGATATTAATATGCGACATAGAAAAATATAGAATCATACCAATCATGAGTTTGAAACCATATAGAACATGTAGATAACACGGTGCATGGTAGCATACACATGTACAATCTTGTCCCTTAACATTAAAACAAACAATTAGTTGGGGATCACATTTAAGGTTATGTATATATTCCAAATTCAAGAACATCGCACTCAAAAATAATTCTAAACTAGCTAATTCATCTCTCAAACCCTAAATATACTCTTAATTACTTTATCAATTTATTGTGTTTCACGAATGCCCTATTTTCTATTATAAAAATGCAATCTATGTAATGTAAATTGATTTTTTTCCCGTAACATTCTTCATCCTATTTAAATTAATTAAATAACTCTTATCTAATTTATTTTTAAGTTTGAAACATTTGGTGAACCCACATTTTTTTAGCCCTTAACCTAGTTTGGGTTTAAGTGGTATATCCTAGCTAGGCCTTTTTTTGCAAATCCTAGTTTCCCTAGGGTTTCCCATCTATCGTTGATTGTATATTATTGCTTCTAGGTATATATTTCCTTTATATAGTTATGGCTTGTTTCGTGGTTCTTGCTTTTCAAAATAATATGGTCTATTATCCATTTAATCGATCCATGTCCCTTATGAGATTAGAAGTAAGGATTTGCTTGCATCACACCACCGGTGTTGCTTATGATGAGAACTTCCAAGATAACATTTTCCCCATAATTACCCAATGGGAGTCAAGGATAAAGTTCTCCTACCCATCTAATGTGCCTAGCTCTTGTCCTCATAATTTTCTTCACAATCTCCTTGAGATTTTTAAGCCTATTATTTCCCACCCTAAGTTAGAGGTGCCTCATACTTATCCTCCTATAGAGACTTCCTTTTTGTGAACATGTAGTTGAGCCTAATCTCATTGATACACATGAGTCGTGTTCGATAACAATATTTATAAATGTGTTGATGATTATCTTGATGATTGGGATAGTAATTGTGACAACCTTTACTCTAACCAATGGTTCCTATGCTTTACCATGTTTCTAATAATGAAAAGTTGAATGATTATAATAATGCAATAATTACTAATAACACGCCATCTAACACTTATGAATGGGATCCTATTTCTTCTCCTACTCTTGATATAACTAAAGGTGAAAGTGATTCATCTTCCGATGAATATTATGTTTAACTTGATTGGCATATTATTTCAATTAATGCAATAATTTATGATGTTTCTTATTATTGTGATATTAATATGGAACATGATAATGATGTTGAATTTATAAATGAATGTTATCTTCCTTATTATCCTATAGATGAAGATGAAAATAATAATCTTACTATTCAAAGTAGAGATGTTATTCCTACTTGTGTTTATCCTATTCTCAATGCATGTAATAATGATATTCCTACTTGTGTTTCTTCTCTTTCTCATATATTAAAAAAGGATATTCTTACTTGTGTCTCTTCCGTGTCTCTTATAAATGTTAATGTGGAAAATGCTAGTGTGAGTTCTATGCCTCATAAGGAAATTAAACATGTTAATTTGCATAGTATTACTTGTATTACAACAAATTTAATTCCTTCTACTATTGTAAATGAAATAGATGTTCCTATTAATGATGTATCTTTAGATCGACCATGTGAGGCAAATTATATAGTTCATACTTCTCTAGCTTTACTTATTGTTAATGATTCTAATCATACTTCCTTTATGTGGAATAGTGTTCGTGTGGGTAAAAAATTATTAGTAAACGAAGGTTGTTGGGTCCCTCGCCCTTTCATTAATATCATAGAAAAGAGTTAAAAATATTTCGTTGGATGCAAATAGGAAACCTTCCTGGAAGGTGGCTAAAAGTTGGGCTATAAATACCAAAAAAGATGGTAAAAATTTTCAAAATCACATGATCATTTTCAACCCAATATCTTTGGAAAATGCTACCGAAAAACTCCCCAAAATTACAGACAAAAAATAGACTTTACCCATTCTAAAAGCTTCCAATCATTCTCAGTAATTAAAGAAATGCTATTAAAGAAAACATGGTTTAACATTATAGAAAAAATAGGCTTTACTAGTTTGTATGGATACTTTCAATGGAAAAGTGTAACCTCTCAATGAGCCTCTTAATACCTATTTTATTCCTCAATAGCTTATCTTCTTGGTGCATGTTGTAGGTGCCTTATAATACAAAGTGCATGCTTTATCCTCGTAAAGTAAATCCTATAATTCTTGGATTAACTCTAATGATCAAGTGTAAGATAATTCAATTCACTTTCCATAGATTATTTTCATGCCTAATTTTTAGTTGTTTGATTGGACCACTAATATTTACCTTATCCTTAAGAGCTATATGTATACACATCATTTTGATGTTTTCTAACCTTTTCTTTTTGTGCGAGTTCTTCTAATTCATTATCCTCCCGAGTGGGTGTCTTAAGGGGCCTTTTGATAATGGAGGTGATTGGATTTTGTCACATGGTACAGACTTCTGACACACCTTAGAGATATATCACTATGTTGTCATTGATATCATAGTTACTATATCCTCATTTTGTTTTCTCCTTCAATCACATGTTACACTCATTATGCCCACATGTCTCACACTTTTTGCACTCATTTGTTAGTCTCCCCATTTTTTTGGTCATCTTGGAAATTCATCACACCTCTATTATGTATCTTACCTCCATTCCCCATTGATTACACCCTTGAATTTAGGGTTTACTTGAAAAATCCAATGTGAACCCCCATGTTCTATCCCTTCATAATTTGCATTTTTCACCATAGACATGATTGATCATGGTCAATCATGTCAGCCATATTTTTAACATCCACATATATATTCATCTTGTATTGTCATTTATGATGATTGCATACCATAAAATTTTCAAGATATGTTTTTGCATTTATTCATATTTACCTTCTAGATTTTAGGTATTAGAACTTGCCTTCTTGCATTTGGGTCTCCATAGTGAGCTAGGCTTGGAAGTTTTCCTCTTTTTTCCCCTTCTCCACCCATAGTTGTTCTCTCTCGGTGATTTTTTTTTAGGGAGGATCAATGCATCAATGGTCACACTACAAATAATTATTTCTAACCCATATTTTTCTTTATCTTATGTTTATTTATATTCTATTAATGGTTGATATTTCATTGTTTTAAATTCAATTATATTTGTATTTTCTTTAGTCCATTTATTTGTCTTATTTATATTTAGCCCCTTGGATTTATTAAACTTTTCCTTTGATTTATCCATGTATCTACTTATGTATCTTCCAAATCCTAGTAGGATACCTCTCTTTATTTTAGTCATAGGCCTTACAGCCCCAAAGATCTATAGAGATGCCCCCTCTATATTCTATGGGAGATTAGATGTGGGTGCCTCTCCCCTCCCCCGAACTATTTTATCCATCTAGGTATCTATCACGGGGTTATTTATATCTATATATGTCACCCATCTCTCTACTCCCATGTACTATATTTATGGCAATGATATTCCCATTTCTACTCTATATAAACGGGGTGAGATCGATCCCATATATATATGGATATGGGTGTTATCACCAAAAACAACACCCTCTGATTTTTCATGTATGTGTGGATGAGAAATCAATGTTTTTGGGTAACATGGGATTGTATCTCAAGTTGTGGGACTTGCTTTACTTGAGACAAACCTCCAGAGAAGGTTGGTTCCTCTACCTAATCCTAATGTTAAACTACTCCTAAGGAAGGAAATGCAACTATCTACTCCTATTCTATGATTCCAAGGGACCAGGGAGAGAGGAAAGTGTATAAAAATGGGAAATCCTACACTAAAAGAGGTGATAGCACCAAGAAGAGGGTGGAGAGACACTCTCAAATGAGGGAAAATGGAATAAAAATGAGAAAGGAGAGGGTAGACATGAGTACCACAGTCCAAAACTTCATTCAAACAACCATTTTCATGGAGCACAACAAATTCAAACCTTGCAAGGAGAACAAAATATGCACAAAATACTTGCAAATGTAATAAAGAGGCAAGAAGATGCAATAGAACACAAGCTAGGACAAATTAATAGCCACAAAACAAGTATTTTATTTCTTCAAGTATGCACAAATCATTACAATGGAGGAAGAAGGCAAGAATAACCCTACAGATGCCTAAATATGAGGCCTACAATTCACAACACAAAGTGCAACACTTGGAGAAGGATGCACTAACATTACAAGAATGTATAACCCTTTACAATGAGCATTACTCCACTATTTATAGAAGAAGAAGGAGAGAAGAGGAAGAGAAGAAGAGGGAAACTCATATTTCTTCTTCCAATAACTAATAACAAGTATTAAATGCCTGAAAATCCACCTATAATGTTATTAGACACACCTCCCCATGTATATTTTTCTTGTAGAAGAAGGAATGAGACAAAATCATATCAAATGTGGGTGGCCGAGTTCACCGAATCTATGCATTAACGAACTGATTGACATTTACCTATCTTCTTCCTATCAAAATCTACCAAAATCAGATTTTGAATGGTCCAAAGTGTGGCCCATGTCAATAGATTTCCAACAAGACCAAAAGTGCATGGATCTGATCTCTGCAATGAAGTTATGTGGATTTGAAGATTGCAACACAAAATGAACCACGCAATGCCACTTGGCGTGCTTTGGTTGATCCGAGGGTCGATTGAATCTTTGTGTACATTAATGGCTGAACTATTTTTCTCTTTTCCACCTATCAAATGCCATCAATTTTTGAATCACATAATGCCAAATTGAAGGGCTCGATGAGACCTTTCCAATGAGATCGATGTAGTGTGGTTTGAGCTCGTGGAGGAATATATGGCCATTTGAAAATTTACATGTCGGGATGAACATAAGAGTGACACGTGGCAACATTTGATTGGTTCAAGGATTACCTTTGTCTACGTGAGCATTATTATTCCTTTGCCACGTGTTCACCTCTCATTGGTTGTGCCTTCACATAGTGACTTCTATCCGGGTGAACTTCATTATTAGCTCCATAGAAATGCTGCCATGTATAGTGCCTTGACCTACTGACAACGTGGACCCGATGCCCTTTGAAAACTAGATTATTATGTGGACTTTACGCTCACCGGGTGAAGTTTCTGTCGAATGTAGACATGTGTTTATTCCTCGCCCATTAGATGTTTGCCATGTGGCCATCTCCAAACCTGTTGTGTATCCTTTGACCTTTCAACCCTACTTGGTTGTTTCCCAGACCCGATAGAATTATCGATTGTGGATCATTCTAGGGATTGACATCTGCTGAGCCCAAAACCTTTGAGGAGAGCCGAAATGGTGACGCATGTTTATGCCTTGATTTTTGATCTTCTACCGTGTGGCCCCTTTTTGGTGCTTGGCATTGAAATTGACGGCCAAATGAACATCACACAACCTTTTAAATATAACCCGCTAATGGATTAGCCGAGCCTCCCGTGGGTTTTTAAATTCTAATGGCCGATGCTTTTGAGCAAAGGGAATTTGACTGTTGTTTAAACGTATTTTGCCCCTTTAAAATGACTAAATCCATTTTTAACCTTGTTAAATCCAAAATAACTCTGGGGGTATTTTGGGATGACAATGGGCAATCACTCACAACTCATATCATCAATCTAGGGTCCCTCCTCATCCACTTAAGTTTCAATCGAGGTGAGATATTTGGGGGTGGGGCCGAGTAGGGATATAATGGAATTTACTGAATGATTAATTGACCACTTCCGACTAAACGAAACACATACCACACACACACACACATGACCGATAGGCAAAAGACACACGCCATTCATAGATCTTGTATAATTATCTAGATTGCAATTAAAAGAGCCTATCTATATCCTGGGGTAAAGGCGGTCCAAACTATAACTATCTTAGGAATAGGGTTATTGTCCTCTAGAATTGTGATCTTTTTCTCCTTATCACATTTGCATCTTCTAACCTAGAGAGTTGTTGATTGAGGAATCTACGATGTTGTGGGGAGGGATGCATGAGCTCCATTATAGGGATATTGTAAGTCATAGAATTTAGTTCATTAAGGAAGCTCCATTATGGCCTAGGGTAAGTGTTATAATGGTATTTAAATGAGAGTGCTTGATTCACTTTTATATCTTTCCATGGGATATAGTTTTGCATTAAGGCCGACCTAGAAAGGGGAATTAGGATAAACTTAAAATTTTTGACTATCGAATCTCAAAGGAAACTAACAATAACCTCTGGACACTAACATTTGGTGCTAGTGTCCTATTGGATGAATGTGTCCAAAGGACAATCTATAATTGAAGTCGTGGAGAGGTTTGATGGAAGGTAAGAGATGTTTATGAGCATTTAGATTAGTCTAGTAGATGTATGAACAATAGAGTAAGAGAATAATATGTATTTAAAAACTTTAGGATAGGAAATGATAATGCATTTACACTCTATTTGTGCATGCAAGGTTTACTTAAGCGATATAAGACAAACTAGTAATTATCAAACACCTAACTACCGTATTTAGGTGTTTACACATGGTATAATTCATCTTTCTTTTGAGACAGGTGATCTATAGTATATTTCCCATGCCTCAAAAGAGGGAACATTTAGTGGGATTATCATAGAAACATAAATAGAAAGAAAAATATATGGTACATTATACAATGAACATAGGTACATGTACAAGATATAGGGTTATAAACAATTTCACATATAGAAATTAATTACGAAAAATGTTAAACTTGGACAAGATCGACTACAATTTTGTCTTTTACTTGGGATTTTTTCCGGATAGTTCATAAAATCAATTTCATATTTTCCTAAAATATAGAATATACAATGTACAAAATATTGAATCGGAATAATGATACATAATTATGTATAGTTACACTAGTTTTTGTTATAAATGCAAGGAATGTGATGATTGGTTCAATTCTAATTACAAAAAAATTTGCAAAATATTTTATTGGAATGTCATTTTTCACTTAAAATTCAATTACTAACCATAATGGGGACAAGAATATCTATTTTTCCCTTTCTATAATTCAATATTTATCGCTTACTCTAAGTAGGGTGGGGCATGAGTACATTTTATTTCCTTTTGATCATATAAAGTTGGAGTCTAGATCAATGTATAGTGGTGTGGTTCAATTGGTATGGGTGATGTACATTGGGTTTAGTGATACTCATCAACCTTGGGATCATTTTTATGAACCCATGGTGGTTCCCACTTTTCAAGTGGTACATTACGTATTACTCCTCAATCACGAGTGTTAGGTCTACTGCACTCCCAACATTATCAATTAGTTTTGGGTTTACAAATTAAGGATTGATCGCTCCTAATTCTCCACTTTTTCGGCAAAAATATCCTACACGTGCCTCAACTAAAGGGAACAATCTACTCCAAAATATTCACCAAGAAACCTCAATCTTCACAGGGAAAAATTGGTTTCCATATATACATTTGCAATCCGTCCTTACTCTTTCTTTCGGTTTTAATTTCAAATTTAAGAAAGATTTTCAATTTGCATAATATGAACATTGATCACACTCTTGTGTTGCAGTAAGTTTCACTTTGAACATCTCGTAACCATTCAAGTACCCAAACATTCAAGCAAAATAAAAATGTGTTTACATACTCAAGTACAATTTTTTTTAACAATAAATTTTCATTTACTAGATTAAATTGGGGGGAAATTTATACATCCAAATTTGGTCACCCGGCATTGGTAATGTTTGTTTTGGCTTATAGCCCTTATACATGACTTGCGTATGTATAAAATGAATTTATACTCACTATCCTATCATATTCTAAGGCTTTCAATAGGTTCTATATATCATTGTATTGATCAATCACCTAAAGGAAACATGTTTACCAATACAAAATACCTTATACCACTTGTACAAACCTTTCCAAATCATTAATTTAGTCATTACCCCCGCAAGACAAAATCATCCAACAGGGACAAGATCGACGATCGATCTTGTCCCCTACTGTGGAATTATGTGTTTAGGCCTCTAACACATTTTTTTTTGAAATGAATATCTTTTCATGAGTTGATATTAGTGAAAAACATTACCCTTGGAGCACTATGAATACCAATAAAACTCACTCATTTACTCATTTGGTATGCACCTAACACCTATTAAGAGCCCATTTAAAAATATCTATCAAACACTAAGCAGCTTCCTTATTGCAAGAAAAGACATTAGGATCAGCCCCTATGCAAAGATGGAGCACTCTAAGCTAGGTTAAAGAGAAAACATCACAAAGCCAAAATAATTCAAATCTAAGTCAAAGAAAACATTATCAAGTGTCAAACAACTATGTTCTAGTTGCATACATATAGTTGAAAGAAGAATAATTGATCTTCTAATAGGTGACACAAGTAAATGGAGTTTGAATTCCTTTAAGGTAGTGATATATAGGAAGCGCATGGGTGCCTCAATTCAAACTATTGACCACTTTTTACATGACATTCAAGGAAGTTAGGGTTTCAAAAGAAGAAGACGATTTCGTAACTTGAGCACATCGTTTAGCTCCCAAATCACACATAAAGCTACACACCAATAGTCCCAAAAGGTTTTGTAGTCACAAATTGTTTTTTTGTGGAACACCTATGTGCAATAGAGACAATCAATGACTCGACACTTTTTCCCATAGTGGTTGTTTTTATCCCATGGTAGATAAATATCCAATTTTAGAGACAAACCATCTATATTAGTATTCTTGCACGTTTCTCCCAACTTTGGGTCTAAATAAGTCATTGAAGTACAAAAAAATATAAATACACTATATTCTTGTGATTTTACTATATTTAATGTGTGTCATAATCAACCAAACATGTTAATAATTTATTATATGTTCATACATGTATATGAATGATTGATTTAGTAATCTTAATATACTTCCCTTCTAGATTCCAATCCTAATTAAAATTATTTCACCACGAAAATTCAATTGGGGTGTCATCAGTAAATTATTTTATAACTCATTTCCAAATTTTAACATAAAATAGAAATGAATATTTTAATGTTTTCAAATTTTATAATTTTTTTACATTAAAGTGGAAAAAACATCTTGGTAAGAAATAGGTAGTTACGAGTTATGTTATCATAAGTATAATCTTAGATTAATATTATATATATTAAAGTATTTTCTTCTTCAATTCTAAATTATTATTTAAGGATTTTGAAGGGAACTCGCTTTGAAATGCGCTCTAGAGTCAGCTTTGTTAGGGTTTCTTGCTTTCGAACTTGTCACTCCTTGACCTTCTCGGGCTCTGCGGGATATTAATACCTTATTTTTTTAGGGTTTCCCGCCCATTAGACGCCCCTATATAATGACCTCTCCCTCTTCAATCCTAGTTGTTACAATCGTGGCTTGAGATATTGGAGCTTTGAACAATAACATCGCCTGCAAAACGTCCTCAGAATTTTTTCTCGAAATTCTTCCACAAGGTAATGTTTCTCCTCCTGATGTGGTTTTACCTATTCCTGATTTTAATGCTGCTTGTAATTGGTTGGAACAATTCTATCTCATTGGGTATTTTGTGGGGTGCATCCCCTCTGAAAGCATGCTCAAATCCTGGGTTAACATGACTTGGACTCCTCATGGGGTCTGACTTGAAAGCGTCCAAAATATGACCAAAGGTTTTTCCTTTTTCGCTTCTCTGACCCAACCAATGCCCCCAACATTTTGGCTTGACAAGCCACCTAGTATGTCCACAACTCCTTGTTGGTCTTGTCTCCATGGACCAAATACTTTGTGGTTTCTAAGTATGCCACACTTAAAGTGCCAGTTTGGGTAGAATTTCCTGGCCTACCCTTTCCTTGTGTTCATTTCTTGCATCAAATTGCTTCTTCCATCGGGTGGGTGGTTTGCCTCGAACTAGACTGATTTTACCACGCTCTCCCTTAGAAGCATGCTTTCATCAAGGTAGATCTTTCTTGAGAACTGAAAGAATTTGTGGAAATCCAGATGGGAGACAAACAATACTCCCAACATATTTTGTATATCAACTTGCCTAACACTTGCTTCCATTGTCAGGCCTTTGATCATAAGATCAAAGATTTCCCTTGTACGTTCCTCACAATCACCTAAATGCCAAAACTTCCTCCGAACCAACCAAACCTCACATGAGGAAGATTGGAAAATAGTGGGGAGCCGGAAAAACAAGAATAAAAACCAACAATCCAAGGCTTCTGGTTCAAATAGTCAACGTGAGCCAGCTGTTAAGGAACATAGCCCACAAGCTAAGGAGCCAACTGCTGCTAAGGAACCAACTCTGCTGCCAACTCATCATTCCAGTTACCAAAATATTCCAAAGACACCCTGTGCAGCCTCAATTCTCATGGATCGATAAATTCTATTTATAATGTTACCATGTCACAACCTTCACCATTGTTTTTAACAAACAACTCACATGTGCCAACCAAATGGCCTCGAATTCCTCCTCGCATCTCCCAAGATCATAGCCCGCCACACATTGTGGATTCAACAGAAGAGGATTACAACATTGCTTACTCCAAGCGAAAGAAAATTGATTTGAAGGATTTCTTGCAGAATAATACTGCTCAATTCTTACAAAATTGGTTTGATGCCCTTGAGGGCTTGGATACTGGTGACATGGATCTTGATCAACATTTTCCATGAATAGTTTATCTTTAAATGTTCAGGGTCTAACAGAATCTTGTCATAAATATGTTGTTCGTGAAACTCAAAAAATATTTTCTAATTTAGATGTTTTATTTTTGCAGGAGGTGAAAATTATAGGTTTTCAGTTACAGATGGTTTGTAAATCTATCTGGCTTGACAACTTGGCCTTCTACAGTAATCATGAAGTGGGGCGTGGGGGTTTAATTTCCATTTTTTCTCCAAAATGGTGGCCCTTGTTAATTGACCATGGTATCGACCCCACCAACTATGCAATATGCGTCCTATTTAATGTTGATGTGACCTCCCTTTTGGCCTCATTAATATATACGCCTCTAACGATGCAAACAAAGGGCCTATCTTTGGCGGTGGATAGCTCTGATGCATATTTGGTCATAAGTGGTGATTTTAATATGGTTGAGTCACCCACTAAAAATGTGGCCACCTCCCGATGAGATAGACAATTGGCGAAAGGGAGGTGTGGTTTTACATGCACAATAAATTTGGGTTTTATGACCCTAATGCTTCTCGCACTCCCATTTCTGACGCATGGTACACCTGGTCCAATCTCCGAAGTGGATCGGATCAAGTTCTTAAATGGCTCGACAGAGCCATGCTGTCAGCTCAAAATTTCTTTGATTTTGACAACATTTACTCCATGCCAGTGGATGTCATGCCTGATTTTGTACTATCTTATCATTCCCCTATACGATTTCATATAACTTGGCATGATAAGAGTGATTTTTGTCATAAAGGCCAATTCTTTCTTAATACTACCTTGATGCACCATGGGCCCACAATAAATCACATCAAGCATGCATGGAAGTTAGCCTCATGGCCAAGTCATCACATCAACACTTTCATCCACCTATGCATGCCAACTAGACTAAATGGTGGGAGGACGTTATGACTCGACAATAGATTCATCAAAATCTATGGCCGATAGCTAGCCCAAATATGACACCGCTCCTACTCCGCCAACACCTCCGCTCTTAGTCATGTAGTGGTGGCGCTCAGGGCAACCCCTTCTCTCGAATCTGTATAACTTCAAGTTGTTATGCTTCGCCAAAAAATTCAAATTGCTAATAGCTACAACGCTCAGGGAGCTCAAATTTGTGCTCAATGCACTGGCTTAAAATTGTTGACCGAGTCTCGAAAGAATTATTTCTTTCTCTCAAAGCCAAAAGGCCTTCCCAAAAATCAGCCATCTTTAATAGCAGTAACTCGTGTCACTTAACCTCAACACATGCTGCAAGCATTTGTGCGCCATTATAAATTGGTTTTCTAGGCTCAACAACCCTCTATCGACAGACAAACAACCCTTGAACAATGTCTGGTTGTTGTGCCGAGAAAACTTTCTCAAGCTTAAAAATTTATCTATGACCGAATGCTTACCATTGATGACCTCCATTCCACAGTCATGCTAATGGACAATGACAATGCCCCGGGTTGTGATGGTTACCCCTTTGAATTTTATAAAGCATTATGGGATTCCTTCGGCAAGATTTATTTTAAGTCTACCTCGAAGGGTTTCAAAATCACCATTAGGTCCGGTATCAACAGGGAAATATTAAATTCATCCTAGAGCAAGGGGATCCAAAGAAAATTACATGTTGGTGACCTATCAATTTGTTTAATGTCTCCTACAAAATAATTGCCAAAGCTCTGGCTATGTGGTTACGTAGTATTCTCCCTGTTGTGATTCAATCGGAACAAATTAGGTTCATTCATGGGTGATACATTTTGGAAAACATCATTGTGGTTTAGGAAGGCATAGAATGGGCTCGCAAATCCAATCAATCTATCATATTCATTAAAATTCATTTTGAGAAAGCATATGATTAGATTGAATGGTCGTTTATCCTTGTCATGTTGCAAGCGCTTGGGTTCGGTCCCAATTTCATCCAAATAGTTAGAATGTTTTTTATTGATGCTTCTTCCCAGATCACTATTAATGGACTCAACTTTGAATCCTTTGGATTATTCCATTCCATTTAGAAAGGGTTCCCATTAGCACGACACTCTATGTGCTTGCAGCTGACGTTTTGGGTATCTGCATTTAGCTCATGCCAAAACCCAAGGGCTCGTCAGGGGGATTTCCCTGCCCTCTATGAACAATTCTCAATTACTCAATGGGCACTTTGTAGATGATTCCTTTCTCACACTCATTGAGGAAGAATCCAATATATGCAATGCCATACACTACCTTGATGTCTTTTGTTTAGCATCTAGTTCTTCCATTCAATGGCGGAAAACTCAGTACTATCAACAATCTTCTCTCCCAGCGCCTGTTTGGCTAGCTTATTTTGAGTGGAAGACTCTTGCACACGACTTAAATGTTTAAGTTTCTAGGAATCCCCTTTTCCTTTCAAGCTTCACCGGCCGAGCTATGACAGTATGTCATTCAACGGTGGCCAAAAATTGGAATATTGGATTACTAGACCTTTGTCCTTGGCAGGGAAATTCCAAATTTACTCCAAAGTGCTTGGTGGCCACACACGTTTACTAATCTTCGTGTTGCGTTCCTCTAAAGCCTCCATTAATAAATTGGAAAATCTCATCAAAGCCTTTCTTTGGGTCAACACCTCCAATGCTAAAGGTTTTCATCGGGTGGCTTGGGAAATTTGTTTCCTTCCCGCAACTCTGGGGTTTAAGGCCTTATCGACATACAACGCCAAGGGCGGCAACTCTTGCCAAATGGATTATTTGATACATCACCGGCCAAGAAGTGTGAAAAGTGATTTTACGCCATGGTATAGAAGAAGGATCACCTTATGACCACCTTGCATGGAAAGGATTAGGGTTCATTAACCTCTTTATTACTCCAGTGCCTGTTAAAGTGGTTCGCCACTTTTGTGCTTAAAATAATTTAGAAATCCTGGGAGTGCATCAAACCATGGCTTTAATGGAAAGGTGATGGCTTTCATAATGGGCTTTCCATTAACCATCATTCCCTTTGGGGTCGCCAATTTTTCAGGCTTAGGATAAGTGTTTTGCAGATACTCAGGGGATTTTTGCACTCAAATTCTTCAAGCACGGAATTCATACCATCCAAGACTTATTCTATAAACACTCTCAATCCTAGTTCTCTTTTCCTGAGCTTAAAGCCTGATATCAATGACCAACCAGATCAAGATAGCATTACTGAAGTGCTCAATTCGGTCCCTGACCATATGATGCACACAATTTGGTGTGCCCCTCTCGCCCTTAAGCGGGATGGATTGGAAGTGGTATGTAGATACCTGTTTCGCAACTAATCACCAAGAAAGGTCACCATTGGCTTTCACCTCATCTTCCCATGGTTGAAAAACTCAACACTTGATGGGGCATTCATTCCACTCCATCTTCATGGAGTAGGTGATTTGACATTGTCTAGTCTATTTGTGTGGAGCCAAAAATTGCTCACTTTCTCTGGTGTGTTCTACACCAAGGCTTACCCATAGGGTCTTGACTTGTTCAAATTGGGATCTCGGCTCCCAAGTGCCCATTCTGTGGCCACTTGGAAACTCTTGTGCATCTTTTTTGGTTTTTTCCAAAAGCACAACTTGCTTGGAATTAGATACATTCATTTTTCTTTCCTCTCAGACCGCACTATTTTACTTGGAAGAATATCCTCCTTGTGATAACCCCAAAATTTTGCCATTGTTCACCTAGATTTGGCATGTTTTCGGGGGAAATAAGTTTTGGATATGGAAAGAAAGAAATGCTTTTTTCTTTGCTAATTCAAGTCAATCAACAATTTTCGGTGTATAACAAATCTATTGTTATCTCCAATGTCCCGTCAGAGATTCAAGTCTAGGATAACAAAGTGGCTTTGGAAGTGGACCATCTTCAAACTCTATTGTGGCACTAGGGTGATGCCCCATGCAATGTCACCTAGAGCCACCCTCGCCATCTCGGTGCTCCTCGCCACATGGCCATGGTGGTCACCACAACCACTCTCGGTGGCATTCCGCTAGCTAGGCTCGTCCGCTCACCCCACCATCACCACCAAAGGAGTCACTCACCGCCATATCGCCAACAAGGCTGGGGGTCCCCTACTCTCCAAATCGGGTGGGGCTCACTGTCGACACGAGTAACGCATGCATGATGGACAAAACTTGCCCCTACCACCACCGTCGCCTAATGGCAAATTTCCTTGCCTCTCTCTTGTCATTCCCACTCGGGAGGAGGTAGAAAAAGAAGAAGAAAATCCCCCTAGTTGGGATATTCCTGATGCTTGGAAAGGACCTCCCAGGCTCGGGTTGGCCGGATGATCATGATCCCCCGATTCGGGAATGTTTGTTGTTGTTGCTTAATTTTGTGTTTTGATGGTTTCCTAGGTGTTGCCTAGTTCGTTTGTTTTGTCCTAGGCTCGGCCTAGTTTGTTTGTGGTTTTGGGGTGTGCTCTCATACCGCCCACTTTTTCTTGAAAGGTCATCTTGTATCTTATTGCATTAATATAATATAAGATCTCTTTTCATAAAAAAATTATTATTATTTTAAAAAATCGAAACTAGACATAATATTTGATGTTAAATGTAGGTAATGAGTTATGATGAGGACAATAATAAGAAAAATGAAAGTGACAACAATGTAGATGACAATACTGATAATGACATTGATAACACACACACACACATTACAAAAATGATGTTGGCTCTATAGACATTGTTACATGATTTAATTAAATTTTGAAAATTTTAATTTGTAGCATTTCAATTATTATTATTTTTTTAAAGAAAAGTGACATATTGTTAATTATTTCAAAGTCATTATTACAATTTATATTGTAGATTTCAAATTTAAAAACAATTCTATAAATTTTGAAAAAATATGAAAATTTAATTTTAATTAAAAATAGAATTTTCAATATCACTATTTAGCCAATTGTTAACGTTTTTTTAATGAATAATTATATTACCAATTTAATCTATAAAAATAAATTAAAAGTAAACTACATCATAAGAAATTCATAATTTTCTAAATATCATAAGATTTAATTGGTATTTATTGAATAAAAATATTAAAAATCACTAACCACCATGTTTTTGATGCTAAAATAAATACTCACCTTGTTTTTATGCTAAATTCTTGATACTAACAACTTTTTTCAAAATTGAATTTTCGATGCAAAAATGATGTTAAACACGAACGCAAAAGCGTCAATACCAAAACACCTAATTTCAAAATATCATGCCAAAATTGAATTTGAATTCACTAACACTAAATTTCCTAACACAAATAACGTCACTAAAACCTTTGCTAAATAACTAGCACAAGAGCATCATAATCCAAAAGTATTATTTAACTATAGGATTCGACACAAATTAGCATCAAAAAATTCCTATGTAGGGCTTGAGAAAACTAGGCTAAAATACACACAATTCCAACACTAAAACCTCAAAATCTTACAATAATATATTTATGACATACCAAACTATAAAATATATATTTTATGATTTGTGTTGTTTTCCTTCTTTCCTAAAGCCACATTTTCACCAACTTTTATAGTTCTACCAACTTATAGTTGTTCTTTTGCATTAGTAATTTTTCGCTTCCTTTCAATATTTATTTTAACCCATAATTAGACCCATGTTTGGTGTTTTGGTGCGGACTTACGTTTGCAAGCTAATTGATATGAGGTTAGTTCCCATTTAGCATGCTTATCCCTAAAAAAGCCATAAAAAGATTCTACAAATCATACAAAATCAATGTAAACAAAGTGAAAAAATAAACCCAATTGGAAGACAACCAAACAATCAAACCTTCTTGTAGCTCTTCCATGCAAACCTCGAGTAAGGTTGTGTGAAAAATTTAAAGCTTATGTAACCTCGTGAAATGTATATTTTGGGTGCTCTTGAATGACCTCCAAAATGGGGATAGACCAATGCTATGAACACATTTTGAAAGCTTCCAATATGTAGATATCGGAAGGAAAATTACTAGAGGTTTTGTGTTGTAAATCCAAGAGGATTTGTAAGAGAATAAGCTACATTTTATAAGGCTAAGTAATGGTTAGAATTTGGTTGAATACACATGATAAAAATAGCTCTTGAGGAAGTTACGGCACTTCCGGAAGGTAAATGCCATTGAGGGTTGTAGAATGAATTTAGTTGCGAAAGGTTGCATCCGAAAGGTGGTTGTACGTGCAATTGAATTTCCCTCACCTTTATAGGATTCTAGAAATGTAGTTGACTGGACTGGTGAAGTGGAGTCCATGTGGAGTTGATTGGGATGGGGAAGTGGAGTCCAAGTAGGAATATGAGTGGCGAAATGAATAGGAAAATAAGTTTATTTTTCTAATTAGATAACTAATTTAATTATCTATAATGTGCACACTAACTAATTAATCATTTATTTAATAAATGATAATTAAGCTAACTAAAGGGGTGAAATGATTAATTAATTACATTAATCAATCAGTAAAGGGATGAACTAAGATGTTTTGGGATAAGATGGAAATGAGTGTGTGGTTTAGGGTGTCTACATTTCCCCCTATTTAAAGTGTTATTGTGAAGTAATAACACTTTTAAGATAAGTAGACACGTGCAGATCGATGAGTGAAAAGCGGTGAAGTATTTGGATTCCCCCAACGAGTAGAATGGTAAATGAATGCCCCTCGAGCGGGTGGGTGATGCAGTAAAGTGGTGGATAGCCACTTGATAGGAAGAAGACAAGGGATTTGAGGAAGGATGGGAAGAACTATGCTCGTAGCATGAGCGTCATTTGGAGAATAATTTTATAGAAACCTTATTTTTGTGGTTGCACAATAGAGTTGTCACCATGATTATGTCACCATGATTATGCAAGAATCAAGATAGTTAGCCTAGATGTGTGTGAAGAAACACACACAAAAAAGAAAAGATAAAAACAAAAATGGAATCAATATACAAAGTCGAAAAAGAAGACAATAAGATATGCCCTAAGTAGTGCATTCCACAATGATAATTAAGTAGATGTAAATGCTCCTAAGGTGGGAATAGGATCAGACTATAAGAGCAGAGTAAAGCGAATCCTTATAAAACTCTTGTTGGATCCATTTCGCAAATGATCGAAGTGAAAATTTCCCCAAGCAAAGTTATATCATGAAGGAAAAACATTTTTGTGACTTTCCCCAAGCGAGAGTTAGGTTATTTTGCAAAGGGAAGAAAGTATTAGTTGTGAGATTGGAACAATCACCGGGTAGTAGATAATATCAAGATTGTGTTGAAATGTTGAAAGATTCACTTCAAGGGTTTTCCAATTGTAGGATTTCTGTGATCAGTGAATGTTTGTTCAAAAAATTTATGTTTTTGATTTTTTTGAAATTTTGAAATATATGATTTTTTTATTTTGTGAGTTTTTGAAAAATTTGAAATACAAATGCAAAGAAATGCAAACAAACTTGAAATACACAACAAAAAGAAAAACATTCCATGGCTTATTTAATAAACCAGAGGAAAACACAACACGTGCAAAGCGACACAAAAGACACAAAACAAACATTACAAAAAAACCCAATATGAACAGGAATATACCACACCAAAGTTATATGTGAACTAAGATGTGAATAAATTTCCTGTAATTGGTCTACAATAAAGGTAAACAAAGTACAACAAAATAATAAACTGAAAGAAGCAAAAACATCGTCATAATGTTGAAAAACCGCAACATACAACACAATTTGCAATAACAACGTCTAATGACACTTTGAATGTGTTCCACATTGAAGAACTAGATAGATTTGAATTACTTTGAGTGATAACTTAGAATGTGAGAGGATTGGATTGGGCCAAAGAGCGGAGTGATGCTTAGATACTCTTGTCAAATCCCATTGAAGTTTGATCTGTATTGGATTAAAATTTGAAATCCAAGTTTTCCCAAGCAAAGTTATATTGCGAAAGGGTAAATGATTTCCTTGAGCATATATATACACCACGAGAAAGAAAAATGAGTATGATCTAGAACAATCATGAGGAGCGCTATCAAATGGTGAAATTGTTGAATTGTGTTATTAGGTTGCATTGAAGTTGGTCAAACATTATTTGAATGTTTTGATTTTGATATCTGTTTTTAGATTTTGGAACAATTTTATATTGTTTTTGTATTTTTGAACAATTTTATATTGTTTTTATTTTGTGAAACATATTTGAATGTTTTTAAATTTTGTGAGACATTTTTGAATGTTTTTTTGTATTTTACAACTCGGTAAAAGGGGTGCACTACTTGAAATCAGTGCAAATAATTAGAAGCATTCCATTCCATTGGTAGAAATGTAGATGATAAAATGATAGGGTGTTTCACTTCGCTCATGACTCCACACAACTAGGAAGATGTGAGGGCTCATCACCAAGAGCTAAGAAGGACGTGAAAACAAGGTGAATAGTGATATGAAAGTGAAGATGATGGATGCGAAGACACAAGGTGTAACAATGATCCATATAAGAAAAATGTAACTCATCTCTAGTCAAGATTATCTAACCAATTCTAAGATGATTCCATTATAAATGTGTTGACTCAACTTAGATCCGTAGATGGCTCTTGATTGACAAGATCCAATTGCAAGAATTATTGTCTCTTTTAACATAAGGAACTTCTTGGGATGTTTTTAATTAATCTCTTTGATTAAGATTGTTAAAGAATTTATTGGTTAATTATTTTTGTTTATTTTTGAAAGGGACCCCTACATGTTGCCCCATGCCACCAGTAAGAGACAAGGGCTAACCACCAAAGACAAAATGTAGGCAAGTAAGGACTTCCTCCGTTCCTAGTCTCATACTACTAGTGAGAAGTATGGGCTCGTCATAAAATACTGTGAAGGATGAAAGGTGTGATGATTTTATAGTTTTTATATTTTTAGATTGATTTAATTTTCCTTGGTTATTTGATATTGTGCTTGTTGGGAAGGAACATTCTAGCCCCCAAATCTCAGCCTCATGCAACTATTATGACGTAAGGTTTCATCACCATAGATTGAGATTGGCGGTCAAAAAGGACCGGGTAAAGAATTTTGAGCTTTCTTAAAGAGAGAGATTATTTGAAAGGAGAAGTTTCCATTAGTAAGCTTTGAGACAAAAATGTAGGTAAAAATATTTGAAATGGTAGAAACCATAACAAGGATAAGACACACAATGCCCAATAGGAACAAGGTTAACTTGTGTCATGATAGGTGAAGAATACAAATATATAATAAAGGTATGATTAAGATATCTACCAATAGATGGAATGCCTAATATTATTTTCCTCACTTTTCCATTTCTGATTTGCAAACAATGCTTTAAAGAAACAATTTAATACAAAGTTTTATTATCTTTTTATGCTTTTTAAGCTTTCTGAATGTTTGAGGATGATGATTTGAAATGGAATCATCAAGAAAGAGGTCCATGTTTATTAAAGTTGAATGATATTGAAATATAAGACTTCGGTGGATGAGATCGAATTCAAGAGAGGGAATCTGAATATTTGATAGGTCCCGATATAGAGACTTGGGTGAACAAAGTTCAAGTCAAAGGAGGAAATCCAAAGATTCAATAAGTACTTATTTACGAGACTTGGGCAGACATAAGGTCCCAAGTCAAGAGATTGAATTGAAAGGTTCAATAGGTTTTGAATTACGAAACTTGGGTAGATGGGATCCAAGTCAAAGGAGTGAATCAAAGGATTAAATTAGTCCTGAGATATGAGACTTGGGTGGACAAGGTCCAAGTCAAAGAAGAGAATCAAAATATTTGATAGGTCCTGAAGTATGAGACTTGGGCGGATAGGATCCAAGTCAATGGATGTATGATTAGATAAATCTTCAATGAGATTGAAAGACCTATGTGATGTTAGAGGAGGATTGTCGAGGCGAGGAATATATTGAAATTCATATTCATCCGTGAGTCGAAGAGTGCGAAGAGAGAAGGATTGATCTCTAGATGTACACCCGAGGCTCCTTAAAGGCGGTAGAGAGGAGATATCCAATGTTTCTCCTTCTAGGTTGTGAATTAGTTGTTTGGACAAAGTATTTACAATTAAAACATGAAAAGCTTGTATAAGGATATTCTTGGGTATACACACCACGTAAAATGCACGCAAGTAGATGCCTTGAAAGGTAGGAATCATCATTAATGAGATACCTGCAAGATTGATTGTGTGAGGTAAAATGGACACGAAAGGCTAAGTTGGTGCAAGTTTCCAAGCTTGTTGTGGTTACATTTCTACAACAAGACTAGAGATATTAGGCATAGGAGCTAGCCGTGGAAGAATATAATTAATCTCAATGGTGCTTGAGGATGGACCCTCTTCTGTAGTGTCTATAGTGATATCAAGGGTTGAAAGGGAGTCTTGAATATATGGTTTATCAGTAGCACTTGAATCCTTGTCGAAATTAGAGGAGGTGTCAAGGTTTATATCGAATATGTGCATGTGGTCCGATAAGGGAATAATGTCCCGAGTCTTGAGAAAATATTGGATTGTCTCCTCATTCTAAAAGAGGTCCATGGAGAGGGGAAATTGTTGATCCTGATGTATGAGGGATGGATAGACGATGTCAAGGTTTAGAAAGGAGTCTTGAAATAAGTTCAAACTCTTGTTTGATGTTAGAAATTTGTTGTTTGAAACAGTTCAATGTCTGTTTGGACTAAAGGAAGAAAATATATAGAAGAGATGGATTAGTTTGAAGGGGAGATACTTGACCTTTGTGATGATCTCTTTGAATGTTAATATGTATAGAAATGGGGACAATGGTCAACTCTTCATTAGAAGTTATGGAAGTTGATGTGTCATTGATTGCGAGAGCTTCATCATCGAGCTCTATGGAAATGGTTCCATCGTCAATTAAGTCTTGAACATAATGACGAAGAGGTGTACAATTATCAGTAGAATGACCATCCATGCGATGGTATTCACAATATTTTGATGCATTATATGACGTAGGATTGAGTTCCCCATTAGAAAAGGGTCTTGTAGTTGGATATTCAATCATGTTAGCCTTTACTAATTGTTGAAAGGCACTAGATAGACTTTATCTCGAGGGGTGTAAAATGAGGTTCAACGATGCGTAAAGTAGTGTCGATGATATAAGATATGATGGATTTATAATCAACGTTGTTCGAGGATTCACCATGTTCGGGAGATGTGCCCTTTGTATCATGGTTAGGTGGTAGGTCTCCGACCACTATGTCTCCATTGTAAATGATGTCTTGGATGTAATTGCAAAGTTGTTTGCATTTGTCCATTTGATGACCATCAATGCGATGAAAATCACAATATGTGTTAGGTCTATACCAACTTGGCTTAGGTTCTCCTTTAGGGAAGGGTTGTGTAATAGGATAAGTGACCATATTGGAACTTTCTAGTTGTTTCAAAATGCTTGAAAGATATCCCCCAAAGACGTATATTGTCTTCATTTGTAGTCATGAGGAGGAAAAGTTTATATTTTTGGAATGGTGATGGATGGTTTAGAATTAATTTGTTTTGATTGGTTGTTCTATAAGTTGTGCATGTTGTGATTATCCGTGACACCATCATTAACAATGTTATGGTTGTAGTTGATGTACCTAGGTTTATCATGAGAAGTGCTAGGGTTATTGTTGTTATTGTGACGATTATGCCCATTGTCTTTATAATGAGGTTTGATTAAACCTTTAGAAATGAGGGATTTTTCAATTTGAGTTCCATTTTCGATAACTTCCTCAAAATTGTTGAGGTAGTGCATTTGCATGTGAAAGGAAAACTTGTCATTAAGGTTTGGGATGAATATGCTAACCATCTATTTCAGGGATTGAACATGGGAATCGTCTTGCGATTCCTCACCATTATTGTAAGAACTATACAAAAATCTCATTTTGTCATTGTTTGGCATTGCAAAATCCATCATTGTGACTTCAAAATCAAGATTGAAAGAGAAATGTTTAACAAAATTCTCCGAGAGGTCCACGAAGGTAGAGATAGATCCCTTTGGAAGGTGTAAGAACCAGTCCAAAGCTTGTCCTCCTAGACTCTTAAGAAAGAGGCGCAAGAGAAAGATATCGTTATAAGCCACCTCTTGGCATGCCATGAAAAATTCCTTGACATGCTCTCTAGGATCGGTTTTGCCCTTGTATTTGTCAAATTTGGGCGTTTCAAAGAGCATGGGAAGGGTATGCGTAAGATGTCCATGTTGAAATGGTATGGACATAATTCATCAAAACTGAATTTTTGCATTATTTTTGCATGCCTCGAATGAGTTTCCTTCACCATTTTCCATTCTTAAGAAAATGGTGAATTGGTTTGTGGGATAAATGATGATTTATCATTCTTATGATTGTTGTTCTTGTTATTGGTCTTAGAATGAGTTTTGAAGGTGTCGTCACTTTTCTTCATGTGTTTGATACCTTTGGTATCATTGTTAGTGATTGTAGAGGATAGGAGAGCTAATTATTTCACCATTGCATTGATTTGATCAAACAAGGATTGGTTGGGATTAAAGGATGAAGCATTAGATTTTCCTTTACTATCGATATTCATTTTACTTGGTCCTTCGTCATCATGTTTGTTTGAATCGAGTGGTGGACCCTTGCAGGATTTAGGTTATCCTTTTAAGGTTTTCAAAATCATCCTCATCAAAGTCCGAGGGAAATATTGCTCCCATTGTGAGGAGACAAAGAAGGAATTAGTCTTTTTTCTTATAAAGGTGGCATCTTCATCCAAGTTGATATGGAAAGGATCTCTTTCCTCCCATTAAAATGGAATATTATCATGATGATGTGTTCTCACAATTTTGAAAGAGGGGAGGAACAAAAAGAGGTATGAAAGAAAACTCAACCCTTAGCAAAGTGAATGCTAAGATGGAAGAGGGGAAAATATGAGAGAGCTCGACCCTAGAAAAATGAGTGCTAAGAGGGAGGAGGTGAAAAGGGTTAGTTGATTGCCCAACTCTTAAAAAAATGAGAGTTAAGAGAAAAGGGACTAAAAGGGGTTAGATGTGCTCTACTTTGTAACAAAAAGGATGTTAAGGGAGAAGAGACTTGACAAGGTGAATGCGATCAAATCTTAACAAAATGAGTGATAAGAGTGATGAAGAGATGTGAAAAGGGTTAACTCTTAACAAGATGAGTGTTAAGATAAATGAACAAGGGGTGAAAATTTAAACGTGTTTGACACTTAACAAAATGAATGTTAAGGGAGACAAGACTTAACAAGATGAATGTGATCGAATCTTAACAAAATTAGTGATAAGAGTGACAAAAAGAGGGTGTGAAAAGTTAAACGTGCTTGACACTTAACAAAATGAATGTTAAGGGAGACAAGACTTAACAAGATGAATGTGATCAACTCTTAAAAAATGAGTGATAAGAGTGACGAAAAGAGGGTGTGAAAAGTTAACTCTTAACCAAATGAGTGTTAAGAGGAACAAAAAAGGTGGACTTCACAATACTTAACAAAATGAGTGATGTTAAGGTGGAAGGGGGATCAAAATGTTAGCTAGATGATTTTGTAGCAAAATGAGTGCTAAGAAAGATGAAGAGGTTTGAAAGGGTTCACAACATGTTACAAAATGAATGTAAAGAGGGAAGAGGTGAGTTTACTCAACTTGCAACAAAATGAGTATGACAAGAGGAGACTTAAAACATGATGAAATATGCTCAACTCTTAACAAAATTGTGTTAAGAGAAGGGACTTAGGAAATGTGATTAGAATGCTCAACCCTTAACAAAAGTAGTGTTAAGAAGGGAGAGACTTAGAAAGATGATGAGTTTGCTCGAATTTTAACAAGATGGGTGTTAAAAGAGGAGACTTAAGAAGACGATGAAGGATGCCAACTCTTAACAAAAGTGTGTTAAAAGAGGAGACACAACAAAGAAATGGGAGCACTTAAAGAACGAAAAGTGAATGTCGTCACAAGAAGTGAAGAAATGATGATGAGAAGGTCCAAATCTCATGAAAGTGGAGATAAGAGACGAAGGGAAAGTGATTGATTAATGATCTCAAATTAAAGAAAAGTGAATGCTTTAAAGAGAGAAGTGAAGAAATGATGAGGATGTCGACAATGCAAAAAAGTGATTGTGAAGTATGACGATGTAAGAGGATGGGAGAGAGATATTGAAAATGTCATCAATTCAAAAAAGTGAATGTGAAATTAGACGACGTAAGAGTATGGAAGAGATATATTGAAGATGTCGTCAATTCAACAAAGTGAATGTGAAATGCGACGACGTAAGAGTATGGAATGCTCAAAGTTCAACAAGATAATGTTAAACTTAAGACTTACGAAAATGAAAGATCAAGGTGATCAAGGGTGTTTGACCGTGATAAAGCGAGTATCACGAAATGTCAAGACTTAGATGAAGAAGGATGAAAGTGCTCAAGTTTGGATATGGATGTCTGCAACCCAAGACTTAGACACGTTTACAAAGCGACAAGGTGGATGAGAGAGAAAACATGAATGACAAGAGTGAAACACAAGTGTGTAACACATGAGAAAAATGAAAAATGATGTAGTGAAAGTTGGCCTCTACCTTAGATTGGCTTTGGTAAAGTGTGACTTCCTAGGTGGTTCTCTCAACTAGGTATCAACAATATACTCGAGTGAGCGCGGTGTTATTGTTAGTTGTCGGCTTTACTTTACCCCCTTTGAAACAATGAGCAAATATATTGCTCAAATGAATCACATTGGGGTCGCCATTAAGGATATTCGTGACTCTAATATCACAAGGTGCAGTAGTCATTTGGGATAGGGATACTTGTTTCGTCATTCAGTTCCCTCCACGTGTTGACTACTTTGGGGTTCATGTGGTACTCCTTAAGTGAGTTTTATGGCTTAAGCCAAAGAACTTCCCACAGTTATAGTAGTTGGGCAATATCCTTATCAACCGCACCTGCAAATACAATGTGTAGTGTTCATTTTATTTTGATTAAAAATATTCTCTGCACATGATGAATTAATAGTTTACTTAGCTCACAAGTCGAGGCAACCTGCAATTAGTAGTTTTAAAGTGGTCTTCGCAATATGGTCCTACAAACGAGTGTTAGTAGTTTTCTCGAGGTAGACAAAGAGAAAACAATGAAAAACAACACAATCACGTTTCTGATTCTCAAGATCACTTGTAACAAGTGTGAGAGAAGAGCATACACGCAAAGTGTTGTGACTAACTTCACAAAAACATAAAAATGACAATGAAAAAGCGAGCTAAACAACTGCCACAAAGTGTTAGTTGATATACAAAAACGATGAAATGTTGGCAAACCGACTTTAAAAGCGACAAAAATTGGACCAAAATGTCCAATAACCCTATATTAGCAACTTTCACAATTAGTCTAAGTTGGCGAGATTTGCAAAAAAAAAAATGATAAAAAAACCTAATTAAAGTTAAAAGATCTAATGACATTAAATACATAAATGAATTAATTTTAAATAAACTAATTGGTGAAATAAAAGCTTAACTAGATGTATCAAATCTATGTGAATTAATTAATTAATAATAATAATAATTCTAACATAGCCAAAATTGTGAAACTTAAGTTAATAAGAAGATAAAACTAAACAGAGGGCTAAAACTAAATTTAGACCTAAGTTTACAAACTAACCCGATAAACTATATTGCAACCCTAAAACGAATGGTAATGTTTGTTATTTGCGTTTGAGTTTGGTTTTGGCGATCATGCAAGTTAGCGGCAACGACTCTAGTTTTCTTTGAGATCGATCTCATAGGCTTGGCGGGTCAAGACTATGGAGGCGAGTGAGCGCTGGCCGGCACAAGGAGGGTCGGGCACTACGGTGAGGGTTCGTAGGGTAGGTTTGCATGTTGGGGCGGGGATCTCGTCTTTGGGGAGGGCTTGGGAGGGTGTTGATGGGTTGGGTAGCCCATAGGGGTCGGGGTGTTGAGTGAGGTGGGTGTTGAGCGGGTTGGGTCTACATGGATGTTCGGGTTAGTCCACGGGGGTAGTCGGGGAATTGAGCAAGTTGGTGAGGTTGTAGGTCGAGGGAGTAGTGAGGTGAGAGTTGGGTTAGGAGTCAACCGGCTGGCAAGCCACTCGCCGAGCTATAAGGCGAGCTTTGGGGGTGGGGTGGGTCTTAGGGGGTTTAGCTTAGGTTTTTAACCATTTTTTTATTTTAATATGATTTTTCTAATTTTTTTACAGGTTTACAACAGGAAACACATAAAATCAGGAGTTTATAACAGGAATACCTCAAACAAAGTTTGTTGTTGTAAAACCAGAAATTAGACAACAAACCCTTCCCAAGCTCACTAAACTTAGCAAAAAAGTACTAAAAGGGATTTTTTTAATCAAATTGTTTAAAACTGATTAATGGTACTCAAAAACACTTGCAAATATCCTGGAAAAGGATCACAAAAGACAACAAAGAAGTATTTTTTGTTGTTTTTGAATTTTAAAGCTAATTTTGTTGCTTCTAACACTGCAATCACTAGTTGAAGTTGCACAAATAATAAATTTAGCATGAAACAAATTAATACCATATGAAACACATAAACAAATTAAGATGGGTGCAGGTCTCCACCGGTGTGACAAAATGTAAACAATGAAAAGCTAAACTAAAATGGAAGACAAACAAACATCTGCAAACCTTCATGTAGCTCTTCAATGCAACCTCGAGTAAGGTTGTGTGAAACTTTTAAAGTTTGTGTAACCTTATGAAATGTAAATTTGTGGTGCTCTTGAATGACCTCCAAAATGGGGATAGACCAATACTACGAACACATTTTGAAAGCTTCCAATATGCAGATATTGGAAGGCAAATTAACAAAGTTTTTGTGTTGTAAATCCAAGAGGATTTGTAAGAGGATAAGCTTGTATTTTATAAGGCTAAGTAATGGTTAGAAGTTGGTTGAATGCACATGCTAAAAATAACATTTGAGGAAGTTACAGTAGTTTCGGGAAGGTAAATGCCATTGAGGGGCAATAAATGAATTTAGTTGCAAAAGATGCATCCAGAAAGGTGGTTGTATGTGCAATTGAATTGCCCCCACCTTTCTAGGATTTTAGAAGTGTAGTTAATTGGACTGGTGAAGTGGAGTCCATGTGGAGTTAACTGGGATGAGGAAGTGGAGTCCAAATTGAGTCCAAGCGGGAATCGAGTGGCAATTGACTAGGAAAATATGTGTATTTTCCTAATTAGATAACTAATTTAATTAGCTATAATGTGCACACTAACTAATTAATAATTTATTTAATAAATGATAATTAAGCTAACTAAATGGGTACTAAGGATTAATTTAATTAATCCAAAGGGGTGCAATGCTTAATTAATTGGATTAATCAATTGTAAAGGGATAAACTAGGATGTTTTGGGATAAGATGGAAATAAATGTGTAATTTAGGGTGTCTACATTTGCCCCTCTTTAAATTGCTATCGTGAAGTAATAACACTTTTAAGATAGTAGACACATGTAGATTGGTGAAGCAGTGAAGCATTTGAATGCCCCAACGAGTAGAATGGTAAAAGAATGGGCAAAATGTAGACACCCTAAATTACACACTTATTTCCATCTTATCCCAAAACATCCTAGTTCATCCCTTTACGATTGATTAATCTAATTAATTAATCATTGCACCCTTTCGATTAATTAAATTAATCCTTGTAGCCATTTAGTTAGCTTAATTATCATTTATTAAATAAATGATTAATTAGTTAGTGTGCACATTATAGCTAATTAAATTAGTTATCTAATTAGGAAAATACACCTATTTTCCTAGTCAACTGCCACTCAAATTCCTACTTGGACTCCACTTCCTCATCCCAGTCAACTCCACATGGACTCCACTTCACTAGTCCAAGTCAACTGCACTTCTAGAATCCTAGAAAGGTGGGGGCAATTCAATTGCACATACAACCACTTTTCCGGATGCACCTTTTTGCAACTAAATTTACTTACTCCCTCAATGACATTTACCTTCCCGGAACTGCTGCAACTTCCTCAAATGTTATTTTTAGCATGTGCATTCAACCAACTTCAACCAACTTCTAACCACTACTTAGCCTTATAAAATGCAGGCTTATCCTCTTACAAATCCTCTTGGATTTATAACACAAAAACTCTGCTAATTTGCTTTCCAATATCTGCATATTGAAAGCTTTCAAAATGTGTTCGTAGTATTGGTCTATCCCCATTTTGGAGGTCATTCAAGAGCACCCAAAATCTACATTTCACAAGGTTACACAAGCTTTAAAAGTTTCACACACTCGAAGTTTGCATTGAAGAGCTACATGAAAGTTTGTAATTATTTGTTTGTCTTCCATTTTAGTTTAGTTTTTCATTGTTTATTATCAATACTTGTCATTGCCTTGTCAAGCACCCCGACTTGGTGTTTTTTATAGACTTACCTTTACAAGCTAATTGACGTGAGTTCAAATCCAATTTGGCATATCTATTCCTAATAAGCTTTTAAAAAGTTGTTTACAACATATTTTAAAAATCATACAAAACCTATACTTGTCTTGTCAAGCACCTCAATTTGGTACTTTGGTTTAGACTTTCATTAACAAAATGTGCTCCTAGCCTTTTTGTTAACCTTGGCCCTACAAGTTTTCTCTCAAACATGTCTCTTTTAAGGTTTTGCCATGTGTTTTTCTTTCTTGGTCTTTGTGCCTCTCTTCTTCTACAAGCAAAGCTTCAATATTGTCTCGAGCTCTAATGGTATGGTCACAACATTCACAAGTCACAATGCTTCAATGGTGGTGTCCAATGGTCTCACAAAGCTTCTAAGAGCCCAAATAATGGTCACTCAAAGCCTCAACAACCTCCACAGGGCCATGCACAAGTGTGAAGAGCTTCACACTCGGGTTTGAGCCCTTAATAACTTCACAAAGTGCTCCAATGGCAAGAATTCATAGAGCACTTTAAAAAAAAAAAGGGGAATAGTCCCACAATGGCAAAGAGGACACAATTCAAAGCATTTATATGAAAAAACACTATATTATAAAGTGAAGTAAAGAGTGGAGAAGAGTTTCGGCCTTAACCGAGTTATTATTTTGGTTTAATAGGCATAGAGTTCTAAGTCTAGGAAGAGCTTGTGGAAGTGTTAGACATGTGGAAGGGTCACAACCTTTCATGCAAGAAGAGCCCATGGAAGCAATTGAACAATTCAAGGGGCATATGAGGCTCCACGTGTCTCATTTAGACTCAAGTTAGGTGTCTCACTTGGATCTAGTTTGCGTTGCACACGGTCCCCACACATGGAGCAAAAATCGCGCCGAGGGTAGTTAGAGCGCTTTCAGACGCGCCACCCAACCGACCTTGCCACCGCTAGGCCGCCCCAGAGCTCTTGTACGGAGTTTGTCATTTCCCTCCGAAACTTTGATAAAACTCACAAATCTAACCTTATTTAATATAATATATTATTTAAAAATCTATTTCCATATGCCAACACAATGCAAATGAGTTTTATTATTATTAATTTATTTAAAAAAGCAGACAGTTTGCCATCCATCATATTTTGCATTTTTTTCCCATGTGTGGAGGTAAGGGGCTCGAGCGCATTGACGTCACCATTTAGCGCTACTGAAAGCCTCCTTTTTTCTTTACATGTGCAAGATACTACAGAGTGCCCACCCAGTGTGAAGTAAGTGGAGCCCGTGCCATCCAAATGTACCACGCTCATTCGGATGCATTCCACTTAACAAGCTTGAGCCCATCTTGCCTTGAAATGGTGCTCAATCCCACGAGAGTACAAAGAGCCCTAAACAAAGTGACTCCGTGATGATGACATGTGACATGATCATGAGTGGTCTCAAGTCAAGTCATAGGTAGGTAGGGACCATAGTAAAAGGAGCACTCGACCGGGTCACTTGACACAATCCTACATAGGGTGATACATGGCCCACAAATACAAAGGAGAAGGTAGGGGCCCACCTTAAGACCGCAAGACTTCGTAATTGGACCACGTGTCTTTGAGATCCCTTTTATTTGATGGCAAAACCCCGAAATGTAGAGGGCCATATTTTTTGACCTAGGGCTCCAATCAAGGCATTATTGGTCTCGTTAGAAAGCTCTTGAAGAGAGCTTGCGATTGAAACTACTTTTGGTCAATTGAGTGTCCCTTGAGACCATAATTAAATGACAAAGCTTCCTAAGCTTTTTTTTCTCTTTGTGTATGTTTTGGATGCTTTTCACTGACTAAAGATCATCTTTAATATTTCAAGCCTCCTATGAGTTAAGGTATAGTGTCCCTTCATATCTCAATGGGCCCAAAATCAGATTTGATCTCTTTTAGGAAATCTTTTTAATATTTTGTGTCCCAAAGCTCTGCAGTGTCCCTTAAGCATATAAAAAAGACTTTTGGGCACTTTGGGTTGTTGTGTGTCCCTTGAGATCACATAATTGAGCATCTAATTGCTTTGAGACAATATTCGTCACTTAAGTTATAAATGGATTTGACACTATAGATTTGGGCGATGGACACAAATTCACATTGGGACTATTTTCTTGCTTCTCAAGCTTCTTCGTTATATTCACCTATAAGTACTAGGGTGTTCTCTGTAAAAAAAAAGGGAGGAGGAGGGGGGGGAAGGGGGTTCCCTTTTTATGTGTTGTCTTGACCTTTATGTTAACATTTTGTAATGCATTCAATGCCTTGTTCACAGATGTATAACAATTGTTTTTATAACATTAGCAATATTTGTTGTGCTTCTTTTCGCCCTTCAACTTTTTTTTCTTTTTCTTTTGGGTCTCTTATAAATGTGTCTTTGACCTTTTGTTGTAATGTGAAATTGTGTATGTGGATTATATGTGCAAGTGTTTGATATATTGTGTTAGACAAAAAGAGACCCCAAAATCACTCTTAGTGCATCACTAACTTTTGTTTAATTCCCTCTATTCCTTTCCCTCCTGCAAGCTCTTAGTTTAGCATTTACAATATAGTTGTGTAGCACTAGGAGTATGGTTTAGATGAGAATTGACTCTCTTTGGAGGTTCTTTTGCAATGCAATTCTAACACCAATGCTTAATGCGGTAGGAAAACCCTCTTGTCAAGTACACATAGGTGACAAAAATTACGGGTGTTACTAGATGTATGTTTCAGTTGTAGCGAGGTGGATTCCCTATGTGCATACACCGTGCATTAGAGCATTCCCAAACAACGGGTTCACGAGTAGCCGAAATGCAACCACAATGGTAGCGCATGTTTGGTGTAACCCCTGAACGGTCGAAGATCAAACACGAGAGGATGAATAAGTCAGCGCAAAAATTGTCCCTAAGCATCATTTGCTCAAAATCAAAATCAAAATCAAATCCCACAATTGACAAGAAATCCTATTGTCGTCTAAACTCATGGTGCAATCCAAACATGACACAATCAAACATCAACACTTACATTTACAAGCTAATTGATCCGAGTTCAAATCCCATTTGGCCGTCTCTATGCCTAAAAACTTTTAAAAGCCATAAAAAAGCTTCTAAAATCATACAAAATCAAAACTTGAAAGTGCCTTTGCTAGGCACCACAGTTTGGTGTTTTGGTGTTTTGGTGTGGACTTACGTTTACAAGCAATGAATCACGACTCTTGCAATTTAACATGTCACATAGTTTTTGTGCAAATAGTTTGGCAATGGTTGCAAGTCAAAAAAATTACATGAATCCTTTTGTAGAATGGTTACAAGCAATGAATCAAGACTCTTGCAATTTAACGCGTTACATAGTTTTCTGCGCAAATAGTTTGGCGATGATTGCAAGTCAAAAAATTTACATGAATCTTTTGGAATATCGTTTACTCTTTTAGAGGCCTTGAACATGATTTTACAAATTCGATTAATTCCAAGTCCCCAATAAGTATTTTGTTTCATGCATCTATTTCATAAGATTTGGTTGTGCATATCCATACCAATCTTGAAATCTTCTATGCTTTTGAGATCCAAAGCCAGGGAACCACTCTGCATATCCATTACCCTAGAGCTAATATTTAAGACAGCACATGTATCTTATTGATGCACATGCCAAGAGGCTTACAACGCACCCACCATATTCATACAGTGATTTCACCTGTGGAAACTGTCCAATGGATTATGATTCTTGGAAAAGGAGTAATAAACTTCTTAATGGCAGAAAATTATCACTTTTAAGTTCCCTGTAAAATGTGCAATATGACTACTGCTAGTTCACACTACAATTTTAAAAAATAAACCGTGGATAAAATCACTTCTGGTTCACAATGTTCTGTGGATTCTGACAGGTTAAAAAGGAGATGTGAACTTCATAAGGGAAGCAACTTACTTTTGTTTTCTGTTTGGTTTTTCCGCAGCACAATAAATGGTAAAGATCTTTCAGATCAACTGCATAACAGCTATATTTTCCAGCATTTTGGATCCCACTACTGGATCCATCTTCAGGAAAGTTGATAGAGAGAAAATTACTGTTTTTGTATAATGTGCAATTTATTAATGTCTTCCATACATCTGGTTCACTGTGCACACATCATATTAAAAAAATCTAGATTGACAATATCACGGACATGCTTTGAATTTCTCCTGTGATATGTCTCTGAGTGCAGAGATAATCCCATATGAACAGAAAATGGAGTATCACATGCTCCTAAATGTGGATATAAATTATTCATTTGGAGCATATTAAATACAAGAAATAACTGTTATCAATAGATTCAATACAATGCAGGCAGAGGGCCTCGGAATAATACATACATATTAGTCACACAATAAATGTTGCTCTCTTACTCCATAGCTGCCTGGTCTTTAAATTGTTCAAGCTATGTATTCGGTGATTTATTTGTAATTTGGTGCTAAATGTTTGAATCAATGTCATGTGTTTATTATAAGCAAAATCAAATCAGTGTGTACTACAAAATAAAGTGAAGTCACTAATGAACATTGCAAGTTCTCATATCCTCTAACTTTAATATATTGTCTAAAATTCATGTATACTATGAATATGTAAAGGTATCATGTAGATCTGTGATAATCTTTCTTGTTGCTAAACAACCCATACAATCTAATAGTTTTTGTTTTCCTTAGCTGCAACTGATCTATATTTGCTATCGACAATCTACTGACACAAACAAGCAGTTACAGTTATGGAGGCAACATTGTATATTATATCATACCAGTATCAGTGTGCTAGCTTTGCATAAATCAAAGTGTAACTGGTCTACCACATTAGTAATATACAATCTACTGACATATATATAAAGTTACAGTGACGGGCAACATCGTACATGGGATGATACCATTATCCTTGTACAAGTGGTAGAGAGTGCATACACTGTCCTTTTGTGATGGAATAGAAAATAATCAAGTTCATGTCTTTTCTAAAAGTAGCAAACATTATATGGTAATCTATGTTGTAACTCTCTGTTTGCACATGGACTGTTCTCCATGCAATCAAACATGTCAATGTTCTTGGTTGCATAGAGGTACCCTCAAATGGCATGTCAATACGCGTAAAATTCAACCCGCCTCTGATTTCACTCTACATTATGGGTATGCCTTTCCCATCCCTAATATGCATATCCCCAATATTATATTTCTAAGAAATAGCTCAGACGCAACCTCTAGATATGCATCTGCACCAGATACAGCTCAAGTACAGTCAGATGACATCAGATATGTCCAATCCAAAATGTCATTGAAGATCAGTAGAAATTAAAAAGAAAAAAGAACTCAAAAACATAAATATAAAGAATAACAGTTAACCATTACAAAAAGAGGAATAAGACCTCTCTTCTCACGCACGCCACCCATTCTTGTGCTCATATTTGGAGGGTTTTGATTGAGAAATTTCTTACCCAAAAGTTGTTGGGAGCAAGTCTAGGCTTCTTTGGGAAGGAGCTTACTATATCCAGGCTTTCCTAAAATTTGCTGTATTTATGTCAAATACTACCATACCTATTTCAGTACTCAAATCCAGATCCATAATCATATCTATGAAACTTTGATTTCACCTGGTTGATTATGTCATTTTGAGTATTTTACGATCATTAGTATAAAAGACAGATCAGGCAATGAAATGTATCTTCTGTTCTTGAATGCTGATAAAATTTAATGGTGATTACTTGTCAGACTTTTTCAAGCCATTTTAAAGAAGATAATCAGCCAATGCTTAGATAACAAACAAACAGCTGAAGCTCTGGCTTCAAAAGTCGGCATTCTACAGATCATCATATTCTCATGCATAAGATGATCTGTCAAAAAGAAACCTCTTTGCTTGCCTTGTTAATATCATAAAATCCTTGTGACACTTTCCTGAGGGGAATCTATGGAAATGTATCATGGCAGAAATATGAATTCCACGTGAAACTTAGAATAACAGGACATAGCTTATATGACTGTATTGTTGCCAAACTTAAAACCAATCAAAGTTGGTCAAATAAATTAATTGTTACACACCAGTTAAACAAGGATGTCCTCTGTACCCTACCCTTTTCAAGCATACATATATGGTCTAGAAATATACCTAGAGAATGTCAAATACATGGGGATCAATTCATAACATTTGGACCGTAATATTATTAATGCACAATGTGCAGATTTAGAAAACAGTTGAAAGTCCTTCAGACAGTCTGCCCCAGACAGGTCTTATGGTAAATGTTGATATAACAAAGATAGTGTTTGTTAAATCTAGAAAAACAAGCTGCCCTGTAATTTCATTCAATAACCACCCACTGTAACTAGTTTGTTCTTACAAGACCTAGGACACGATCTTAATCATACACTAAACCAGAACCTTCGTATTGACAACGGAACTTACGTAGGTTGGAAAGTCTATTATAGTTTATAATTTGGAAAACAATTATAAATATGCCGAACTCTCGAATGGAATAAAAAGAGCACTATTCTATAGTCTAGTAACACCAAACGTATTCTAGGGGTGGAAGCATATCTTGAGAGACATGGAACGAAATTGAGAAAATCCGAGAACAGATTGTTAGTAATAACTTCAAAATTACAGCAATACACCTTACTCTATTCTCCTAACAGAGGCGGGTATGCAACCCATAGAAAATGACGCCTTAAAATGTTATATATTATTCAAGCACAAGCTGACTAGGATATTACAAAATAGGGTTTTCATCATTGCTCAACAATCATGTTCAACTCATCTACAACTGAATTTTTTGGTAAAAAACATTGGATGAATGATTAAAGCAGTGGAACATCTAGGAAGATCTGAAATTGACAGATTTGAACAGTCCAAAGTCAAACATCCAAATTAAAGTCATTGGCAACCTCATGAAGAAAAACTCCAGTTTTAAAGAATATTTTGAACATTGTAAGATAATGAACCTGAAAAGGTAAATAAAGCATCCCACCTACCCGCATACGGTAATCAACCTCGGGAAGAATATAATAATTGCAAATTAAGAACCAAATCACATGTACTGCATAGTGAATTGGTAGATAGATCCTCCTAAAAACTCCTTGAAACAAATAATATGTAAGATGCATAGCTGAAATGAAGTAACGATGAAATAAATTTCCTTTTAACCTGCCTACCATATAATGATATTAGGCTCAATTGCATACTATTTGCAGTCATACCCTAGTAAAGGAAATCTTAAATGAAGCCAATCAAACAAAGCTTGGGATTTTTTTAAAAACCAAATGCCAATAGAAACAATATTTCAAAGAAGTCACTTTCATAGGTTTTACTGACCATGTTGGCCTAAAGAATGTTGAAATTTATCTTATCTACTGACCATGTCGGCCTAAAGAATGTTGAAATTTATCTTATCTATATAATCCTTTATAAAAACATGTGTGTTTATGTAAATATGTATATGAATAGTTTTTACCTCTAAGTACAATTGAAACATAGACTTCGCATTAAAAGATAAGAAATTTAGGGTATGAAATTCTAATGGTAGGTACAATGGTTTCGACTTTCAACTACAACACCTAAACAAGGTTTACACTAACAACTGATCTCACAACATGAGGCAAGCAACTTTAACTACTTTCCATTTAACCATATGCTTCCTCTCCTCACGCATATTTCGGTATTCTAAAACTAAAGCCACGTTTGAGTAGATGCAAAGCTTTCTCTCTTAGCGGCAACAAACAAATTTAGTTGGATATCTGCTTAGTCGGAGATGGACCCTTGTTGACGCTTTTAAGAAGCGGTGGTAGTTGGTTAGCAATATCCTTCACAATTTGATCCAACTTGGACTTGTCATTTCTTCTTTTCACATCAGACTCGAGATGTAGTCTTGACATATTCACAACACAATCCTAGCTTACATATACAACATTACCCCAAATGCTACAGAAAACAAATAGTCTTGACATGTATTCACAACACAAACTTAGCTTTACATATATGGCATTACCACAATACTACTCAAATACAAATATTCGTAGGCCAACTGCTCCCAGCATAACTCCCACGGCAGAAATACAGACTTCTTCTACCCCTTCCTTTTGCAAAGTCAGTACAAGCTAAGTGACAAAAAAAAAAAAAAAAAAAAAAAATCAACATCAAGTGCTATATTAAAATTAAAAAACCCAAAACTAGTATGGTATAGCTAAAAAGTTAAGAATGCATAAATGGTGCTTTCAACTACACGGTTACTGTTCTAAACATTCTCTCTAGTCAACTCTTGAAGAATATAAGAAATCTCTGATCACATTGTTTATACTTGACAAAGACATAAGAAAATTAGTATGTCTCAGAATATCTTAAACACAATATTATGCATTCTCAATACATAATGCAAGATTCTCATTCATAAATATGAGACTACTGATAAGCTGCCAAACCAAAATATTCCAATTCAAGATTAAACTCTCTAGTCTCTACTACATATTCTAGAAAAGCATCAGTGAATACATAGATATTGTACAAACATGAACAAGAGTGCAAAACATAAATCAAACCAGAGGAATCTGAAATCAAATTTCTTTATTAATGCTCATCCAGAAAAATTAACCAGAAGACTTACTTTACATAAGGTTTCTTAAATAATTCTAGTGCAGTTTCTAGGGCAGATTGTGCTACACCATCTGGCAATGATTTTGTGTTTATTGTGTAATCTAAAATCCCGCGTGCCTTATCGACTTTTCCTGCTCTACAAAGTGCCCTAACAAAGGTGACATAGCTGCCTCTCTCAAGGCGCACTGCCTTCGATTTCAACAACTCGAAGAGCTTCATAGCCTGATACAAGTGCCGTGACTTGCAGAGGCCCAGCAGGAGGGTGTTGTACGTACAGCCATCAGGTTGACACCCATTCTGCTCCATTTCCTCCAAGAGTGCTAGGGCTTGAACAGCATCACCTTTTCTACACAGGCCATTCATAAGTGAAGTGTAAGTGATGACATCTGGAGAATGCCCTGCATCAACCATAAGCTTCTGAAATTTCTTGGCTTCATTGACTTTCCCAACCTTTGAGAAACCAAATATGAGTGTGTTAAATGTTACAACATCAGGTACACGCCCATCTTCCTTCATTGCCTCAAAAACTGCAAAGGCTTCATTAGCCTTATTGATTTTACAGTAGCCCTTCATGATTGTATTGTATAAATAACAATCAGCCTTGTAACCAGCTTCCCTCATCCAGCCAAACATCTCTCTTGCTTCTCTCATATTCTTTCCATCACAAAGCGCATCTATCATTATACTATATGTAACAAGATCTGGTTTGCAATTTAAATCGTTCATTGCCTCAATGAATGCATAGGCTTTGTCAATCTTCTTAATTTTGCACAAATGACGGATTAGAAAATTGAAAGTGGTCATATCTGGAGTTACAGCATTGCTAATCATTTCTTTGAAGACATCTTGTGCAGTATTCTCTTTGCCAGCATTACAAAATGATCTAACTAACAAGTCGAGCGTTACATTATCAGGTGCACAGCTATTCTCTATCATTTGCCCCAATATTTCTTCAACCTGACCTAATTCGCCTGCCTTGCTCGACTCCCCGAGCAAGATATTGAAAGTTACAGCATTTGGCAAGAAGCCACTTTTCTGTTTCATGTGATGGAGGAAGCTCAGTGCCTCCTCAACTTTTCCTGCCTTTGAAAATCCCTTGAGTACCGCATTGTGGGTGGAATAATCTGGCACAGATTTAATATCAACCAACTTGTCATAGATTTTCATGGCTTCAGATATCTTAATTTCATTCAAAAGAGCCTGAATCATGACTCTGTATTTGGTGTTTTCATGTGGATATTTGGGTTTTGATTCCTTTCCATCCTTTGAATCCTGCATCATATATTTATTTGAGGTTTTTCCATGTGGGTATTTGGGTTTTGATTCCCTTCTATCCTCTGCATCCCGAAACATATCTTTATTGGAGGAATTTTCATGTAGGTGTTTGTGTTTTGATTCCCTACTGTCCTCTGCATCTTGTCTCATGCTTTTACGTGAGGTTTTTGCGTGTGGGTATTTGGGTTTTGATTCCTTTCTGTCCTTTGAATCCCGAATAATGTCTATAAGAGAGGTTTTCCCCTGTGTGTGTTTCTGTTTTGATGCCCCCGTGTCCTCTAAGTCCTGAATCATGCCTTTATGTAAGGATTTTCCATGCGGGACCTTGTGCTTTGATTTCGATGTGCCGTCTGAATCCTGAATGATGTCTTTACGTGATTTTTTCCCATGTGGGTGTTTGTGGTTTGATTCCACTATATCCTTCGACTCCTGAATCATGTCTCTATTTGGGCTTTCCCCGTGTAGGCATTTGAGTTTCGATTCCTCTGTGTCATCTGAATCCGAACTATTTGTTGGATCATGGAAACAGGGCTGAGCAAGTGCAGCAAAAGGTACTGAGAAAACTCTATTGAAGACATAAAAATGAAGTTTTGTAGGGCATGGGCAGCTAATCCTCATCATTTTCATAAGCTCTTTTTACCTTAATTTTCTTCTATATGTCTACCATATTCATATGAAAAACTTGTAACCAACCTCTGTAAGTGGAGAATACACACGCTTTATGTGGTAGAATGTTTGGCTCTTCGACGAGTGTACCAGTCAGGAGTGTATTGCAAACCTTGTCTACGAACCATGATCGGCCATTACGGAGAATAGGATTTACGTGTAAGATCAGGAGGGTTTAAGAGCCCTCCGAATTAGGTCAGTATGAGAAAAAAATATAAATGTTGCCAAAGAAAATGTTCATGTTGCACATTTTGAGCTTACATAGATTCGCTTGCCATTCCAACCTCGACTCGTTCATATTATATATATATATATATATATATATATATATATATATTATGTTTTTGTTGTGCATGGTTAATGAAACAAGGTCATGATATGGCAAATCCTGCCGAAGGTTTCATTTTTTTTGTTGTGCTTTGTGTATTTGTTCTATGTTTTTTGCGTGGAAATTGTGCAAATTGTGGAATTGTAGCGAGTATTTGAGTAGGTGCAATGAAACGAACATAGTAGCGGGAATTTGATGCATGACTTTAATTAAAACATTTAACGGCATTTTGCAGAACTACGGAGTCATCATTGAGCGCATCAGTGCACAATTTTTTTGTTTTAGAATATGCAGATAGTAGATGAGAAAGTTTAGTTAGTATCTTAAATTACATCTACCTGCCCATACTCCCAAAGGAGACTAATATGAACACAACTTCCCCCCAAATCAATTTCAGCACGTGTTATTATATAGGTCTCGTGAGCAATGAAGTAAGAAAACCAAAATCCCATATCATGTTGAAAGCAAGATGTCCTAAATATGACTAAACTACAATGTTGCCATGCATGTGCATTATACTTGGTCAGTTGTTTGAGCGACATGTGTCCAGACACTATGAATGGGCAGAGAATACACATAAGAGATCGATGGGTAGTTTCATTGAACTATCTGATGAATACATTCGAGCAGGTGAAGACATTGGAGAGAAGCTTGAAGTGGGCACTGTATGGTTTCAGAACAGGCGTGCGAAGTGGAAGAACAAGCAGCTGGAAATAGATGAACAATCAGGCTAAGGTAAGTTCAGTTTCCTGTAATTGCAATGTTTGGAAAATGCAAAGTTGAACATGCATGTGTTGTTTTTTATCCATGTATATAGCAGAGGATTTATAAGGTTCAGAGTCAACACAGAAAAGGTTCTTAATTAAGAAAAAGTAAATTGATACCAGTGTCAGAACTATTATCGAAATGAAAATGCTTTAAATTTTCCTTATTCATGGCAATATACAATATACAATACAATATAGCAAATGGGATCTCTTACATGATCCAGCGTACATATCTAAAATGTTGAGAGTAAAATCTGTATAAACCTGTAATTTTTTTGAGATTTCCCTTGATGAACGTTAGGAAAAGCAGCATGCTTAAAGGATTACACACAAAACACACTTTGGGGCGTCTTGTTTTCGATTGGATTAAAATCCAGACCACCCTCCTTTAGTCCATGTTCCCAAAGTTTTACTCTTACATCTGGGGACGGACATGCTTGCCCATTCTAGGTTGCGTGACTCTACACCAATAATGCTGCAAATGCATGGCACGAACCATGTTCTTGAAGGATATATATATATATATATATATATATATATATATATATATATATATATATATATATATATATATATATTTGTGAGTGTTGTGGGGTCATAAGTTTGCAGACTACTTTATTCTACAGATAATCATGCTATATTAAGGTTAAATAGCATAAAACATGGGCATAATCAGAGGTAAACAGAGATTCTGAGCAAGGCTTTGAGGGAGAATATTCTGGTGCATAGAGTGGAGAAAATGAAAGCTAGATATTGCTGGCTATAGGGATTTGTCGCAACAAAATGGAGTTCCCTGTGTGGATAACAAAGTCAGTGTTACAAAAATGGAGAAGGAGATTGATAAAGAGGATCCACGAGGAAAATAAAATGGCGAGAGTGAGAAAAATTGTGTTTGTAGGAGGGAAAAACATAGAGGCAGAAATTGGGAAGAAGTAGATGATCCCGAGGCTGAATTGTTTGGGGTATACTTGGGAAGGGTTTCAAGTGTGACAGATAACAACTGCTTTGTTCAGTTCAGTGACTTTCCATGAAAAATGTTGATCAGAAAACAGGGCAAGATCTTTTGAGGCTCAAAAATCCTCGTCTAGTTATGATTGAAGAGAGAAGAGACAGTCTTCCAATGTACAAGCTGAAGAAGGAATTAATCCAGGCAGTAAATGAAAAACATGTTCTAGTTGTGATTGGAGAGACTAGGTCTGGGAAGACCAACAGAGGCATTTGCTTGTAGTGGCGATTGGCTACTAGAAAGAGACTTACAGTCCAACAAAATAACTAGTTAAACAGAGTTACATTCTGTTAACACATTTGTGATTGCAGGCTTTTTGTGTCTGGTTTTCTATTGTCACAAGCGTGTGTTATCTAGTCCATAGACTTCTGTAAGAATTAGCAAACAAATAGCAAGCAACTGTAGGCGACACAGTAAAAAACTATACAACAAATATGTAACAAATACATGTTTTTAAATGTTGGCAAAAACAAGGTCTGTTGTTGTTGTTTGTTGAGTTTTAAGTTTAGTCTATTTTAAAAACTATTTTTAATAATATAGAAAAAATACACAGCGAAGTAATAGTTAGATATTTAAGCAAATGACAGGAAAGTAAAAAGTAATTAAAGTAGACACAAGAAGAGAATAATTGTTGCCAATATTTGTTTCGGATTATGATTTGATTGTATTAGTTGTTTGAGAATAACATATTTACAAAAAGGCTGAAAGAAAAGCAAGGCCAAAAATATGTAATAACATAGGCAATTGTTTGTTTTCTATGTGACTGTTATACTTTGCAAGTGCGCTTTGCCTTTTTTTAATATTGCCAAAAACATAGCGATGACAAATAGTGGATTGTTCCTGGTCATACGGGGAGCCCGGCATGAAATTTGTTCGTGTACATGCACGGGTTGCAAAATCGTTGCAGGAATCTAAAAGAACATGATGGGTATGTTAGACTAGAAACAAAGAATTAAACTGAAATGTAATGAATAGAGTGGAAAATGCAGATGCTTACCAGAGAAGAGAAAAAGCTATGTTTCTTTAATTGTGGATATTGAGTTGTCAACCGTCAAAGTGAATGTACCTTTGATTTGGAATTGACGGAGAAGAAATATAGCCTTTGAGATGTCCTGTTGATATTCTTCATATTGTGTTTGGCAAAGGTGAGGGAAGACTTTTTTCAGTAATGGCTCTCGCAGTGTGCAGTGGAGGGAGTCATCTCTTGTTTGCAAAGTGCAATGGAGAAAGTGCTTATACTTGTATGGTTTTGATGTATTGCAAGTTGCACAAAGGGAAATTTGTTTCGTTCGGTTTGGATCAGGTTCTGTCAGATGGTCACATTCTACACAGAATGCTTGGAAAGGAGAAAGGTATATGTTCTTTGTGCGAAGTACACCTGCAATCTGCACAAGGGAGATGAAGTTGTTAGAGGGATGTATTGTTAATAGGCATATTTGATAGATGACAAATTGTTGATGCAAGATAACTTAAAAAAGAGAAATTGCAGTGTACTTGCCTCTGTGTTTGTGTTTATGAGAGATTCTAAAAATGTTTTTGTAGGTTCATCATTTAAAGGGTCAATGAAGGATGAATGGCCTAGCACGCACAATACGCGAACCCTTTAATCCTTGTCTGATGAAGTTTTTGAAAAGCAATAGTGGTATGTTCCCTGCTGCAATGTTGTCTCTTATTGTATGACATAGTGAAACGTGAAAGTTTCCCAAATGTATCTGCAAGGGAAAAGTATCATGTTTGGTTAAAATTGAAGGCAATAATGTAGTGCAATGTATATTAAAATGAAAGAAGGGAGTGTGTTGATACCGTTGCTTTTCCATTTTCAGCATCGAGTCTTTAACGTAGAGGGTGAACAGGTCGTTGGTGTGGTGGATTCCTGTCACAATTGCAGCAAATGACCCGACGGAGAATGTTGCATTAGAATCAACAAGCTCTTGTATTGTCATGTCGGGTGTCAATTTTCGTGTTTTGCAAACTGTTGGTATGTTTTCCATGGTGGTTGTTGCATTGGCAGACAAAGAACAGTTTGCATCTCCTCATTCGTACATTGTTTTTTCTTTGACAATGAAACCAGTCACACGCAGAGTGCTGTCAGCAACTACAATGGGCGCAAATTTGTGCACGAAGGTGTTGCTCATGTTCAAAGTGATTGTCATTTGACCATTTTTGTCAACCAAATCAGCATGGAGGATTTCAGCTTTTGAGGGGGAGATGTTGGTTGCATGTGCTGGTCCATAGATGAACTAGGATATCACCTTCAAAGACAGTTGCAACTTTGCCTGCACAAATGTCAAGTATGGAGGATGGTTATTGTGTTGCTGGTTTTGGGCTGCATTTTGAATGGTATTAGGATGCTTTTATTGAAAGGATAAGTATGATAATAAATGAATGATGAGAAGAAAGTATAGAAATGTTAGAAAGAGATTACCGTTTAGAGGATTCTTGGAAAAGATCATTGGTAGCAATGTCCTTGTTCTTGGAGGGGTGTTCCATGTCTTTGTTGCTGTAACTATCTGCAAAGCATTGAAATATGTAAATAGTTGTTATAGATTGTCAAATGAAAAGGAAAGAAAAGAATGAACAAATTAGATTTTATTATGGTGAATCAATAGAACAACGTATGTGCACTTACAATTGTGCAGTGTTGTTGATGGTGTTTTTCAAAATGGCAAAAATTACTGGGTGGTCAGTCCAATATGCAAATCTTTCAAATGTATTACAGGTTTGATGTATTGTGTTTGACCATATATGGTCAATCATGTTTTTAGTGAAGACACTTGGATGTTGAATATAGAAGCTGAAATTGTTTTTTTGCATAAATGCTAAAAGCATTGTTGTTTTCATATTTTTGTTGTGCATGTCGATGTTAAAGTCTCCAAAAATGTAGGTGGGAATGGTTAAATCAAGGGATCGGAACACATTGTCGAGAACAATGAAGATGTTTTCCAGATGTGCATTTGGCGCAACATAGACATTTACAATTGTTATGCATTGATGTTGCAGTAATATCTTTGCGAGTAGCGACTCTACGTGTGTGCTTTGAAAGTAATGTTTTTCTAGGAAAGCTATATTGTTTGCAATAAAAATTGCTAGACCATGTACATGGTGTGTAGAAAAGCATTGGTATCCGTCAAGGTAGTCAATTGCAATGGGGCAAGTAATGTGAGTTTCTTGTACACAGAGAATGTGAGATTGCATTAATTCATGGTCGTGGAGAATGGCTTGTCTGTGAGCATGAAGACTTCGGGTATTTAGCAAAGCAACTATAATAGAGGAAGAAATATCAGCTATGGAAAATTCATGTTGAATATTCCATTTAGCTTCGTTCGAAGTCGTTGCATTTCGTGGCTTGATTGTTTGTTTAATGCTGAAATTCTTTTTTGTAAGCGGGGATAGCAAGTAAAGGTTGGAAATTGTTCTCACTCGTGAAAGAGTCAGTATATGCTAAGCCATGTGACGATACGCCAAGGGGGCTGAAAGCAAGCCACTCTAGTGTGAGGCCTTGTGCTCTGTGTATTGTGCGTGCGGAACAAAGTTGTATGGGAATTGTTTTCTTATTGTAACTGGTGTCTTGTACGATGTTCTATGCAAGGGTCTAGTGACTCGAACAATTGGAGTCCAATCAAGTTCTGTTATCGTTGTTGACAATTGCGGATGTTTAGATCTTTGTTGTTTTCCAATACAGGGATCATTGAATTTTATCCATATGGCATCAAAGTCATTTGTTGTTGTATATGTTTTGAAAACTCCGTCAGAACCATTGACCAATCCGTCTTGGATGTCGTAGTTCCCAAATGAAAAGTTCAATTAGCATGTTAACTTTCAGCTCTATATGTTGTGGCAATTCTATAGTTTTAGAGTAGGCTTCCATTTGTTCGATTGTTGTATCTTGTTCATCGATAGAATTGATGACAATTTTCTGGCCTGGAGCAAGAGCAAGCATTTTTTTATTGTGTTGAAGAACATCTATGTTTTTGTAGAAAAGGAATGGAAGTGTTGGATCAACTGGGATTGGCCGAATACAGGTATGATTGAGGTATGCAAGATCAGATTCTAATGTTGTCCAATGCAAATTCTGTTCAGGACAAAGAGACAAAGGCAACATCTTTTTGATGCATTGTTTCAGTCAATTCAATATTTTTACATGTGTATTCCAGAAGTCATAGCCAATCAATTCTCTAGAAATTTTGGGGTTTTTAAATACAAGACAGTCATTGACTGGTTGTGCTTGGTAGAAGTCTCCGCAAAAGATCATGTCAATTCCTCCAAACCAAGTTGTGGGCATGTGTTTTATTTGACGAAGTCGTTGGTCTGTGAAGTATAGAAGTTGACCTCCGACCAAGGATATTTCATCTATTAGAGCAAGTTGTAATTGTTGGTAGTGCTTTGCCAAGGAATCCAATCGTTCATTGGTTAATGGGCATAGTTCAGATCGATTGAAAGGCAAGAGGAAAGTAGAATGAAGTGTTATTCCACTGGCATTGTAAGCAGCTTTTCCCGTGAATGCCAAGATCAAGCCTTTGATTTTCAAGGGGTCATTGTGCATGGAGCTATCGTAAATATGAGCCAATGTTTCAAATATCAATTTTGCAACAAATGTTTTACCTGTGCCGGTGCCTCCTGTTAGGAAAAGGTAGATAGCAATTGATGGGTCTTTATTTTTCTTAAAGGAGATGTCTTTCAAAATGGCTTGTTGTTTCTTATTGAGAAGTTGCATTTGTTTGAAATATGTTGTGTTGTCTTGATGCTTGGGTGTTTTGCTAGTTGAAATTGTTTCTTTGCAATGTCTAAATGTTGTTGTCGATTATGGAAAGGCAAATCATGTTGTATGTCGTAGTCTTCAAAGGGGAGGTGTTCATGTGTAGTTATCGTTGTCGTTTTCTCAGAGGATTGAGAGACAATTGTACATCGTGAATTGTTGTGTCCATGTCACCCCATTTCTTGTTGGTAGTGTAGTGGAATTTGGATTCATTGGAATGGATGGTGTGTTCATGAAATGCATATGCATCTTTCCAAGTTGCAAATTTTGTTTTGAGGGTGTGTTCATTTTCTGTAAAAGGGATGTAAAGCAAAATCTTTTCACGGCAATAGTTGTTTATGTCAAGATGTTTGCTATAGTTGATAGACCTGATGATGAGTGGCTTGTTTCGAGGTTTTTTATTTTTACTAGCATTGTGAATGGAAACAAAGTCAGCTAAGCAAATGGAATGCAAAGAATGAGGTCATGTGCTATGTAGTGATCTATGATAGAGTGGCACATGATGTTTGTTGATTCATCTGGTTCTTGTTGAAGTAGACTTGGAGGTTTTAGAATGAATGTACGGTCTTCGGGATTTGAAGTGTTTATGAAAACACATTTTCGTGATGTATTGTTTAAAGGGATGGAAAGGACTATGTGGATTGCTTGTTGTGCAGACATTTGGTGGGTATTTAGCATTGCATTGCCTAGGCTTCGAATCATTTGAATGGCATCGAGATGCATTTTTGGTGCTCAACGATGAATTCTAGTGAATGCTTTTGTCATTGTTCGGTCAATCTTAGTCATGTACGAGCAGCAATATGTTGCTGCTGCATAAGCATTTAGCACATATTGAGCATCGGTATTTGCTTGCCAAATCATGGGCATTTTCTTAGAAAAGGTATTATTCCATGCATGAGTTGGTTTTCTTTTGAAGAGCAATGTTGGTTGTTTGAGTGTTGATTGTATTGCTTCTATGTATGTTATTTCATTGAGACCTAGTTCTTGGAGGAACATATCGTGTGTAATGCAAGTATCATATCGTTTTCTCTCTAGAACAGAGAAAATGGAATGTGCAGTTGCAATAGCAAATTGTGTTGGCTGTTCTACAGGTTCAAGTATTTTTGTACACTTCATTGGAGGTTGGGGGAAATTGTATCTGCACTTGGATTGTTTTTTTGGCAACTTTGCGTGTGGTGGTGGCATTGCAATTGAGCGATATGTTGAGGGAATGAACTAGTGTCACATGTAATGTAGCGATCAACGTATGACTCTATAATGTCATTGGCATCGTTTCCAAAGACCGGTGCATTTTTTGTCTAAATTAGCCAATGGTTATGAGCATTTCCCTTGTTTTGGAATTCGTGACCCAAAAGTAATCTTCTATATGGCCAAAGAAGGATTTGTCTTTGCAAAGTAATTGTTTCAATGCATAGAGTCTATGCTTGTAGTAACGAGTGCATGTAACGGGATCGTTTTTTACAAAAAAGTTAGAGTCATTGTAATCTGAACGTCTTGGCTTCTCTAAAGGGATAGTATTCTGATATTGGGTGTATAAATTTTTGAGGGTCTCGGTTAGTGGCAGCCAACAATGTTCTGCGCTCGAGAATGTCGCAAAGAAGGTAGGTGGACCGAGTTGTCGAATCATGGCAAAAAGGTTTTTCCTTGTTTGTTGCATATAGTCTGGGGAAATGCGTATTCTTTTGAAATCAATGTACCCGATATCAGATCTCAAGATGTTTTCTAGATTTGGTTTGCATTTGACATCTTTTGCAAATAGTGTTCGACCTTTTAATTGTCCTTTTCTGATTCTAAGCCATATTGAACGACCCACTTGGTCAATTAGTATTTTTATTGCTTTGAAAAATATATTCGTTATGTGATAAGAAAATCTATGATCTGAGTGCATTAACTCCCATTGTGCTATTTTTTGATATGGAATTGTTTTTGTAGTTGTTTCATTGCGAGGTTGGCCAAAAAACAATGTTGGGAAATTCATCTCTTCTAAGAATTTGTCTTGAAAAATACCCAATGGTGTAAAGCCCTCTGAAGGAGCGATATTTATGATCTTGTCTTTAAGATAGTGGATAGTTGAGGAGTCAGTGAAACCATGAATTAGTGTGTCGTGTGCATTGTCATCATTGATGTCGTCATCAGAAGAGCTGTTCTCGGAGGGGATATGTTCGTGTTGTTCATTGTTAATCGTTTAAAGTTCAGTGTGGTAGAAAGTGTTTGATCCCAATCATGGTTTAGTTTGATTTCATGCATAAGATATAATGTTGTTGCACATAATTGTTTAAGAGCAGCCATAGTGATTATGGGGCGCACATTTCCCGAATGGTATGCTTTTATGTATTCAAGACGTCGTTTAAGTGCCACAACAATTGTTTTTGTTTCTTCTGGGTATCTTGGCAATGCTTGTTGGATTATATCAATGTTTGTTGGAACATTTATAATTGCTCCCTTTAACTTGTATTGAGGATGTTTATGGCTTTGGCACCTTATTTGACCAAATGCGAGTCGAAGAGACACGAGTCTTTCTTCAAGGTCAGAAAGCATTGCAACTGTTGGAAGCATTGGAATCAGTTGGATTCGTTGAGGGCATGCTAATCTTGGCAACTTGGCATTTAATAAGCTTGTTGAGCATGGGCGACAAATTTTATTGGATTTGGGCATTGTTTTTGTTGATGTGAGTTGAACATATGTTTTTTTTGTTGCATTTGTAAAAGATGTCAGGTTGTGCTTGAAGTGGAGTTGGTTACAAATTTTGCATGTATGGATTGGTGTGTCATTTGTTCGGGCATGAAAATGGGCAATACATTGTGCAGAGTTGGTTGTTTGTTGTGTATGTTTACATATAGTTGTTTTTAGCTTCCGCAAAGACAATTTCGGCATTGTTGGATCCCATTGTTTTATGCTGGTTGACATTTGTGGTTGCAAAGAGTCGTTTGTTTTTCGCTTGAGTGTGTTAATGGAGAGAATGTCATCTGGTCCAGCTTCAAGCGATGTCAACATGAAAGCTATTTTGGCAGTGAAGAAATTGGTAGATGAATGGCCTTTGGGTAGTAGGGAATGTATAACATTGGAATCTGTTATAGCTCTTTCATGTGTCTGTTTTTCGTATATGCTTTTTTATGGAGTGAACATAAAATTTTGATGGTTTTTTGTTTTGATTCTGCATAGTGGTTTCTACGCACATGTTTTCGAAGATATGCTTTGAATTTCTGTATACATTTGGGTAGTTGTATTTTTAGATGTATACGCAGCAGCGAGTATTGGAACATAGTCAGAATTTGTAGCCAATAGTTCATAATGAAAATGTCCTTCGGGAAGTGAAAATCGTATTAGATTGTATGTTTTTTCAAGCGGTGCATTACTAGAATAAATCTTAAAAACTTGGAAAGGATGTGAATGCCACAATTGAATATTTATTTCAAAAGTAGGCATAACCAATGGATGATGAAGTCATCTGCGTGTATATTGTTGTGGTCATGGAACGTGGCTATGTTTACTACAAGGCCTTGCCACGTGCCAATGTGCGGTATGTTTGTTATTGGGTTTTGGTGAAGCTAGGTATGGAGAAAGTGAACAGTTGTATGGTCTTCTCGAAGAATAGAACTACAAAAAGCCTGAGCAGCATACCTGCGCAGGCAGCGAGGGTCAAATTCGTTGTTGTGAATGTGGCAAATAGAAGTGAAAAGGCTATCAATGCAAATAGTGTCACTTGTTTGCATCCTAACAAGGCATAGTTGTTGTAGTTCATCGGATAAGCCCCTCCAAAGCATTTCTACATAACTTTGAAGAGATAATAGATGAGCATTGTTTATTGGTTCAGGGCATTGCACATACTTTTTCCAGAATAAGGGTTCATAATGCCCACTAAGAGGGTTGGAATCATGGAAGAGAATACAATATGGCAGTATCTGACTATTTGGAGTGAATTGAAGATAATTTGTGCCTCTTGTTGCAGACCAAACCCATATTGGCAAGTCAAGCCATTTGGAAAGCCATTTTATGCAAAAGATGTCGCCCCATAGGCCTTGTTCGGTACCTTCAGGCGAGTACGCTGCAGATAGTTTCATGCGATGTAAATATGTTTCCCAGCTATGAACACCATGCAAAAGAAAAAGGCTTTCAGGATCTAGTTCTAACTCTAGAGAAGCCAATGCTACAGATCAGATAGAGAGAGCAAAGTCTGAAAGTGTTCAATGACACCGCTTCTAAGTTCAAGAGATGTGTATCGAAAATGGAACAACACTGCGAAGGAATCAAACAAGCAATCGCCCACTCCGTATTTGAAAGCATAGTCTCGGAAAAGGTTGAACCTATGCAACACATTGTCTATGCATTCTATGACGTGGTTTGATAATGTATATTGCTCAACATCAACAAGTGTGGTTGCCATGGATGTTTTTTTGCATTTGGTTTGTTCTTTTTTGTTACAAAAAAGTTTCCTCAGCAGAATATAGAAGAGAAGACTAATGTTTATACCTTTTCCAATGGAGCATGAGCAATCCAAACAAGTAGCAATGAAATATCTCTCGGTTGTCTGATTTTTCTTTTGTCACGAATCTGAAATGTACACAATAGATGTTATGCATTTAGTTAGTATTGCAAACCAGAGTAGTAGGAAAAGAATCTTTGTACATACAATAAAGCAAGTAGTACAATGAAATACACATGAAATACACAAGAAAGAGCATTTAAAATCAACGAAAGTCATAGTTGAGAGAAATACTTAATCATTTTATTTCAATCAATGAAAGTCATATAACAACATATTCAAATTGAAAGAAAGAAATTTTAAAATGTTAATCAATATAATAAAATGTTGTAGGGCGTGTAATCTTGGAGCATATAATAAAATTAGTTAAACAAAAAACTGTATCCTTCTTCATGACTTGTGTCAAAAAGTCAAGCCTAGATGAAATGAAAAGCAACTTAATAGTTTGTTTCTATAATGCAATTCAGGTTACATTTACAGTTACTAAGGCATGCACTTATGTTGTCATTTTCTTTCAAGAAGAATAATGAAATTTAATAGTTCTTATCTTCAAGCGGTGCTACTAAGGCATGCACAATTTTCATGAAGTATAATGATTCGATGTCTTTATCTTGTGCAGTGCAAACAATTTTCACGGATAGCTATTCATGCTGCATTGTAATATTGCAATTGGTGATCAAAAGTAACTCGTAACTTGCAAGAGGTAGAAGAAAAATGAATTTGACGGAGTATAGAGTGCATGCAGACCAAAAACAGTGATGTAGTGGTGTCAAAATGGATAGAATGCAAATGTTAAATGACAGAAGTTGGAACACCAGAAATGAAATATCTTGGAAAGTGAAAAGCTTTGTTGAGGGGTAAAAGATCCTTAAGAGGAAGAGTTAAGCTCTACAAAATGATGATCTTCATTACAGATCTTAGTGTTGTATTTGTGTGGGGATTGGATCTATATCATAGAACACAACCATGGATGTTATCTAATGAGAAGTTGTTAAGTGTCATGTTTGATTGACAATAGATTAAGCGTATGCATTGAAATAAGAGGAGAAAATGCCAACTGAATTAGTGAAAATTCATTCTTGGAGTTGTAAAGAAGCATTCTAAGGATCAATACTTGTCGTATGCATTGAAATAAGAGGAGAAAATGGCAACTGAATTAGTGAAAATTCATTCTTGCAGTTGTAAAGAATAAATACTTGTTGTCTATTAAGGGGATGAGAAAGATTGTTTTTATTATTGACTTGCAGAATTTTCAATTGAAGATTGATTGATTATGAAATGGCTAATGAATCATTGTTAGGAATGTTGTAATATGTTTTTGTGGATGTGAAATGAAAATACAAATCTATGATGAGCAAGCAAGGTTTTTAAGTGATTGGTGACAAACACCTTGAGATTGACAAGTAGCAAGCATGACTGTGAGACAGCAGGTAAGGCAAATCTTTTGTTATAAGCTTAAGATTGATTGAATCAATGAATATAAAAGTGTTAAGACATCGATGATATAATCTTACTATTTAAGTGCATGATGATTGATCAAATTTATAACCTCTTTCAAGTAATGAAACTAATGTTGCAGTGTGTGAAGACTTGAAGGTATGGAACCTTAGAAGCTTGAAATAATATGGTGGGAAGAAGAGTTTAATTTATTTTCTGTTATCAAGAAGTTTGAAGACCATGAATATCCAAGACTTAGAATTAAAAGTTGAAACTCATAGAAACAAGGTCACTCTACATAGCTAAGAATCTCAAAACAAGTTTAGTGAAGCTGATAACCTATCTTCCACTTGATGGAATCTGTGGAACCATAATAGTTGGGGAAGATTAAATAATGTGATTTCAGCAGAGCAAAGACAATTTAAAGCTCTGAAATAGAAGTTTCTCGGTTTTCTGTCAATGTGATGCTTCCTAGCAACAACATCAATTTCAGATTCAAATCCTTGGTAAGCAAGAGATCAAATTTATTTTTCTTGTTAGTTGATCTTCTTATGAGTGTGGATGATTGAAAAAGTGTGTAGTTGTATTGGTGTGGGGGTAGTTTTGGTAAATGAGAGAGAGCAATCCTCTGTTGTAGTTTGTTTATCATTATAATCATTTTTAAACAGTTGTAGGTTGAAGAACATAGGTTGCATCATTTTTAGGATCCAAATGAAATTCCAATGTGGCTGTAAATACTTGTAAGCCTATATGCATATAGGGAGGATGAGAAAGAAGGTCAATCATGCACACGTATTGATCAATTGCAGGTGTAATGCAATAAAGGTTGCTCATGTGATTGAAGTATGTACATTTGTAATCCACTAAAGCTGCATGGGTGCATGCACATAGAACACAGATTAAGGTTGTGGAATTTGGCTTGACACCTGCCAATTGCGTTGTCTTGAAAGTTTCTAAAGTCTTTTGAACTAATCCATTTTGTCCATGAGAAAGCATTTCTTTGAGGCTGTATCAAATACATTTGGAGGCAATAGTTTTTTATCAATGACAATTGAACCCGTTTGAATACGGATATAGATCAATCAATTTTTGTATAGTAAAATGAGGAGCTATTATCATTATTAGTAAAGAAGAGCTATAACTTCTGCACTCACTACAACTATCCGATCAATGGTAAATTTACAAAAAAAAGCACCCCGCACCAATTCCGAAGTTTGTCTTAAAGCGGGCATGCCAGATGATTGGCGCCTCTCCTGGCTGATTTGCACAAAATGATTTGCACTTGAAATCATAAACTTCACCTATAATCAGACATCAAGAGGATAGGCCCAAAATACGTTTGTTTGCGTATCAATCTCCATCAACATTTTGTTCTTTTTATAGACAACCTAGCTATTCATATGCTGATTTCAAAAATGTCTGATATGTTTATATTTTTTTAAAAACCAAAGTTCTTGTTTAAATCAAATGACTATTCTTTATACAATAAGAAACTGTAGTATTTATGTTAGAGATAGGTTTGATTGCAACCGATGCTTTTTTTCTTGTCAGAAATTATAGTAGAAAAAGATGAGGCCAAGTAAGATATCAATCATTTTATATGGGAAAAAGAGTATGTACTACGAATGATAATTGTACTAGCAGCGTTGGCTTGAAACTATGGAAATATCATGGTGCTGAATGAATATGAATCAAAATAAGAAAATATATACACATCTTGATCAGAGTGTTCATCTTCAATATCTGATATTATTGTTTGTTACTTACAAAGAGAATGGAATTACTCGCCCACCCCTAATACCAGGTGAAAAATCAAAATTACTTGGAAAGAGAATGGAAGGACTCTGGCTCGATGCTAGTTGAAAAAATTACAATTACTTAACAAAATAATCGAAGGAGTGACTGCATAAGGAAAAGAAAAATGGAACATGGACATGTCTCAAAATATTTAGTGTATAGGTTGAGATCGAGAAGTACAGACTGGTGAGTTGATGTCAATTATTACAAAGCAAGTGACTGAACCAGATGAATATAAAATATAAACTATAAAATACATGAAGGCTGGCAGAAACAGGCACATTCATTTATTGGATGCACTGAGTAATTCCTTTTTGATTGAATAACAGATCAGAATATCAGTTTAAATCAATTCACCCTTGCTTATACAATCAGAAACAACAGTTTTTATGCTAGAGATAGCTTTGATTGCAATCGATGCTTTTTTTTCCTTGTCGAGTTTATAGTAGAAAAGATCGGGTCAAGTAAGATATCAATCATTTTATATGGGAAAAAGAATATGTACAACAAATGATAATTGTAAGTTTTCAGAACGTTGGATTGAAAGCTTGTTTATGGAAATATTGTGGTAGTGAATGAATATGAATCAAAATAAGAAAATATATAAATATCTTGATTAGAGTGTTCGTCTTGATATCATGTTTCGTATTATTGTTTATTACTTAGAAAGAGAATGGAATTGGTGCAAGACATCAATACCATGTGAAAAATCAAAATTACTTGGAAAGAGAATGGAAGGACTCGCTCAATGCTTTTGAAAAGATTACAAAGAAAAAGATGAGGTCAAGTAAGATATCAATCATTTTATATGGGAAAAAGAGTATGTACAGGAATGATAATTGTACTACTAACGTTTGATTGAAATCGTGGAGATATCATGGTAGTGAATGAATATGAATCAAAATAAGAAAATATATAAACATCTTGATCGAGTGTTTGTCTTGATATATGATATTATTGTTTCTTGCTTTGAAAGAGAATGAAATTACTACGCACTTACGGCCCTTAATACCAGGTGGAAAATCAAAATTACTTGCAAAGAGAATGGAAGGACTCTGGCTCAATGGTAGTTGAAAAGATTACAATTACTTAAAAAATAATTGAAGGAGTAAATGCATAAGGCAAAGGAAAATGTACCATGGACATGTCTCAAAAGATGTAGTGTATAAGTTCAAATCGAGAAGTACAAACTGGTGATTTGATGTCAATTATCACAAAGCAAGTGGCTGAATGACATAAATATAAAATATAAACTATAAAATATATGAGGGTTGTGAAAACAAGCACATTCGAGTTATTTGGATGGACTGAGTAATTCCTTTTTTATTGAACATGAGATTAGAATATCACCGCACACTTAAAACGTAATGGCGATTTGTGACACACATTTATTCTATCATCACAAGGCTTGAATGTAACGTTAGGAAAAGCAGTTCTATGCTTAAGAGATCACACACAAAGACACTGGGACGTCTTGTTTTCGATTGGATTAAAATTCAGACCACCCTCATTTAGTCCATGTTTCCAAAGTATTACTCTTACATCTGGGATGGACATGCTTGCCCATTCTAGCCTGCGCAACTCTACACCAATAACTACTGCAAATGCATGGCCTGAACCATGTTCTTGAAGGATATATATATATATATATATATATATTTTGTGAGTTCTGGGGTCATAAGTCTCATGAGACTACTTTATTCTACATACAGTCATGCTATATTAAGGTTAAATAGCATAAACATGTATGTAGGCTATGAAAGCCGGTTAGGACTGCAACTCACACAGATCTTGTTAACTGATCTTGTTAAGATACCTTTGATAAAACTAAACAAACAAATATGTATGGAAAAATATATATATCAGTATGTTCTTCTTCTGTATAATTTTTAAGATCGGATTTCTTTATCACCCATGATTGCATGTTCGTGTGATAGAGTGAGTACAGGGTCTGTATGAGTACAGAGAAAAATGCAGGTGATGGGGTTAGGACTGCAACCCAGAAAGATTGCTGTATGGTTTCAGAACAGCCAGGTGGAAGAACAAGCAGCTGGAAAAAGATTACAATGCAATCACAAGAAACATAAACACAGACAAACACAGGAAAATTAACATAAACAAAAACACAGAACTTAAATTGCATTGCCATGAAAATTCACCTTGCTCTTCAGAGTCCTTCACCTCCTGGCGGGCAGATGAAAATGAGAAAATAAACAATGTGAAAGAAACAAACATATTTTCCCTCGAGCCACTCAAAACTGACCTAATCTGTACATCACAGTCAATGCATTAATGTTTTACAACTGCTGCGCTTTTTCACTGAACAGTGCTACATAAAGGCAATGACCAATAAAATGTTGCCAACATAAAAAAATCAAAACCTAAAACTATAGTTCAGCCCCATTTAAATACAGATGTCACAATCCGATTGAAAACAATGCAAATGTTTAATTGGTAAGGTGAAGACAATATCCATGCCTTCAAGGGATGATAAAGTCATATTATTTAAGAAAAATATTATAAAGTAGTTATTGAGGGAAAAAAAAAGAGGAAAAAGTCATGCTAGTGTCATACTAAAAATGAAGGCTCAAGAATAAAGTTTAAATAAAGCAAGACTCGCTACAAACAAAGCAAAGACAATACAGAAAATTGGGTAGTCATAGAAAAGAGATCACCATAATGCATATTATTGTCATCTTGCTTACCCCAACCACTATTTGGAAAGTTTTTTCCCTCAAGGATGAGGTCCTGACTAATGTTGGCAATGTTCTCGATGTCAACTACTTTTGATGGATCCTCTTAGCTATAAGTATGAGCTTGTAGAGGTAAAATATCAAGAGGTAGATTGAAGAATCCAAAAATGCAACAACTCACGAAAACAAGCAATAAGTTGTACAAAAGACTATTGAGTAAGAAAGATACAATTCTAGAGTTAAAAGATTTGACACAATCCTTCACCCAAAAGACTATTTCAAATTCATGGATTGTGAAAACATGAAATCTTTTAACTAATTCTCTACTTTGTTATTCCATAAGCACTACATAAGAGTCTTTTGAATAAAACCACAAATCAAAAGTCAAAATGTCATTCACAATGAAAAAGTTAATAAAAACATAAAGTTATCAAAACAATAAAGAAAAAAACTATCATACGAGCTTAATCAAATTTATTATTTTTATCAAAAAAATATTGTAATTTTTGAATGGAAGCTTAGATAGGCCAAATTCTTGTCCCTTATGACTTGCGGCTCAATTTCATGCCTAGATACTAAAATATTAAATCCGAAAAAATCTTTAAAATAAAAAAAATATTAATATATTATTTTTAGTCCTTAAATGGTTGATTTCAGCCCCGAAACTTGTCGAAAATGCCCCTAGTTGGATTTAATAGAATGACATCACATTGTACTCTTTGAGATCTTTGTTTTTAAAAAATGGGATCACGCGACTTCATGGATCAAAAGTTATGGCCTCCGTAAGACAGGCTCTCGCATCATTCTCATCTAGTTGATCGAACTCAATTGTTGGAGTTGTGGTTAAACTTCTACCATTTGTCTTTCTCAAGCCTTTTCAATTCCTATTATGAAATCCCAGTGTTAACCTCCTATTGCAATTCTTCCCACTCTACAAAATATTTGTAATATCAAAACCACTTGTTATTTCATTAAGATATCATAATATGTCATATAAATAATTCTAGAATAGAAAGTACATAAATGACAGTTCTAGAATTATGTAAGGATGATATTTTTACTCGACACAACTTATAAAAAGTGAATAATATAAATTAGAGTTAGGGTTTGGAACACTTTCACTAGCCAAATGTGTCATAGGTTTGATGAATGTGTCCTCTGCTTTCAATGATATGCAATCTACCTCTCACACCTACTTCACGTGTCTTTAGATGTAGTTTTTCTATCTATATATCCACAATTAATCTTATATATCTTGTATGTAGTTTTTTTATTTTCAAGCCTTGGTTATACTTCTTGACTTAAAAGGGGGTTAACATGATTTGAGTTGGAAAAACCTCATTATTCCTCATTAACATGATGAATGTTGTGACTGCATACCAATACATCAAAGAGGGTCAAGCCATGTATAATTCTCCAAGTCTTGTTTCAAAGTGAAGGCTAGAAAATAGAAATAAATATGAGCCCTAATTTGGCCCTCAACAATTGGTAATGACACTTAAAATATTTTTAGGTGTGGACCACGACAACAATTGCAGATGTGGTCAAATTTGAATAACGTTGTTGTAATGTTCTGTAAGAGAGTGATGCTTCAATGTTTGGATCAATGTCATTTTTAGAGGTGATTTTAATATGAGATCCCTAGATGTCCATAAGAGGTAAGGGTACATATGTTTATAGAGGTGATTGATTCAAAAATCCCACTCAACTAACCCTAAGCTTATAAAGGTAAATTATTTGCAGACACTCAAATTTGGAAATTTACACTTTGACAACACTTGATTTGACAATGCACTCTTGTTATGATAAATACCATCTCTCCATTCCCACTTAGTACTTTCTGGGGTCTCTTATCTAGCTTGTTTATCCTTGCACAATGACATGTAGAAATTTTTTGAGAAAGCAATGCACAAAATCCATAGACAAACATCAATTGATAAGTTCCAAACGTCATTTTGCATGTTTTCTATCCCTAATCAAAGTCGTATAGTTTGGTTGGGAATTTGTATCTGGTCATGACCAACTTGTATGGTCTTGGATTTACATGTCTTCCAACTATTATTTCAAATTGATATCTTTTATTGGGTCTTATACTTCATCTGGGTTGTCATTTCTTGGATAAATCATCTATAGAGCCCTATATAAGCAAGTAAACATTACCTCATTTGCTAACCTAGAAATCTTATGGCAATGCATTGATACACTCACTTCCTACACTTGCAAAAGGCACTCATAGCTCCCTAAATATCACAATAGAATATCTACATTCATTAGGAAACACCCACATCAGGTCTAAATCTTCCTACAAGGTCTAAATATTCATATCAGGTCAAGATAACATTCTCTCTCATTTGAAAGCACTCAAATATCCCTCCAAGTATTTTAGCAAGAGCTAAAGCCAAAGAAAATATTGTCAAAGAAGTTGCCAAATTTGTTTGATCTATCTAGATATCACATGTTAGGTGGAGAACGATGTGCGGTTTGAAGCCTCTTCAAAGTAGTGCCAACATTGATAATGCATGGGGTTCCCACAACCCAATTAATGTTTATTTTTCAAGACTCTTCATCCATAGCTAGGGTTTGAGATGATGTTTAGTATGTTTGGAGAGCTTTGCCACATGATTGACAACTAGGGTTTGAAAATGACAAGTAAATCCATACATGAAACCACTACAAAAGTTTTAGGATTAGAAATAGAGCAGGTCCAAGACTATACATAAGGGTCAAGACCATATGATATGGTCCTGACAGATTGGTACAGATCCTACCGCAAGACAATTTATAGTAGTGGTCTCTGTTTGAAAGAACTTCCACATTCGGATCTCTTTGTTTTAGCATTGCACAATCCCATAACTTCCCAAAATCCTCTATAACAAGCTAAGTGCACTCATTCCCTTGTATTTTCAAGTTCATATCTTATATTGTATATTTCAAAATGCTATTTTGATATTGTATAGTTAATGTTGGAAGTTAATTAATCAAAATAGCCACTTGTATCTAACCTACATCCATTTAGTGTAAATATGACCTCACTAAATCAAATTTAGATTAATAATAGTCTTAATCTAAAAAGGGTGTAAACATTTTGGTGAACTTGATATGTGGCATTTTGGTGTAAACATGGATCCCAATGAGCATCTTTGCTTATTTTATATGGCTTGTTTTAACTATGCTTCTAATGACATCTTGCTCACCAAGATCTTCCCTCAAAGCCTTCAGGACATTGCATTACAATGGTGATATTCTCTCCCCAACCATTATGTCCATTCATTTACTATACATATCTATTTTTAGCACAATTTTCTATCAACATTGGGGAAAAATTCTCTTATGCATGATTGGTTAAACTTCAACAAGGGTCTAATGATCCTATCGATGATTATGTGCTACGCTATAAGACTACGCTCATAAAATGAAAAATGTTTTAGCTAATGGTGAGTTGTAAGACTTATTTACATATAGTTTCTTTCTCCTTTACAAGATTTGGTCATTTTTCGACAAGTTTTGATCTTTTGGCTATCTATTCCACACTTTGAAAGAGTGTGAAGATAAGTTGTTACACATGAACCAACTCAAGTACACTGCTAACACTCCCACTACATCTAATGCCAATTTTTCTAGCAAAAAAACATTCAAAGAAAATACTAATGATGTTAATATTACTTCTAAGGACGTTGTTAATGTTGTTTATCAACATATCAAGTCAGTAACTTCAACCCACAAAATGCCAATTTACCTATTTACCTAACCCTCCTCATCATTGTATTGAAATAGTTGTTTGAATTCAATCTCGATCTCTCCCTCCACCGTTGAGGTTGACAAGAGTAAGTCTCAAAATAAGTGTTTTGATGCCAAATCATATTGTGATTATCACATATGTCATGGTCACATCACCGGTAAATATCTTAAGCGTCACCACGTTACCCAAGATTTTATTGATTGTAAAGTTATTGAATGGGATGAGCCCACTAAATCTTCCAAGCCAATTAATGGAAATGCTAAGTTAAAAATCTTTAATGACCCATTGCTCATGTATGAAATTGATAAATCTAATTCTAAAGTGCACAATGCTTATCAAGTAGTACTTCCTCTATCCTTTTATGACCACCCCATCCAAGGGGTGGTTAGTACTATCACTCACCTCGTCTTTTATACCACTTATTATTTTTTATGACTCGATATAGATGGAACAATTGTTTCAAACATGCTATTTATCCATGTATTTATTAATCAAGTACATATATACAATGTTTTGGTTTACCCGGATAACAAGGAAAATGTTTGTTCCCTACCGCTACTCCAATATCTTGGCATTTCCACACATAATCTTGCACTTGCTACTAATTCATGTTACCATCGCATCAATTTACCTATCATTGTTGGTGATATCACTACATCCATTTCATTCTTGTTTGATTCTACTCTTAGTTGTTGTGCCTTGTGGTTAGGTATCCCTTAGTTATTTACCGTAACATCCCCATTTTAGTACAATAGAACAAGATTTTTTTTTTTTTGATAAATGCTTCCTAGTTCTAAATACATAATTTATAACTCACAAATCAAAACAACCATTCTTATAACAGATAACCATATGGAGTCAGTAATGACTCGGAGTACCTCTCGATCTATTCATTCCATGACTCGGTAATCTACCGATCTATTCATGAGTATCAAAGAGTTGGCGTTCACATCACTCTTGCGGTTCTCTTCCCGATCCGGGATTCGAATGCTCTATCCAAGGAACCTATCTGAATAATTGTTACCATTATTCATCGGCATCTCGTCCCTTAGACTAGGTGACATAGGACAACGCAATCAGCAACTTGCGATACTTTGGCCAAAGATTTGAAACATACTGCTTATGTCTCGTATTCCTTGACGACATACTCGTCAATTTGGAATACGTCCTTCACCCCATTCCTATGTTATGTAGAATGTCTTATACTGACTTCATCGGTCTCTCGCCCTTGAGTTATTCACTCAGGAACGGATTAATAATATGACAACGTTATAAGGATGCTCACGAGGACTAGGGATACACTGACATTCTGGGTCAACCCTAGTTAACCCAGTGTGTCAAGATACCCCGAGTCTCCAGGGGCAGCCTTATAACATGACCACATTCCTAACCAGTCCCAGAGTAAAACTTGTTCGAGTTTAAGGTGTAAATCTTAACGATCAATGCAAAGGGTGTCGCCATAAGTCACCTGCATTGTTGTATCTTTGAGAAGATCCTAATCTTCTCGAAGGTACAACCCTGCAGTTGACTTGTGCCATCAACCTTCCAAAACCACCTCGAAAAGATCTACTTAACTTTAAGGTGTTACATACGTTGAGTTAAAGTTATACTTTAAAACGCTCCTTTTTGGGTAGTCTTTTCCCAACCCCTGGGTTCCTTACCTTAGAATTGCCTTTTTTAATAAAACCCATTACGCAAAGAGAAGTTATTAAGATTTGAGGTCTCATCAAGGAGTTCATTGAAAACAGAATCTAAATCAATGAAACCGGGCAATAGCCCTTTAATCTTCACATAAGGTTACTAACCATACCCTTTTTGGTTTATATCAGTTCTCAAAACTGAAATGTATCTTACTTATTAGTATTAAGATATAGTGATTTAAAATCAAATTAAATGTTGTCTTGACTTAGTTCAAGACTAGGAAGTAATAATTTATTCTTCCCGTTCAGCTTCCTGTTGAGGTTTATTTTTAACCTTAGCTTCTCGAAAGACAGTGATCTAAATTCCAATTTAGCTTTAGATAGAACATAACAGAACTACTAAACATTCACAAGTATTCAGTCACATAATCTTTGCAAAGCTTACTTAGAGAATCACAAATGTCTCCAAGATATACAATAATAACAATGCTCTTAAAATCATTCGAACCGAAGAAGTTCAATCCATCAAGATACGAATGCAACCACATACGTAACAAATACCTCATTTCATTCATTTCTAAGCTAATCAAATACATTTTATGCATTCAGCATATTTGATACAATACTCAATAGCAAAAGAACATCTTTCTTCAAGTAGTACATTTAGAGAATCAAATTAGAATTCATCATAAAACCAAATTAAACAATCTAAACATCACATCAGATCTGCGTGTCTTTACCACTTACGGCAACCATCTGCAAAAATTGTCAACACGGGTTAGTTTGGTGAACTGAGCATGATAAGCACTAATTCTTAAAACAATTGCAATCCACCAATTGTTCTCATTAAACAACCTGTTTATATGAAATCATTTCTTCACATTCCAAACTTAAATCAGGCTAATCATCCTATATGTTAGAGACTAAGAACATATGAATACAACCATTCTAAAGACAACAAAACTCCTACAAGATTGTTTCTAACAATTTCTCAAAGGCAGTTAAAACATTCAACAAGCTCACTGTCTTAATTCTTTTATCATCATAACACATTTCAATGGTATTGACAAGTATACCCATTTATACAGCAACACACATTTTATACCAGTCTCTCCATACAATACCACAGTTTATTCTTGTTATGCCCTTACCGTAGAGATCGCAAAAGGATGCAAGAAGAAAGCACACAAGGTTTCCTGACTAGGAGAGAGAGAGAATTTTCCTATTCAACTTATTTATACATCAACATATAAATTACAGTCTAGAAGAAAGAAACAAAGTCCATCAGAATCCTAAGTCAATAACATTCTGGACTGTACCGATTCCTTTAGATTAATGCAAATACATTTACGCATGCTACTAAGCAATCGAGACTACGCCCATCTAATTCAATTATAAAAGTCACCCGTAGCTACTAAGCAATTCAAGAGCTCTCGCGCCAAGCAACAGTAAGTAATCCAACCATAACAGACTCAACAATTCTTTTTTTATAACATTCAACAACATGAATATACCCATCGCCATTGTTTAATAGAGCACAGCTAGGAGATTTTTATCACAATCAGCCACGAGACTAGATAACACTTAAAACAAATGACGTTCCATATGCAAATACAACGATATTCATACTACGTCTAAACACAAACATGCACAACTTCATTCAACTGAACCTAATCTCTATGAATGTATAGCAAGAGGACTTTACTGATCGCATCCATTACATAAGCTCATCCAAGTTTTAACCTAAGTAGAGCCATCCCGTAAACACATCATAGCTACAACAAGAGTCGAGTTCACATGGAATTACTGTAAGGGCTCCAACGGAGTCGTATCCCACAAGAACTCACACTGGGTTAAGATTAAAGTTCGAATTAAATGCGAAAACATTCAAGACTCCAATCAAATCAAACCAACAGTCTACACAACTAAACTTCTTCGAAGTCGTATACAAGATACATATTAAGGATTCCACGAATCAATATCGGAAGACCTCTGAATGAGCTCGAGCCTTCTCCTCTTCTTCCACGATAGATTCAGCAACAATAATTTGTTACCCTCATGCCTTATAAACTTTCCTCGACAGAGAAAAGAGCTAGTTATTCTCATAGTTGCCATGCAACACCAAGTAGACTGGTTCGAAGAACCAGTGATCAAACAGAGAGAAAACCGGAGTGTATGGAAAACCAAACAACTAACTAGTTTTCCATTTTGCATGCCTTCCCAAGCAATCCGTGCTCGGGAACCGAGTTCATTAATGACATTAACTCCAAAATTCCCGCCCAATCTCCATTGCCACCGACCGCCATAGTTGGCGATTGACAAATGCAAACCAAAGACCATTTCCAGATTTGGCGACTCTGCCACGTCGGTCCCAATAGATATTTACAACCTCCACCAAATCCCAAGTCCTTCATACTTATCCATCTCATAAATGCCATAGAAACTACCGCCCATGGCTCGCACCCCTTCATAGGTCCCCCTTCATCCACTATCATTAGTTAGGTTAGAAACATAGGTTAGATCTTAAGGTGATACTTTAGTCTAACTTCCATAGTGCTAGGTCGCTAACCTTAGGAACATTTAGCTTATAGTTTAGGGCTAGGTTAGATTAGCACTAATCCAACCCATAGGTTATAGTTTAGGTTAAGGTTATTAACCTTAATAAATCCAGTCTAGGTCTAACAAATAGAATCGTTCAGTATAAGAACCAACAGAGTATAATATTCTGAAATGGATTATATTTAGCATTGATAATAAGCTAGTAGTATATACCAGAATTTATTACCTGGCGTAAGGTCTAGGCCTTCCTGATATTACAATATCGGGAACCAATTCATTTAACACGATTAGCCTGAGTTAGACTCCGAATTGCTTATTCAACACATTCGACCTTATGAACCTTCGTAAGGTCTATAATTTTTGTTCATCGAGAATAAACTTAAAACATCTCTTGGATCAATGCCACGATCCAAGGTGAGTCACAAAGATGGGTGAATCCACAATTCATCCCGAAATCGATTGAACTCGGTGCTAAAAATGAAAGAAATAAAAGAGTCCAAGCATATCCTCGACTCGGTCCAAAGATCTTCAAGAGCAAAGAAGATACAATCAATATCAAGCATGACTTCACAATCAAAGGAACACATCCTTATACATAAGAAATCATATATCAACACTTGAATGCTCGGGAGGAAGTAACAATAGTTCGAGTGTTACATTTACTCTTAGGGATTCCTTCGGTTCATTCATAATCAACAAATTATTACATTTAGAGATGTTCGCCTTGAGGCTCCTCTTACTAATACACCTAGTCCTAGTGCATATGTGGATAGGTATTTGGTTTTACACATCACCCCTCACACCTCTAAAATTCCTAGGTTCCTTCCTAAGTCCATACGCCTTTATACTACCCCTAGTCACTTTGATGCTCTTAGGTTTCCCAATTGGCCTTTTGGTTACACACATTACATCTCATAGCTCCAAGTCTCCTCATAAGATAGTAGCCTTCTTCCACACTCCTCACTACCCTCACTCCTCTAGGCTCCTATGTTAGTATTCTAGTACACATGTTACCCGCATAACTTCTTCAATGTATGATATTACCTAACACACTCATTCTTCTAGTCCACCACATGAACACCCAGTCTTCCAAGGCTAATTTGTACCTACTTTATCCCATTGGTCTTCTTTGGCACATATTACTACTATAGTACCACCGACATCTGGATCACAATTGAGGTCTAATCCTCCCTCTTCCTCGATAACTGTTCAAATTATTTATAAGGTTCTCATTGGATAGTTTTCATGCACTTCATACTTTTTGTACATAGATATGCATTACAATAATACAAAAACATTCAAATATTTGTAAAAATACAAAATTAGGACCTCTGCATTTTACTTGAGTTGTTAGTACCTTACATTATACATGGTGCATGTCTCTTTGGTTTTTTAAATAACATGCTTTCTTATTTTACACATGCGCGTTCACTTGGTATATTGAGTTGGATGTAGGACACATAGATTGATACATGCTTATAGGAGCACATATCACTCTTTACATTCTTCTCTCTAAGGAAATCCCTCCATAACCTATAGGTGTTATTGTTCTATTATAGTTCCTTTCTTTTTCCTTGTTTATGCTCAATTACATACATCGTGCACTCGTTATTTTATAGCCTAGTAGGATTAACACGTGTCTTATGTAGCCTTAACATGTCTTGTCTCACATATTTTACCTATGTTGACTACTATATCATGTTATCATGTTTTGACACTCTTGTTTCATGCATACTTGTTTGTGGGTATATATGATTAGTTGTTTGTTTTCCTTGCTTATGGCCTATGTTCCTTGATTGCCTTGTGATACCTTGGGTTTTCTATGTTTATGGCATCATTTATATCTTGTTTAAAACATATTTCTTGTAATTGTGGGCTTACATACCTTGATTGTCTTACGACATTGTGGGTGTTCCATGTTTACGGCTTTACACATTTTGTGTGAATTTTTTTCCTACTTCTTGCATCTGATTGCACTATTGCGGTATTTCCATGTATCTAGAATACTTTTATTATCAACTATGTGGTTTCCATCAATTTTTATCATTTATTTTAGTGCAAGCGATGGTTGCCACCATACATAAAAACCTTGCTTTTACAGGTACAGGTTATTCCAGGTGGCCACCGATTTAAGCATTCCACACTCTACTACAACTTCTCAAATATATCCTTCATAGCAAACATCTATTTATTTTCAGCCATGTGCTCAACATGATCTTCACACATGCCTCAAAATAGAGGGCATATATCCGTGTTCATTTCTACATTTACAACAAGAACATATAGAATTATGGGTGAACACATAGGTACAAACAAAGTAAAAACACTCGAAACATAGTCAAAAGTGGAAATTCAACACAAGTATTCATGTTTTCATAACCATATAATTGGTTCAATATTGTATGATATGGTATTGATATTCCCATATGTTTTTCCTAGGAGTAGAAATATTATCTTTGTTAGTAGTTTCAAATTTTTAGCTTCATTCGTAGTTTTTGACACATTTTTAGATGTAGTTCACTTAGTTCGAGATCAATACATGGGGAATGAAGTACTTCACTCATTCACTATGGAATTTCAATTGTCACTACAATTTAAGGGATCTTGGGGGCATGAGTCTCCCTCCTTTATGACCATTTTAGCACATTTTTAATTTCTACTCAACTTTTATTTAGTTGTGTGACATATGGGGAGAGTTTGGGGGCACATATCCTCTCTTGTATTATATGTCCTTATTTAAAAAAATGGGTCTACGTATATTTGCAACAATGTGATCCATGGGGCTATGAAAGGTATCGAAGTAGCTAAGGTCTCTCAAGGAAAATTTTCTTCTCCTTTTAGAATCAAAGGGGAAGATGTTAGAGTTGCTAAATAACTTTGATACACGGTCTTCTTCCTTTGTAGGGGTGCATTTGTACCTCTTTCTCCTTCTTGTATCTTTATTGTAGACACCCAAAAAGTGTCACAACCCACAAAGTCCCCTTCACCTAGCCTCACACCTAATTACCAACCCCTTCTACATATTAGTATTAATTTACTTAGCCCCTAATTAAATTAATCCTAACCCCATGACCCTCCCCACATCATCAATTAATTTAATTACCTTTATTAAATTAATTCCACCTCACATTTACAACTCACCTTGCCATCTCATCAGCCCTCCACCTCACCCTAAGACCTATTCAAGCCTATTAATGACCCTAGACCTATTCCACACTTAACGCCATTCAACACTCTAGACCCAGACTAAGCCAAAGACCATTCCAATTTTGGGAGAATAAGCCTATTTTTGGAAAACTTGATCCATTCTCCTTAACCAATGTTGGTTATTACTCAACCGACATTAGTCACCTAACCATTGTGGGTTAGGTTAAATAAAAATTCAAACTCATTGGCTGGGTTTTGGATTTATTGAGTTGGTTCTTCAGTTCTTCAACCGGTTCTTTGGGTAAGATTTCTCTTGACTCTGATTTCAAATATTTGGCATCCCAACAACCTTGTAAGGATATACAAAGCACCTTTACAACACCCACAACTTATTCTAATCATCAATGAATAGATCCAAATCTTGGGTGCACTCACTTGGAAGAAGCTACTGCTGCATTTGTTCGAGATCACCTTCACCTGGAAACCATCATCACCTCTTGCATTTAAACAAATAAGTATGGTTTCTTCTTTTTCATTTATGTCAGTAGATTAATCATTTACTTGTTATTTTCTTTCTTCTACCTCGACCATTCCCATATCTTCTCTGTAGCACCTTTACCCAACTTCCTACTCACTAAGCCTCCAAACCTTGCCCCAAACACCTTTTTAGCATCTCTGAGTCTTCGTTAAATTCCCACTACCCAGCCTAAGCCTCTCAACTCTCTCTGTAATCATAGAGAGTCCCAAACCAATTGTTTTTAAAAATTCTAACTATATTTCCCCTACTAATGTTGGTCACCCAACGACGTCATTATACAATTCTATCAAAGATCGGTGACCCAACCGATACCGATCTCTCGTGATTGGTAAAAACCCACTAATTTGCAATCTCCTAAACCTTCCCAAAACCTTTCCAAACCTCTCGCAAATCTCACCTAAGCCTTCCTAAACACCTAAACACCTAGCCTAAATCTTCCTAACCCTTTGTGCAATCAAATAGGACCCAAACGACCCATTTTTCAATCTTGTCTCCCATCTGCCCTTCTGGCGTCAATTACCCTACTACTACCAGGGCGTCGGTTAGTACCCAACCATGGTCGGTCTCTATGGCTGAAAATTATTTAAAACCAGTGAGCCTATAACTTACCAAAAATTATCCTAAACCTCACCTAACTCTACCTAGATATTGTTTACAACATCTGCTACACTTGTAGGCCCAGACCAACCAACCGACCATTTTAGATTTAGTCTTTTATGCCTTTATTAGATAAAATATGCTTATTGTTTGTTATATGAGATGCCTAAATCATATCAACTACAGTAGGATTTATTTGTTCACATTATTTCTTGCATTAAGTTGTATTAAACAATGGATTGATAGCCTCTCAGGAAGTACCACGCTTCTGGATCTAGCATATGCTAGGAAGTCCACTGTCATTTATTGTCTAATTCTATTTGGTGGTCTTGTTGTGATTCTTATATAGGCATTCCTCCTAGCCAAAAGGAATCTCTCTACAATCTGCCTAGTATTCTTATGCACATAACCCTCTCCCTACAGTTCATATCTATTCCTCATGTTCCCATTTACCCTTATCTATTTTATGTAATTACAATTGAGGTGAAACATTTACATTTCCATGTTGGGTTGCATGCACCTAATACTTTGGTTTTTCCTTGGCACAAATTGGGAACTGGTCACTGTTGTCACCAAATAACTACACCCCGAATGGTCTGAAAGTGAACACAACATTCGGTGTGATTGGGAAATATGGGATCACCTCTCAAGCTATGGGACTTGGCTTGAGGTGAACCTCTAAGAGAAGGCCAACTTCCTCTTCCTAAACTAAGCACTACACTACTCCTAATGCAAGATAAATGACTAACTAGACCTATGCTAACATTTCAAGGGATTAGGGAGAGAGATTTGCAAGGAAATAAAACCTATACTAGAAGTGGTGATGCACCAAGAAAGGGTTTTTCTAGACTCGGGAAGGGTTAATTTGAAGAGGGTGTGTGCACCACAAGTCAACTTCACCTGCTACAACTTAGAGAGGATAAAAATATCACAAACTAGGAAGCATACGTTCCTTTTGTTAAACTCGATTAGATAAACAAGTTATCAGTCTTCCAGTGAAGAAGGATGAACTTGAGAAGGGTGAACAAGCACCACAACTCAGTTGCATGCAATACTCCACCACTTGATAAGCACAATGAACTCCAAAACTTGCAAAAGAAACCCTGGTTACACAAGTTCACCTGCAAACATGAGAGAGGAAAATAGAAGCAAAAAATCATGAAAGGACATATAAATGATCACAAAACATAATTTCCATTACTTTAAGCACTTGCATAGTGCATCATTACATCAAGGAAAAGGCATAGGTTTCCATTACAATTTGAGAAGAAAGGCTTGAGAGCCTAAAAATTCACAACATCTCAGCTTGTGAAGAGAGGGGAAGCTTGGAAAGTAAAATGTCCAACCCTTTAGAATAAGCACCCCTTTTACATTTATAGAAAACCTTGAGTGGTTGAGAGAAAGAAGGAAGAAACCCTAGAATCTAGGCCAAAATGTAGGAAACAATTCATCACTGTTGTTGGCCATGTTTGCTCATTTATTGCACCTCCACCTTTCGAGGCACCATCCAAGGAATGAGGGAAACCTACAATTTTGGAAAGAAAAACCTCCAAAATCCATATTCTGATAGCTCCATGGTGTAGCTCTCTTTCTCCTAGTTCCTACAATGGTAATTTTGTGAAAAACGGGCAATCGGGGAGAAAGTTGTGGCTTTCTTGAGCAAAACTTGTTTTTTTGGGCATTCTGGAGTTGCATTTCATTAGATCTCTGATAATGTCTTCGTAATGATACATAAATTTAAAAAATTGAATTTATTTTCATTAAATTTATTTTAATATATTTTCAAAGATCATCTTCATGTGTTTCGAAACCCATGGGTTTAATTTGTATGTGAGAGGGATAACTTGGGTGGTTAGTGCTAGCTTCACATTTTGTTTAGTCAATACTTCGATACACTTTGGAGAGCCACTCCACATCTCCCGACCTTACCAACCTTCATATGGTGGGATCTTAATTATCTCCACTTGACCTTAAATGAGTTATCCATGTTTCTCATTCTATGCACACGCTAAATGGGTGAGCTTTGAAATACACCAACCGTTCATTAATGAGTACTTTGCCACGTATTGGTAAATACCACACTCCTCATTTAAGCGAGCTACACATGTTCGCACCGGTAGATGACTCGGCCTCACCATGCTTTATATTGAATGATGAATTTGACTCCCTTTAAATACTATCCAAGCTACGTGGCACATACTGATCCACCACCTACTAAGCCTTTATATTTGCATTAGTCACCGCTTCGCATGGGCACGTGCTCATGACAAGCCTCACATCACTTCCTACTAAACCTATGACTCGAATTGTAACTTGGAGAAGACTCGGTCAACTTGAGCTCGTACTCATAATGAATCTAACCATTTCATGACTTTCGACTCCCAAAACCCAAAACTCTAAATTTTGGAGTTTCAGGGTTTCGGGCTTTGGAAGTATCCAACTTGCTTGACATTTCAGTCCCAAAAACTCTGAAATTTTGAAATGGTAAACCCCAAAAACATGACTCCGAAAGATAATGCCGAAATAAAATGCAACTCGCTTGCCTCATCCTCTGCAATATCCCAAACTCAAACATCGGATCTCAAACTAAACCTACTTCTTTCGATGTCGAGTTCCCCAACCTATGCAAATATTTCTACCTCTCCATTATCTAGCTTGACTTAATGACTCTGTTCTACCCTTAGCCTAGCTCATTGAGACGAGTCATTTAATGTTAAAATGAGCCTCTACGAGCTCCTTCATTACGTCCTCGATCCTCCTACATTTTTGACCTCTTCGTTAAGATTTCATCACCATTGATTCGACTAAGGAACAATCTTCCCTTTCGTGCCAAACCACGCTTCGACGTATGATCCATTGATTCGATCCTCCTAATTGGATCTTTTCTCAACCTTGCTTTGCTCCTTTGTCACGCTTAGAACCCTACTCCGTGTCTAATGCCGAGGCTCAAGGATTTTAAGATCGCATTTCCTCCAACATGTGTGGTCGTATCGTTATTGAGTTATGAATCTTTGTGACATCGAATAATCTCTTGACTAAGAGCTTCAAACTTGGTTGGTGGAGACTTTCCGCAATGAGCCTAAAGCTCGAGCCTTCCCTAATGCAAGCCTCACTTCTTCGATTCTCAGTAGAGTTAAGGACCACCTCGCCGCCGAATAACTCCAAATGACTATAAGCCTGTCTTCCTTTATACCGAGCCAACCCGACATGGCTCCTAGCTCAACTTATTTCCTTTCTCCTATGCAATGAAATCCCTCATAAGCACGTTCCAATTTGATAATTTTTCCTACAACTTGATGCTCGTAACTCTAAATTATTCACAGTGAGTTGTTTGGCTTCTCCTTATTCCATATTGGCTTATTTGTGAGATAACATCCTGCGTGATATGCCAATTCATGCATAGCCCGAGTTTCACATTTCAATTTTACAAGTAGAGGCCAACTCTACCCCGAGCGAACCCATCTTTGAGCTCACTTGCATTTCTGTCACCTTCAATCACACCTATTATGTTGTCCATTGAGTTTGAGTCGCTCGTAGCTTCCACCAATATTACGAACCTTCCAATTTGTCATGATAACCACAAGATCAATATAAATTTGTTTATCGTCTCCACCCAAACTCACCTGTGTCGAACGAATTCTATGCCTAAATGTCCTGAGTAGAGCTTTATTCATTTTCCCCGCGTTCATTTTTGTCCACAATGATTTGGCTTGTCCTCCCGAGCTTCAACAGATTTCCCATAAAATGTGAACTAAGATTGACATTTACCATTTGAACTCAAGCTCGATCTATCATATTATGACGAATCTCCTACGTTTTGTATCTACTTATAATATCGATCTAGAGTTAGGAAAACTCTGATACACCATCCACTGATTGAATTGGCTCCAAATCACACCCAAGTTAATCCCCTCTGTGTCTCTCCTGTCCGTCTATGAGGGCTCATGCTCAAGCCATCTCGCCTCAACTCGATATGCTACGACGTCACGACTTAGTCATACTTCATAATGTTCTAGAACTCGGTTTGAATTCCCAAAGACTTGATGAGATGTCTACCTTTCCACTCACAATCCTCAGGATCCCTCAAAGAATATCTCACGGCTTCATGAGCTCGCCATTACAATTCAATCTCTCTTTGAGACTTGTATATTTTGAGCGAGGATTTTATAACTTGGCCTTGTTAAATTCTACCTCCGCGGACTTACATGCACTTCGATCCCTAACCCCAAAGTGGCTCGCATCAATTTGCTCATTCTATACTTCAATCCCCGAGCTATATTGACCTTGGCTCTTTCTGTGACGTGACAACGAGTTTGCACGAGCTCAACGGATCATATGCCATTTTCACTCCTATGAATACCTCTTCCATTTAGAACCACCGAGACTCACTCATGACTCACCCCACACCAATGTTCACAGCTCTCAATGAGACGAGCCGTGTATTTGTGTTACAAATGGTCAAAAGGCCCTTGTAGGTGATTTCTATTAATCCCGAGCTCCCCCTATCACTTTCTTCCCGATGAGCTTACCCCATTAAGCTCAGATTTTCTAAGGCACCTGTAACCCGCCAAGTTTTCCTATGTCAAGCCCTTGGCTGATCTAACAACCACACCTAGCATCAATGCTACGAGCTCCAATTTAGGTATTTTCCTAACTCAAGATCTCTTGTACTGTGCTGAGCATGATCCCCCTTCAACACCATCACGAGCCATTATCTTGGCTGACTCAGGCTTGTTTAACTTTGTAGAAGCTTGGTTCCGTGGCTCACTTAGTGGTGTAATCAACTAACCATCTCACCGAGTAGCTCATCGAGCTACTCGGTGAGCTACTCCTTGAGCCATCTTTTTGCATTTTTCAACCTTCTACACTAACCCTTGGAATTTTTTCGAAACTAGAGGGTAGTGAAAATGAAATAAGACCCTTTTAAATATAATCTATCATTTTGATTATTTTATATAATGATGACTAGAAGTGGCCTATTGGGGCTCATCCTTCACTCTGAGCTTACATGGAGCATCCAAGATCCGTAGAAAAGGGAGAAAATAATTTGATATGATCCAAAAACCTCATGGAACACCATAAACACTACTAAAGCTTGAAATTGTGCCTGATAACCTTGGAGTACTCCTACAAAATAATTTTTAGGTCTCGAGGTCCAATTTTTCCCCGAGGGGTAAAATTGGATAACATTTTTGGTGACCTCTTGGGGATGCTTTCTTGCTAAGCATTATTCCAGTAGCCTTGTCTATCCGTTGGGCATGGAGTCATAACTGTCAATCTGAGACCTGATGCTAAACCATGAAACTCCTGAATTGTGAGTTTCATGTTCCCAAGTTACTCGAAATACTATTGCATCCTACATCCCAAACTTGGAATGACTACTACAGAATGAAGGATAATAAATGAACCCATTCTGAATCCCTTGAACATTTCCAATCTTGGACCTCCCTGGAATGCTAAGCATGAAGTATACTGAATCTGATGAACACTTGGTGTCTAGAGCATACTACGAACTTTGAATGAAGCAACTAAGGAATTGGGGATATCTTGAAACTTTCTCTGAAACCTTGAACCTTTCTCTTCCTTGAAAAACCTCCAATGATGAAACAATGTGCAAAACAACACAAGAGCGACAATGAAAAACAAAACACATTGAAGATGAAAACCATACATGCCCCAATTGAAACATGCAGGGTGTGTAATGCACTTATTCTGCTAAAAGCAAACCTATTACTACCCTACACTAACCGGAAGCATAGGTGAGCTAAAAAAACCTATGCAACTAGTTGTGCAAAATAAATTCATGTCCTTACAATGGGCAGCCATGAAGATGATGTGATAATGAACATGGCTGAAACTAAAAGTGAAAAACTGAAGCAAGCCCAATTCTTCACCTGGTCCACCAAGGCATCAACTAGAAAGAGGAAATATGCCTCTTTTAGTTGCTCTGTATTTGTCTTGTAGAGGCATAACAATTGATTCTTGGGGTTGTGAAATTCATCCTCACATTCTGAAATGAATGTGACCAGGTTGTGACTTCTCTTTTGTCTCCAAAGAATCCAAATACCTTATGGGACATAGTTTAACCTATTGAATATTATTGTTGCTCTAAACTTCAACTTTAACAAAAAAGTCTACCTGAAGGCATCTTTGAAGAACGTGATTGTCTATGATATGATTTTCCCCTGTTCCCCATTTATAAACAATTCCTCTCCCATATGAATGAATGGTACTGAATTGATGTCCTCTCCATTTCTTTTTCCTTATTTGATAACAAGAAGTTCCTCCATGACATGCAACTACTTTGGACATGCTTACAGGCTCCAATGGAATCACTTGAAAATCTCTGCAAGTGTTTGAAGAGTATTGCTCATATAGGAGTTCTACTTTCATCTGAAGACAAATTTGTTTTGCATCTTTAACCTCCTCATCCCACATGAAACCTGTAGGATCAAATTCTTTCACTAGATGTTTCTAAAGACAATTAAGGGAAACAAGACCTCCTTGGTTTTCTTCCACCATTACTTATTCATCAAAAAATCGACTCCACAATTGAAAGCAAGAAACTCTCAATGATGTCATCTTCACCCAAAACCTTCAAAGTTGACTTAGTTTCTCCCGCATGCTCCTCTCTTTCTTCATTCAATGAATGTTGTAGGAGATCCAATTCTTCCAATTCAAATTCAAGAGGATAACTTGAAACTATAGGTGTTCCTTGAGTATGTCCTTGCATAGCACTAGGCAACTTACATTGAAGGCTAGATAATGGAATAATAGAAATGGGTATTTCTATAGGCTCTTCTGCATCCAAATACTCCTCCAAATATGACAAAAAAATTTACTTCTTTGTTCTCTAATTGTGCAAAGGGTTCAACCTCCCTCATGATGTTTCCTGAATTAGCAGTGATTCTCCATGACCTTCCTCATCTTCAAACATAAAATTTTCAAGATCAAATTCATCTAAGAAACAAAGTTTTTAAAAGACAAAGAAAGGGAAGAATCAAAACATCTTGCATTGTGTAATCTACACTTGAAAATTCTGAGTCCACTATGGAAAGAATCCCGCTATGATTAGTTGTTACATTCGATGAGGCTATTGGAAAGTTGCTACAATGCTCCATAAATGTAGCAAGTTCTTGACATGTCTGACAAGTAGGATCATTGCACTCACAAAAATCACCTTGTAAACTTGAGAGTCTCTCCACTTCAGTTTACACATTCCCTTCTTTAACCAACTTTACAATTGGTGAGAAATCAATAGTCTCCACAAACATAGTGCCAACTTGTATGTTGCATTTTGAACACATAGATCGATGCTTGTCATCCTCTTGTATTTGTTCTTGTGCAAAATCAGTCTCCACCATCTGCTCTTGAATCTCAACCTTAGATAGAGGCTAAGTTAGCAGAGGAACTTGCTTTACATTCAATCTTGCAGCTCACTCCTTTAATTTTTTTGAAATTTCATCCTTATCAAGCTCCTGAACATTCCCCTCTTCATTTTCAAGTATAAGCATGTTCTTCCCAAAATAGATTTGGAACTATAAGAGGAGGGTGGGTTGGGATTCAATGACCTCCCTCACTTGTTTGAGATAACAGAAGATGTACAACTTCTTGTGTTGGTGACCTTTGCAGAAAAGAAGGAACTTTAGAAGAATGAGGAATAAAAGATTCATGATGGGATGGAAAGATAGGAGAGGAAGGAATGAAAATCTCAACATGGGCAGCTGGTGAAAAATTGGAATTGGAGGTTTAGACTGAAATGACATTGACTGAGAAATGGAAAGAGAACTTTGAGGTGGTGGTGTAGGGCTTACCAATTGAAAATATTGCATTGCATCAAACTCATAGGCCTCTATTTCTTCAATCCAACCCTCAAGCTGAGGCAACATTTCAATCATAAAAGCAATCTTTTCCTGCAAGTTGTAAAAACTTGGCATAGGGCCAACCCATGGACAAGCTGCCTTGAAGCCATTCTTGAATGCCCTCATTTGAGTTGTGGCTCTAGATTGTACCATGCCTACCTCCAGTTTCTGCATTTTAAGTTGTAACTTTACATCTTCATCTGTAAGATAGCCTCCATCATTTGCATGTTCCTGCTCTTGAAAAGTTGTATAGTTAGGTGAAAAACCAAACTGATCATGACTTTGCTCAGAGGGATATGCATGTTGTTGATTCTCATCATAAAATGGAGTTGGAGGTGGGTTAAAATAGCTTGAAGATGGAAAGTGTTGCTGTTGGTGCAAGTGGGAACTCAACTATGGAAATGAAGCCATGATTGCACAACTTCATGAATGGGAGAAAAATGGAAAGATGTTGAAGGAAACTAGATGGAAATGGGTAAAATTGAAGGTCTGCAACACAAAGAGTGGGGTAATTTGACCAATGGAGTCACCAGTTGTGCTTGGGAATACCTCTTAAGGCTGAAATTTCACTAAGAGCACAACAACTTAATGAAATGAAGTGAACACAAATACACACACCTATGAAAGATATGACTCTTGTGGTCCCACCGTGTGTGCCAAAAATGTTGTCACTAAATCAATGCACCCCTCAAATGGCTTGAAAGTGAACATGACATTTGGTGTGATTGGGAAACATGGGATCACCTCTCAAGCTGTGGGACTTGGGCTCGAGGTGAACCTCCGGAGAAGGTCGGCTTCCTCTTCCTAAACTAAGCACTACACTACTCCTAATGCAATATAAATGGCTAACTAGACCTATGCTAACATTTCAAGGGATTAGGGAGAGAGATTTGCAAGGAAATAAAACCTATACTAGAAGTGGTGATGCACCAAGAAAGGGGTTTTCTAGACTCGGAAGGGTTAATTTGAAGAGGGTGTGTGCACCACAAGTCAACTTCACCTGTTGTAACTTAGAGAGGATACAAAATATCACAAACTAGGAAGCATACATTCCTTTTGTTAAACTTGATTAGATAAACAAGTTATCAATCTTCCAATGAAGAAGGATGAACTTGAGAAGTGTGAACAAGCACTACAACTAAGTTCCATGCAATAATCCACCACTCGATAAGCACAATGAGCTCCAAAACTTGCAAAAGAAACCTTGGTTGCACAGCTCACCTGCAAACATGAGAGAGGTAAATAGAAGCAAAAAAATCATGAAAGGTTATATAAATAATCACAAAACATAATTTCCATTACTTCAAGCACTTGCACAGTGCATCATTACATCAAGAAAAAGACATAAGTTGCCATTGCAATTTGGGAAGAAAGGCTTGAGAGCCTATAAATTCACAACATCTCAGCTTGTGAAGAGAGGGGAAGCTTAGAGAGTAAAATTTACAACCCTTTAGAATAAGAACCCCTTTTACATTTATAGAAAACCCTGAGTGGTTGAGAGAAAGAAGGAAGAAACCCTAGAATCTAGGCCAGAATGTAGGAAACAATTCATCACTATTGTTGGCCATGTTTTCTCATTTATTGCACCTCCACCTTTTGAGGAAACATCCAAGGAACGAGGGAAACCTGCAATTTTGGAAAGAAAAACCTCCAAAATCCATATTTTGATAGCTCCATGGTGTATCTCTCTTTCTCCTAGTTCCAACGACTATAATTTTGTGAAAAATGGGCAACCGGGGAGAAAGTTGTCGTCACTTGCTGAGAAAATTTTGTTTTTTTTTGGCATTCTCAAGTTGCATTTCATTAGATCTCTGATAATGTCTTCGTAATGCTACATAATTTTAAAAATTTGAATTTATTTTCATTAAATTTACAATAATATTGCAATATATTTTTAAAGATCATCTTCATGTGTTTCAAACCCATGGGTTTAATTTGTATGTGAGAGGGCTAACTTGGGTGGTTAGCGATAGCTTCACATTTTGTTTAGTCAACACTTCAATACACTTTGGAGAGCCACTCCACATCTCCTAACCTTACCAACCTTCATATGGCGTGATCTTAATTATCTCAACTTGACCTTAAACGAGCTATCCATGTTTCTCGTTCTATGTAATTGCTAAATAGGTGAGCTTTGAAATACAGCAACTGTTCATTAATGAGTACTTTGCCATGTATTGGTGAATACCACACTCCTCCTTTAAGAGAGCTACACATGTTCACACCGGTAGATGACTCAGCCTCACCATGTTTTATATTTAATGAATAATTTGACTTCAATCTCCCTTTAAATACTATCCAAGCTACGTGGCACATACCGATCCACCACCTACCAAGCCTTTATATTTGCATTAATCACCGCTTCGCATGGTCACGTGTTCACGAAAAGCCTCGCATCACTTCCCGCTAAACCTATGAATCGACTTGTAACTCAGAGAGGACTTGGTCAACCTGAGCCCGCACTCATAATGACTCTAACCATTTCATGGCTTCTGACTCCTGAAAACCTGAAACTCCGAATTTCAGAGTTTCGGGGTTTTGAGATTTGGAAGTATCCAACTCGCTTGACATTTCTGGTCCCAAAAACTCTGAAATTCTCAAACAGTAAACCCCGAAAACATGAATCAAGGATAATTCTGAAAGAAAATGTAACTTGGCTTGCCTCATCCTCTACAATATCCCAAACTTGGACATCGGATCTCAAACTGAACTTTCTTCTTTCGATGTCGAGTTCACTAACCTATGTAAATATTTCTACGTCTCCATTATCTAGCTCAACTTACTGACTCTGATTCTTCCCTTAGCCTAGCTCGTTGATCCGATCCTTTCAATGTTAAAATGATCCTCTATGAGCTCCTTCATTATGTCCTCAATCCTTCTACATTTCTAACATGTGCGTCAAGATTTCATCGCCATTGATTCAGCCAAGGAATGATCTTCCCTTTCATGCCAAACCACACTTCCGACGTATGAGCCATCGATTCGATCCTCCTAATCACCTTGTTTCTCACCTTGCCGCGCTCCTTTGTCATGCTTAGAACCCTGCTCCACATCCAATGCTGAGGGTGGAGGCTTCTAAGCTCACATTTCCTCCAACATGTGGATGGCTCGTTATTGAGTTATGAATATTTATGACACCGACTAATATCCTGATTGTGGTTGGTGGATACTTGCCACAATGAGCCCAAAGCTCAAGCCTTCCCTAATGCAAGCCTCACTTCTTTAGATTCTCGCAGAGTTAAGGACCATCTCGTTGTTGAATAACTCCAAATCACTATAAGTTGAGTGTTCCTTTATACCGAACTAACCCGACATGACTCCTAGCTCGATTTATTTTTTCTCCTATGCAACAACATCCCTCGAAGTAAGTTTCGACCGAGCTGATTTTTCATACAACCCGATGCTCGTAACTCTAAATTATTCATGGTGAGTTACTTAGCTTCTCCTTATTCCATATTAGCTTATTTGTGAGATAACATCCTACGTTATATGCCTATTCATGCATAGCCCGAGTTTCACATTTCAATTTTATGAGTTGAGGCTAACTCTACATCGAGTGAAACCCATCTTCGAGCTCACTCGCATCTCCTGTCACCTTCAATCACACTTTTTCTCGCTATCGACCGAGTCGTCGTAGCTTCCACCAATCTTACGAACCTTCCAATCTATCATGCCAATCACGAGATCAATATAAATCCATTTATCGTCTCCACCCAAACTCACCTGTGTCGAATGACTTCTATACCTGAATGTCCTGAGTAGAGCTTTATCCATTTTCCCTGAGTTTGCTTTCATGCACACCGACGTGGCTTGTCCTCCCGAGCTTTAACCGATTTCCCATAAAATGTGAACTAAGCTCGACATTTACCCTTTGAACTCGAGCTCGGTCTATCATATTATGGTGAGTCTCCTATGTTTCTTATCTACTTAGAATATCGATCCGAGTTAGGAAAACTCGATACACCCTCCACCGATTGAATTGTCTCCAACTCAATCACCTAAGTTGTTCCCCTTGTGTCTCTCCTCTGGGTCCGAGCTCACCATCTATGAGGGTTCATGCTCAAGCCATTCACCTCGGCTCTAATATGCTACTGACGTCACGACTTAGTCATACTTCATAATGTTCTAGAACTCAATTCGAATTCCCAAGACTCGACAAGTTGTCTACCTTTCCACTCACAATCTTGGGATCCCTCAACAATATCTCATAGCTTATATGAGCTCGCCATTACAATTTTATCTCTCGTAGAGACTTGGCTCTTTTTAGAGAGTGCTTTGTATAACTTGGCCTTATTAAATGCTACCTCTATGGTCTTACACTCATCGAGCCTTAACCCCAAAGGGGCGCATAAATTCACTCATTCTATACTTTGAATCCCCAAGCTATATTGACCTTGGCTCTTTTTGTGCGATGAAACGAGTTTACATGAGCTCAACGGATCATATGCCATTTTCACTCCTATGAATACCTCTACCATTCAGAACCATCGAGACTCACTCGTGACTCACCTTGTACTAATGTTCACATCTCAACGAGCCAAGCTATGAATTTGTGTTACAAATGGTTAAAAGGCCCTAGTAGGTGATTTCTATTAATCCCGAGCTCCTGATCACTTTCTTCTTAATGAGCTTACCCCATTGAGCTTGGATTTTCTAAGGAATTTGTAGCCCACCGAGTTGTCCTATGCAGAGCCCTTGGCTGATCTAACAACCACACATATCATCAATGATATGAGCTACAATTTAGGTATCTCATAAGAGATCGTGTGTTTCATGACTTTGAAGGCATTTGCAATCAAATCGGGAGCTCAAGGTTGGAAAACACCAAAAGGACCAAACCTTTGTATTTTAGGTTTCGTGGGTTGCATTGTATACCTCTACTTCGACAAGTGCATTTAAGGATTTCATGCATGCAAGATAAGGCCCAATTTCAATCCCAGTGTTTCAGGTTTTAGAGGTCAGAAACATGTCCTAAATTTTGAAAGCCTTCATTTTGGGGTTAGAGGTTACATTGCATGGGCATATTCCCGATAAGTGTATTTTGTGTTTTCATAGGTGCAGTAACATGCGCCAAGTTACGACACAAGGAAATTCGTGTTTCGAGGTTGTATTACATGACCTAAGTTCCACCCAATGTATTTTGGGATTGAAAGTTGTACAACAAGCTCCAAAACCCAAAAGCAAGTCCGATGCCCTTCAAAGTGAAACATTTCCAGTTTTATCAAGTTGTTGTGCTCTTGATAGAATATCAGCCTTGGGAGGCACAAAAACACAACTAGTGACTCCATCTGGTAAACAACCCACTCTCTAAGTTGCATAACTTTCCTTTCATCCATTTTTCCTTCCACATCTCTTCATTTTCTTCCATTCCATGAATTCATGTAATCATGACTTCATTTGCATCATGGGATTCACACTTACAACAGTAGTACCAATTCAAACCTCCTCAAAACTTCTAAATTTCATTCTTAGGTTATTATCAACCACCTTCGTATCTATACTATAATGAAGATCACTGTGTGTGCATACCCATATGAGAAAAATGTAGATCATTTTGGTTATCCACCATACTACACATCTGTTGAAGAGCAAGGGTATGCAGATTTTGGAGGCTATCCTACACTCGATGATGCATAGTCAGTAGTTCAAGATTCAATACATGGAGACTAATATGGTGCAAGTCTGAGCTATATCTCAAACAAAGGCATTCAAGATTAGTTTCATGATACCTTATTTATGGGTTGGCCCTATGCCATTTCATTACAAACTGCAATGTGCTTAGGTCCATGGTTGAAATGTTGCCCCACCTTCAAGAATGGACTAAGGACACAGAGGCTTATGAGTATAATGACAGTCAATCCTATCTATGAGAAACCCCTACATTACCATATCACAGCCATATTATTTTGCCCCAATCATTTCCATCTCAATCTGAGCCCTAATTTCCAAGCTTCTTACATGATTCCCCCATTATGGAGTCCTTTACATCATCTTCTAGTCCGCCATCACATCTCAATTTTTCTTCCCTTTTCCCTTCCAAACCAAAGTCCCCTCCATAGGAAAAAAATACAAAACCTTCCCCTCCACCACCACAAGAAACACAAAAATATTTCAAATCCCAATCCACCCCTCCTCTTATATTGCCTAAAGCATGTTGGGGAGGGACCCCAAAAACTAGTCAAGAGGCACAATAAGAAAAGGATCTTGACGGAGATGAAATGAAAACATTTTTGAGGAGTTAGGCTATGAAACTAGGAATAGAGAAGATCCCCTTGCTGTTCAAACCTATGGAGGAGGTCAAGGTTGGAGAAGAACAATTGATGAAAGCTGAGGTTGCAGTAGTAGTAGCAAAGCAAGAACAAGTAGAAGATGATCAATAGTTGGGTTGTTCGAAATGTAGTGTCCACGAGGGCACACTATTTTTAGAGAATGTTGATCAACCACTAGCTGTTGATCCCATAGAGGAAATAGCAAATCCAAATTCAAAAGAAGAGGAGAAAGTTCATGCTATGGAGGAAGATCATACAGATTCAGAAAATCGGGCATAAGGCAAGCTACACAAGAAACTCAAAGCCCTTCTTCCACTTCATCCTTGCCGTATTCTGATTTTGGGGATAAATTTGAAATTTCATTTTTTTGTTGGAGGATGAAGATGACTATGGTGAATAAATTTCAAATTCAAGGAACACCATGGAGGAGAAAAACCAATTTTGGAGGTTCTATAAGAGGAAGAGATAATAGAGAGATTCTTGCTTTCTTATGGTGATGGAAATTTAGGACTCCCGCTTCCTCTATCTTTTGATAGAAATGTCTTGTCTAGTGAATCCATTGAGGAGAAAGAAGAACTCAAAAGTCCAAATAATGAGCAAAAAAATCTAAATCTTTATAGAAAATCTCCAATGGTCCAATTAGAGGTTATAATAAATATTGAAGAGTTGCATGCCATGGAAGAGTTTCTTATCCCATAGAGGGGAGTATGCATGAGCAAACTATTTTTCATAAGAGTCCTCTTGAGACAAGATTGGAGGAATTAAATCTTCTAAATTTTCTAATGGAAAATGAAGAGGAAAGGAACAAGGATGTCATCATTTCCATACCATCCACTAAGGTGCAACATCAATTGTTTGTAGATGTGCAAAAGGAAGAGAATCAAGTTACATATAGTCACCTTTTCCAAGAAAGTTCGTAAGAATAATTTATTATTGGAATTGGAACTCGAGAAACGAGCACATCTTATGGATTAGATCATGCTTGATCAGGTATTTGGATTCATTGGAGCCAAGGGAGGAGCCACAATCGGTCATGTTCATCTCTGAATATGAGGATGAGTCACAGTGCCAAGGATTAGCTACATCAGTTACAACACCTCTAGGAGCCCCATGCGCAGATCATTCTCGAGGGGGTATCGATCTTATTTCCAGTTGATACCTTGATTATTTGGGTGGAAAGTTGCTGCCATATCATTTTTTCACACGTGTACACAACCGTGTCTAGTGTCAAATTATCTCGCATGGTTGAGAGTTTTGAGGAATGGGAGTTACTTCTCACAACTCGTTGCAAGTTTGTTTGAAGCTTCCTTTGGATCCGGTTAACATAGAGTAGGTAGGTTTTCTTTCCACATAAAAAGTGATCTTGCACACTCTACATGTCTCACTTGGGGCATGTATGATTTTCCCCTTTGTATATAGTTTTTGTGTGTTTTCTCTAGCGCGCGCATCACATTTTCCGAAGAACATCGCAGAATAAAGCTCATAGTTACAGATCTCACAATATAACAAATGTAGAGCAACTAAAATTAGACAAGGGATAGTTTTCAATGTTCCCAATCTCTTGTCCCTCGAGGTCAATAAAACTTGAGCTTACGGTTCCTCGTGAAAATCAACTGGATTGATTAGAGAAAATAGGTGGTTTCATCTCCACACCAAAGCTTCGTGACATCATTAAGAAGAAGATAAAAATTAGATTTTAATAGAGTTCCATGATGTCCCAACTCAAAAAATGTTTTATTGAAACTCTGCAATGTTCAATGCATGCTAAGCAATCATTAGTTTAGTGTGCACTAGACTTGGCCAAAATCGTATTAGGAAGGAATGCATGTGTTTATCATGCGTTCTGCTTAGAGAGAATTTGCAAGAGGAGGAGTGTAAACCCAGGTTCAAGACAATTTTCCACTCTCACAAAATATTGATTCAAAATCATTGTAAGAGAGATGGTCCTAGGTCAGCCCATGGTTCAACATTACATTAGAGTAAACTCGGGATAAAAAATTCAAAGGGTTTGGATTGATTTCAAGCTTCAACAATGAATCCATGCCCAATGGAGGCTTCAAGGAAACTGGTCAACCACATCCAACATGCAGATGGCTCCGTGTGTCACCAAAATTATTATCCATTTTACCCACCCCGGGTAAAATGGACAACATGGTAAAGATGAGCTCGGGCACTAGATAGGACCACAATAGAGGAATTTTGGTTTATAGGTACTAGGGAGAACCTACATGCATTCAAGGAATATTTAGGGCCATTCAGGTTCATCAGACCAATTCAGGGTCATAACCCCCTTTAAGATGAAACAGGCTTCTTGGGCCCACTTTCAAGCAAAAACATGCAAAAACAACCCATTAAAGTAAAATTTCCTTTAGGGCATCTCAAGGCCTCTCCCTCACCACAAAGATCGAAAATTCAAGAAATCCTAAAAATGCTAAATTGGGTTAAAATATCCCAAATGGGCCTTTGGGAGATTGAGCTAAATTTCTAGCTCACCGAGTAGCTTGATGAGCTACCATAGTGTATTAGTGAGTCGAGGTGGTTTATAGCTCGGTCCAAGCTATCTCAACATGCATAGGGTCAGGATGAAGCGGCTCGGCCACCGCTATGCCCTTAACCTATTGCTTGTATTAGGATATGAGTAGCCAACTTGTGGCTTACCATATCATTTTATTATATCATTTATACTTTCTCATGCTTAGTAGGTCGGCCTTGGTGATGGCCATAACATATGAATAGTATATATAGGGGATTGTAGGTAGTAGTTCATCATCATTGGAGCATTTGAAAGTCTTATTGAGGATGGTTTGAGGTTGCCCTTTGAAGTGGCAAAGCTATTCTAATTGCATATTGAGATCATTATTCTAGAATATTGTGTTATTTGGTGTTATATTTCTGCTCATGATCTGAATTATACAAGTAATTTCATTACAAGTGGTATCAAAGCTATGATCTGGGCCAAAATTAGGGTAAAAACCCTAATTTTTTATTTCGACATATATTACGAACCAAAGTGAATTGGTGGGAGATATTTTTACCAGAGTTGTGAAACATTTCAAGTAAGGTTCCTTGAAAATTTTAGGCTCTTTTGATTTATTTTTCAAAATTTATTACAAATTTAAGGTTTTTCATAAAATCACTCGCTAGGGTGCAAATTGTGGAATTTTTTCAAATTTGTTACATTTTCGGAAAGAAAAAAATTTATTTGGGGTTTGTTCTTTAAGTTTTTTTATATTTGGCCAAATTCTTATTGAAATCTGAAACCCTAAAATTTGACCATGATCCCTACATCCTACTATTTTGGGGCATTATGGCGGGGCCTTCCACAAGAGGAAAAAGAATCCCATCACTTCGGGTAAAACACCAGAAAAGGATGAGATAGTAGTTGAGGAGTTGGAGACAGAAGATATAACTATAGATTCCTCAGGGTTAGGGTTTACTTCGACAGACCATAAAGTAAGCCAACTTGAGTTTAACTTGAGAGACCTCGAATCTCGGGTGGCCAGCAAAGAAGATGTGGATAGGATTGGACAAAGATTGGAGGAGTTCATGCAAAAATTCAGTACGCATATGATGGGTAATCATACTTATGTCAATCAAGGTGGATCCTCAAGTCAACATAATAGACACATGAGCTAGAGTGGATCTTCGAGTGTGCACAATCCAAATACGAGCACTCTGCAGCCCGTACTATGTTTCCAAAAGTGGAGATGCACAAGTTTGATGGAAATGATCCACTCAATTGGATCAACCAAATGGAGAATTTCTTTGAACTACATTAGATTCCATCAGACAAAAGGTGACCATGAAAACTTTGTATCTAGAACTGAGCAATTCATCCGTATCGATGGTTATGTGCTCAAAGGTAGAAAAGTGGTCTAAATTTTACATGGACAGTCTTCACTGAAGAGTTGCAATTACACTACAGTTCTAGTGTGTCAGATAATTACTTTAGCTAATTATCAAAGTTGAGACATACATGATCTGTTAAGGATTACACTCATCACTTCCAAAACCTTTCTCCGTGGGTGGAAAATATTACTCAAGAGAATCTGAATGACCTATTTCTTAGGGGTCTTAAGGATCACATTGAGCATGACGTGTGTATGTTTAATACTCATAAGGTTTCTGATTCGATGATTATGGCAAGAAGGGAAGAGGAGAAATTTGTTTCAAGTAGGAGACAACATTTCAGTTATACCATAGATCGCAACACCTTGGCCCAAGACTCCCTCACCAATTAGGTTGACACCTCAACAAATTGAATAAAAAAGAGAAAAAGGGTTATGTTTTAATTGTGACAAAATTTGGACCCAAACATAAATGTGCTTTGAAAAGAAGTTGTTCTACATTGATGGGCCTAGTGAAGATGAAGATGCAAAGTCATAGGTCTTGGTTGAGCTAAAGGAGGAGTCGGAGATCCTTAGCCAATGATCTCATGCCATGAAATTTCAGGTATTAGCACCCCGAAACCCTAAAGGTGGTTGGATTCCTAAAAAAAGATGGTCACAGTGTTGATTGATTAAGGAAGTACTCACAACTTTATCAATCATAAGTTAGCAGTGTGCCTAAACTGTTTCATTTATCCAGCTCCCAAATTTCAAGTAATGATTGCTGATGGAGGTACTGTTACTTGTTCTAGAAAATGCCATAGCATTAAGCTTGCCATGGGAGATTACATACTAAATAGTCCCATGTATGCCATTTCTATGGGAGGAGCAGACATTGTGTTAGGGGTTCAATGGCTTACCACTTTGGGAACCATTGAGATGAACTTCCAAGACTTGTTCATGTGATTTCACTCTGAAGGAAGGAATTTTGAGCTAAGAGGCTTAAGAGAAAAGTCTCCACAAATAGTAAGTTCTCATCAGATGCACAAAATGCTAAAAAAGGGTGTAGAGGGATTTGTGGCACAACTCTTTTCATTGGAGGCTCATCATTCTAAGGACATTATACCATCAGATATGCAAGCAATGTTGATGCACACTCTGTTGTATTTGAAAATATACCAAAGGGCTTACCTCCAAAGAGAGATCATGATCATGCTATTCAGTTATTACCAGGAAGTCAACTACCTAACATCAGACCTTATAGGTACCCATATGTGCAAAAGAGTGAAATCGAGAAGATTGTATAAGAGATGTTGGAAGCAAGAATCATCCGTCATAGTCAGAGTGCTTATTCTTCTCCAGTAGTGATGGTACAGAAGAAAGATGACATGTGGCACATGTGTCTTGATTATAGGGAACTTAATAAGTACACAATCAAAGATAAGTTTCCTATTCCTGTAATTGATGATTTGCTTGATGAGTTGCATGGTGCTGTTTATTTTACAAAGATTGATCTTCGTTCGGGATACCACCAAATCAGAATCAAGGATGAGGATGTTCATAAAACCATCTTTTAGACACATGAATGCCATTATCAATTCCTGTAATGCCTTTTGGACTCATAAATGCACTTTCTACATTTCAAAGTTTGATGAATTCTATTTATAAGTCATTCCTGCAGAAGTTTGTCTTAGTGTTTTTTGATGATATATTAATTTATAGCAAAATATGGGAGGAACATTTGCATCATGTAAATAAGGTTTTGGAAACCCTTGAGCAACATCAAATTTATGCAAAGCCCTCTAAGTTTTCTTTTGGACTCAAGGAGGTTGAATATTTGGGTCACATTGTCTCTTATGAAGGGGTTAAAGTGGATCCTAATAAGATTAAAGCCATGATGGAGTGGAAGGTTCCAAAAACCCTAAAGAATCTATGAAAATTTTTGGGGCTTATAGGTTATTACCAAAGATTTGTAAGGCATTATGGAAGCATAGCTGCACCTCTCACAACTTTATTAAAGAAGGATTTCTTCTATTGGAGTGATGCAACCAAATCATTTGAGCAACTAAAGGAGGCCATGTGCACCACTCCAGTCTTGGCTACTCCATATTTTTCCAAAACATTCATTGTTGAATGTGATGCATTAGTGGTGGGTATGGGGTAGTTCTCATGTAAGAAGGCCATCCTATTGACTTTTTGAGCCGTCAATTCAAAGGTAAGAATCTTTCTAAGCCGACTTATGAGAAGGAAATGCTAGCCATACTTCATGCAGTAAAACAATGGAGACCATATCTCATAGGAAGACACTTTAAAGTGAAGACAGATCATGATAGTTTGAAATACTTCTTGGAGCAGCGTTTATCATCTGAAGAACAACAAAAATGGGTCTCCAAGATGTTGGGATATTATTTTGAGATTATCTATAAGAAAGGGAAGGAGAATGTAGTTGCGGATGCTCTGTTGCGGAAAGATGACTCAACTGCAGCCTTGTTATGTGCCATATCCATATTACAAGAAGATTGGATAGATGAGGTAAGGTCCGAATGGAGAAATGAACCAACCACACAAAAATCATTCATCATCTCCAGAATGATCCAAGCATGTCTGAAAAATTTGTATTGAAAGGGGATGCTTTATGGTATAAAGATAGATTATACCTATGTAAGAACTCCACTCTTAAAAATAGGATTCTATCTAAGCTTCACTCTTCTCTAGTAGGGGGCACTCTTGATTCTTGAAGACTTATCCTCGAGTCAAAGAAGATTTCTTCTAGGAAGGGCTCAAAGGGGATGTCCAAAAATTTGTGGCGTAATGCATGGTTTCGTCAAAATAAGGGTGAAACAAATCGATCCCCGGGTCTTCTACAACCTCTATCTATTCCTACCCAAATGGTGGGAAGAGGTTTCCATGGAATTTATCATAGGATTGCCTAAATTTGAAGGAAAAAATGTCATCGTGGTTATGGTGGATAGACTCACCAAATATTCTCATTTTTGTGCCTTGGCACACCCATTTGCTGCAAGCATGGTAGCAATAACCTTCATGGACATAGTTCAGAAGCTTCATGGGACACTAAAGATTATAGTAAGTGATCAAGACCCTATATTTACTAGTAATTTTTGGACTGATTTATTCTCATGTTTGGGTACTCAGCTAGCTCATAGCTCTTCTTATCATCCCCAACATGACGGGCAAACAAAATTTGTAAATAAGTGTTTGGAGGGATATCTCTATTGCTTTACATAATATAAACAAGCAAGATGGGTCCAATGGTTGCCACTTGCAGAATGGTGGTATAACACTTCCATCTATACTTCATCTAAAATGTCTCCTTTTTTGGCACTCTATGGGTACCATCCACCATCCATCACATCATCATTGAGAGGAAAACTATGGGTTAGAGCAGTAGAAGAACACATTCAATATCAACAAGAGGTCCTCTCTAGTCTCAAGGAGAACTTGGTCATGACACAAAACCGCATGAAGCAACAGGCTGATCAACATCACACAGAAAGGCATTTTGAAGTTGGTGATTGGGTTTTTGTGTGGTTACAACCATATAAGCAAATGTCTTTGAAACAACAACAAAAGGATAAAAAACTTTCACCAAAGTATTATGGCCCCTATCAAGTATTACAGAAGATTAGTATTGTAGCATACAAATTAGAACTTCCACAATCAACTAGAATACATCCAGTCTTTCATGTTTCTTTCCCGAAGAAAGTAATTGGATAGAGAGTATCAGCCCAAACAAGTGTTACTTGAGCTTTATGAGGAGGGGAGAGTCATTTTGTATCCCGAATTCATCCTTCAAACACACACTAAAATATTGAGGACACAGTTATCACTAAGTACCTGATCAAGTGGAAGAATATGGATAATGAAGACGCAACATGGGAAGATATGATATTCCCGCAAAGATCACCCAGAGCTTCTCAACATTGGGGACAATGTTGCTTTGAAGGGGAAGGGCATTCTACACCCTTAACCTATTGCTTGTATTAGGATATGAGTAGCTGACTTGTGGCTTACCATATCATTTTATTATACCATTTATACTTTCTCATGCTCGTAGGTTGGCCTTGGTGATGGCCATAACATATGAATAGTATATATAGGGAATTTTAGGTAGTAGTTCATCATCATTGGAGCATTTGAGTCTTATTGTATGGTTTGGAGGTTGCCCCATCCAAGTGGTGAAGTTATTCTAATTACATATTGAGATCATTATTCTAGAATATTGTGTTATTTGGTGTTATATTGCTGCTCATGATATGAATTATACAAGTAATTTCATTACATTGCAACTTGGTGGAGCAAGCTCATGCGGTGAATAGGAGGGATGAAGTGGCTTGATCGGATGAGCTACATGTAAGTGCATCGGTGTGGAAGGTGGAAAGTTGGCTCGCCAAGCCAACTTGGTGAGCTTGGGTTTGCATTGCTTTGGGTGGTGTGCATGGAGTTGGGACCGGAAATGGATTTACATCCGCATTATGCACGAGAGCTCGACAGGAGATGTTGGCGCAGAGGTGAATCCACACCCGAATGTCATGGGGAAAGCTCGGTGGTGTTGGGGTTGGTTGGCTCACCGCATCGGATAATGGAGTCGGGGAAGCATGATGCTAATGCATCTTGCCAACCCAATGCAAACACATCACTAAAGCCCGACAAATAAGGGATAAGCTTGACGGTTAAACGGAGGTTGAGGTAGAGGCAGATCCACATGAACATAATACAAGTCAACCCACTGCCAATGCAATGTAATCAAAAAATCCAACCTGATTCACATGGGCGAGTTTCCCGAGGAGGTAGGTGGGGAGTTGAAGCAGTGAGGTGAGAGAGTTGAGCCCCTAGACATAAAAAATGACCCTTTCTTAAACATGCATAACTTTTTCTTAAAACCTCATTTTTCCACAAAATTATACTTGTTGGAAAGATGATTTTAAGCCCCTCATCATGAGTTGATTAAAATTGAGAAATTTGAATATTAGGTGGGAAAAAATTAGAGGTGAAGTCAAATGACAATGAAGGCCATGCCCAGGTGTAGGAATGACATGATGAAGGTATGGGTTCCCATTTCTTCCTCCACAAGGACAGGTACGAGAAATTATGGATCAAGCAAGAAGATCCATCACTAGTGCAGGTGTAATGATTAATTTTGGGACCAGGTGGAAGGAAGGATTTGGATTTCTCTCCCTCTCCCTCATATTTTCTTCTATAAATGTAAAGGGGTGGCAGAATTTCAAAGGGTTGGTCATTTTTCCTCCTCTTGCACCCTTATTCCTCTTTCCTTCAGTTGGGTTGTTGTGAATTTCATGGGGATTAAGGCCTTCACACAAAATTTTTAATGGCATTCTTTCCTCTCCCTACTGCAATGTACTATGTAAATTCATATGGAGCAATGAAACTGTGCTTGTGTTAAATCTTCTATCCTTTCATGGTTTGATTGTTCTTTCTTTCCTCTCATTGTTATTAGGTGTTCTCAGGCAACAAATGTTTCCATTACAAGGTTTTGGTGTTGTTGTGTTTATTTGGAAATGGTGTAATGTGTGCAAGTTGGTCTGTGGTGCTTGACCACCCTCTCTAAGTGCATTCTTTTCTATCTTGCAGGGTTGGGAATCTGTCTAACACTCCTTTCTTAGTGTATCACCGATCTTAGTGTAGGTTTCATTTCATGTAAGTTTCTCTCTCCCTATCACCTTTGAAGTTTAGAATAGGTTTAGATAGGTTTTACTTACATTAGGATTAGTTTGTGGCAGGTAGGATTAAGAGCAGAACCGGCCTTCTCCGGAGGTCCACCTCAAGCCACAAGTCCCACAACTTGTGAGGTGGTACCCATGTTACCCAAATACACCAAATGTCCCATCCACACTTAGGAAATTAGGGGGTGTGTATTTTGGTGATAACAAGTTTCACACAAAGAAATAGGATGAAGAGGTGTGCACAATGTTGGAGTATCGGTGTGTAGGAAAACCGAAGGGGAATAGGTAAAGAGATAATAGAAGACCGTGTGCACAAGGAAAATTTGAACCCGAGAGGTACATTTGGAAGAAGAAACAAGGGAAAATCATAAAGTATTTTGGGAAAAACATGTAGGAAAGGAAAATTTAGACAAGAGACTAAATATAGGTAGAGCCGAAATAGACCACGACATACCATTTTGGGCACTTATATGGAAGTGGCGAAGGAATGGATAAAAAGGAATAATCTAAATATACTAAAGCAGTGGTCTCCATGCAATGTCTAGTAGGGAAGTGAGTGGCTATATTTAGCCACTTCCTAGATGTAATAGTTTAATTGGTAGATATATATCAAGGGCTATTATTATCTTTTGGAAGACTAGTGAAGGGAAAGTCCCCACTAGTATAAATACCCCATGAAGGGTCCATTATAAAGGGTCGTGCTATTATGATCATGTTTTTCAAGTCATGATTGTGATTGAGCTAAGTATTTTGGTCACCGAGTTATCACCATTTTGTCTAGAGTCTCAGATGGAACATGATTGAAGTATGTATGTATGTAAGAATGGTTATTATATGAACATTGTGTAGTTGAATAATAATGTATCCATATATGAGAAAAGTATGTTTTGGAGAAATGGTTTTGTTTGCATTTGAATGTGTTTTAAGTTATTCCCAGGTTATTGTTGTGCAACTTAACCCACTTTAACCGAGATGAAGTTGATAAAACCGGAACCTTTCAGTGCCTTGGGTGAGCTCAACAAAGTTTTAGCTCTAGTGTGATATATTGGTGTGAAGGATAAGAAGTGAACATGTGTGCTGATTTTATGTTCTTGCATGCATAATTATGGTTTGGTCATTTAACTAGACACACAACATTTTGGTTCCGTTGTTGGGACATCATAAACATGTAAAGATGAAGCAAATAAAATATGCTCACACTAATGTAGGATAATATCAAGGCTTGACAACACAATTTTGAATACATCTTCACATAAAACCATCTTAGCCATAAATATTGTTCTCCAAGGATGTGGGTGGGATAAAATATTTATGATGTTTTGTATGAGACATTTTTATGCAAACTCCACATACACTTACATGCATGGTTAGTAGCTTACCTCCTAGGGAAGAGTCATAATTTGGGGAGAAAACATCCTTGGACTCTTGAACACATGAGAAAAATTTCCAAACATGATGTAACTTGGACACGAGTGGTAAATTACTAGTGGAAAGGTACATTTTATAGTTATATTATCGAATAATCCATTTATAATGTTTTCTTGCACAAACGAAGCACAATTTAACTTCTTCAGAGAGTCATTCTTATCATACTTAAAGAAATTACTATTGGAAATTAAGAAGTTGGTGGTTGACATGGGAATTGATATTTCTCAATGGAAGAATAAAATATCTACAAACGCGAGTGACATGAAAAATAGGGAGGGAAGGAGAAAATAAGGATTCCTCGGATGAGTCCACCTGAGGAGGATGCGATGTGAAGAACATAGGCCCAAGGATTTATAGAAAAAGGAGATGTTACATCCAAAATATTCGGCTCAGGAATTTGAGGGGAGGACCAAAACATTAGTCAAGGTAGGGAGAAGGAATCAAGGATAAAGAACTCAAGGGAGAAGTGATAGTGCACAACGAGATGACAATAGATCCAAAGGATGAAGAAGCAAAATATAATGTAGATGGTATTCTAATCCAACCTATCACGCTTTCTCATGCAATGGGGATAACTTATATAGGATAACAAGTATAAATTGAAACTAATAGCGATGAGGAAATACAAAGGCCAAGGAGAAGGAAAATTTAAGTAGCAGTTTTCATATGTACTACAATCACTATAACCAATGCCAAAAAGTACATTTTAATTAGAATATTCCCAAAGCATAAATATTTTACATGATGAGTGACAATATAACAACACCGACATCAATGTGCATATAGGGAAATGTACCAACACATCAAGTCGTTGGGAATAATCCATCAACCACTAGTGGAATTGGAAGTGGAAATATTATCCCAACAACCAATGCTCTAGTCCAAAGCGAGTTATAAAAATTGCGCAATGGTGGTAGTGCCTAATATATTTTATGAAATGTATTTACATTTATCGAGAATATCACGGGGTTGAAAACGTAGCTGAATATGTTCAAAAGTGTGAACTAATTTGGAGTGCAAAGGGCATAACTTTGTTGGAGCAGAAACAAGTCACCACAACAAAATTGCTTGATCATGCTCATACTTGGTATAGAAAAATGATACTTTTCAAGTTGTGGTGGACTATGACTAGTTGAAAGTATCCTTTTTACAAGAATTTGATATACCAAAGTTTTAGCAAAAAGGTATCTCATCCCTCAAATAAATTAAGAAACAACTAACAAAGAGTGTACATGCTTATTATGCACATGTAAGAATACATATTTCCAAACTTTCATATAAGATACATTTGATATAACATGTGCAATGGTTTGTAGACGGACTACTAATGCCATTAATGGTTTAGTATTTTTAACAAAAGATACTAAATCTTTCAATATATAATTCTACTTATCCATGTAACATTTCCTATACCATACGAACACTAGTTATATCATGCATGCCTAATGACACCACATAAAAAATTCCTATCATGTCGCATGCGCATACGATACTTTAATATTGCATGCAAAAGACACAATGTCTTGTGTATTCCACCCAAGCCTTTGTTGATGTTATGATACATTTTAGATTTATCCAAACATTCTTAATTTCATTAACCCTTATAAACCTATAAGATCACTATCTTATGCTATCATGATAGGATCTTCATCTAACAAAATGTTCTATCAACATTGATAAAATCATAGGGAGGTACATGTGGAGTTTGATAGTTTTTTAATTCCAAAGATAAAATGAATGATGAAGAGATCTTGATTTTATGGAGGATAATTCTTAGGAAGATACCTACAAACTAGTTGAGATGATTTGATCTCTGCCAGAAACTAGTAGAGGGGAGTTGTGAGAAAGTAAAGCATCTATCCTTCCATTTAATGGAATGTGAGCCAAATAAGGTTATTTATAATATTTTCAAGGTATACAAGCTTAGGATATGTCATAGGATTATAATTCTTCTAGATTCTAGTTATACGACTTTAATTAGAGTGTAATGCCATTTTTCTTGGGTTTGTAATAATTTATTATTATTAATAAAAGAATATTTTTTTCTTTCATGTTAAATCAATGTCTACTATATTTCTTTGTTGGGACCTACCTCTAGATTTTTGGTATGCATGGTCTAATGAATCCCTTTATTTGGGACCCCTAAATGTAATTGTATTAGGATTAGCTAGAGCATGTGCTTTACCTTCATTAGAACGAATTTGTGCAAGCTTAAGATATGTTTTCATATACTTATGTCTTGTACATTAGACAATATTTAGCCCAATCTTATACTACTATTTAGAAGGTTCTCAAGTGTACAAAGTACTAATTAATCCCACCTTTTGGACACCTTTTTCTTATATTTTATTTCATCTTTCACGTGTATTCCCGATACTTATCACCCCATTTTATAACTTCCCTGAGTTTCTATCCCTAAATCAGGGCACCCCAGGTGTATTGGGGCACCCCAAGGTGCCCTGGTCCCATCTAGGGCACCTCGGTCTGTGCACAACCTCTTTCGATCCTTTTTGGGTCACTTATAGCTATTGGTCATCCTTATCTTCTTCTCAATCAGCCTTGTCGAGATTAATTATGAAATTAAACTTGAGAGCCCTATAAATATAAAGCTTATAAGACCATAATAAGGGTCCTAGGTCATTACATCCTATCACTACTATCACTCCATCTAGGGTTGCATCTATTACATCACTTGCATCCACATAACACCATACATTCAAGCTAGGAAGTCTGCATCACACACATTCTTAGAGGAGGAGGGATTCTATTCATTCTATTCTACTATCTACATCTTTTATAGCTACCATAGCTTGCTATTTCACAAAGTGCAACTAACACGAGAGCACCTAGGGCACGACATACACACACTCACCAGAACTACATCAGGGTCTCGTAATGTAGTGCAACGCTCAGTGATAAGTCCACCATTTTGGTAGCTGAGGTCATTCTGACCCCTTCTTCTTCTTTCTTATGCAGGGCATCATCTAGTTCATTCGAAGAATCCAATGCGACATACAGAGAGCATTTAGAGACACTTAACAACCATGCCAAATTAGGTTTTTACACATTTATATTGTTTTGAGTGCCCGTAATGTAGACTAGAGCACCTCAGGGCACCCCAATACACTCCTAGACACTTGTATCAACTCAGAAAACCAAGATCTGCCCTTTGTAGGGTCCCTGAGTGTTTTTCTACATTGCACAAGCTCTAGTTCCATATTTGTGACAACCCGCAACAATCACCATCAATCAACTAAGTCATTTCCTTTTCCCTCTTGCATATTAGGGTTTGATTTCACTTAGAATAGTTTGTTTATTTACATTTATCTTATACTGATTTAGTTTATTTACAACATTTTAGTCCTCCTAATTAGATTAACTAGGGTTACTATTTCCTCGCATTTAGTTAATTTTAGTTAATCATTTTGGTGAACCCGACGTCTCTTTCTAGTACCTTCTAGGGATTTCAATTTTCTCCCTATTTTCATTATGATTTTTCACTTCTCTTTTTCCATTTTATACGCCTCTTATTTTCCATCATTACTACCTTCCCCCTTTATGTAGTTATCACTACATTCAATGCACCATGAACATATCTATTCACACGTACTTACAAAAATACCCGGATTGCCTCCTTCGCCTCCAAAAATACTTAGCTACCCATTATGTTTCTCCACACATATCACCAAAATATGTTTACCATAAGTTTATCTCAGCTTTATCCCTTAACAAAGATCAAATCACTTTCACATCTGATGATCTCCCCACTAGATTTCTTAGCCCATGACCCTCCCTTATATATCCAAGTTTGTATCAATAAAGTAGGTGTCAAAAGGGCATTAGTTGATAATGGATATGGCCTCAATATTTGTAATGTTACCTTTCTTCACCACTTAGGTATTTCAGAATCATCTCTCACTCCATCATCTATTTCCATCCGTGGCTTTGATAACATCCCTAAGTGTGTGTTAGGTATTGTAAACCTCCCTATTACCATTGGTCCAAAAATAGTTACCATTCCATGCCATGTCATGCCTAATGACCTCAACTATAACATCCTCCTTGGAAGACCTTGGATCCATGCCATGCATGGGGTCCCTTCTACACTACATGTGTGTTTTAAATTTTGACATCAAGGAACTGTCTACGATGTGTTGGTGACCCATCTCCTTTTGAATATTATAACTCAATTGAGCTACCTAGTGATCCTTCGGCCAACAAGTCCCGGGATTTTTATAAGTATGGGTCAAGGTATGATTATTTACAACATTATGGTTTTACTAATACTAGTACACAAGACCCTAAAGTCACAACCCCTTGGGATATTCCTACACAAACACATAAGCATGGGTTAGGCTATCCATATTTACTCTCTACTGATGTTTATACTACCTTTCATCCTCCTCCACCTAATCAACCGTTATTAGAATCAATTCAGGCTATACATTCATTGTTTCACGACAAGTTTCAAGATATAAAATCCATTATTACATCTTTCAAATATGAAATCCAATAACTTAAAAGCGCTTCTCAATCACATGTTTCTCCTCCTCTTACATCTCAAATGAAATCTAGATCCACTACATGTCATATAATTAAACCTCGGACATGCCATCACCTGAGCCTCTTATACTTAAACATAATAATAATGTTACATCCCAATGGATTCCTAGCCCCGAGTCATCAATACCTAATGATCAAACACCAACTCATCAACCACCTCTCATGAATAGTCCAACTCCTTCTCCTACCAACACTTCAACAACATCACCAATCCCACATAAGCTCCAACCAATCACTCATTGACAAAGATACCACTCCTTTTACTAATGGGTAGTCCACATTTCCAACTCCATCATCGTCGCATGGTTTTAATGTTATTTCGGCCTACCATTGTGTTGGCCCTCTCTCCTATCACGACACAACCAATGCTCTCCCACAATGGCATGGAACCTCTTGCGTGGCTACATAGATTGTTATCATCATAGTAAAATATGAGGGCATATCACCCTACCGCACCTTATGCCCTCACACATATCTAATCTTTATATAAGCATATAATATTACACGTTATAACAACGTCATTACCTAATGACGCACTCTTGTGCTTCATTTCACATTGGACTATTGAGGGATTACCATTACACTGAACCCCACACACCACACATCTTACATCATCCTATACATACCTCATCTACTAGTCATTTCTACATCATCTATCTCATACACGCTACACTAGTCATCATTATATATGAGTCTAGTTTTACATTACATCCACACATTCTATATTTACGCTAGGTCACATTATCCATGGGTCTAGCTTTACCTATCACCACTGTATATTCTATCTACACCTATCATCACACTTTCTACATTTTACCGTGCATTTACACATCCTATTCACCATTTGGTCACCTACACTACGTTATTTTACATGCTGCACTCACCACCCTATGACGCACTCTAGTTCTCCAATCCATACTGATCGCCAAGAGTTTACCAATCATATGGACCTTACCTACATGCGACATGTCATAACACATTTCTTGGACTAGTGACCAACACCGTAGGCTATATTGTCACTTACACTCATGATCACACCCCATAGTGGTATACACCCTAGGTTAAATTCACCACTCCCTTCCCCATTCTACATTATCCTCTTACATCCAATCATCACCTATTCTATCATCATATTCTAATTCATTCTATTACATCATTATTTATCCTACTCATCACTTAGTGGTATACACTTTAGGGATAAATTATCACTCCTCTATTCAACCAAGTTGTGGTATACGCTTAGGCTATAGGGTCCACACACACCTCTTTATATGACACATTCCCATCCATTCATCTTATAGTGATATACGCTTAGGGCTAAATCATCACTCACCCATTCAAAAATTAGTGGTATACGCTTAGGCTATAGGGTTTACACACACCTCTATATATGACACATACCCATCAATTCATATTATAGTGATATATGCTTAGGGATAAATCATCACTCACCTATTTAACAAGTCGTGGTATACGCTTAGGCTATAGGGTCCACGCACATCTTTCCATATATCTCATTACCATACACTCATTCTATAGTGATATACGCTTAGGGCTAAATCATCACTCCTTCGATCAAAAAATTCGTGATATACGCTTCGACTATAGGGTTCATGCACATCTTTTCCACATGTCGCATTTCATCACCACTACACATACACATTCATCGCAACACACTAGACACAACCAACACTACTTGACCATTTCCCGATGACACACTCTCATTTATAGTTCATTCTTGACTATTGAGGGGAAAACAAAATGAACCTCACTACATACACTTTCATACACTCGGGGGGCATGTTGCTCCTATCATTCCATTCCATCCATCCACAACATACTACATTGTCTTGGTAGTATTTACTTTTGATTACTAGTGTTTTGCATGCTCATTCTATTGCACATGTTAGCTTGTGTTCCTATATGTCATTATCATACACACATATGCGTTTATACCTTTGTCTAATGTGATCACGAGATATAGGAAATTTACACACGACATAGATACTTGCCTTGTACCCTTACTATACTCGTCGATGGGGGCATCAAAATTCGTCTCATACAAGTGTTATTATTTCATTTTGTCCTTATCATATTTTACTGCTTGCTTCTACATGCTTTGACAAACTGGTTTTCACTCTAACATGCTAATGGGTGTTCCATGTGTAGCACTGGTTTTGCAGAGACTCCATGTTTATTTTTACTTGTCCGCATTAGTTGTCAATGTTTGTGGGATTTTCCCTTTGCTTGTGTGCAAACTTGATTGTTGTTTGCGGCCATGATGGCCTTACGTGTCTTGTGACATTGTGAGTGATGTCCCATGTTTGAAACCCATTTTGTGTGGTCTCCTTGTTTTCTTACGTGTTTACACTACTTTGCTTGGTAGTTTTTCTATATTGTCTATGTCTTTTACATTTATTTTCATGCATGTGTTCAAACTAACACTTGTATTGGCTAGCCATCCCATTTTTTTCTCACATTGGTGTCTACCAAGTGCTTTTCATTTTCCCCTATAGGGCTTAGTTGGTTACAAGGTTAGTGTGTGGTTGGTCTTCTTTTGGGGTCGCATTCTTCTTCCAGGGTCATCACATGCTCCCCCAAAGAGGGGGGAATCATTGATGGTTTATACTAACACAACGTATCTACACTGGTTCACACACAAGGAGTGAGTTCAAACCAGTCTACAAACTCTAGACACAACGGCCTTAATAGGACATGGTGTCCTTTGACAATTCCCAGAGAGCGATTACAAGCTCAGGGGTTACAATGGGTGGCCTCTCTACACTTCTCCATCCAAAGGGCATAGGATCTTGTTTCAAATGCTCATATGTTTTGATCTTGAGACCTTGTTCACCTACACAATACATGAATGGAAAGATCTTTATCATAACTTCAATCTTGGACTAGTTTCAAATGGAATGGTTGAGATTTTTGGAGACTTTAATGACATAGTTTTGGGCCCATATTGGGTTGTATTTCTCAATCAAATGGCTCCCAAATAAGTTGAAAATGGTTTTGAATGACCCCAAAAACCAACATTAAATTTTGTCTTGTGTATCCCCACCCAAATTTAGGTGATTTGATTTTGCATAAAAAAGAAAGCTTTGGTACATAGATTTGATATGCACACTAAATTTTGATTTCCCCTTTGGTGGTTGGGAAGTGGGTGCCTCTCTTTATTTTAGGTATTATCCTCCTCTTTCTTCTCCCATTTCTCTATAAAATATAAATAAATTATTATGGTAAAGGATCCTCTCCCAAATGTAAAGTTGCCATGCCCAAATAATGGCTAAACATTTAGATTTTAGACCTCTGATCTAAACATGTGCAATACATTTAATTCCTTCCAAATAGTTGTACGAGATTGTGTATACTCCCAGCATAATGATATCTTGTTAATTGTGGACCATATCTTCTCTTTGTCTCGTGTTATTGTCTTAATACTTTTTTTTCTTTCATTTTATGATGTGTATGAATTATATTTGCATAGTTTTTAGTTTAGTATGTCACATATATAAGGAATTAGAGTTTGATTAATTGCAAGGTTGAATGTGGATTTTTCCTACCCTCTTGGCCTTGAATTTTTCTTCTATTCCTCACCTCAATGAGAGAGATCCAATTTCTATTTTAGTGCAATCACCACCAACCCTTTTAATTTAGTTTATGGTTTCTCTTTCCCCATTTTCTTGCAATTAGTAGGTTAGATAGGAGAAGTATTAACATTAGAGTAGTTAGTGTAGAAAATCAACCTTCTTCGAAGGTCTATCCCAAGGAGTGAAGGTCCCACACCTTGGGAAAATCCCATGAATCAATGAGGTGCTGAAACTAGCCTCAACAAGGGTGAAATATCATGTGAAAACAATCTCATAGATTAGATAAAATTTTACTACACAAAAAAAAGAAGGTCTCAAGTTCTTGTGACATGCTCAAGAGTCATGTAGTATTCCATAATTATTTATTCAACTAACTAAAAATATTTTTAGGTGATACATGATTGAAAGTGAACCCATATGTTCTTGCACCATACATATTGGGAAAGAAGTACTTGATTCCCTATTAAAGCATGTCCTTGAATGTCCCGAATGGAATGACCAAGTCTAGCAATATCCGTTTTACTAAGTTAAGATGCATATTTAACTTTTCTACCTCTTTATTTCACCGTATATAATTTACACTTCTTCCCATGTGTTATCTTCTCTATAAATAATCTATAATGTACTTATTTTATTTACACATATGATCTTGTAGTTGGTGTCTCAAATGTAATTTTACATAGTATTCTTCTTCACTTGCATTCCCCTCAAAATATGGGTATAGATTTGCTACATTGAAGATACGAGAAATGTCTATCCCTTTTTATAGATCTATCTCATACACGTTTTTAACAACTTTTTTAGGACTCTACAAGGTCCAATATTCTTCCACTTGATTTTATAATATATTATTTGTGAGAACTTCTCTTTGCACATGCGTGCAAGAACTAATTCTCAAACCTCAAACTCCAAGTGTCTTCTTCTCAATTTTGTGTGCTCCTTGTATTGTGTAGTGTTCTGTTTGACTTATTTGTGAACTTTCTCATGCAATTCCTTTATGTACCACATAAAATATTTAGCTTTTTTCTCTTTCCTTTTGATTTACTATAAATTGAGTTAAATATAATTTCGAGTAACTACTGTAAAAATGATATTATGATAATTATGTACAATATGCACAAGAAATAAACATTAAAAGAAGTAAAATCATAAGAAAATGGGAGGAGAAAGATGACTTAGCTGATTTCATGCAACCTAGGAGTGATCTCAACCATGTATTTGTTGGAATAGACTGGGAACAAAGTTGCCAAGGCTCGATGATGGTTCAGAACCCTAGGGATATAAGAGACATAAGCACCCACATAAGGACATGAGTGCCCTAGGCACTAGTGAGTGATCTAGGTGCATGTGTCCGCTCATATGTTAGGAATTTGGCCTTTTATGGGTTGGAGGATCTTTGCTTCTACTCATTCTTTACTTCTCTAGTTTCACTGTTAGATCTCCAGTCATACATGTAACCTACAAAACAAATGTCTACCTGCACATGCCCATAAACTATATCAAATCTAATAAAAAAGATGCAGAATGTGGATTCATACTCGATCCCGAAGATCACGTGAAGAGTGAACTTACAATTGAGAACCGCACTACATCTCCGACTCTATGTAGCTATTTTTGTGTGTGTTCTATGTCCTAAGTTGTCCTTATGCAAGTTACATAATGATAGTGGGATAGATCTAGATTGTACCAAGTATGTATAATGTGTGTGATGGAATAAAATAAACTCCCCCCATGTTGTGCATGCAAACCAATGCAACCCTTGTCCTTTGTATGAATGTGCTAGATGTATACTTTGTAGTGATCTTGTGCCTTTATGCAAGCTTAGGTGGTGATAGATACTTTTATAACGCTTGGAACCTTATTTGAGATAAGTAACTAAGTATATGTATGATTCCCTTGTTTGAATTTCATATTTGACAACTGAAAGGCTGACCCAAAGTATTAAAAGGTGACTAAAAAGTGAAAAGGACTGAAAAGAGTAAGAAGAATAAAGAGAGGGAAAAGGGCGCCTAGAAGGGACATGAGCACTTGGCGCTATTGTCTCGAGACCATATAAAATAAATCACCAAGTAATCTTGGTAGAGTTTGTAAGATGTGTAAGACCAGTAAAGTGTAAGAGATAAAACAATCAAAATGCCAAAGGGAGTTATCAACCACTAGTTTTCTTGCTTAGGAATCATGTATACATTAGTATGCTTTAGGACCTAGAAATGTACCCAAGTGCATAGATTTTGTGTCTACATTTTCCCCACTTTATGCCATTGAGTGAATAATTGATATCATAAAGTAGATAGAAGATGCGTACCTTGTAAACCAAAGAGAAGTGTAGCTGATAGCGTTCCGAGTGAGAAAGTAGCCATATGAAGCGTGAAGTGATCGTAATGTGAAGCATGAAAACTAGGAAAGGGAGGTAGACCATAAGGGTGAAGTATATACGTAGTAGCATGTTATTGGAGCTTGTGCTTGTAGATGTGAGTTTCTTTTGTAAAGGAGGACCCGAAAAGAAGAGAAAAAGAGTAGTAAAGTCCCGTATGTGAAAAATCAGAGTAACATATGTATAAGTAGTGTGTAAAAGTAGTAGTTAAGGAAAGAGTGCACTTGATGTATGAGAGAGTAAAGGATAGAAAATTTTCCTATTTGTCTTGGAGATGTTGTTGGATGGGGTTGGGAGTGATCAATTCCCAACTAAGAAAGTGTTGATCTACGGATGTGAGCATCCTACCACCAAGAGTGAGGTTTTGGGTGATCTCTTGTTAAGAGTAAGTTTTTTTGGGAGATCTCATGCCAAAGATGAGTTTTTGGGTGATCTCACGCCAAGAGAAGAGTGTTGGGGAGAGAGGTATGTTTTTCTCTCCTTCTATGATGCTTCTTAAATGATAAGTGCCACTGCAGATTGGAACATCCCAATTTGTAACCAATTGTAGCTAATTGAATGAATTATATTTCCGAAGATAAGTACCTGATACTATGGATCCATAATATAAACTATTGGAAACTTAGTTGAAATGAGAAAGTATCTATTTTAACCCCGGAAATAAACACCTGTGGGGACACAAGAACTCGTAATTCTTGTCGATACTAGGTGCTAGTGTTTTGCGTTGTGTTTATGATCCAAGTATGATTTTGAACCACTCTGTGATTGTGTGATTTTTCCAATTATGTATTGTGTTGTTTTTTTCTAGAGATTTGAGTTGTTGGAAGGGTGTTTTTTCACCCAATAGTTTCCCCCCTCATTTAAGGTGTATGTGATGAACGTAGGAGGATGTGGCCTAAATGAGAGGACATGAAAATTATGTGATTATTGTAGAATGGATACTGCAGGGGGGGTATGAAATGTGCATGGTAGAAACCGATGCGCATGCAAATAATATAGGCTAGAAACAAGTGTTATTATATAAGAGATAACATGCAATGTAATAAAATGTAGTAAACAACTATGAAGATAAGAGGTACTGCGAAAAGTGGGTTGCATATACATGGGACATCACCGACAATTTCATAAGAGAATTAGGGCTGAAGTGGCCATAAGTAAAAAATTAGAAAGCATAAAATAGGGCATAACTTGTAAGTAATATCAAACAATAACAATCAAGAAGGTACAAATAACCATGGTTGTATGGAATCCTGCAAGGAAAATGCTACACATGAAGCACCCATTAGCATGTTAAAAAGATAAGTAGTATGTCAAAGCATGTATATATCAGTGAAGAGTATAGTGATAGTAACCAAAAGAAGAAAATAATGTAACAATAGGACCTGTGATATGTAGAGTATGAGAGTAGCAAAGGTAGATTCCCTAGGAGCCTCGGTGGGATTGGGAAAGAGTAGTGTCGAGCATAATGCATTGTGTAAGAATATGTATAATTCATGCACTCACCTCAAGATACCACATGAAATCCCATGTGTGTATAGAAAAATATAATGACATACTAATTATCCAACTACCATAGGAAACAAAGTGCAATATGTAAATAGTATAAGCTAACACGAGTAAATGTAGCCAAGATTTGCAGATGCTATGTGAAAGTGATGGTGTGCTACGATATGCAAGATGTGTAGATGAGGTGATCCACATTTCCCCCGAGAAAATGTGCATGACATGAGGTTCATTTAGGAATTACGCCCTCAATAGTCAAGTATGACCCGTAGAACACGAGTGCATCATCAGGTGGAAAAGGAATTGTATGTGATTGATATGAGATGTTAGGAAAGAATTATCGTGAAACACGGAGCGTGAATCAAACTAAATAAACCGAGAGTAGATGATAGATATGGCCAATAGTGATGGAGGGGGGAAGAAAGTGCGATGCCCTTAAGTGTGTGAGGGATAGAAAGCTATCTAACGATAGTGAAGAGTGAAGGCCCCTTATCTGGTATCTAAAGAGGAGAAGGCATGTGACCATGCTCTAGGACCAATAGTGTAGAAGAGTAAATATGTGTATGTGAGGGAGATCGATGTGGTAAAAGAGGTGGAGAACACCTATAAAAATGGGCTTCCCGAGTAGAGGAATTAGGCTGACGGGGTTGAGTAATGGATCGGTGAGGATGACGGGGTCGTGATGTAGGCCGTGTGCAAATGGGAGAGCTAGGTGCAGAGATAGATTTAGGCTTGAGAGATATAGGAGGCCTAGATGCCATGGTGACAACGAAAAGAGGAGAGAGTGGGTCTAGGTAATGGTGTGTGCCATGGAATACCTTGAATGGTGAAAAATTTCTTGTTACGAATGAGTGTAAGACATAAATGGAGCATGGAAGGGATATCTTGGGTAACCCAAAGCCAAGGGAGACCTAAGACCATATCACAATACTTGATTTCAGATGTAATGAGGAATGGTGTAGGTATGGTAAGGGACCCAACAATAATGGGAAGGATGACACATCCATAAGAATTGGGAACTAGAAATGTGATTTTAGAAATAGGAAATTTGATACCCAGTAAGAGTGTCATGGAGCATGCATTGGAAAGTGTCGAAGGATGGACCATAATATTGTTGATTATATGATTACCAATAGAAGTATCAATATGTAACTCATTAGAGGAAAATGTAACATGGTAATCATGATATGAAAATGCAATAATTGGTGCTGGTGTATCAACGGTAGTAATGAGAAAATCAAGTGGCCCCGATAAAGGGGAGGCACAACATGATATGCATGATTTGTAGAGGAATCAATATCCGTCTTGTCATGTATTGGTAATGGGTCATTGAATATTTTAAGCTTTGATTATTATTGACTGGTCTAGAAGTAGATGGCTCAAGAAGCTCAATGACATTGTTGTCGATAAAATATTGAATGAGATGTTTGAGCTTAAAGCATCAATTAATAGAATGCCTATTGCATTGGTGATAATCATAGTGTGTGTTTTCATTTTACTTATGGACACATGTTCGGGAATGGTCTAGATTGAGTGGTGGAGGGAGAGTAATTAGATTTCTTTCAATGAGTTGCGGTAATAGGAACCGAGGTGTGTAAGGTAGCTTAGAAAAATGTGCCTCGTGGATTATAGTTGAATCGTTGATGGTGTATAAATAATATTGATAGTGGCTTTAGAGTAGGTAGGCTTAGTGGATGGGTTTAATGCAAATTTGGATTGAAACTTGTTGGAAGAGGAAGTGGAAGAAGTATCATAATACTTCAATTTTTCCATAGATAACAATTTATTTTTCCATAATTTGAGCTTATGATATACAATTGATCAAAATAAGGATAATTCTCAAATATGAAACTCTCTTGGAGTAGAGGAAAAGAATTTGAATGAATAGGTCTTGTAATTTTGAATCAACTAGGACATTGGTCATTTTGGCAAGGTTGTTCTTATACCGCAAGACATAGTTTGCAATATGTTCATTAGATCCTTGTTTGATTTTAGCTAGTTGTGCATAAGATATCTTAGTGCCGATGTTCATAGAAAAATGAGCAAGGAATGAATCAACTAAATATATAAAGGATATTACCTAATGGATAGGTATATCATAGAGCCATCACATAACATAGTCATGCAATATTTGAGGAAACAATTTAGTCAATAGTGTAAGCTCATTGACATAGTCAAAACATATAATGTGGAAGGATCGAAGGTTCTCCCGAGGGTCGTCATGGCCATTGAAGGTGGGAAGATTAGGTGCGATGAAGTTAGAAGGAAACAAATAAGAGGAGATGACGGGTGCAAAAGGGCTATGAAGGAGTGAGGAATCTAGATATGGGGAGGAATTTAAAGTGGCTTGTTGTAATTGGAAAATTTGGGATTATAAGTAGTGGTATAAAGAAGTTAGGTCATGAGTTCTTGAAGAGGAGCCAGGTTGTGTATGGTAACTATTGGGAGGAATACGAGGAACATTGGTGGTTGTAAATAATAGAAACAAGAGTGGTGGAAGGTGGTGCGGAAGTCAAGGTGATTGAGGAGGAACCAATGACAGGGGAGTGTGGTACCATCTAGATATTTTTTTGTAGCGATTATAACATTTAGGACATGCAGAATATGCGTAGGGTGATTGCGTAAATAAAAATAGAAATTAGTGAGCTTGTCAAGTTGATCTTAATTGACATTAGGTCTTCATCGTATGAGTGTTCATTATCAAAATATTCAATGTTTTCAAGAGGAATGTAGATTGAGCTAATCAAAGGATTATCAAAGTCAACCATCGGTTTAAAGAACTTACGGGCAGATGGGGGAAGCTCAATGTGCTCAAGAGGACTAAAATGACCACTATGGGTGATGGACATAAAATAAGGCCTTGAGGAAAGGTAGGGTTCAAGTGAATGAGTTCATCGATGCTTTAAGATAAATTGAATTAAATCTAATTTCAGAGTAACTATTATAACAAATGATATTGTGCTAATTATGTATAGTATGCACAAGAAATAAGCATTCAAAGAAGTAAAAATCTAAGCAAATGAGAGGGTGAAATATGCCTTAATCGATTTCGTGTAACTCGGGAGTGATCTGAACTATGTATATGCTTTGGAAGGACTAGGAACAATGTCACCAATACTAGATGAGGGTTCATAACCCTAGGGATGTACAGGAAAGAAGCGTTTGCATGAGGATAAGAGTTCCCTAGGTGCTAGTGACTGGTTTAGGTGCCTATTTCTTCTCGGATGCTAGGAATATGGCCTTTTTAGGACCGAAGGTCTTCAATTCTAATCATTATTTTTCACTTTGGTTTTGTTGTTAGATCTTTGATCATACATGTAACCTACAAAACAAATGTCTACTCTGCACATTTCCGAAACCCCATCAAATGTAATAAAAAGATGTAAAATGTGGAGTTGGATGACCCCGGCGGTCACCCAAAGAGTGAACTTACAATCGAGCGCTGTACTACATCTCAGAGTACATGTAGTTCTTTATGTGTACATGTATGTGTTCCATGCCCTAGGTTTCCCTTGTGCAAGTTGCACAATGATAGAGGGCTATATCTAAATTGTACTAAGTATGCAGAATGTGTGTGACGGAATAGAATAAACTCCCCTCTTATGCTATGTATGAAGACCAATACAACCCTTTTCTCTTGTATGAATGTGCTAGATGTATGCTTTGTAGTGCTCTTATACCCTTGTGCAAGCTTAGGTGGTGATAGATAATGTTTATAGTGCTTGGCCTCTTAATTGAGAGAGAATTAACTAAGTATATATATGATTTCTTTATTTTAATTTCGTAATTGACAAACCCAAAGGCCGAGCCAAAGTATTAAAAGGTGACTAAGAAGTGAAAAGGACTGAAAATATTATGAATAAGAAAGAGAGGGACATGGGTTCCTAGAAAGGATAGGAGTGCTTGGGCACTAGTGTCTGATGCCACATAATATAAATTAGTCAAGTGTTTGCAGAGCTGTAAGATGTGTAAGACTAGTAAAATGTAAGAGATAAAGCAATCAAAATGCTAAAGGGAGTTGTCAACCACTAGTTTTATTGCTTAGGAATCATGTATACATTTGTATGCTTTATGACCTATAAATGTACCCAAGTGCATATATTTTGTGTCTACACATTTCTCTCTTAGTAACTCTCATATCTCTGCAACTCCTTAGGGAATTTTCCCATAAAAAATCTAGAAACATGACTTTCAAATGCTTGTATTTAATTATTTGTTATAAGAAAACTCTTCATGTGTAATAATCAAATCCCATGTTCCTAGTATCTCTTGTACCAAATTAGATCACAACAAATTACCAAGGATTATGTTGAAAATTTTATTTGTCCATTTGTCTTTGGTTGATACATAGAATTAAAATACAACTTTATGTTTTTTTATTACACAATGTTCACTAAAAGAGGTTAGAAAACTTAGTATCCTGTCATATTTAAAATTGCATTGAAATACATACACCCTACAATTTTTCCTAAAAATAAAATTAGCTATATACATAACATAATTGGTTTTCTTACAAGAAATAAAATGATCCATTTTTTAGAACCTATCGATAAAAAAATATATATACTCATGATCCTTCTATATTATAGGAAATGAAAAAGTGAAATCCAATACTTAGATATATCTTCTTCTAAATAAAATTTCAAATTTATTCTACTTCCCACTTCTATTTTTTAAGACAAATTAGTAAGTCTATACAAATTCAACCCATTTCAAGTGTTCATAATTTATCTTCCCTCACTAGGTATGAATTGTAGTTCTTTGTGATCTATATATAACACATAATCTTTAGGAAAAATGTATTTCATGCACTTCTTCAGATCTTGCACTATGGCATAACACTCTTGATCGTAAATTAAATATATTATTCTCAAATCATTTGGTTTCTCACTAAAATATATGATGGGTTTGGATCCATCGATCAAACATTGAATAATTGAAAAAGATGGCGATATTAGAAAATAATCACAATAAGGATTCAAACTCGTTGTCAAGGTGTTAAATCATACAAAAACATCTCACAAAAGATAGCTAAAATATATCAAAGATGACATAATTGGTGATAGGAGATCTTGCACATAGATCTTGAATACAAAAAAATTGAGAAATCTAGAATAAATCTATGCAAGCATATTGCCAATTTGTCAAAAAGGCCATTATCAAATTATACGAGATTTGAAAAAAATAGGGACTATTAATTGGAAATATAAATTATGTATAGATGATGCACTTAAATGATGAATGCACCTTGTTGATAGAGATAGGGTTTCACAATATGCACATAAAATATGTGAGGTTATGTGTTCTATGTGACATGCTCAAAACAACACAACATTTTACAAGTATTTATTCAACTAAATTTAAATATTTTTGGGTTATATATGATTGCAAGTGGAACCATATGCTTCTCAATCAAATACCATGGTGACTAGTCCCATAAACAAGATGGATAAGAAAAATAATTCCTTGTAAGTGTTTACCAATACCTCTATCAAAATGACCCATGAAATGGAATATGTAAGAACCTAAATTATTAACATGCTTCTCAAATGGGCCAACCACATATATAGGTAGATTTAAGGAGGAGGGTGCAATAGGTGTAATAATATGTACATAAACTACACAAGTTAACTTCTAATCTCATAGACCGTATTAAAAAGTACATCACAAGGGTGTGCACAAGAATCAAGAGAATCACATATGTTGATATGATGGTCTAGTATCAATGGAAGAGTGTCCATAGTCTCAATATTACACAACAAGTGTGAAATTGTGTATTGCATTGAGTGGATAAGGGTATCTATTCCATAAATTAATGAGAGAAACATGGATGTTTACTTCTTATGTTTCTTAGTCTCTTCAACATATTTAACCATATCATCGTGAAATGCACATGTATTTTAAAGAATAACATGTCAATTTCATATTGCATGTTGTTATTGGTCCGCATGAGGGTGTGGAGGTCATGACATAAATCCAAATTACAAGAGGAAAAAGATTAACTCATATCAATTTAACTAGGAACAATATTGTAGGCTATGGATCCAGTATCATGCATGATATTGTAAAAGGTGTATAGTTTTGTACACATATTATCCATTTTTGATTATATTGTCTAGAACTTGGAAGAAAGGAAAAGAAACAATCATAACGAGGAAAAATCATAGAAAACAAGTATTTGTGACAAATAACAAGGAAGCATAAATTGGAAGAATATTATACAAAGTTGATTGAGAAGAATATGGAGTCAAAAGAATGGTAAATTGTACTAGTAAATCGACAATTCAATTAATACAAAATTACCTTGAAAATAATGTTTAAAGAAGACATATATCAAATTTGGATATCTACAAATTACAATGAATTCCTTACTACCATGACCATAAATTGAAGGCTTGGATCCATTGTAATACCTAAAATCGAAGTGTAAAATTAAACATGACATTTCATCTCATATCAAATTTTCCCAAAGATTATAAATGGAATCTTTTTTCAAATGAAAAGTATATCCTAAATTTCAATATAACATTTCACCTTAAGTCATTTATACTTCTCCTTGAGTGATCATAAGACGCGTTTTGCACTATATCCATCATAAGTGAAGATTTAGTTCCCATTATAATGCCCTCTATTTAAAATCATAACTTAAATTTAAACATGAAATTCCATTTCATATTATTGTTTTTCTTAATAATTGTAATGCTCGCATTTTTTTGCTCATGTTTTTGTTCTTTGTCCGGTGCTGAATTTTCTTGTGTGCTCGGTGCTCGACACTGGCCATGACTTGGGTTGCCCATATAATGGGCTCCTCCCGGTTATTCTTTCGATTGCGGATCAAGTCCCTATCATTCACATCAAGGATGAAGATACCGACTCCTCCATTTGACATCTCTTTGATTGAGCCCTAATTTGTAGATTTGTTGGTTATTGGCCAAAAGATCATGATTTGTTGAATTGGTTGAAGAAGAATCAGAGCATATCATCCTCAAACCAGGTAAAACTTCTTCCTCAAAGGTTTTTTCAAGTAAATTTTGTAAATTCAATAGCTAGAGATGACACCTTTCATCTAGGCCATGGTTTATGGGTTGGGCTGGCTGCTTATGAAACCATGGGTTGAAAATTTCAAGCTCAGTCTAGAAAATATGAATAAGGTACCCGTTTGGACAAGGTTATATGGTCTTCCTACCAAATTATAGAATGAGAACACATTTTACCTATGATCCGGAGGATTTTTCACTATGAAAATTTTCCCTAAAATTCCCTAAAATTGGACCATGCTGAAGGGCTTATTGAGTCCTTTTTGACGGTATGCTGAACTCCAGAAACGGAGTCCGTATGCAAATTCTATCGCCGGTCAAAGATGGGTCTCCAAACAGGTCAACTCTGGTCAATAGGTCAACCAGTGGACCAATGACAGGGTGACACGTGGTAGTTGGTGATGAGGAAAAATTGATGGTACTGTAATGTTTCAAAATTAGTTCCATGGTATAGATCTCATCGCAAGCTTTCCGATGCATTTTGAACGGACCAAATCTGAGTTCGTATGCGAAAGATATGCATAGTCAAAGTTGTGGTCAAATGATGACGTGGCACACTCTAACGTGGACAAATGGCATATTATGGGCATGACACTTGGCAGGTTTGTAGTGGATTTAGATTTAAAAAATAATTGTAAAAATCTATTTAATCCATTCCATGTGAATAAACTCAAATCCCATGGTATAAGGAGGATTTTGTGGCCAAAAAGCTATTTTAAGGCTTATCTTATCTCTTTCCCACCAAACATGGGGTCAATGGCTAAATTGGGCGCCTAAACCTATGGAAGGGGGATTTGAACCCTTGACCTATGCCAAAATAGTAATCAGCCTTACCAAGCCGCCACTTTGTAGCAAGTGATAGAGAAGGAGATCACATCTATTTAAAGGAAGCTTTTGGTAGGTTGGAAGGGGGACAGCGAAGGACCAGTTTGTAGAGATCACAATTTTTGAGGCACTTATGGTCCGAATTAGGACTTGGTGTAAAAATGAAAGTTGTTCAAAATTATGAGCACCTTTGTCCGTAAAGGGAACAAACAAAGAAATATCAGTAGGAGCCACAAATGAACTTGGGAATGATTCTGTAAATTGCAGAGTTCCATGAGGTTTGAATCAACTCATTTGCAGGTATAAAGGTTTGTTAAGTCAATATTGAAGGGATATTGTACTTCATTGGATGTTTAATGGATCGATTCACTTTCTGTGAATTCGGAGATGTAGCCTTCGGGTGAACTCCGTTATCAATTTCTTGTATTGTGGATTTGTGCATTTCAGTTTTTAGAAGCTTTTTATCAGTTGAAATTCATCATTGGATTAATTTTATTAATTGATAAAATAAGTATAAAACTGGAGTAAATGGATTGAAGGAACTTTCAGTATCCATAACCCACAACAAGATTTGAATACACTTATCAGCTTAGATTCAAATGTCAGTTTGAGTGTATGATTAAAAATCAACTGTGAAGTAAAATGGATTTGTATTAGATTCAAGCTATTCACTTAAAGTTGAAAAATCAGATTAATTGGTCTTTTTGGAAGAGTTAAGGATTTGGGTTTCAAGACACCTAAAAATTGGATCAAATTAACTCAAGATCAATGTTGAGTCTGTAAATTTTAAAATCTGGAAATTTTCTAAGTACTTCAAAAAAATTAAGTACCATTTTCAGATCAACCTAGTTGGTTACACTCTAGGGAATATATTTTTACTACGAAACCTACCGAGTCCGGGCTCTTAGCGGCATATGTCGAATCTACATTAACCTTGACATTTCACAACCCCTTCCTAGATCCATATGTTTCAAATCAAAACAGAGAATGATCTCAAGATCTTGATTATGAGAATGTCCCTTTTGCTATAGAAAATGTGATCAACATGGACATTTTTTCCGCCAATGTCCCAAAATGAAACAAATTGAGTACCAAGATGAAGAGGGGTTTTCCAACCAAAAACAAAAAAACAAAAAAGGTCAACGACGATAAAATTATGGAACAAGATCATTCCCAAGGAAAAACTAGTGGATGTTAACATATAGTTGAAAAATAATTATGAAGTCCTTGAGACCAAAGAAGAGACCATTAGAAAAACCTCATAAATCACTAACCAAATTGATGGAAATGAGCAAGAGGATGGAGAAATTCAGGAATCTGAATCTGAAATAGATGAATAATTACAATTAAAAGATTGCACTTTGGAAAATCTAAAAGCATTATTAGATAACCAAGACTTGAAAAAATAGCGAGAAACAAAAAATACCACGAAAACCACCAAGATTGGAAAATTCAAGCCCGGTAGGCCTCCTTCCTCCAACTCTAGAAACTTGGAAGCTCTACTTAATATCATCAAAGGAAGCCAAAAAAAATCTCTGAAATATTGCAAAGACAAGAAATAGGAAACAAAAACCTCCCCCCATTGGACTTTGATGCCGATGAGAAAAGAAAAAAGAAAGAAGACATACCTTCAAAAGAAAATAAAAAATCACCTATTAAGCCAAACACCTTAACAAAAACGAGATAAAAACAATCAATGATTATTATATCATGGAACATGAGTTAGATAAATGCCCCGCACAAGCAGAGATTGTTAAAACTCTGCATTGAAAAGAAAACCTTGATATAATGCTAATTCAAGAGACTAAAATGGACTCAAATTCTCTCGCCAATCTCTTCAGTAAATTATGGCAACAAGGGAATTATACAATCAAATATGTTAGTGGTGTGTCTAGAGGTTTAGCCATCATTTGGGATTCTGTGAAGCTTCTTGGGAGATCTATTGATGATTGTCTTAATTGATAAATTGTTGAATTCCAGAATATTGCCTCCAACCATTCCTTCCTTTGTGCAATGTATATGGTCCCCAAATAAATACAGGAAGAGAAATATGTAGGATGTCACTTACAACTATAAAAATTCCTATCCTAGAGAAAAATAGGTATTTGGGGGAGACTTTAACTCCATTGCCCCCCCTTCTAAAAAAATCTGAGGTACTAATTCAATTTCCCGATCCACTTTTAAGTATTCCAAATTCATTGAAGAGGTGAATTTGGTGGATGTACCACTCAAAAATGAGCAATACACATGGGCTAATAAAAGGATTGGAAGAAATTATGTGGCTGAAAGACTGGACAAGTTCATCCTTAGCAAAGATTGGGTTCAACAATAGGTTTTTTTGAGTTTGAAATAGTTTGGGCCTCATGATATGATCATTGGCACATCTCTCTTTCCATTCTTCTAGCCCCCCTATTAGAAGGCCTTTTAAATTTGAACTCACGTGGATCAAGGGCATATCCCTCTTCAAAAATTTGAAGGTTTGGTGGGAGATGGACATTAATGGTACCAACATGTACAAATTAACTGAAAAACTAAAAAGAGTTAAGATGCATATATGGGAATGGAATAAGCATACCTTTGACAATGTTTTTGAAAAGAAAGATGAAATTCAAAATAGAATCACTTAGGTTGAAAAATAAATACAAGTAGGTGGATTCACGAAGAAATAAAAAAGGAGGAAAATTTTCTCTCGAGGAACTTGACATAGTCCTCCTTTAAGAAGAGATTTACTGGAAACAAAAATCCAGGAATAAGTGGCTTCGGGAAGGGGACAGGAACACTGGCTTCTTTCACAAGACCGCATCATAAGAAGAAATTTTAATAGAATCATCGATCAAACAAGCCTTTGGGGAGGAAATAAAAGACAACAATTATATATGTAGAGAAGCTATAATATACTTTCAAGAGCTTCTCATTGGTCCAAGGGAGACTTGTGACAATGTTAGAGCTCAAATTCTTAACCAAATTCCTACAATCATTACACATGATAATAACATGGATCTTAACAAGGACATATCGAAACTGAAACCAAAGAGGATTTCTTCTCCTTCAAGCCTGATAGAGCACATGGGCATGATGGGTTTCTAGCTATTTTTTATCAACATTTCGGGAGATCGTGGAAATGATGTTGTGGCTACCATTCGGGAATCTGAGGCCTCCAAGGAAATCCTTAATCGCATAATTTGACACTTATTGATCTTATTCCTAAATCTGAAAATGTTGAATCTTTCAATTCCTACAGGCCTATCTCTATGTGCAATGTAATTTACAATATCATCTATAAGGTCATGGAAAATAGACTCAAACCTCTTCTCCCAAAGATCATCTCCCTAGAGCAAGGTGGCTTTGTTGTTGGAAGAAAAATATTAGATGGCATTATCATAGCTCATGAGATGTTGCATTCGGTCAAATTTCAAAAGACATGCAATATGTTCATAAAACTTGATATGAATAAAGCTTTCGATAGAGTTAGCTGGGATTTTTTCATGCAAGTTTTAGAAAAAATGGATTTAATCAAGATTGGAGGAAGCATATTTTCATTTGCATCAAGATCACAGCTTAAGAACTCTGTTCTCATTAACTTGTGAGCCAATCTGGGTTTTTAGTTCCTCAAGAGGAATCAAGTAGGGTGATCCCTTATCACCCTTCCTCTTTATTATCATGGCCGATGCCCTTAGCCGATGGATTTCCTTCCTCAAATATAAAAGAAAGATATTTGGAACCTCAATTGTCAAAGGAGCCCCAAAAGTCATGCATTTCTAGTTTGCGAGATGATGTTGGGTCAATTGGTCAAGCCAACATCAATGAAGCTAAATCATTCAAAGATGCCATGGATCTTTATGAAGCTGCCTCTGGTCAACAAATCAACAAAAGGAAATCAAAATTCTTTTTCTTCAACACCAATAGGGTGGTTAAAATTATGATTTGTGTAATTCTTAGCATTAGCTTTGGTACTCTTCCCTACACTTATATTGGAATTCCCTTTTTCAAGGTAGAAATATTCTTGGAATTTGGCAATCCATTATTGATAAGATACAAAAATAATTAGCAAGTTGGAAAGGAAAATGGTTTTCTCTAACAAAAATAATTCAATTAATTTCATTCTGTATTCAAGATGTGCTAATCTATATGATGCCCATCCTTCCTATCTCGACCAAAGTTCAAAATATTATCAAATCCATTCAAATTAAATTTCTCTAGAGTGGGACTTCTGAAGAAAATAAAATTCCTCTTGTCAAATGGGAAAAAACTTGTCTTCTAAAGGATATGGGTGGATTGGGTTTCGATTAAACAAAGATATGAACCTAGCTCTTGGAGCTAAACCGATCCAGAGAGAATTTACATGGAACCAAATTCTCTTTGAAGCATTATTATCAGGGAAAAGTATCTATATATCATGGTACCTGAAAGAATATTTACTACTCGAATCATCTGATTGTGTCCCAAACCTGGAATCTCATGACCAAATATCTCCTGATTATCGAACCCTTGTTGTGATGGATGGTGGAAAGAGGAACTAAAGTTAACTTTTGGATTGATGCTTGGATTCTAAACACTCCTTTGAATTCCTAGAATCTGAATAATCTTCAAGCCTTGGTATGGATGATAGATTAATAACATGGTTTATAATTATATAAATTAGGAGCATAATGGATGGATTGAATTAAAAGTGCCACCTAAATTACAAACAAAGAAATCATCTCTCATTAAAATTCTCCAACCATTTCATTTTTCCGATACGGTGATGCGCTGATCTGGACTAGGGATAAATATAGACGATATAGTGTTAGAGGTGGTACTCCATCATCACTAATCAAAATAGAGAGATTCCTTTCTTTCATGTGTAAAAATTTTGGTTCCAAAAATGTCTTCCTAAGGAAAATACTTTTCTATGGACTTCCTACTTTGGGAAAAATCCTTACTCAAACTAATCTTTGCAAGTGTGGCTTCACCGGTCCTTCCCAATTCCCTCTTTGTTTCAAAGATGAGGAAGATTCTAGCCATCTTCTTATTTACTGCAAGTATTCTTCTGTCTTTTAGCATAAGATTCTTGAAATATTTAATCTTCCATTGGTGCTCCCTGATTCCATCATAAGGCTCATCTTAGGCTAGAAATTCAAACTCAAATCTATTCCTCTCCTTCAAATCTAGAATTCAATTCTAGCCATAGTCTGTTGGAATGTGTGGTTGGAGAGAAACAAGAGAATTTTCAGAGGTGAAAGTAAAAATAATGATTGTATTCTCTCACTGATTATAAGATCAATTGAGGAATTAATCATGACATGACATGATAAGAACCTTGCATACAATAAATCTATAAATTACAGAAGATAACACAACACCAAATATATGTGGGGCCAAGATGCCCTAATAATCAATATATGTAGAATAATACCCTTAAGGTAGGGCAACACCATACAATGCTCCTTAAGGAAGGAGTAACTCCACAATCTCCCAAGATGGGAATCCACTTCGAGGGGACACCTCCAATATACCTATACCAAGTAGAAGACTCAACTCATACATCCCTCCCATGCTCATAATGATACTCACATCCTTTAAATAGGATGGGTAACACCTAATCCCAATGTAGGCCGACCCATTACCCAATATAATTAATTCCTACATGTCGGCATCTCCATCAACCCACATACAATATAATATTATATCCCATGTGAACCCATACATATAACTAAGGGGATGTGTGCCACATGCCGGCATCTCCATCAACCCATATATATTATATTATCATATCCCAAGGTATATAGCATTACCTCCCTCTTTGACATGTTTCGTCCCCGAAATAGAAGAAGAAACCATATAATGAGTGCACTTTAAATTATTACACACTTGTCGTCATGCACAATCATCCAACCACCCATATGAAATCCTATGGGGTGATGTTGCTCCAAACCTGATTCCATATTCCCTTGTGCTCATCTGATTCCATCCTAGTCCATATGTGTTCCTCCTTGACATCCATGTATATCCATAATTTTTTTATTGATAAACGCTTTTAACCGGAGCTATGAACCGGTGGGGAAAGGGACCCCAACCCAACAACAAGAAGAGGAGGGGAGAAGAAAGAAGACGGGTGAAGAGAAAAAGGAGGCGAATGGAGGAAAGGAAGGCCGAGACAAGAGCAACAGATGAGCCTAGAGAAAGGCGAAGGCTCCATCCGATTAACCAGAAGATGAGCCAGCCCACGAAGAAGCCGCATGCAACAAAAAATGGAAGGCAGACAAAGCACGATCTTTGAGTTCATTCAGTTGATCCACCGCGGAATGAATAGGGAAGAGGGCCGCATCGATGTCGACCACCGGAAGGAAGCGTTGATCCAAGGTTGGGTGAAAGTTTTGAGCAAATGTCACCAGATCTCTGTATTGACCACAGAGCCAACGAATGTCTCGACCCGATCCAATGGCCTGTTTGTCAACTTCCTCCACCCACAGTAGAGGATCCAGTGGAGAGAAATCGCGAGTTGAGCTTGCAAGCCGACGCGGTGAACTGCATATATTTGATCTAAGGCAACCCGTTCGACGTCCAGTATTAGAATGTAACAGTAGGCAGAATGAGACAAAAGCGGAAGTGATGTCTCGAATCGAGTTCGGGAAACGAGTATGGAATTGAAAAGAATCTATAAGGATTGCTTCGATATCCTCGGCCTCTTCAGGCAAGGAGAATTTGAAGATCATTGCAAGCCGATGCCTCACAATCACCGAGACATCAGCCAATTTGCGAAACCTGTCCCGGAGAGCCACAAATGGGAAACCGACGAAAGACATTGCACCAAGAAGAAGTAGAATAGGGGCCAAAAGGGAAAATTCTGGAGAGAAGAGAACGAATAAAAAGGAAGTGGCGTGTGAGAAGGAGGTTGAAATGACCCTGGAAGAAATGGGGGTGACAGGAAGCCTGCGGACGTGACTGAGAAGACCTGAACCGCGTGTGAGGGAACAACGGTAGGAAAGAAGCAGAGGAATGCCACCGAAAGAAAGAAGAGATGACAACTCACACCAAAGAACTGCCAAACGCAAGAAAGACTCCGTCAGGCTACCCGGAAGTACCATCTCGATCATGGGAAAGAAGGAAGGGGAAACCTTGCCAATCATGAGCAGCTACTGGAGGAAATACAAGTAGAAGGATTGTCAATGGTGAAGTTAGCTAGAAAGTCTGCGGCACGATTGGCTTCTCAAAAATTGTGGGAAATATTCCAGAAATGGATTTTGCCAAGCCAATGAAGGATTTGTGGGATGAAGAGATTCAGCTTCCACGAAGGGGAAGCACCTCTGGAGACTGCAAAAATTAGGATTTGGGAATCCCCTTCAATAGATAGTTTTGAACAACCAAGATAAGCCGCCATCTTGACCCCTTCAAGAAGAGCCTAGGCTTCTATGCGAATTACAAGTGCCCTCTTTGAGAGGGAAGGATCCTGCTTTGATGAGGCGACCTCGATCATCTCTGAGAATGCAGCCAGCTCTGGATAAACCAGGATTACCTCTAGAAGCTCCGTCAAAATTTAATTTCCAATGACCCTTAGGAGGAGGATGCCACCTGATTTTCTTCCTTTGAATCATTTTTTCAATTTGAGAGAGCCCTTTTCGAACAATTGACCCAGGTTTAGGAAGTTTGATCAGGGGCCAATGATGAAGGATTGAGAGATCCTTAGAAGAGAAGGAGGAAAAGGTGGGACACTTGGCATTAACACACTCTCGAAATGGCCACCTCGAGCTTTGTAAGGAAGGTAGGAAGCTCAACCGCTTGCTCCCTAAAGAGACGGAGGTTTCATTCCCACCAGATATGCCAGAGCAAAAAATAAGGGCTGACATGCCAAATAGAGCTAAACAGATTTTGGTGTTAAAGGATGGCCAAGAAGAAAGATTAGCTACAATGCTTTTGCAAGGGACCCAGGAGAGGTTTAATTTGTTAAGAAGCCATCCCAAAGAGTGGGAAGCAAAGGGAAAAACAAGAAGAGGTGATCTAAGTCTTCCTCCGCAGCACCGCACAAAAGGCATTTAGAGGGGCCAGAGAAACCCCATGAACGCCTTTTAGCTTGAGTAAGTACCTTCTTGTTCAAAACTAACCAACCAAAATATGCAACTTTCGGGGTGATGTTGGGATGCCAGCAACCGAGAGAACTCGGAGTCCCCTTACCTTCTTGAGAGACAAGAATGTTATAACCGGCTTTAACTGAATAGGAACCGGTGGAGTCACCAACCCAAAGTAAACAGTCATCTCTGTTGAGAAATGAAGCATTTCTATCCTGAATTGAATCCATGAGGAAGGTAGAATCATGAGCGGAGGCTCCAATAGATGAGAGGTCTTTCCAAAGCCAAGAAGGTGAACCATCAGGGTGTTGGCAGCCATAATTTGAGACTAAAGTACCCAAGCACTGTTTGGAAGAATTCATTACTCCGTTGAGGGTAGGAAATAGATTGAGTGGGGGATAACCATTCCAACTTTCATCCCAAAAGGACACAAACCGACCGTTGTTTAACTTCTAGGTGACCATCTCAGCGATGAGAGTTTTGGAGTTACACAGGAAATTCCAAATATGTGAGCCTCTCAGTAACTCGGAACAAGAAAGAAAATAATCATGCCGTTGGCCTTCGAGATACTTGTGGGAAAGAACCTGGAAAGTGAGTCTGCTGGCTTCAGAAATGAAGTTCCACACCAATTTAGCACCAAGGGCCTTATTTTGAAGGGCGAGATCTAAGATACCCATACCGCCCAATCTCTTTGGAAGCTTTACCAGATCCCAGTTAGCTAGATGGAATTTGCGCTCAATGCTGTGACCTTGCCATAAAAAGGTGCGTGCCACTTTTTCAATTTTGAGCAGGACAGATTTCGGAATCTGTAAAATAGATAACATGTAAATTGGAATTGACAGGAGCACCGAGTTGATGAGAAGAACGTGGCCAGCCAGAGAAAGCCATTTTCCTTTCCAAGATAGTAGTTTGGAAGAAAGAGAATTTAGGAGCCCGTTTTAGAGGTGCGCCTTTCCTTTGCCATGGAAAAGTGGAATTCCCAAATAAGTATGAGGGAGACTACCTAAATATAAGGTGAGGAGCCACGTTGAAGAAGAATATAACAGATTTGTGAAAGTTTAAAACTTGACCCGAAGAGAATAGGAATCCAAAATGGAAGAAAGGCGTCTGGCTTCAGGGACAGACCCTTGGCCAAAAAGAAAGGTGTCATCCGCGAATTGCTGATGAGAAAGAGGAGGGAGGTTGGAAGTGATGTGAAGACCTTTTAGAGAACCCTCTTGAATAGCAAACTTTATGCCGCGACTGAGAGCTTCCGCTACCAAGGTGAAAAGGAAGGAGGAGAGCGGGTCTCCCTATCTAATACCTCTACTACTCTGAAAGAAGCCTTCCATGGAGCCGTTCACGAGAACAGAAAAACGAGGGGAAGCTATGCAATTAAAAATCCATTTACAAAAGTGATCACCAAAACCCATAGCTTGCAAAGATTTGAGGAGGAACCTCCAATTAACATGATCATAGGCCTTACTGAAGTCAAGTTTCAACAACATACCTGCTCTAGAGGAATTATGAAGAGAGTGTATTAACTCGTGAGAAATAATAATACCCTCAGTGATAGACCTGCCCGGAATGAAACCACTTTGTTCCCGGGCAACCAATTTGTGCAACAGGGGGCAAAGCCTATTAGCAATAGCTTTAGATATGATTTTATAAGAAGTGTTACACAAAGATATGGGTCTAAAATCATCCAACGTCTCAGCCGGGGATTTTTTAGGGAACATGCAGATGAAAGTATGATTGAGATTACCTAATATCTTCCCTGAAATCCTGGATTCCTCGACAGCGTGCCAAACGGAGGGACCAACAATATCCCAAAAATCCTGAAAGAAGGATGCTGGGAAGCCATCAGTCCGGGGCTTTATCCCGTTTCATAGAAAAAATAGTTTTCCGGACCTCCTCCAAAGAAAAGGGCGAAATAAGCATATCATTATCAGCATCCGTTATAGAAGATGGTATCTGCGAAAGGAATTGGGACTGCACACCAACAGGGGATGCCGTATCATTCAGGAGCTTCCTAAAGAAATCCACCGCTTCTGTTTTGATCTGAGCTTGGGAAGAAGCAACGGTGGAATCTTCGAGCTTGAGAGTGGAGATATAGTTGAAATTTCTTCTAGCTTTGACTGAGGCGAAGAAGAACTTGGTATTCTTATCCCCATCCAACAGCCAAGTTTCTCTAGATTTTTGACGCCAAAAGTTTCCTCTTTCAGAAGGAGATCGCCCAGATCCTTAAGGAGAGATTTTTCTTTTTGGAAATCCTCCTGAGTCATCCCATGGTCCAGAATGGACTCATTAAGGGTGCGAAGATCCTTCTCAACTCTGTGTTTTTCTTGGAAGATGTTTTTAAAATTTGAATAGTTCCAGCATTGTAATTTAGCTTTCAACAACGACAATTTTTTGGAGAGTTGGAACATCCTAGTCCCTTTGACAATAAAGGAATCCCACCAGACCTTGACCAACGGCTTCAGAGAGGAGTCATGAAGCCACATGTTCTCAAATTTGAAAGGGGATCTACACGGAGGAAGGTCGAAATTTAGAACCAAGGAGATAGGAAAGTGGTCTGAGCCGGAGAGAGGGAGAACAAAGCTTTTTAGAAGGAAGTTATTTTGCAGCCAATGTTCAGAAACTAGGAATCTATCTAGACGCACTAGGGAACTGGATCTCCTATTATTCCATGTGAACCATCCCTTACAGGGCTCCATGTCAACTAAATGAGAGGAGGAAACGAAGGAAGTAAAATCCACCTGGGAGCAAGGCTGCCATTGTAAACCTCCACACTTATCACGATCGGAAAGGGTAGCATTAAAATCACCTGCGACAATTATTTTGGAGACTACGTCGGAAGTCGAAGCAGACTTAGGCGATTCCAGAGAGCTCTTTTCCTAATCGGAGAGGAGGGACCATAAACATTACATAGGAAGAAGAAATCCTCGAGTGTTTAATCATAACTTTACACCAAATGAAATTAGAATCAACAAGAAGGGGCTCAATCGCGCAACTGCTAGATTTCCACAAAATGCCAAGACCACCCGAGGCACCTACAGAATTTGAGAAGCAGCCTTCCCAACCTTTCCATTTTCTGAACCATCCACTTTTGCATCCATCTTCTGACATTTTTGTTTCCTGAATCAAGCAAATATCCACTGCAACATCCGAGGCGTAGCGTCTTAACAGACGCTTGCTTGTTAGGGGCATTAAGGCCCCTAACATTCCATGAAAAGAGGATCATATTTGCTTCAGAGAGGACTCGCCTCTCCTACTCGTAGATGGGAAGAAAGAATGCAGTTGAAGTTGCTTCCCGTTCGCAACTTCGTTGAGAGAGAGCTTACTTTTGTTAGGATGACCAAGAATGCTTTTCGGTCCATAATCCACGTTGAGCAAAGGTGGAGTGGGAAGAAGCGGACCCAGCGACTAGTTATTCGGAGAAGGATTCTCGGTAGTGTCCTCTAGGTGTCCTGGGGGTCTCCTTCTTTAGACTGGAGAAGATCATCTTTGTCAATAATCCATTTCTCTAAGGTGGATGAGCTACCTCCCATACCAATGGAAATGCCTTCGTGGAAAAGGGACAGAATCCTAGTAGAGTCCTTAACAACGGTAGACAGCCGTTTCTTTAACAAGGGAGAAAGTATCGGGGTCCAGAGCAAGGGGTTCAAGAGCTGGCGGGGGAGAATGAGGGACAACGGGCAGAGGCTGCGAGGGAAGAGAGTGTGGGGGTAAGCGGGCGTGAGGCAGATGGAGGGAGGGAAACTTTCCGCCATTGCAAGGCACTGTTAAAAGGGGGGTTTTTACAAAGTTTACGAGTGTGACCTGGCTTTTGCACTTGAAACAGAGGTTGGACAATCCTTCGTATTCTACTTTCTGCTTCCAAAGACCAGATGGGGAGTTGATATGAATGACTTCCTGAAGCTTAAAAGAGGGATTGATAGAGATGCATATTCTGGCAAAGGAAGAGAGAGTACCGTTCAAAGAAACAGGATCGATGCGAATGACACGACCCAGGCTTGTGCAAATTTTAGTGAGAATGGGAGCAGACCAAAACTCACTGGGCAAGGAGTAAAGTCTTATCCAAACTTGGTGCCCATCTGCGTCCGCTCTGTTGCAATCAAAGAGAGGCTCCCAATCGCGGATCACAAGGCCTGAGTCGGAGAGGAGAAAATCTTTCCTGTCCATAGTGTCGTTCTTCTGAGCAGCGCTTCGAAAGAGCACTAAGAAAAAACCTTTTTCAAGGAAGCGAATACTCAGGCCGCTACCCCACTGAGTTTCGCACCAGTTTCGAATGCCAGAAAATGAAAGCCTTCTCCCGATAAACTTTGCAAAAATAGCTCTCGAGTAAAAACACTTAGTTTGTGCAGCAAAGGCGACGTCTTCAACCAGGGACACTGAGGGAATATCATCCTGAAAGGCGTGCATGTCACAATCCGTCGGAATCAAATCTGACATAGAACCTGGGGACCCAATCTTTTTTTCAGAGCTTCCGACAAGCCCTGGCCCACCTTGGGCGCCATTGCCTGCGTCCCGGGGGCGTAACCAGAGGACCGTTGTTGGGACATGGATTCAAAAATGTGGCCGTTCTGAAACACGACGGAATCTCCTCTTGGCCATCCGAGCTCCTTAAATATTTTAATCGAGGTTGTGTATATCCATAATTATTATTCATGTGATTATGTGTCATATAATTATTGTTCCATTGATTCCATGTATAGCCAAAATTATTACTCCTCCAATTCCTTGTATATCCATATAGATTGCTGCCCTTGTGTGTCCTAGCATGTCTCCATGATTTTTTCCTCTCATGATGATGTGGGTGTCTATATGGTGCCTCCTTCGTATACTCAACCTTATCAACCTTTTCCTCAACTTTCTTGTCCTCTTCCACCTTGTTTGTTACTTCTTTTTTCTCTTGAGTAGAGAAATTATTTGTGACTTTATGTTCTTCATCCTATCCTTTTGATTCATCATTATTCCCTTCTTCATCATCTTCAAATTCATCTTCATGATCCAATTTTACATTACTTTTTTCTTTGCTAAGTGTGATATCTTGCAATGTAATTTTCTTTCTCTTGTACCATAATTTCATGAATTTCTTTTGCACATTAAGATTAATTGTTCCCAATCTCTAACCAAGGATATCCAAGAACAATATCCATACCATCCATATCTAAAGCATAAAAATCTGAATGTAAAACATATTTATCCATAGAGAGCTTTAAATCTTCAAAAACTTGAATATGCTTACCATCCACTTGAGATTCCTTAATATGTTTTGCTTGTACATGTAGATTTTGAGCTACATCCATATTGATGAAGTTATATTTGCTACTAGGGTTTATGGAAACAATTACATTTTTCCTTTGAATACACCCTTCAAACTGAAATATTGAAGCTTCCTTCTTTGGAGATGCACTATCATGTGTAACAACTTCATCATCAACATTTTCTTCTTCTTCTTCTTCTTCTTCTTCTTCTTCTTCTTCTTCTTCTTCTTCTTCTTCTTCTTCTTCTTCCTCACTATTATCATTAAATTCTTCTTTTGTTTCCCATCTGTCCATGAAAACTTGTTCCAGTTCCTCCAAGGACCAATTAGACTTTTCCTTTTCTAACTCAGAAAACCAAATCTGTGCAGAGCCACTAATCCACAATTTGAAGAACCAAATATCTAATGGTTTAGAGAATTTATGCCTAAATTTGTTCCACCATTCTCTAGCATCAATCCTGTTATCTCCAAAAAAAGTTACCATCCCCATGATCCACAAAACTAGGGTTTTAGGAATAGACCCTTTTGATCAAAACTTGTTCTAACCCTTTCGGCTAAAATTCGGCCAAAAATTAGAAATCACAAAACACAAACCCCAATTTAATTTTTGAGAGGTTTCTGAAAATGTAAGAAATTCAGAAAAATTCCTCAAATTGCGGCCTAAGGAGCAAAATATTGAAAAAACATAAAACTATAATAACTTTGACAAAATAGATCCAAAAATTCTGAAATTTTTACCATAGATTTTTAAAGGGGATTCACAATTCTGGTAAAAATTTAGAAAGTTATTTCCAAAAAATACAGCCTGTAAAGCAAATTTAGGTGAAACCCTAAAAATGCAATAACTTCCACAAAACACTTCAAAAAATTCTGAAATTTGGACTGTATATTTATAAAACCATTTCAAAACTGTGGTAAAAATTTGAGAAAATATTCGTATCCATTTCCAAAATATAGCCGAATCAATAAAATTAGGGTTTAGACCCAATTTATTTTTTTTTGCCGAAATCGATGCTCTGATACCACTTGATAAGAACCTTGCATACAATAAATCTATAAATTGTAGAAGATAACACAACACCAGATATATGTGGGGCCAAGATGCCCTAATAATCAATATATGTAGAATAATACCCTTAAGGTAGGGCAACACCATACAATGCTCCTTAAGGAAGGAGTAACTCCACAATCTCCCAAGATGGGAATCCACTTCGAGGGGGACACCTCCAATATACCTCTACCAAGTAGAAGAATCAACTCATACATCCCTCCCATGCTCATAATGATATTCATATCCTTTAAATAGGATGGGTAACATCTAATCACAACGTAGGCCGACCCATTACCCAATATAATTAATTCCTATGTGAGCCCATATAACTAACTAAGGGGATGTGTGCCACATGTCAGCATCTCCATCAACCCATATAAATTATAATATTATATCCCATGTGAACCCATACACATAACTAAGGGGATGTGTGCCACATGTCGGCATCTCCATCAACCCATATATATTATATTATCATATCCCAAGGTACATAACATTAAAAGGATGGGTAACACCTAATCCCAATGTAGGCCGACCCATTACCCATTATAATTAATTCCTATGTCAGCCCATATAACTAACTAAGGGGATGTGTGCCACATGTCGGCATCTCCATCAACCCATATACATTATAATATTATATCCCATGTGAACCCATACATATAACTAAGGGGATGTGTGCCACATGTCGGCATCTCCATCAACCCATATATATTATATTATCATATCCCAAGTACATAGCATGACAACCTAATAATGGAAATATCTACCCCTCAGAAAATAACATCTTTCTAAAATGGAAAGACACTCTACTAGGTATCCCTGATAAGGGGGTTGGAGCACAAAGAAGAGGAAAAAATCAAGCAAAATGGAATCACCCCCTAGGGACTACATCAAGTTCAACTTTGATGGCGCTTCTAAGGGTAACCCAGGGAATGCTGGTGCTGGTGGTCTTTTTAGAGACTCCAATGGTTTACCAATTCTTGGTTTCTATGAAGCTTGGGGTGTTTGCACCAACAATTTCGTTGAAGCCAAAGCTCTTTGGCGTGGTCTACAAATTGCTAAAGACAAGCAATGGGATAATCTCCTGGTTGAAGGGGACTCACTAATGATCATAAATGCAGTCAAAATTGGAAAGGCCAGTCACTGGAATCTAAACCACATTGTCAAAGAATGCTCATAGCTCCTCAATGGTAAGCAAATTTCTCACATACCTAGGGTGGCGAACAAGGCAACAGATAGATTGGCTAATTTGGGGGTGGAATTAAATGATAATAGACCCCTAAAAATAATAAATACGGTGGAAATAATGGAAAAATTAGGAGAGATAATTAAATTTGATGGGATGACCTCATCAACACATGTGGTTGATGAGGTGGTCACCACATCTCATTAATGCACTCAATGCACAATAATTTCACACTACCTGCATTAATTGGAAAATCTATGAGACGTGTGTGGAAGAATACTAACGGATGTCCAAAAGGTAAATTTAACCGTGTGTTTTGTGAGTCATTCCCATATGGATGACGCTCAATTTTCATGGAGAAAGGGGATAACAATGGAGGTATGGAGAAGAGGACAAGGGTGAACAAAGGAAAATCCACAACCAACAATACTATCAGAGAAATGCAGGAAAATTTGGCCCACAGTTTCAACATTGAGGACATGCATTACTCATTTCTCGGGTTGGTTAATGACTTGAAGCTAAGGAAATTGTTGAATGTTGGACATTTGATTGACAAAGGCATTAGGATCATAACAAAAGAGACGGTGGATCATTGGAAACATGTGTTAATCGACGAGGGTGAAAGATCCAAAACTCTTGAGGTGGATGACCACCAATTTGCCTAGGGCTCAACTTTCCACAAGACTTGGCGCGATGACTGCTATTGAGGAGGTGGTTAAGGTCATGAACGACCCAGGAAATCCAATCCCCATCTGGACACTCTCAAGGTTGCCCAAATTATCGAGGTCCAAGCTTTGTCTTGCTTGGCGCCAGTAATGCCTACGCGATTCACGAAGACATGGAGCAATTGGGTTTTGATGTGGGCCTGAAATTGGATCAGTTGTGGCAGTTAACTAAAGACATGACCATGGAAAGTGTACAACAAGGTAAGAAGATTGATGCAATATGCTCTGCCCTTCAAATTCCTCTTCGAGCAATTTCGGTCTCTAACCCGCTAACTCCCCGATGACATTGATGATTGAGGATGAGGTCGGGAATAATGATGTTGCCACAATTATGGTAACTAACTCTTTTGATGAAGAGATCAAATAGTTTTAGGTTATCAGTTTTATTTTTATCGATATATACTTCTGTTGGCTCCACCATCAATGATGGTTTTTAAATCTAGAACTCATCCTGTTCTCAAAGTTATATATAAATAGTGAGGCATTGAGCCTCTTTTTGATCTATCAATTTTTTTCTTAATAAATTTTTTTGTGAGATATGTAACATAATTTGAAGATTTGGTTCACTATAATGCTCTCTATCTAAAATCATAACTTAAAATTAAATATGAAATTCCATTCCATATTAATTTTTCCTTAATCTATTAATATGGTAAAATGTCTTCTAATATATAATTTAACATAGGATTATCTAAAATCATAATTTAAATATAAATATAATATTTCATCTCATATCAATTTTTTTATTGAATCCAAAATTGTAGGGGTTAGTTGTAGAGAGTTCTTAGGTTTAATTGCCAAGAATTAAGGCTTTTCCATTCTCGCCAAAATTTTCAGGGGCACGATCCCAACCTCATCCCTTATTTATTGGTATCTCATGAGATTTGAACCTTAGTGGATGGCTAGGCAACACCTTTTACACCATCATATGCATCGTTGGACCACAATCTATTCAACATCTCATATCAATTTTTACAAATATTATCCATCAATTTTTAAAAAAATGAGTGGACAAGATTCACTTGTCCAAAAGCCAAAGACTAGCTAATCATTTTAAAACAAAATTTTCAGTAAAAAAGAAGACATATTAACAAAGTACAAAACAATGTGCAGTAAGAACCACAATCAACATAGTCACACAAAGCATAGGATTATCAAATTTATCCCCCATTCTCCCCATCCACTACTAAGTGGTTACATGACATCTAAATTTAAACATAGCATCTCTCCATCTCAAATAAAAAAACTTGACATAAAATTATAAGTTAAATATAAACATGACAAAAATCCATCTCATTATATGAAAAAAAAAATTGATCCTGCTATAAAAATGAAGTGACACCATTACGATTAGACTTCATTCCCTTTCTAGATGTGCACACAAGCTCATATTCTCAAGTCTTTCATGCAATAAATCTATGGCCATTCCTCATTATTCTCCATTTCAAAATATTATGCTTTTTTGCACTTAATCTGTCCACTTGTTTCCTTTGTCTTTGATAAACTTCATAAGGTTTCCTTTGAGGAATTAAACCAATCTCTTTCTCATCACCAAGTAGAGATTTCATGCATTCTCCCGCCCTTTCAAAATTAGAGAAGCCCACATCTCTGGTCAACATGCCCACTGCCATTAAAGAATCCAGAGTTTCTACAGTATCTATGTAACCCATAATGTTCGTCAGCTCTGTGAGAGACTGTTTTGAGGTGGGATTTGAGTCTATCAATTCATTCAAGTTCAAGTAATATGAGAGGGAATCTTGTGTTTCTTGTATTCTTTTCTGGGTGTCTATGAGGCAACATTGACATCTTCTTGTCCATAATAGCCTGTGTTGCTTCTTCTTCAAGCTTTTATGTCGTTGTCTCAGCTTATTAATCCTCATTTCTCTCATAGTTGTATGGAGAGTGGCAGATGTTGCATGTCTTCTTTCTTCTTGTGATGTTATCATGGAGTGGGGCTGCTCATTTTCTTGTAATATGGTTGATTTTTCCATAGTGTATGCAATGGACCCAAACAATGGTTTTTAAAATATGGGTTCTGATTTAATGGTGAAGATCTTGTGCTTGATGCTTCTGTAGACCTACCACATAGAAATCTTGTGTTTAGCAGAAATCATTATTTTCAATTAATTTAAAATCAATTTAAAATCTAAATCACATTGTTCAAATAGCAGAATTTCAGATAAAATTTTCAAATATAGAATTTGTTAATTTTGAGTTAAATTTTCCATCTAATCAATCATTATATTAAAAAGAGGGTCATTTCAATTTTCGAATAATCTTTATTAGTATAAGTATAATGGTTTATTAGGTTTATATTGTCACATAATTCTAAGATATGTTATATTTAAACACCATTAAATTAAATAAAAGAAAACATAATTTTATTAAATCATGAAAGTGCATTATAAAAAAGGAAAAAAACATAATCATCCATAAGTTAATTAGTATATTAATAATTGAAATGCTACTTTAAAAATTCTTACTTATGATTGAGTTCCAAGCACTTGGTTTGGTGTGGACTTATATTTACAAGTTACCTAAACAATTTAGAAGTAGGAAGCAACTCAAAATTATAAGCAAGAAAGTCTTAATTTATTTGTGATCTATTTTATTTTTAAAGATCAATACTTTTGTTTGAAAAAGTTGGAATAAAATAATATTTTGCAGGAAGGTAAAGCGTAAACCTCAACTTAAAAGGAGATTTTAGAAAAAGAAAAAAATTGGTAAAAAAGTGATTATGTGAGTTAGTCTCTAGTCAATTTTCACATAATTTATATTTATATAGTTTTAAAATTTTAATTTAGAAGAGTTATTATGTGTACAAATGAAATGATTTCTATATTATTAAAAATAAAATAATTGGAAATATGTAATAAAAATTTAAATGAATTTTAAAATTTATAAAAATAAATGTTATAAATTTTAAAACCACTAATAAGATTAGAGAGTCCAATCCTTAAAACCCACAGATTCAATCCTAATAAACCTCTCCACTTTATAATAACGTGCCTATATTAAAATTTAATACTAATCATATAACTATAAGGAAGAAAAAACAACTCAAGAACCATTAAACAAAATATGAACCAAAAAATACAACAAACTATCAACAAAAACACAATAAAACCATTGCCCAACATTATAATCATATCATAAAAACATCTCCAAGAAATTGAAAATAAAACAAGGACTAAGGCTACCTTGACTTCCCTTACTCGTTTTAAATCACCAAAACACAATCTTAAATATTTGCGAAGAATTGAAATAATTTTTTTATTTTTATTTCAGAATTTATATACATTTATACATTTATAGTTGTTAGCCGACTTTCATAATTCATTTTAAAATTTATATATTTTGAAATGTAAACAGGAATTTTACACTTTCAATGATCATACACGGAAAAACACCCGAAAGTAGAACCAGGCATTGAATTTGGCTTTTAAAGAGTGGTTTTAAATTAAGAGTGCAATATACATTTATTAGAATATCCGCTTACCAATTTAGATATATAAACAATTATAAAACTATCAATTGTTGGAAAATTATTTTGATTGGAAATAAAAATAGCGTCCTCAAATAATATGTAATATTTAAAAAATGAAAAATTGATTTTTTTAATATTTAAAGTTCATTAAATTGTCATATAAAGGTATGAGACACTTCCCTTTCACTAAATCACAACTTGTATGTTTACGATTTTTATATCATTTTAAAAATTGAATATTACATCAATGTATTTATAGACTTGTTGAATTCAAATTAGGACCATAATGATGTGCATGACAATATTGAATGTGCAGGGACCATAATGATCTGCGTGCATGCCATTATGGAAGAAATGATTTAATTCATCACAGGTATGAGCATGGAGGGGGTGAAGTTTTTCCGAAATAAATTCGACAAAGATGCCGAGGAACAATGATTTTTGATAGGGGACGAGACTCTTCAAATTGGCAAATCTGGAATCCTCTGCTCTTCCATCCCTCAGCCCTACAATGAAGTGGCAAAAATGGTGGTCCGTTATGTCACCTTGGAAGGAAGATTCTTGACACCTCTGCTCTGCATCATCTTATCCTATTGAATCACTTCTGCCATGCGTACAAGGTGAGTTTCCCTTTTTACATCCTACACTCACTTGAAAAGTTTATTAAAGAGGTTCAAGCCTACACGCATGTCCCTACCCCCGCATCGAGGGTTATCTTCTTGTTGCATCACTATTTCCTTGATGTCACTTGCTAATGATCCAACCCCTCTCTGCCCCCTCCTCCTCAAAGAATCGAGAAATTGGTCCAAGAACCTTAATGTTTGTGAACCCCTTTCTGATCCCCCTGCTAAACACATTCTCCGCAACAGCTCCAAAGTCAAAGATACCATTGGAGTGGAGAGCCTACTAAAATTTAGCCAAGATCCTCATCCCCCTTCTAGTGCTTGGTTTGTCGTCATAGGTAAAACATCACGCCGAGACCCTTACGAAATTGAAGAGAATGTGGATCTACTAATCAAGGAAGGTCTCAAAACCAGTGTGGATCCTTCTATTCTCTCTAACTTGCAGAAGAATCTGGAAAACCTCTCTAATCACCTACTGGGCCCGGAGGATAGAGTTGTTGATATGGAATAAATGCAGTCTAACCATCTTGCTTTACACATGACAAAGTGTTGGATTATATTCATGTCAATGTTAAATAGGTTTGTGATGTGTGTGGAATTCTGGAGACTGCTTGGAAGAATGGTAAGCTTAAGAAGAAAATACTCAAAGAGGGCAGCTAGGACCCGAGTCATGAAAACTACAACTAATCTCTACAAAATCCTGAAGATTTCTCTAAAAGTTTACGACAAGTCCCTTAGTTAGTTTAGTTTGTCTTGTCCTTTAGTTGTTTTTGTCTTTGTTGTTTTGTTGTTTTTATGCTCATGTTTCGTTGTGTTGTGCTAGTTTTAGGATCTTTGTAGCGGTTGGCCCTTGCCTTAGTTTACTATATGTTTATCTTGTTTTTTGGCTTTTTTTTGGGGTGTGGCCCCCACATATCAAAAAACCACTTTACCGTCATTGTCTCATCGACTTTTGAGCCTTTTTGTACTATAAGGTATGGTCCCTTTAAAACCATTTACCAATAGGAAAAAAAAATTGAATAAAAGAGAAAAGACAATAAAATAAAGAAAGAAAACCAAAGACCCAAAAGATGGGTTCAAGGTCCCTCACAAAAGTGAAGGAAAAACTATTCTAGTCGTGAACAAATAAGAAAACACATATTTATAGAAAAATACAAGAAACCCAAGGAAAGGGGTAGGGAGAAAAAAAAAGATGAAGAAAGAGAAATGGGATATGTAATCGGAGAAAATGGAAACATAAATGAAGGTTAGAGTGGAACACATGCCAATACGAGCCTAATATTGACAATATATATATATATATATATATATATATATATATATATATATATATATATATATATATATATATATATATATATATATATATATATTGATAAGTGCAACATAAAATGACATCCAAGGAGTGTGTGGAGTAACTTTAGTAGTATGACATTCTAATAAAAATGACCTTAAATTTTATGTCCATTTTGACCATTGTAGGATAGTTTTAACTCATCCTTTTTATGGAAGAAATAGATTGAAGAATTACAATATCTTACACATGGTATAATTTGTAGAACATGCCTTAAAAACATTTTCACCATATTTGTGTTGCCAAAATGGTGGTTAATATTTAATCATCTTCATACTCAAACCTAACAACATGGTTTGATAGTGGAATGGGGAGGTTTACTTGGTCTTCAGGGTGAATGTTACGTAAACACTCAAACCGGGTAATTGTACTCTTTGAAACTATTTTTCTTGACATTGATCTCTTGCTAAAACAAGTGCACTTTACCTATTCTCATCCAACGCATCCTTAGGTATCTTGTCTACTCTTACACACTCATATGTCAACAATTTCTAAGAATTGAATGCATGAAACTTAGTAGGAAGCTCCACTTGTTAACTTCCAAACTTCACACTGTTGATTGTTACTCTTAGGTCAAAAACATATAGTAGGAGTAGAAATTTTTGTACGGTCTGACCACCGCTCACTTTGGTCCCAAATTTCCCATTGCACATTATTATTTGGGTCATTTACTCCTCCTCAGTCATCCTTTGTAACTTGAAATACCTTCGAAGCATATATAAACAACTAAAACTCACCTCATTTAGTACCTAACATTCTTAAGCACTCTTATGGACTCTTATTGCAAAAAGATACCACGAAAGGTACTCAAAACTCCCTAAACCCGAAAATACCTTTGCACATTCATTACGCAACATTATCTACATGTCGAAGCTTCATACTAGGTCTAGGGGACTACTTCCCATATTTGCAAGCACTCAAAGTTACTCACTCAAGTAGAATAGAAGGAAAGAAACTCAAGTCAAGAATTTTCAAAAGAAGGATGTCAAATCGATTGTACTAAAGCTAGATATCACATGCTAGGTGGAGAACGATCTATGGTTTGAGGCATCTTTGGAGTAGTGCTAACGTTGGTGGTGTAAGGGGTTCCCACACCTAACCGATATTTTTTACAAGAATTAATCCATGGTAAGCGTTTTGAAAGATTGAGAAGAGTATTTAGAGGTCCTTGCAGGTGTGATCGATAGTGACCAACAGATAGTGACAAATAATCAAACAAGTGACACACCCAATTTTCACAGGCATATACGTGTGTCCCACTTGGTGGCCAAGAATATTTCAAAATCAGGGTAGTAAATAAATATTTAAAAATACTATAAAACTTTTAAAAATAAGGTAAATTCTGGATGCCTTGCACCTTGGTATTTATAGGCTCTTAAAAATATATGTTTGGTCATTTTATATGTGTTTGGTCATGTTTTAGTTGTTGGACATATTTTACTGAGGGTACAAAAACTGCAAAAAAAGTGGGACACAGTTATATGCTTTAACCATAGTACAAAGAGGTCAATATTGTAAATACATTCCTACCTCTATTGTAAGGTCTCACCCTAGAAAATTATCAAGTCATAGTTTCAAATTGTAAAGCATTCTCGGGTCAAAATACACCTCTTTAGCATCTAGATCACCAATATTTGCCTAGAATCACACGTAATCGATTCGAAAGTGCACTCAACCCCATGTGTTTGTGACTTTTTATTGTATTGTGTATTCTTTTTGCAAGTATTAATGTGTTATTCTAATATTGAATGATTAATGTTGGAAGTTAATTAGTCGAATAACCTATGAAACATTTTATTCATTCCTTGTTTGATTATAGTATAAAAACCCTAATCAAACTTAAAAATGGTTAAAACACCTTTTGTATATATCGTAAGACTAATCAATGTGAATAACACTAAGATTTAGTTATTTCCTATTGGTAAATTAGGACATATTTTAAGCCTACTCATATGATGCATTTCACGTTTTAAAATAGGAGCAGACCATATGATGATCAAATGATTCAATTTTATCCTTAGGAATTAAAAAAAAAAAACTTAGACATAATTTACACATACTCATGAGATGTATTACACATTTTAAAACTGGAGAAAACCATATAATGAGTAAATGATTCAATTTTATCCTTGGGCGTAGTTTGGAATTAAACAAAAATATTAAATTTCTATTTCCAAAATTGCTTAGTCTTGATAATGGTGGGGGTTCTTACCTCATTTGTCTCACCCACTGCACCCCATTTTCTAAGCATAATTAAACAAAAAATATCTAAATGTGAGGTTATTTTCATAGAGTTGGCATCGCTTGTCAAAAACATTCATCATTGATGTCGGTAGAGTATTGCTACTAGTTGATAATGATGTAATTAAGCATCTTTTCCATTAGTTTCCTCATGACTGAATTTCCATGAGGGAAATTCAGTCATGATTTGAATGGTGTAGACTTTGCAAACACGAATCACATTGCAAATCGAGGCATCCAATTGATTGACCAAAATATGATTATGCCCGTAGAGTGTTTGAAACTGAGGCTATAGACTTTGATGTGTCAAGACAACTACAATCATATTTATTAATAAATCTAACAAATGGAGAGCAATGTTATTAATGTGATCTTTGATTGTTTATTGTGCCTTAGAATTTATAATGGTGGGTATAAAGTAAGTGAGGGGCTTCTCTTTCAGGAGTTTTATGCTTCCGTTCCAATACCTTTAACATATTTAATAGAGGATTATGATTTTCTAAATTAAAAATGTGCCTCATTAATAAGTTACAAAATAGTAAATCAAGTAAGTATGTTATTATCTTCTAATATATTTATTGTATTATTCAATCATTAATCACATATGATTGTTTTTATAAAATTAATTATATTATTTGATTAGAAATTGGTTGTCAAGGGATAAACTACAACTTAAAAATGGTCATAACACATATGTGGAAAATACATATTCGTTAAAAAAGGGAAAAAATAATCTTATTAAGAAGCTTTTATCGACTAAAAATGGATTTTATAAAAATTACACAAAATTTTGACTTTTTTGACGACATATATAGTATGCGTGCATACATAAATGTATATATTAGGTTTTGTATAGACTCTAGCGTACACCAAAATAAGTAGCATAAAATAATGCCCAATTGTAATTTTGAGTTTTAAAATACCACATGCATGAGAGGAATTGACTACCATTCCTTTAGTGGATTTAATTAGAGACACTTTTTGGACTTCCCAATCTTTTTAAAAAACATCTTAATTTGGTGTATATGTATATATTAAATTAATTTATTGATTTGTATCATGCACAATACTTAACTCTTTTAAGCATGATCTACGTTTAACATTTATATAACTTAATGAGATTATATCATATTTAAATAATATAATATTAATAGATCTATTTATATCTATTCTTATAATATTAATTTGGAGATACTTATTTTTGAAATGTCACATATCTATCTCTATGTGGGGGTTCCATTATTGATAAACAATTTCATTATGTTGTCCATAACAATCTTACTATTGCATTAACCATGATCACCTTCTTCAAGAAAGAAGGAAAAATCTCGAAGATGACAAAAACACATCAAATCCTAACTAAAAAAATAGGGCATGACACAAAGAATGGATAAAATGAGACAATTGAATAAGAGAAAGAAAAAGAAAAATAGAAGAATTTAAAGTGAACGACGGAGAATTCTACTTTCCTACTACAATTTCCATAAGAAGTTTACATACTTAGTGATGTGGTGCCCCCATAATTGTGTTATTATCATGTCAAATTTAACTTAAGAGTTTGCAATAGGATAAAACAAACTAAATTATAGGAAAAGAATTGAAATATGTAAAAAGAAGAAAATAATATAATTCAAAGGAAATCAAGGTAAAACCCTTAGAACTCAACTAAGTAACGAAGATAAATAAAAGAATGAGGCTAGGAAAAATCCATGAAAGAGGAGGTTATCAATCATAAGTACCGGAGGAAAGATGAAAAATTGAGACTAGCAAGTATGATAGGAAGAAAAACCCTAAGCGTGTATTAAAATAACAAAATAAAAAGTTTGATAAAATATGGATTCATAAAAATCATATATCAAATGCAATTGAATAAAATGAAAAACTAGAAAGAAAGTAGGAACCCCAATCCAAAGAGAGGATAAAACACAATAAAACGTGTGTAAGAAGAAATAAATGAATCTATGTACAATAAAGAGAAAAATAATTATGTACAACACGGAATTTAAAAACTAGGGTCAATGAATGACCAAATGAAACTATGTACAACAAATCTAATAATATAAAAATGTGTACAACCAATAGAGAACCCTCATTTGAGGATTTAACCTAGAACTAGAATGTTTGTTTAATGATGATGTGACAACCTAAGCTCTAATTTAAGTTAAATATTAAAGACTTGAAAATCAAATATAAAAGTAATCTCTCTCTCTCTCTCTCTCTCTCTCTCTCTCTCACACACACACACACACACACACACACACACACATAAGTATAATAAATGATTGAGGGAAGTTGATCTGTAAACAACAATAGACCCCCTACTATTTTGAATGTTTACAACACGATCAATTAACTTATCAATTTTTGTGACTTGTATGAAATGAAAAAAGATAAAAATCTAAATTTTAAAAGTCATAAACTAATCCAGAACTAATATAAAGATTCCCAAAATCAACTTAATCAATAGTTTGATCAAAACCATCCAAATCTAATTTTACCTGATTTCCATAAATTTTCATAATTGATTAAAGTATGCTTATCTGAATTAAAATATGACTTAATTATGTGAAAAACATCATAAATCAGAATTCCAAAATCAGATAAGAGACAACACAAAACTTGTTTACGAAGTTCGGAAATTTGCCTACGTCTTTGGGTTCATTCGAACTAATCCATTAATATGCAAAAATTACAAGTATAATATTACTTACAATAAACAATAAAAGATCCTAAAACCTGAAAATTTGTGCTCTCAGACCTTTGATAGACTATAACAATGATCACTGTTTTTCCTCCACCTTCTTGAAGCACTTGCACGGTCTTTTCCCTTCGTCCTCTGTTAAAAATGACTTTCATGCTTTAAAAATTACATCAAAAGAAATCTAGATAAAAAAAGTAACGGATGCACTAGGAACATCTCAGAATTCTAAACAACTTTCTAGTTTACACCAAGATCTAAAAATGCTCCTAAATTGCTCAAAAATTCATTTTTCTGCAGATTGCCCCTTTACAAATAATACACAATCAAAAGTGTAACGTTCTATAAAGATCCAACTCGCTCTCATATAAGGTTGTGACCACCATGCTCCAACAAAAAAATCTTTATTTTCGTAAAGATGAGGTTGGGGGTTTGATCCTCCCCAACCACCATCAACCCGCATTTTTCTTTTCTTGGGATTAAATCCGATATCATTGGCAGGATGAGGGTTAATTTAAGCCTTTTTAAAGGCATCCACCACCCTTATTTCTCGTGGATGCAGCTACACATCACCTATTTTTTCCTCTTTGAGGATAAAAATCCCCACAACATCGAGGAATCTTTGGCGAGTTGGTTGTGAGAGTACGTGGGGAGTTGGTTGAGTAGATAGCTCCACCACATAGTGACTCGGTTGTGTTTGCCAAGGTGGGAATATTGGTGAAACAACTCGACCGTTGAGGTGGTAGGCCACATGGTGTCTTGAGGACCCGCCATGTGGAATTTAAAAATTCATTAAAATATATTCCTCATGCACCAAACAATTACAATATGAGGCATATAAATACAAAAATGTGACAATGGTAAAATGAAGAAAAGGCGGAAAATACACCCCTCCTCAAAAAGAGTTTGTCGACCTAGTGAGGGCCCCAACGATAAAATAGTGGGCCCACTTGTCCAAACTCGAGTGTTTTAGACTAGAGAAAAACTGAAACCACCTTTTATTTTTTTTTTACATTGCCACGTGTCACGTTCTGATTGGTTTGCTGCCCATATTTTGCTCCTCTAACTGGGAACTTCTATGGATGGTGTCTTTCTCAAATAGATTCCATTTCACGCATTCAAATATGCGTAAAAAATATCTCGAATCCCTATACCATAATGTTATTATTTTGGGATATCTAGGGAAACTATGTCTATTGAATTGACCTCTGAATCACACCTCCCCATTAAGAAGGCTTTTGTTCCACAAAAATTGTTTTCACCCACTAAATACGCAATCATCTTCCCGCATCTCACAAACACACATGATCCATAGAAATAAAATTGTAGGAAAATTTTTATTGCAAATTATTGAAAAACATATCACCAAATTGATCAGTTTAAAAATGGACAATCTACATGCCAACAAGAGGCTAGAGTCTGACTGATTCCCTGTGAATCTGCCAACATCTACAAACAACATAGATTAGTTTGAAAAGACAAACAAATTCCAATAATAGGTGAATTTCTAACTGAATCCCTGTAGAATTGTCAAACCAAAGTGACTAATTTCCATCACAAAATTGATCATTTTAAAATAGACAATCAAATTCCAAAGAGGCAATTGTCAAATGGATTCATTGTGACATGGCCAATCTCTGCAAATACAATCTCACCTAAAATAGATTAGTAATAAATAGACACCAAAATGCCAATAGCTAGGCTAATGTTCACTAACCCTGTGAAACTTTCATATCACTGCAACTACAAATATGTTTGTCAGTGTAATCAAAATGCATTCTAACATTATAACCATATTTATAAATCACATTTATTGCCCACATGGGTCTTACAAAACATGTGATTTAAAAGTATGGAAAAATGAAATTTTACATTGTGATCACAATTACAAACACTTCCCAAAATATGGGTCTTAAAATGCATCCAACATATACATGCCAAAAATAGATGCATTCATAAAACAATAATTACTTTGAAATGTAAGTATGGAAAATTGAACACTACCAATGTGCCCAAAACATGTGTAAACTATTGTTAAAAATATCCAAAGCTGAAAATATGAGTTTAATTCCTTTTACCCAAACTATATTAGGAACTCAAAATGCTAAATAGGAGATTCAAATGGAGTATTTTCAAATTTTCAAATGTAAGAAGATAATTGAGCATGATGAACTTGTCTCTTAGTTCCTCTCATGAATCTGATAACTCCAAAATTCATTTTCCCTTTTAAATGATTTTTAAAATTTGGGTTTAATTCCTTTACCAAAATCAACAGAATCCCAAAAGCAAAGGTAACAAAATGAATTGAAAGCATGCTATTCATCAGTATCAACAATGCTATATAAATCTATCCATTAAAACAAATGATTTTTCATTTTCCATATCAAAATAAAATGGACTCATTTGTGGGAAATCTATGGATAGATCCAAGGTTGTTTTATTTTCTACTGGTGGATTAACAACTTCTTTTTGTTTTACCTTATAAACCAACTTATTCTTACCATTTCTCGGATGGCGTGTTGGATGAATTTTCTAGCATCTTTCAACCTTGTGTCCACTCATACAACAATGAGTGCAAATATTCCTCTTCCTAGGAGAGGAAAATTGTTTTCCATTTCTCGCTTTAACATGAGGAGATTGGTATTTAAAGCTTTGAGATCATCAGAAACCGCTTCTGCAAAAATACTTTCTCTTCTAACAAAAAACAATAGAATGATTACTTAACCCACAAAAAGTGCATGGAAAAACATACATCATTTTTTGAATATCAAATCCATATTGTTTAAACTAAAAGAGTGCATCATCAAAAGTTTTACAATTTCCCTTATGTTTATGATTATGATTTGTGTAAGAATGAGGAGGTGGAATCTCATTACCTCTTCTCTGAAATTTCTTACACCTTTCATCCTATGATGATGAATCAACAATTTCTTATAAAGAATCTTCTTGCAAGATTAGTGGGGTAATCACTTGGTCAAAAGCTTGTCTCCCTTCAACATTTTGGAGCACTCTCCAATTTCCATTCCTACACTAGAATAACCCAAACTTGCAAAAAAAGGCTGATCCTCTACATGTATTGGGTTAGAAATACCTTGGCCATTCTTACTAAGGTCTCTTCCATCAAATCCCATTTAAGAAATAATTTAGATCTAATGCCCTTAGTATGTTTTTCAAATTCACCAAAAGCATTACCTAAATTTGAATGGGAGGAAGAACAACATGGTGATAAAATTACAGTGAAATCATCACGTTATAGTTTCTACATATGAAGTGGAAGGAAAATCCTTCTTCTACTCACCACATTGCAATCTGATCAAGATATCATCCTTGGTCTCTAACTCTGATTTCAATCATTCAATCTTCTCTTCCAAGGAGTAGAGCTTTCATCTCAAGAAATCATTTTCTTCTTGAATTTGTTTTTTTATTCTTTCAAGCTCTTCCACCTCTCTCTTTTCAAGGTTTTACCCATGACTACTGCAAACAACCTATAATTCCTAAACAATGCACACTACAAATGGAAGATCAAGTTAATAATGTCTGTGCAATCTGCTATAGTTAGAAAACCAAATTGATAACGGATCAAGTGAAAGTAAAATAAGCCGAATTTAACCGGTTTTGATAGCAAAAAATTGATCGTAAACAATAATAGGTCCACCTTATTGTTTTAAATTTTTACGACACAATCAATTAATTTTTTTAATTTTTATGACTTGTATGAATAAAAAATTGATAAAAATATGAATTTTAAAAGTCATAAAGCCGATCCAGGAATCGATTTAAAGATTTCCCAAAAAAACTTAATCAATAGTTTGATCAAAACCATATAGATTTAATTTTACCTGATTTCCCTAAATTTTTATAATTGATTAAAGTATGCTTATCTAAATTAAAATCTAACTTAATTATGCAAAAAAATAGAAATTGGATAAAAGACGACAAAAACTTGTTTACAAATTGTGGAAATTTCCTAAGTCTTCGGGTTCATTTGAACCGATCCATTAATGTGTAAAAATTCAAAGTACAATAAAACTTATAGTAAACAATAATATATCCTGAAACATACAAATTTGTGCTCTCAGAGTTTCAAAAGACTCTAACAATGATCAATGTTTGTCCACCTTCCTAAAGCACTTGCACAGTCTCTTCCCTTCGTTATCTGTCAAAAGTGACTTTCACGCTTTAAAAATTGCATCAAAATATCTCCAAATTAGAAAAGTAGTGGATGCACTAGAGGGTTTTGGAATTCTAAAAAACTTTCTAGTTTACACTTTGAGATCTAAAAATGCCCCTAAACTGCTCAAAACTTCACTTTTCTGCAGACTTCCCTTTACAAAAATATAGTCAAAATCTTAACATTCTATAAGATCCAACTCACTTTTATTTAGGTTGTGACCACCATGTGGTCTAATGGACAAGTCTTTATTTTGGTAAAGACGAGGTTGGTGGTTTGATCCTTCCCAACCACCATCTACCCACATTTTTATTTTCTTGGGATTAAATCCCATATTGGTGGGGTGAGGGTTAATTTAAGCCTTTTTAAAGGCTTCCACCACCCTTGTTTCTCATGGCTACGACCAAACATCACCTCTTTTTTTCTCTTTGAGGAAAAATAACCCAATGAGCTTAGGGAGCGTTTGGCGAGTTGGGCACGTGAGTACGTGGGGAGCCGGTTGAGTAGATAGCTCCGTCACATAGTGACTCGGTTGGGTGAGTCGGTTATGCTTGCCAAGGTTGGAATATTGGTGAAACAACTCAGCCATTGAGGTGGCGGACCACGTGGTGGTCTCGAGGACTCACCATGTAGAACTTAAAAAAATTCATTACAATATATCCCACATGCCCCAAACATTTAAACTACGAGGCACATAAATATAAAAAATGTGACAGAGGTAATATGAAAAAAAGATGACAAAGACACCCCTCCTCAAAAAGAGTGTGTTGACCCTAGCTAAGGGCACCCAACTAGTAAATAGTTGGTCCCACTTGTCCAAACTTGAGTTTCGAAAACCAAAGGTGAAAACTAAAAATACCCTTTTATTATTATTTTTGCATTGTCATGTTTCACATTCCAATTGGTTTGCAGCCCCTATTTTGCTCCTTTAAATGGGAACTTATACAAACGGTATCTTTCTAAAACAGAGTCTATTTCATGCATTTAAATAGGTGTCATAAAGCTCTTGAAGACCTTTTCCATACTGTAATGATTTTGGGAAATCTAGGGAAATGTTGTCCACTAAAATGACATCCGGTTCAATAAATAAATGCATCCTCATCTACTTGGATGATATCATTATTTTATCAAAGGAGAGTAAATATCATATTAGTCATATTGATAAATTTTTTGAAATATGTAGGGAGTTTGGGGTGTCGCTAACTTGGATAAGAAGTGAATTTTTCGCCTCCATTCATGTGCGAACTTTCTGGTCATGTTGAATTAAAAGAAAGTATTTCCATTGATCTTGAAAGAATATTTGTGACCCTTTCTCTTTCATTTCCAACTCACAAGAATGATCTACAATATTTCCTTCATAAGATAAATTTTGTTAGGAAATTCATTCCTGACTTTGTTAAACTTGTCAAGCCCATTACCTTGATGCTCAAGAAGGATGCAACTTTCAAATGGAACATGGAAAGAAAAGAAGACTTTACCAAGATCAAAAATAAAATTTATGAAGTTCACATGCTTATCAACCATGACTATTTGAAATATTTTATTCTTTATGAATATGGGGCTAATGTCATTGTTGTTACAGTTTTGACAACAAAATTGTAAGGGTTTAGAACAACCAATGGCCTTCTTCAATCAAACACTCAAGGATTATAAATTAAAATACAATCACGTAGAAAATTAGGTCTTTTCCATCATGAGAGCTCACAATAAATTTAAGAGAATTCTTGTCACTAGTCACATCAAATTTTTAGTCTCAAACCCTAGTGTGAGAGAATTCAACATGGGAGCGGAAATCAAGGAAAGGAGAGCTAGATGGGTGACCAAAATTATGGAGTATGATGTGACCATAAAGGCCACAAAACTAGTAATAGGTAGAGTAATTTGTGAACAACTTACTTTGGATGCTAGGGATAATCAAGAAACCTACTACATTCATGAAGAGGAACATGAGAAAAATATAGAAGACCCATGAAACATGAAAAGTATTGGGAATAAAGGAAATTCACGAAATAGAGAAAATCAACATAGTAGTCACATCCTCCTGGTTATATTTTTATCCAATAGAGCATATCATCCTTGTTTAAGTAGAGCTAAGTGGTGGCACTTGAGATTGCAAATATATTCCCTACTCGTTGATTGGTGGTACTTTTTAAAAAGGAACTTTTATGGAGTGTTGCTTAGGGTTAGTGAGGGTGAAGAAGTGAACAAAATCTTAGCAGAGTTCTACAATGGTTTATCCGGAAGGCACTTCTCATCCAAGGTCGAGGCGATGAAAATTATAAAGGTGGGATAATTTTGTCCCACATTATTTGTAGATATTCATCAATGGGCTATAAAATGTAAAAACTATACTTTCTTCACTTGTAAAAAGAAGATGGTGGCCCTCCCACTTAATCCCATTTAGGAAGATGAACCAATTTCACAATGGAGGCTTGATTTTATTGGAATGATTAATCTCATGTCAAGTGTGGGTCATAAATATGTCTTGAAACCAACTGATTATTGTAGACGAAAAATTATGCACGTATCACCACTTTACTATGCCATCGGTATGTTGTTATATGCATGAATCTTAAGTAATAAAAGTACACATTGGTGACACTTTCCCTTGTCCTTTTACGTTCTTTGATTGATTTATATTGTGACTCTCTTCTACACTTCTTAGTTTTACATTCACTTCTAGTCATTTCACAAGGATCCGTGTCTGTCTGTTTTGTCACATCGAGTTGTTTTGCGGTCTTAGGAAACTAGTGCCCACTTTGGAAACTAGCACCCAGGCACTTGTGTCCCTTCTAGGTGCTCCTATCCTCATTATTTTTGCACATTTTATCATTTTTGGTTGGCCTTATTTATTTTTAATCCATATCCTACATTTGTAGTCATTCTTTTATGTCGCCAATGTCGAAATTCAAGCAAGAGACTCATGTATATACACAACATACTAACCATTATTCGGGCTGGAACATCAAGAGGGGCTATCACATCTACATACTACTACTACTCAAAGGACTTTGTATTTTGGGTTGTAAACAATGCATAGGAAGGGAAGTGTTTAATTTCATATCACACATTTGCATCAAATCTAAATATAGCCCACTATTTTGGTGTCATTGGCACAAGAGAAAACCTAAGGACACCATCTCTCACACAAAAATAACTACATGAAGTCGGGAATGTAGTGCAACATGTGGTACTAAGTTCACTTGTCGGGTGACCATCGAGGTCATTCCAACTTCACATATTGTATATTTTATTTAGATCTCATATGTTTGTGAGCTTGTGTAGATAGCTAGGGTTTGTCTTGTAGGTTGCGGGTGATATCGGAACCTTAACAATTGAACTAGAGCGAAAATTAGACATTGGAGTGAAGAAATTTTAAACCAGAAAAAGAAAAAATCCTTAATATTCAAGCAATCACTACTGCCCAGAAAAGTCACTAGTGCCCGAGCACTCTTGTCCTCCCTTAGGAGCTTCAGTCCAACATAACTTTAAGTCCCCGACTTTTGTTTGAGTAATCTGTCACACGTTTGAGCCGTATACAACATTTAAATAGTTCTGATCACTTCTAGATCACTTGGACAAAACCAAGTCATCATTCCTCTCTTATGTACTAAGGGTTTTTACATTTTTAATGCTCATCGCTTGTATATTATTATGTTTTACCATCTGAATATCATTAGTTACAATACGTTACTATGAATTTAAGGTTTAATTTAATTTATATTAAATTATTTTGTGAACCCGATCCTTAATCAAACTCCTCACCCTAGGATCCAAATCCATCATGGATAATAAAAGGTACCCCTCACTGGATCATCTTATGAACTTCATGTGCATGCACCAATTTTTTCCAATCCTCGCGAAGAATATCAATTTTGGGATCTCATGAAAAATCCCCAATATGATCCACACATCATCCTACATTTAATTGCATTCCAAACATATATTCCTGATAATCTCTCAAGTCTTGATTCTTGTTTTGTATCCCCTATTCAAAGCCTTGATGAATATTCTCCCCCATCCACTGCAGACATGAATGATGCTCCATCCTCTTCCCCTTATACTATGGTAAATGATAGCACTAGTGTAGATTATTTGCATACTGATACTTTTCTTCATGAAATTCTTGCTTGTGAAAATATGGATGATAGTGACTCTGATTATGATAATGATAATGCACATGTTAATAATGATGTTTCTTGCATTAAAATTGTTGAATGTGAATCTATACCTCATACTTCTTCTATTTTTAAATTGTTTCCAAATATTTCCATGTTGAACCTAATGATAATCTTAGTGCATCTCCTATTATTCATGTTGATCATACACCCATTGACTCCCCACTTACTACACCTTTAGATCCTTCACATACATCCCCTCCTTCTACATCCCATCCCTCTCCTCAAGTCCCTATGATCACTCATAATGGCAAAATTCAACCCCTCAATGTGCCTCTTACTACCCAAACCATTCCTTCACAAGATATCCTTTCCCTCATGCATGTCATTGGTGATTTACAAAGAAAAGTCCATACCCTTACCCTAGAGAGCAGAGCCTATTACACTTCCGTTGACAATAATACCCTTCCCGACAATCCCATTCCTAAGAAGATTCACAATTCTGTTTTCCCCAAGGGTTTCATTATGCCTACCTTCTCATGTTTCGATGGCATGGGCAATCCTTATTTACATCTTAAAGCTTTTCGATTAGCCATGGATTCATTTTCCAATGATCGATTGTTGCTAAAATCTTTTCATCATAGTCTTATGAATGTTGCTCTTCAATGGTATGCTCATTTACCTAGTGGATCTATTAGCACTTATTATGATATGGAGGATGCATTCCTTAGACGATTTATTTCTAATAATGGGCCTAAAGTTACATATGAGTGTTTACCTTCTTTGCATCAGGGAAAGACATAACCAATTTTAGATTATATTTTATGATTTAATTTTTACATGCACCATTTACTTTTTCAGCTTATTGATCTATAAATGCAATTTATCTTTTTTCATGGCTTGATTCCTAATTTAAAAGAAAATTTGTTGTATGATACATGTGATTCCTTTACTCTTATTTGTTATAAGGTTATTGACTTAGAAAAATACTTAATTGTGGATCATGTTATAACACCTACTTCTATTTCTTTTACTCTTGCACCACCCACAAAACACTCTCCTTTACCACCCATTACAACCCCTTCATGACAACCATCTCCTCCTCCACATAGGCATCCTTCCCCTTCACCAGCATGTTGACATCCACCTAGATCTTCCCCACCTTCCATCTGTGAACCATTTTTCTTCTCTCACGATGCTAAACCACATGATTTCCTACATACTTGATAAGTAGCTGATCCGTTTACCTTCCAACTAACATCATCCCCCTCACCGGTTGGACCAAAATCGTGACCGCCTTTTTTGTAATTTTCACCATATTAATGGACACCGTGACAATGATTTCTACACCCTTAAGGATATACTCCAACATGTAGAAGATAAGGGTATTATTGCCTTCCACACCCACTCTAGTAATAACTCTCTCCCCCTCTCCACATAGGTGAAACTCTGCAACTTGTAGTTTGTCTCATTCACCACCTCCTAAGGTCATTCTTCATCCTCCTCTTAAGGTTATCCTTCATCTACCTCATCCGGATGTCCCAACCTCTTCCACCTCCGGATGTGCCAACCTCTTCCACATCCTCTCAACCAACCCCTATTGTCATCACCCCACATTGGCTTCCTAAGCAAGCCACTTTCGCATCTCCCACCATCACACTTCCTACTAATGGCATGATTTCCTCCAAAATACAATTGGGTTCCTACTCACATGATATCATAGTTTCATTGAAATGTCCCCACCCAAAATCTAATTAAACTTCTCAACAAAAAGGAATGAAACCCCAATTGAAATAACACAAGTTCTAATGGAAAAACATTGCAATCTAATTTTTATTGGAAAATGTGATTTGGAAGGAGAAGATAAATACCACACAACACACCCAATATATGCTCTTTTCTAATTTTTATGAAAGAAATATTTTTATAAATATATTGCAAGGAAAGCTTCAATAATAAACTCCATAAATCATATTTCCAATAGTGAATGATTGCGTATTTGACCTATACTTGCAGAAGTGAAAAATGGGCTTAAAACCTCAACAAAAACACTTGGAAAATATTGGAATAATTTTTAGAAATGCTCTTTCAACAGCTGATACAAAAACATATTTTTCCAACACCTAAAATGATGAAAAATTACCCAAAACTGGGTCACTCCAGCTGTAATAAAATGATCTATAAATCAGGTTTTAATAGGAACTTGCAACACACCAAAAGAGGAAGAGTTTTCATTCTTCCTTTTGATTTCCTTGAGGGTTTTCATCCTCAGAAAATTACAAGATAATAATACTTCATCTTAAATCCAAAATAGTGAAGTGTGAAATGCTAGAATGATCCCAAACAAGTCAACCTCTTCCAATATGAGATGGAACTGACCTAAAAATTACCTCCAACACACCCAATCAACAATGGTGTGATTTCTATGTACAAGGCACCCAAACAACATCCCAACCCAAGTTGCATTTCTCCTAGAGGGAATACAAAAAAATATAATTTTATTTTATTCTTTCTAATTTCCCATTAACCCCCTAAGGTAAGTCACCCATGCTCCTAGGATGAATAAAAAATTACATTGGCATCACTATAATACTTTATTAAGTCATATAAATTATTATAAGTGCTAGATATATATATTTTCTTTACTTATGGCACTTTATAATAATTTAAAAATGACTTAAGTCACCCTTATAGATCCTCCTTAGCCGTTCGTAGAAAAATAGGCCAAGGGTCTTCCAAGATGCTATTTCGAAAGAGGGACATTTCAGTCCTCCCTTCCTCGAATTGCTTGCCCACAAGCAATTTTAGATTTGGATGCTCCAAAATTTCTGCACCTTCCCACGTAGCATCTTCGATAGGTAGCCCCTTCCATTGAATCAAATAATCTCGAATGAATCTATTCCTCAACCTTTTTTCACGTACCTCTAAGATGACTTCTGGTTCCAAAACAAATTTTCCTTCATCATCAAGAAGAGGAAACTCTATGGAGGGAACATTATGTATTTTACTTATGTATTTTACTTTGAGCCGGAAGTTTAAACTCGTATGAAACCTTTCCCACATTTGGTATGACCTTACATGGACCATAAAACCTTGGTTTTAACCTTTCCAAACCATTCCCTTTGATGGAATATTGTCTATAAGGTTGTAACCTTAGTAAAACCATGTCTCCCACCTCAACATACCTCTATATTCTTCATTGATCGACATATAAATTCTCTTCGATTTTGGGCTCATGTGCAAGGTTATCCTTGAGTGCTTTCATAATATCTTGGTTTTGTTGTATCAAATCTTTAGCACCCGACACTCTACTATCTCGGAAGAAAAACATTAACAAATGAGAATGCATTATAACTATAAAATTCCTTAAATGGAGGCATACCAATGGACATGTGATATGAAGTGTTGTAGCAAAACTCTCCCAAATAGAACCACTTAATCTATTCTAATTTCTTCCCTATAACAAATCATCTCAAATACCCCTCTATCCACTTGTTTACAATCTCTATTTTCCCATCCGTTTGTGGATGGTAAGTTGTGCTTGGAGTTAGGTATGTGCTTTCTAGATAAAAGAGCTCTTGCCAAAAGGATCTTAGGAATCTTCTCATCCCTATCACTCACAATATTCTTTGGCAACCCATGAATTCTATAAACTTCCTTAAAAAATATTCTAGCCACTAAAGGCCCATCAAAATTCGTAGGAAGAGGAGAAAAATGAGCATACTTGTTCAACCTATCTAACACAACATAGATAACAGTCTTACCTTGAATTGAAGGAAGACCAATGATGAAGTTTATAGAAATGCTCTCCCATTTCTAATTTGGGATGGGTAGGGGCTGCAATAGTCCTGCTAGAAATTCATGTTGTGCCTTACTTTGTTGGCATATAAGTCACTCCCTAATGTTATGGAATACCTCTTTCTTCAATGCCTTCCATATGAACTTCTCTCTTACCTATTTATATGTTTTAAAATACCCTTGGTGACCAGCTAAGGGTGAGTCATGCATGGCTGCTAAAATTCTACATTTTACCTTAGATTCAGGCACCAAAAAGATTGTATTTTTATAGAGGATGAGGCCATCAATCACTTGGTACCTATCATGATCAATTTTCCCATAAAATATATCATAAGAAATCTTATTTTTGGCATACTTTGATATTATATTAGCCTTCCAATCTGCTCCAATTTCACTAATGGAACAAAAATAAAGCTTCCTTGATAAAGCATCTCGCAACTATGTTCTTTTTCCCCTTCACAAAATCAATTTCAAAGTCAAAAGATTGCACTTTGATTACCCATTTTTTTCCTATCATTTAAATCAGTTTGGTTAAGAGAATACCTCAACTGTTATAATCGCTTTTATGAAAAACCTGCCATAAACAAGATATTGTCTAAAATTCACTAGAGCATGCATGATGGCTAACATTTCTTTTTCATAAATAGAATATCCTTTATCCACATACTTAATTTTTCTACTTTCAAATTCTATGGGATGTTTATTTTGCATCAAAAAAACTCCAATCCCATCACCAGATGCATCACATTCTACCACAAAAGGCTTTGAAAAATATGGAACAGTGAGTATTGGACATGAACTCATTACCTTTTGAGATGATCAAATGCTTGTTGGGATGATTGTGATCATGTGAAGGATCCTTTCTTTGTCAAATTTGTTAGGGGGATGAAATTTGTGAAAATCCTTTCACAAATCTGTGATAATAGCTATAAAGACTTAATAATCATCTTAGTTGAGTCAAGGTAGTGGGAGTAGGCCAATCCAGTATGGCTTGAATATTTTTGGTACACATGTACCCCCTTGCATTGATGACATGTCCTAGATATAAGATTTCTTCCATGCCAAACTCACATTTGGATAATTTTTCAAAGAGAGATTGCTACTCCAAAATTATTAGGACCATATTCAAATGTCTCAAATTCTCTTCCCACGATTTTCTATACACCAAAATTTCATCAAAAAATACCAAGAAAAACTTTCTAAAATGCTCCCTAAAAATGTGATTCATGCATGATTGGAAAGTAGTAGGAGCATTGTTCAATCCAAATGGCATCACTAGAAATTCAAAATGACCAAAGTGACACCTAAAAGTTGTCTTATGTACATCTTCATCTCTTACCTTGATTTGGTGGTAACCATATCTTAGATCAATTTTCGAGAAGAAAACAACCACATGAAACTCATCAAGAAACTCATCAATCCTTTGTATTGGGTACCTATTTTTGATAGTGTTATTATTCAACAACCTGTTGTCCACATGATAGATTGAATATCCAAAACCATGAGGTAAATACAAAAAAACTTTGCTATGTCTATCCAAAATAGATTGAATATCCACATGATATGCTAGCTACAATGGAAAATTAGAAGTAACTCGTACCAAACAATGTGTAGCCCATGCAATCTACTCTCTAGTAAAATATCTCTCCATACTTTTGGCAGTCACTACTTGAGGAACTCCACCCCTCAATCCTTGCAATGTTATTTCCTTTCCTTGGGACTTCAATTTTAGTACCATGGATTTATAATTTTGAGTGAACTCACCCAAATATTTCAGCCATTGAACTCCCAAGATAACATTTGTTTCACCAATACCAATGACATAAAAATCATCACATACCTTATGTATTCCCAATGTGATATCAAGTTGAGGGACATTTTTCATACATGCAAGGGTGTATCCATCCACCACGGTTACATTGAATCCTTGAAAATATTCTACTTTCAAACCTATTCTTGTCACCAAGCTCTCATTAATAAAATTTTGAGCAGCTCCACTATAAATCAAAGTTATAATTCTTTTCCCATTAAGAACACCTTTGATACGGAAAGCTTGGTAAATTGGTGCTCCAAATAAGGTAGCTAATGTTCCCTCCTTGGGACCTTCATTCTCCTCCTTTTTTTTTATTCTTCTTATTCATCATCTAAAATAATCTCAATATAGTGTGATGCCCCTTTTAGAAGACAATGATGATTAGAGTCCAAGGATCTCTAGAATGAAAACATAATTTCTTTCTTCTTAGCTCATTTTGTCTCTCTATTTCCTTGTTGTTTTTGTTCCAATATTTTTTTAGGAAATTAGTGTTCGTAGTGTGAACATATGGTTTGAATATTATTATTATTTAATATTTAAATAATATGTGAGTGTGCATAATTAGTTGTCATGCACAACTCATAGAGATAGGAATGTGTGATAATATCTTGGGATTGGGAGTAAGACTAGGGAATAAAGGAGAGATATGGGATAAAATGATAAGACTTGACTCCATGATTTTAGGAGTAATAAACTGTATAAAATTCCCTCTCATATTCAATATAAATTGATTCATTCTACTTTCATTTTGTCTATATTTTCTGTACTTTCCATTTCATGAGTTAATTTAATTTATTGTTGTTGAATTTATTTATGTAAATATAGAGATTTAGCATCATTTTCCACATCTGATTTACTTTGAAATGGCTTACCTTGCATCCCATAATTTGGTGTCTTTTTCCCACTTGATGAAGAGGCCTTTGACTGTCCAAACACTCCCTTTGGCTGCCTAAATGCTGCTGATTTTTGCTGCAGATTTTTTCCCTTTGGAACCGCTTTTCCAAGTCAAATGATTTCATAATGCCCCCTTATAAAGAGTGCGGGTTGAATGCTTTCACAAGACCCTTTAGTTGCTCTTCTAACCCTTCCATAAACAACAATACTAACCTATTTTTGTTGATATCCGATACTATAACTGAAATTCTTTCAAATTGAGAAATATATTTTTCTAGTGATCCTCTCTCAAGTACATATCCAGATTTGTCCTATTAAATATCTCAATCAAACATGAACTGAATTCCTTCATAGTAGTAATGGAACCATGACCTTGGGTGATCAACCCATGGTACCACCACTCATGTGCTATCACCTCTAAATGCAAAGTTGCAAATTTGAAGGACTCCTCTTCATACATATGATTTAGAGAGAGATATGCATCAAGATTTTGCAACCAAGCTATAGTAGAACATTTTTCAGTACTATCAAATGAAGTAAGTGTTACCTTTCCTAACTTTTACTAGATGTCTCTTCTTGCTAACTCTTGATGAGCTCTCATATTCCTCCTTGCACTCTTGTTATTTTTAACTGGAAAAAAATGCTGAAAGGTAGCATATCCCTTACCCTAAGGTTGAGTTGCATATACTCATCACTATAGGCTTCTACGTCATCCACATCACTTTGTGCCACTTCCTCAACTGGTTACTCTCTGTGGAGGAAATTAGATTTGAAGGTAAGATGTGTATTAGAAGTATTTTTGGATTCCCCCATGGAGCTTCCCTCTCCAACATTAGTTGCCACATGATTTATAGCTGCAACATCCCCTTGTAGAGCCATAACCAAATCACGAATCAAATTGGTAAATGCAACACACATTTCTCTTTGATTTTCCCTCATGGTTTTTATAACTCTCTACACTCTGCGGGAATAGTTTCATTTATATAGTGGAGAGCATCATTGAGAGGAGCCTTTTGATCATGTTCTTCCATTATGCCCTTTTTTGGAGTGTTCCTTCTGTGATATACTATGTGGATTTTTGCTGATTGCATTCAAATTTTATTTCTAAAGATTTCCCTCATAGGATGGGAGAAAAAAATTCTCTAATACCACCGAAATGTACCCACCCAAAATACGATTAAACTTCTCAATGAAAAGGAATGAAACCCCAACTGAAATAACACAAGTTCTAAAGGCAAAACACTGCAATCTGATTTTTACTAGAAAATGTGATTTGGAAGGAGGAGATAAATACCACAAAACACACCAAATATATGCTCTTTTCTGATTTTTATGAAAGAACTAATTTTTATAAATATATTGCAAGGGAAAGCATCAACAATATAGTATAAAAATAAGATTTATAATAGTGAATGCTTGTAAATATGACCCAGTACTTGCAGCAGTGAAAAATGGGCTTGAAACCCCAACAAAAACTTTGAAAATATTGGAATAATTTTCTGGAAATGCTCTTTCAACGAATGATACAAAACAAAATTTTCCAACCCCTGAAATGAGAAATTACCCAAAATTGGGTCGCTCCAGCTGCAATATAATGATCTATAAATTAGATTTAAAACTGGACTTGCAACACACCAAAAGAGGAAGAGTTTTCGTTCTTCCTTTTAATTTTCTTGAGGGTTTTCGTCCTCAGAAAATTACAGTAGTAATACTTCAGCTCAAAGCCAAAATAACAAAGTGTGAAATGGTAGAATGATCCCAAACAAGTCGACCTCTTCCAATATGAGAAGGAAGTGACCCAAAAATTACCTCCAACACACCCAATCAACAATGGTGTGATTTCTATGCACAAGGCACCCAAACAACATCCCAACCCAAGTCACATTTCTCCTAGAGGGAATACCAAAAATAATAATTTTGTTTTATTCTTTCTAATTTCCCATTAACCCCCTAAGGTAAGTCGCCCATGCTCCTAGGATGAATAAAAAATTACATTGGCATCACTATAATACTTTATTAAGTCATATAAATTATTATAAGTGCTAGATATATATTTCTTTACTTATGGCACTTTATAATAATTTAAAAATGACTTAAGTCACCCTTATAGATCCCCTTAATTGTTGGGTAGAAAAAATAGGCCAAGGGTCTTCCAAGATGCTATTGCAGAAAGAGGGAACATTTCATTCACATGCTCCCGATGTGCATCACCAACTCTTTTACCTATGGTAGATGATTCAAATTCCCATATCACCACCCGATGAAGCACTCATGTTCTATAGGTTCATCCATGAATGTTAAGGGACTTAAATGAACCTTACTCTCACACTGGGGGGAAATAATCCTTTTTCCCTCTTTATGCATCACATTTGATTATCTATTGATGTTACACATCTCATTATCACATGATTCTCATTGCATCATTCTCTTATCATCTTACCCTATATAATCATCCAATCACCTAACCATTTATATATATTTGTTACTCATTACCTTGTTGCATCATATTTATATCTTTATTTACCATATGCTATACTATTCATTGTTATTCAAATGCAATTCCTCACCTACCATTTCTTTACACATCATCATGAATTTCAACAATTAACATTATCTATCAAGTCAACCATACCAAAAATGCATATAGAATCCAAAAAACTATACAATCACGACAAAGTACAAATCACAATCATCGCATAATATACAATGACATCAACAAGCAATGCGACATCAACACACATATATTATATATATATAATCTAGAATCAAATTTATAATATACAATCACTAGGGGAAATCCCCATGCCTCAAATACATACTATACAATACATCATATCTCCTCTTCACCATCATTATCTCCAATCATAGGAGCTATAAAACTAGAAGCTTAACTGCTAATCCTACACCATCGATATTGATCCATGTTCCTCTCTAGGTGGATCTGCAATACAAAATTCTCATCCATCTTCTCTACAAACCATCCCTATACCTTCACATATCATGAAAACACATCTTGAGCTAGACCACCCCCTCCCATAACATGTCTCACCTGCTTCGTCTCTACACAAGCCTCGTCCGACTCACTCAACATTATTATACATGTGGTAGCTGGTATGGCCACTATCTCAAGCACATGGACATGTTGGCCTGTAATTGTATCCACTCACTCTAGCATCCCTCCACCCATGAGTACATATGGGGGAACGTTCTGAGTCAATGTGCGTATGAAGGTATATATGATCAACATACAATAAGCATCACCTAAAACCCCATAACACACATGTCATATTAGCAACTACACATCTTCATAACCATCAAACTAATTAATAAATGAGAAAATCACACATTACGATACTTATAATCTGCTCGCGCCATTGCTACATCATCTACCTTGGGAGTGAGTTCCTGAACCTTGAATCCTCCAACTACTGCATCCACCACCACTAGAAATAGTAACACCCATCGGTGTGTCCCACCACTACTTATATTCCTCTGTGTACCCCATGTCATCCCCTTGTAATGGCTCTAAGGTTGGATCTACCTCATCTGGACCTAGGGCACTAGTTGTGCTCCTATGGGCCTTGGTCTCCATCCCGGTTGTCTCGCATGCCTATTATGTTGACACCATACATACATATGGATATGGAGGAACATCCTTAGCCATCCCAAACTATAGAGATACCCACTCACCATGGAATAAATCTGCAATCCCTAGAAACTAGTCCTCCAACCACATCATATGTTGAATACACTGTAACTCAACATCACCCTCCACCCATCCTCCATAATCTCTATACAACCTCCATATAAATTACCCAGGTCCATCCGATTGAGCATCAACCTATATGTGGTCATGTCCATCCTCCTACTCTAAGTCACCACCTACCTCACTGCAAAAATATTTGACCAAGCCCAATTATCTTGTGGTCCACTAAGTGGCCTCACTATATCTATATGCTCATATGACCAGACATGTAATAAAGTGGTATCTCCTACTCCACCACCATGATCCTCTTATGTGAATTGATTTAAATACCTATATAAATGGGCTAATAAACATCATGCCCGTGCATATCTAGTATCATGCTCCTCTATACTCGACATATCTCATGCATCCTATATAGAATGCCAACCCCACCACCCTCCTACAAAAACTAAAGAAGCTAATACATCTGTAATAAATTTTTGTAATCACGGAACCCTAGATCTCAAAATTGAATCCACATTGATATATGTGTCTCCATGTACTCAAGACCCTATTAAATACCATCGTGTCACCCTCATCTAGCCACACGCATCTACCACTACCATAATCTACACTCTCTCTTTGACTACTAGTAACCTCAAAATACCATATACATCCTCTAATGTCACCATCATCTCTCTTTTCACCAGCCCGATTATACATGTATTTACACACCATCTCTTGCATTAACAATGACACATAATGGGGTACCTCCCCCAATCTAGTGATGTGTCATAAGCTGACATGGTCCAATATATCCCACTCATCATCGGTCAATCCCAAACCTAGCAATGTACTCAAATGACACCCTGCGTGGAACTAACTTGAGTGTATATCTCTCTCCATAATACAAACATAAAACAAAACATAGTATTACCATGCATTCATGTTTCAAAATAATTCATGAGAAGATCAACCTACACTAAACTACCAAAACAATACCAAAAACTAGTTTCTCGGACACTAGCACCCCATCATAGGTCATTAGCACCTAGAACTAGGCGTTAGTGTCCTGAAGGACAAAAGCACATTGTCCACTTCCATCTAGGTCAGAAACAAATTTTTACAAAAGCTTAAATTTTACTAAAAATGCTAAAATCGGACAAATTTGACAAAAATTTCAAAATTTAACCATACATACCAATTCCCTAGTCATCTCACAGTAGCCCCAACCTCCATCACCCTCTTGAATATCATCCGAGTAGCCTCCCTAACACGTGGCATCCTTAAAACTTAGAGCTTAAATCACATTTAGTCTTAATACAAATGAAATTACTATTCACCTTTTCAATTTACTATGTGTAGTAATTCGATTCTACCCTACACTACAGTCACCTACTTTCTACCATTATTACAAGAAAATGGTTCAGATCATATCTAAATCCTCATTACTTTGTTTTTATCCCTATTTATGACATTCGATCATGAATTTCTCTAGCACCATACTATACAATTCCAAACACTCTATCTTCGATTTCACCACACACTCTATTCAATATGAAAACATGCTTTATCAAAATTACTACATCTTTTATACTATCTCTCGATTACTATTACAACATTATTTCTTTTGGCTCAAGATTGTTTATCTACCCTTTCCCTTTCTTTGAAAGTGGGGCATATAATTGGTATTGTTGAGGAGACAAAGTGGGATACTTAGAAGAAGGCACACAAAAGGTTCGCAAGAGAGAACAGGGCATAGTCAAAGGCACGGAAGGATAAGGGAGAGAAAACATGCGAAATATAAGGGCAGATTTGGGACTTAGCCATTTTCATTTGTACAGGATATTTTTAGAGATAACGTGCTGGGCACATAAACTAGGAAAAGACTTGCATGACACACATCGGCTATTTTTGGAAGAGCGGCTACTAAGCGCTTTGCATGGATGCAGGATAAGGATAGAATTGCTACTAAAAGTTAAAATAAAGAAGTCTATTGTTAGCGCACTTGCATGTGTGGCTGGATTGTAAAGGCACATGGCTATTTTTAGCATGTGACCTATTTTTGGAATTATGCAAGTGGTGAAGGGCAAGACCCCACCCTTATAAATATGTAATGATCTGCATAGTAAAGGGTGAGTATGAGAACTAAATTACTTTGTGAAAGTTATGCTGCCAAATTAGATGTGCGCATAAGCTATGGTATTATCTATTGTAATGAGCTTATTTGTTCTTTATCATGTTTAATGTAGTGGAGTGTATTGGCTGAATCAAAATATTAATCCCGAGCTTAATTGGTTCTTGCATGCTTGGCTTCATTATGGTTATCATTTAAATTTGTTTACGCTTTAGATCTAGATATGAACATGCAATATAGAATGATATATTAATTATGGATTTGAATGCATTAAGTCTTCATCATGCTAACATCTTGCAACAACCCTAAAGAGGGGCCTAGTACCTTTGCACACTTTGGGTGAGCACTCAGTCTAGGATGAGTGATGTGCCAGTGTGCCTGGGATTTTACTGGTAAATTCTAGGCTACATCATTGGTTCCGTTGTCGGGACCTCTTTTTCAATTGTTTTCATGGATGGTTCACGATGAAGACATACCTGGTTGACCCTAACAAGTGTTGAGGAGTGGATACACAATCTAGAAGAAGAATACACATGGAGGTTCAACACCGATTTTAGTTTAATGCATGCGCATGGGTGGAACAAAATCTGTATGATAGTTTGTATGAGAGCTTCTTCACTATTTTTCTAGTAGAGCTATATGAGTGGTTGATTTCTTATGTGTCTAAAAGGAATTAGAGGTATCACACACTTGTTTGGACACATGAAGAATTTCAGGCCCTTTATGATGCTAATCTGATTTGGACACGCATTATGGATACTTGGTTTCGTGGTGTTCTGAACAACTATATTTTGGAGTACTCAATTTCCACTTATTCTTGCCCAGAGGTAGTAGAATTCCAATTTTTACGATATCCCAGGGGAACTTACCTGCAAGGCATTCCACTAGTGATCAAAATCTTGATGGTAACCCTAAACTTGGAGAGCAAACCGATGGCTAACTAAACCCCACCACACGTGGGGCAGGAGTAGGTTTGGTGAAAGATGGAAGACCTAGCGGTAGAGAGGTAGAGAGAAGAAATGTGGCTTAAGTATAATGAGGTGCGCGAGAGGGAGATATAGAAACAACATGACATTACAGAGTGGATGACATTGAGGAGAGCGATGGATCACGAAGAATTTGAAGTTCACACAAGAGACATGGAACATGAGCATTAGAACTCCCCATTTGGGAAATCATGACAAGGAACCCCCTCAAAATCACGTAGAAGTTCACCAACAGAGATGACCTAGGGCCGCGGGCGCGCATCTGATTCTACTTGGAAACCTTACGCTTGCACTTTGTCTTCCAATATCTAGTATGACAAAAAGTCAAGCAAGCTAGTTTAGGTAGTGGGAGAGCAGAGTAAGTCATATAACAACACATCGATGACATCGCTAACATCTTCGTTAGTTTGGGGTATCTTTCCGTGTGTATCTTCCACACAAAATTTAGGCGCACATAATTTTGGACTCTCTTCTGGGAGTAGTAACACTTCATAGATCATAGGGGTGTAGTTCAAGACTACTTTTGTTGGGGCACGGGGAGTACATCTTTTGGTCCGACTCTAGCTACAGTGGTCGGGATCCTGAGGTATAGGTGGTTCTAGTTCCTGGTGGATCTCGGTGGTTCTAGAGGCAAATGAAACACATGAGGTTTTGGATCGTGTGGGCAAGGTCACACCAACCCTAGAATATTTACATGGAGATGTCTATTCATATTCTAGAGTATAGGGGGATAAAAGATGCTTCTGAACACATGTACATGTGTGAAATACTATGGTGCGTAAAAGGAATCACAACTTTTGAGTGTAGGGTAAGTCAATTCGCCACTACGTTACAAGGGCGCACACATATTTGGTACAGAAATTTTGACCCTGATCAGACTTGTGTAGACTATGCGGCTTTAAAAGATGCTTTCCTTAAAGAATTTCATATCCCTGAGTTTGAGCAGAAGAGTATACGTGTGCTCAAGGATATTAAGCAAGGCACTACTAAGAGTGTCAAAGAGTATGATGTTGTTTGAAAATGCTATTATCTAAAATTTATTATGATATTCATGCAAGCCAACATGCGTAATTCTTTGTTGGGGGTCCGATTATATTTTTTAAAAGGGTGCTATCACATAAGACATACAATGATCCATACGAAGCACTTAAATTAGCTCTACATGCTGAGGTAGTTGGAAGTATAGACACTGGGGTGAGCCTATTTTTAGAAGCATAGATCACAGCTATGGCGAAGCAATTGGAGAAGCTATTGGAAAATTCAGCACATGAGACGCACACAGGGATTTGGTGTACAAATTTTGAAGTGGAAGGTCACACAAAGGATAGTTGTCCCCATGCAGATCAATACGCTCATTGTTGTTAGAATATGAGATATGTCATTTAAACCATGATGCTAGCCGCTACCCATTATTACAACGCACAATAAGGAAGAACATCTCTTGTTACTGTAAAATTTTTAGGTCTAAAACTCATGATACTGAAGAAGACTATCAACTCGATTGGTCAGATCCATGATGCTATAGATATTTGTGTATGATAGATAAGAGTATTAGATAAATCTAAAGGAAAGAATGAGCATCAGGATCGGGATCACAATCAAGCGTGCTATGATCGGAATGAAGGGATTTTGAAGGCGGTCATGGTAGAGGTCGAGGATACCATGGTGGATTTGGAGGACAAGGCCGTGGTGGTGGACGAGGCGAGTTCCCTCATGGAACATGTTATACATGCAGATCTCCTGACCACTACAAGTGTGAATGTCCTCAGAATATTACATGTTATTTCTATGGAAAGAATCATAGTTATGAGGAATGCCCGGACTTATATGAGCATCTTAGTAAGCAACATAAACAAGAAAACAAAGGTGCGGGGATGGTTAGGATATAACGCACTGTGGAAAATCAGTGGATGCCTAAGTTGGAACCAGAATATGAGGCATTGCAGGTAAAGATCACTACCCACGTTGAAGTGGTGTACACCAAAGAGGTACTACAACAAAATCCTCCCATCATTAAGGAGGAGGTTCTACATGCATGGTACACACGATCCTACCAATTAGAAGGAGGTTTATCAGAAACCATGGAGGTACTCGAAATCATTAGGGTGAAATATAACAATCATGAAAGATGGAGCAAAAAAAATGTAATGCAGACAATTCAAACTGATGTGGATGACTTGAAATAAATGTGCAAGATGTTGTGCTAGGAGAATATCATTCCACTGTTAGGGAATTGGTTAAAGGGAAACACTCTATGCGCAAGTATTGAGACTACAAGACAGATCCTGCATGCAAATCTTCCCCTCATAGCCTATATTATGATAAGGAAATCACTCAATGTTGTTGTGGATGGGTGGCTTTTGAGTAATATATTAATTGATACCGATGCGAAGTCAACATTCTTAATTTATATGCATGGGTACAAGTGGGGAGACCTAGATTGTAGCCATCCTTGAATGTATTGTTCATGGCTAACTTTGAATAAGGCCACTCCCATTAGAGTTTTAAAAGATGCATCCATTACCATACACAGTTGTAGCCAAGTTCACTGGATATTTTGATGTTTTAGCGTTAGCAGAGGAAGATAGCTTCCTACTATATTTGGGCGTGCTTAGTGCTATGCAAATAACGATGATCTTCATTTCAACAAGGGTTATATCATCTTTAAAACAAGGAGGAAAGAGTCATTATCCCTTTAACATATGGCAAATTTGTGCCTTATGTTAAGCCCTTAGTGAGGAAGACATGAATAGGATTTATGTACACGTCGTGGGACCCGAGAGGTGTTTGAGCCATCTAAAGAAGTAATCCTTTGGTGGGAGGATGCACGCGATCTGCATTATCGATACTACAAGTGTTGCTTTTGATAATTGGGCTCATAGCACTTATGAGTTAGTAGGGTGCGAAGTAAAGAGTATATTTGCTTGAGGACAACATACCACATTATATCAAGAGAATAGGTAACAACTCTGCACCTTGTTACACTTTGAAGAAGGAGATCCTATGGTGTTCTGTGCGCATGGAGGGATAATGGATAAACTAGTTGGAGAGATAGAATATTATTGTATATACCCTATGCAGGATAACAATGCACTTTGGTGGCTGATTCACAAGGATACTCTTGTAGGATGGAATGAAATTAGGATTGCTCTTGCTACTAGGTTTTTCAAGAGCAATTTACCTACTCAAATCTGCACTTATCATGGTAATTAACCTATTCAAGCACCACGTTCAAAGTGGTGTGAGAGACTTTGACAGAGGAGTAGGAAGATTTACCACCTTCGCTTTGGGTGAAATTTTTATTCCACTTTATAAGGTTGTGTGCATGTTTGGTATGTATATGCATAACTCCATAGAGAAACTAGAAATTGGTAGGATTTAATTGCAGGAATGACCCAGCGCGTTAAATTCTTCTCTACTAAACCTCCAATAGAAGAAGCATTAAAGGTTATAAAGTGCTTAACTATGGGGGATAGTGCCAAGATGGAAGAACTCATTCAAGATTTATTTGATGAAGGAGAATCAAGAACACATTTTGTTAAAGAAATAGAGGCTAAAGCCACACTACTTCAACGCGCTTTGCCTTGAGAAAGGAAAAGGAAAAATGGTCTACTTATTGAATGATGAAGAAGTAGAAAATTTGTATGTATAACATTCATCACATAGGTGTGAGGTGTTGGAAAGTGCAGATAAACCCACGCGCACCTATCATGAACCGATGAAGACAAAGAAAGTGAATATTGGATCGATGTTGAGTCTAGGAGGCCATAATTGGGGACTATTGGTTTGACTCGAAGTGGTAATAAAATTCATTGAGTTTTTTTATTATTATTGGCAAATAGTTTTTGAAAGGGACTATACCCTTGAGTACAAAAAGATGGCCTAGGAGCTAGAATAACGGATCGAATCCAAATGTGACAATGAGGCACAAAGTAGCCAAAAATAGCTACCAAACAAGACAAAACAGCTCCCAAACAAGACAAAACAAAAAAACATCGCAAAAGCAGAAGAAAGAGATCATTAAAAATAGTAGAAAAACATACAAGTAAACAAAAGCACCAACATCTACTTCTTGGCACTTTGTCGATGTTGGTCTTGATATTCTTCTAGGATTTGAACATACCCAAAGTTGTCATGTGGGCAGTGTCCGTCTTATCCAGCTGATCAATGGTCCCTTTGCTTTCCTTATCATTGCCCCAAAGTGTTGCTGGAACTCCGCTGAGATTGGAGACACTTTTGACATGTTTCTCAATGAACTCTTCAATCGCACCGAAGATGGCCATATTGTAGTCATGATGAGTTTTGGCCTTCCCTAAACAGGAGTCTAAGGAATTCAGCTTCTTGTATATATCATCAATCTGGCTGTTATCAATATCCACCTCCTCCTCCTCCTTGTAAAATTCATTGAGTTACTATGGGATTATCAAGAATTATTCCCTCGGGGTACCATGAACTTAAAGGTGTGCATGAATCATTAGGAGAGATGAAGATAAAGCTTAAAGAGGGTGTGTTCCCGGTTAGAAAGAGACCCTATAGGATGAACCCCAACTTGCACGAAAAGGTCAAAGAAGAAATTGACAAAATGTTGAAGTCTAGGATCATCAATCCCCTGGATGAGTCAAAATGGGTTAGTCCAATGGTGATTAGTATCAATAAGGATGGTTGGATTAGGATCTGTGTGGAATACATGGAGCTAAATGTTGCATGTGTGACTAATCTCTTTCCTATGTCATTCACTAGAGGAAATACTAGAAGGTGTTGTAGGGTGTGAAATCTATTCATTTATAGATGGATTCTCTAGGTATCATTAGGTTAGGATTTCCCAAGAGGATCAGGAAATACTACTTTTACTACTGAATGGGGTAGCTTTGCCTATACTATGATGCCTTTTGTCCGAAAAATGTGCCTGTTGTATTTTTGCGCATAGTTGTTTAGGCGTTTAAAGATTTTATTCACAACTTCTTGCAGGTTTATTTAGATGATTGGATGATGTATGGACTTGTTAAGGATCATTGTGACAATCTACGATTAATTTATGAAAGATGTTGATAGTTGAGTATCTATTTTAACATCAAGAAGTGCATATTTTCCACACCATTTGGAATACTTGTTAGGACACATAATATGCAAGGAAGGTTTGTTGGTTGATCCAACTAAAGTTGCAGTCTTTATCGACCTAAAAGAACCTACCATTCAAAGTGAAGTGTGTGGATTCTTGGGTCACATGGGGTATTATAGGAAATTCATAAAGGGGTATGCCAATGTTGCCATACCTTTGGAGGAGATACTAAAGGGAAAATGGATGTTCTACTTGGGAGAACTGCAATAATGTGCATTCGAAACATTGAAGGAGAAGCTTACTACCGAACCTATTATGAGCTTTCCTTCATGGGACCTACCATTTCATGTACATGTGAACACCTCTCGGCATGGCCATTCGCATGGTGTTGGCCCAACTCGGAGAGGGTATTATAGATCATCCTATCTTTTTTGCTAGTAGAAAGTTGACCCCTATGGAGAAGAATTGCACAACTACAAAGCGTGAAGCTTTGTCAATGATCTATGCGCTACATAAATTTAGACGGTAGCTACTAGCTACACCATTTGTATTTTATACAGATCACATGACATTGAAGTATTTGGTGAACAAGCCCGTTTTACAGTGCAGTGCATATGCAATGGGTACTCTTATTTCAAGAATTTGATTTCCAAGTTATGGTAAAACCAGGGAAAAGTAATTATGGACCAAACCATTTATCCAGAATACAGTCAGGAGAAGAAGCACAAGAAATTGAAGATACCATGCCCGATGCATAGTTATACAGGTTATAACGCGCACCATTATAATTAGAGGACATTGTTGTCTTTCTACAAACATGTATGGCACCAGAAGGAATGAAATCCTTAGAGAAGAAACAACTTGCTATATGTGCGGCCCATTTATGTTGATTAGCAGTGACCTATATAAGTTGGGCCGATGAAGTATTACGTTGTTGTGTACTAGAACATGAGTGCACATATATCATGGAAGAAGCTCATGGTGGTATTGCAGGTGGCCACTATGTAGGTGATGCCACTGTGTGTAAGATTCTACTCACTGGATTATGGTGGGAGACCCTGTATAAAGATTGTAAGGCATATTACAAGGCTTGTGATCACTTTATTAGTTCCATGGGAAACTAGGTCAATGAGATGAAATGCCTCTAAGACCTATTACTAGTGTAGAACCATTTGAGAAATGGGCTATAGATTTTTGGGTCCTATTTCACCAAATCACGCAAGATTGGATCACGCTATATCATTACTTACATGCACACGATTATCCGACAAGGTGGGAAGAAGCAATGCCTACAAAGGATTGTATAGTGGCTATAACAACCATGTTTCTATGGGAAAATATTATTACAAGGTATGGATGTCCTTTGAGTTTGACCAATGATAAGGGCACACATTTTCAATGAAATAATCAAAATTTTATTGATGAATTCATGATTGCACACCATAAGACTACACCATATCATCCTCAGGAAAATGGGACAATTGAGGCTTTCAACAAGATTTTGAGCCAGACATTGACAAAAAATTATGATGTTGGAAGGAAGGATTGGGATGATAATGTTTCTAAAGTACTTTGGGCATATAAATAACATACAAGCGGCTAAACAAGGCCACACCCTTTCAATTGGTGTTTGGCACATAAGTAGTTCTTCCTATGGAATTCATGTTACCTTCTTTGTGTATTGCGTGCAATGGAGGTATAGCTGATGAGAAAGTAGAAGAATGGATTGAAAATTTGATTAAGTTGGATGAGAAATGAGCAATAACACACTAGAGTCAAAAGCAATAAAAATCTAGGCGAAAGCAGGGCATGATAGTCACATTAGGGACAAAAATCTTGAGACCGAATGATGGTGCTTCTCTATGATTCTAAGTTTTTGTGCCCTCAGAAAACTCAAATTACATTGGTTAGGACCATATGTTATCACTCACATTCTTGGAACAAGAGCTTGTCAGCTTAGAAATGCTTGATGGAATATGGATACCCGGTTACTTTCGGTGGGAGTAGGTGAATCCCTACTATAAATAAGTCTTCTTGGTGTTTGTAATAAGGTAGTATTTTCATTTAGATTAGGTTTTCAATTATGTATTCCCTTAATTTATTTCCTTCTTCATCGCCATGATTTGTCAATTTAGTTGTTGTTTTGTGAAATAAGCGGGTTTGAACGCCAGAAGATACTTACCATTTGTAGTATTTTTATGTGTAGAGGAGTGTACATACTATTTGTGTGGGGTGGTTGTTGAGAAATAGGTACACATAAAGGAACAAACTACTACAAGTTCTATTCAAAGTTTGAAGAGTTGGTGAATAGAAGATTGCTTCCAAATGAGGACCACAGATGGAGATAAATGAAGGAACAATATAACACGAGGTAAGCGGCGGTCATGGAGACTACTAGGAGAAGGTGTAGTGTCGAGGTACTCAAATGCATGGAAGTAAACTGAAGAGAAGCTTGTAGCCAAAAGGTAGGAAGGTGTGCTAAAAGGTTATTAATGAGGCTCGAAGATGTACCACACAAAAATTGTAAAAAAGGTCACTTAATGAGGATTATTGGTAGGTGAAGGAGCAATAAATGCACCAATTTTTTTAAAATCTATATAAGGGAGGGATACGATTTCATTCTTACCGTTGTAAATCGTAAAAATTTGAAAGAGCTAAGTGCGACTGAGCTGAGCGAAGAGTATTGAGGTGTGAAACCAGACGTGAGAAGCAGATTTGTGCATAGGAGAAGCTTACGTCCCCATTGGTGAAGGGTTTGAGCAAAACAGCAGTGTTTAAAAGATATAGGGCACATGTTTTCAACTAGCACACACATATTTGAGCTAGGGTTTGATTTTGCATGTTGTAGAAGCTTGAAAATGAGCATTTGAGGATGGAACATTGTGATTTACGAGATAGCACTAAACAAAGCACTGCATCGTAGGAGAAAAAGGGAAGAAGAAGATGGAAGCAGAGGTCAAAATTACTCCTGAGATAAAATTTTTAGAGATGCAATACCACAAAGGCATAATAATGGGACAAGAATGGGATTCCCACTTCAAAATATGCAAGATCAATGAATAAAACCACCACACATTAGAGAACAAAAAAGAATTAGATGCGCTGTTGAATATAAAGACAAACAAGCGCACAAATGAAGATATGCTGGTGTATGATGATGCGGGAGAAAAGCTACTAAAGCAGATTGAAGTTTACTAGTTGTATGAACTCCCATACTTTGGAAAGTATGAACCTTTGTACCAGTGGTTGATGAGAAGGTTACATGAAGATTTCTTCTATTTCATTTGGATGCGGTAAGGATTATAGCCACCCCGCTTTCAAGTATAACATGATAAAGGGGCACATGAGTGGACTTGAACAATGACTTGATAGATAAATTAGCCATCTTGGAGATGTGGAAGGAGTTAGGATACACAAAAGGTCCACGCGAAAGGATATTGACAAACTAAAGAAGTATCCCATCGTACAAACAACCGCACATCTGGTCACTAAGTTAAATGATCAAGAGAGGTGGTCCTAAGTGAACACAATGTGGCTACACATTGTAAGGAAAATGTCACAGGGAACAATCTACAACATAGTAGGCTACATTGTAGAAAAAATTATCAAGGAAGCATGCACAGGTGAGAAAATCAGTTTTGGCATTGTCCTGTTGTCCTTAGTATTTTTGGAGATCGGGGTGCTTGATGGGCTGAAGAACAAGATTTAGGAGTACCCCATGTAGAATAAGTCCTTGGTAAAAATGTTTGAGAAGTAATTATGTGAAGGGTCAATGAGTGGGTCATTCAAGCAGAGGCGAAGATGTGGTGTGACAAGATCCGCATGGATTTTGAAGAGGAGTGGCACATCCCCAAGGATTTACCTTCGGTGGTGGGCAAGGCAGTCCAATTTTTTTATGTATCAACACTTTTGAATCATGTGGTTTGCAATGAAGGATGGTACTTGGAGCCCCTAGTGTAAGCTACCATATGCTTTCACAGTATGTTACTTTCAGGAAGTGGTCCATCGGTTTAACAATGCGTGATACATGAACTTTGTTATGACAAGGTAGACTGTGACTACCACACGCTACACAAGACCTATATCTATCCCGTTGGTCGTCAAATAGGACTTTTATGAAGGGCAATAGTCAGGGGACAAGAAGTCCCTCCTCTTTAATGGGAGAGGTTCCCTTATTCAGAAACAAACTTATTTACAAATATACAAAATATCATTTTCTGGTTAAACTTGGATATTACGAAAGTGTCTTTTGTAAGGATCATCAATCACAAAAGGACTGAGGAATGAGAGTGCGAGAATGAGCAGAAAGGAAACATGCAGAATTATAGATAGCAGAGTAATTCTTTATGTATGCGAAGTTACAGTGAATTTAAAACAAGATCATTTGTATCGTATAAATAAGATGGAATTTAAAGACACAAAGTTCTGTAAATAACATCTGCCAGAACACAAAGTTTCTTAACTTATCACAGATTCATTAATCAAGGACACAAAGTTCCTTCTTGGTTGTACAAGATCACCATGTATTGCAAAGTTGAAGAGTATGCAATCAGCGAGACTAACAAACTAGTAACAAATGATCTTCACAAACATTAAACGAAAGCTCAGAGATAACAGAGATTAGATAGACAAAGAATGGAAAGCCCTTTTGTATTGATTTCTTTGTAATCTATTTACACTTTCAGAAAATATGCCAAGTTCTTCCTCCTTTTCAGAATGGCATAGAGATGCCATTATATAACTTACAAATCAGTTACTCTTCATAACCGCTTCTTTTAACCAAGAATAGTTAAGGACTGCCAACCGCAATACCTCAACTTCTTACAAAGAAAACGGAAAAAGAAAGGGAAGAAGAGAAAAGAATAAGGAGAAGAAGACAGGTGGCCGGTTACTGGGAGGGACCCACTGACTTCAAAATCTGCTGCCTGAATTTCTTCAACGCCTCAGCTATGTCTCTGCCACGAGGGACTGACGTGTTGGCCGCAGACTGAGTCCAAAATCCAAGACACTTCTCCATCTCTTTATCAAACTCGACATGAGTATGATAATCTTTATTTGCTTCTTCGATGGCAGATTGAAGAGAGAAAATATCCTTCATTTTCTCCTTAGAGATGGAACTTTCCTTGAATAAGTTATCTTTGACAAAAGCTCTGAATTGAGCTTTGATTTCTTGCAAGGAAAGGGGCATACCAGAAGTTTCATCTTGGAGATGACAGTGTATGTCTTTGAAAGCAGAGACCACCAGTGTCTTGAAAGCTTCACCCTTCTGCCAGCTATTCTTCAGCTCTCCCAAAGCCTCCTCCAAGACTTTGATCTTCCACTCCACGCTGTAAACCCAGGATTTTGATAGATTATCCTTTGCATCATCAAAAACCTTATTCGCCAGTAAGATGTTCTCATCTGTCTGTCCCATAAGGCGGAGGTCTACTATGCAACTGCTCCAGAGTTTGAGCTCTTTATCCATGATCCCGATAGTAGAGGACAACTTCTGTTGTAAATTGTTCACTTTTCCATGGAGTTTAAAAGCTTCATCGATGAAGTTCAACCCTACAACAAGCATATCATCCACCATGGCTTCCATAGCTCTACCATAGACGGAATACTTGTGCATGTCTTTGATACTCTGTACTTCATCTTGGCTCAAAATTACAGGTGGTGGAAGAGTGGTCAACGGAGTAGGGTCCAAAACTTTGTCCTTAGACAAAAGAGACTTGATGAAGCCTGTGAGAATTTGGGCCTGTTCTTCCAAATGTTCAATAGTTTGCTGCCCTTTCTCCACCCTCCCAATGACTCGTGTGACCGTTTCCTGGAGGTTGTGGATCTCACCTTCAGGAGTAGACTCTCCCATTGGAATTCTTGAGAGCTCTAAGTCAGATGACTGTAATCTGCTCTGATTTGTCCACTGTAGGCTTAGCAATCTCCAAGAATTGCTGACCTTGAGCATCAGACACTATTCTGGAGGTGGTTCTGGCTTTCTTGGCACGAGAAGGGGTGGTGCCCAACAAGGCTGCGACAGCATCAAAGTTTGACCCTGAGCTCCGAGAGGAAGATTTCCTCTTTCTACTGTCAACAAGAGGCTGAACCCATGCAAAAGAAGAAGAGGAAGCAGCAGGAGGGGCAAGAGTACCAAGAGACATAGAGCTCATGACGCTCAAGGTTTGCACGGCTGTGGTCTCAAGTTGAGATGTGAGTGGGGCGCTGGAGACAATTGCTGCAGAAGAATCAATAGCGCTTGGAAGTTCAGTGCTCTGGACCTCTTTGTCCTTATCAGTTGGGTCTTCAGGAGCATTTGCAGGGGTTGGCATTTCGCTTTCTTCACTTTCACTAAGAACAATGATGTTCTCTGGTCCCATAGGCACTTCTACCTGCTTTCTTTGAGGGTCATTTTCCACAGGCTCCTTCTTAACCTCCTTGAGCTTCTTCTGGTACACTTGAGTGGATGAAGAAGGAGTGGAAGCTGCAGGTCCTTGTGTTGATGAGGCAGGTGGGGTTTGTACTGGTGTTTTTGACCTGGGAATTGATGCCTCTCTCCTTGGCGTTGAAACATCCTTGGAAGAGGATTCTCCTGAGTGCCTTCTGAGCTCTCGAACTTTCCTGTCAAACCAGACCTTAGTCCTGACTAAGACTGGAGCAAGGATCTCAGCCAGATCATCTTTTTCTTTCCTGTTCCAATCCAAGTCCTCCAAGGGGGTGTGCTTAATCACACTGTCATACTCATATGAGTATAGATCAGAATTGTCATCCTGGAGTCCTTCGGGAACTTGGTACAAGCCGAGTTCTTGGATCAATTGCAGGGAGAACCTGCCACAATGCCTTCTCCTGGCCTCAAAATCATCTCGCACCGCCCCAGAATCTTCTCGTATCGCCTATGATGGTAGATTATCTTGATGTTCTGTTCAATGAACTTCTTCAAGTCGAAGCAGGTTCTTGGCTTGAAGAAATGAACGGTGATAGGAACCAGGGCTCTCTCTATGTTCTGTGCGTCCAGGGCTGTTTTACAAGTGTAATTTCCCAAAGAGATGGGAAAGTGCAAACCAGAAATCTTCTTGTCTCTGCAGGTTCTGTGTAGTTTGTCTAATTGCCTGCATACTTCAATCAAAGCCATCTTATCATTGCAGAACATGGGAAGCCGCAGAGGGGTGCTCTCATAGCCGGCAAGCCTGATATAGGAGAATTTTCTGAATTGTATGAAATAAGCACCGTAGCGCGATATCAGATTCATGGCTTCATCAGAAAATCTCCTAGCAGTATCACCTTCGAGCAGCCTGACCACGTACATGGTGAAAGCGTCATTGACCCTTCTGAAATTACGATTGTTGGTCTCCGGGTGAATCATGGCAGGGTAGGCATATACTGGATCATCTTTGTGGGTGTCAAGGTAGGAAAAACCAAACCATTGCCGTGACGCTGCCAGGGTATACATCAGGTAAGAATTCATATAGAACTTCTTCATTTGTTGTACATTGGATAGCTACTCTACCAAATTCATGCTGATGATCTCTGCCCAGTTGATATTTTGCATTCCCTCGCACACCATGCTGATGAGCGGGCACATCCAGAAGTGGAATTCGTTGGTAGAGGGCAAACCCATAACCCGAGCCAGTAGAATTATAAAGTCAGACAATTCTTCATTAAAATCTGCCCGAAAAGAGTTTTGGACAGTGAGAGGCTCCTTTCTTAGGGTTCTTCAGCCAGGACTTCGCCACCCACGCCTTGTATTTGTCGTTGTCTTGATTGAACAGAGCCTGTGCTTGATCCCGAGAAACGACTATGGCATTATCCATCTCTGGGATTCTCAGTGCGGTGCTAATGGCGGCAGCGTCCAGCTTGGCGATGAGTTCCCCGTGTATATTGGTTAATTCACTGGAAACAGGGTCGAAGTGAGCTCCGCACGAAAGTACAGTATCAGCGCACTGTACCTGAGATCGGAAACCTCCAGCAAAAGCCAAACCGCTATCGTGAATCATTTGTGCCATTGGTGTAGGGTTTGCATCTGCCACCCTCGCCCAAAAATCGCCGAAGTCAAGATGTCGAGCTTCGCTATCTCCAATATTGGGAACGGCAGATTCTAGTGGCGAAATTTGTTCCTGTCCCTGGAACTTGATCTTCATATTGATAGCAATAGAGCTGCAACCTAAACTCGGGAAGGAATTACAGAGAAAGGGGATACACGCGCAGGGAATTAGGTTGCTAGGGTTCGAGCAAGGATAGCATGGAAACAATGTGAAAAATGCAAAGGGGGAATGCCCGTTATATAGCCGTTTAGGAGAGAGAAAGGCCATGAATGCACATTTAATACATACCCACCAATTTAAATAAGCTGGATATTCGGGTAGAGCGGCAAAAACTAGCACGAACGACACTTGGTTCATTAGGGACATGTGAGACGCGAATGCGCTAAACACGCGGCTCACCCGATTCGCGAAACGGGAAAAGACGTCAAATGCCTTTTGGGACACGTGGGACATGAGTGCGTGAAGTACGCGATTCATGCGCGAATCGGTTGAAAAGGGTTACAATGGGTCCGGAAAAGTTTGGGACATCTGGGACGAAAATGCGCGAAGTACGCGGTTCGGTGAATCGGCCGAAAATGGAACAACTTGCACAATTTGACTTGGGACATTTGGGACATGAAAGTGTGAAGTACGCGGTTTGGGTGTTTCGGCCGAAAATGGAACAGCTTGCTCGATTAACTTTGGGACATTTGGGATGAAAAGTTCCGACGGGCCTGAAAATGGAACAACTTGTGGATTTCGGCCGATCGGGAATGCGAACGCACTTTTGAACTTGGGACAGTTGGGACAAAATTTTCCGACAGGCCCGAAAAACACACAAAAAGACCCAAAAATGCAGACTTTTCTCAATTTCACGACTTTTAACAATTTCAGCACAACAGAGAAGACACTAAAACTCAAAATTTTGAAAGTTCACTTAAAGAGAGTAGGGAATTTTGAGTGGACAACATATCCAAGGCAAACTACTTACATAAAGAGACTAATTTTAGACATGATAAGTATGAAGCCCATGAGTTTAGAAATTGGAGATAGTGTGGACATGCTTATGTACCTTCACTCAAGCCCAAGTTGGAGGGAAACAAATATGTGGAGAATGAGTTCATGCTTTGACAGCACCTAAGGGAAAGCATACAGAGAGAATGTACCAACCGTAAAGCCCATCAAACTATGGAAGTAGATGATGAAGAGGAAGAGTGTGAAGACAGTGGTGGCTTGTTGCATAGGGGACAAAGGAAGCCCTCGAGAAAATGTAGAATCTGAATGCGCAAGTACTCCACCCCGCACACAAGAAGAAGGAGAAGAAGAACTGGAGGCTGGAGTAAACCCCAAGGAATTATTCTTTAAGAAGGTGTTCAGGAGAACAAGGACTCAAGGTGCTACTACCCAATTGGTGCAGAGATCACCACGTCTCTCTCCATAGAAGGAGATAGATGAGAAGAGAAGGATAAAGTTGAAGCTGTATGAGGAGGTGAAAGAGTCTAAGAAGAGTGCGTCCAGATCTCCTACACCACTAGAGGATATGGAGGAGCCGAAAGATGAAGAGATGAAAGATGAATATGTAAAGAATGGAGAAGGATTAAAGGAAGGAGAGACAGAGAAAGATACTAATCAAGAAAATGAAGATCTAGCTCCAAATCTTGGTGTGCCAGTTCCTTAAGGGGCCAAGAAGTAAAAGACAAGTGGAGAGTTTACTATTCCATCTTTGGGCTATGATGAGGACATAAGAAAAATTTCCTACATTTGTTTTCGAGCACGGTGAGCCCTACGTAGTTATATGGATGGGAGCTAATGGATGAGGACATGACCACCACATGCATAAGAAAGTAGCTATCTTGGTCTATGCACACACACATGGATGAGCCAAACTTTGACGTATGTGAAGAATCTTGTGTGTCAAGAAGGTTGAAGAAGGCACCTCAGGCTAGACATATAACCGTGAAACCCACTATTATGTTTGATGAGCAGGTAAGAAATTCCTTGGTGAAGGTATCTACAGAGGTGGCACGGAGGAACATAGACAAATATGCCACTATCAAGGTGTTGAGGGAAGAGATTAAGGCCAAGGATGTTGAGATCGCACACTTGAAACAAGAAAGGACCTGGAGCATAAAAAGAATGGGGTTCTTATTGGCATGGTAGAGGAGATCGGGGATCATGTCCTCCAAGCAAGACCACACTTAGAGCCTAAGGTACCCAAAAATTTCCCTTTGGCTATGCACTATGTGTGCACATTAGTTGATTTGGTGCTTGAGGAGGGACCAATTAGGATGCTAGTGCCAAAAGACCCTGAACAAGAGGCAGAGAGGGAAAAGGCTGCAGTGATTAGAAAAATTTCATCATACGAGGAACTGCTTCAAACTCTATGGGAGGAGCTGAAGAAAGTGGATCAAGCATTGAATATTTGTACAACTCCAGAGGTAGTCATCAGAATAAGGATGATGGTAGAGGAAAATGAATTCCTAAAAGCTATGAAGGATGAAATATTGGGGCACGCGGAGAGACTAGCAGGTGGTGAAGAAAAAATCGCAAGGCCCTCGCAGCGGTTCGAAGCCCCATAAGAATAGGTTGGATGAACTAGGAAAACTTATAGCACAAAAATGGATCTGCTAGAAGGGAGAATGTCTGCAATGGATAACATTATGTTAGTATTACAAAATTAGAAGGGATAAATTACCCAGGATGAGCTAGAGTCTATTGCAGTGAATATTCCAGAAAAGGTAGAGGCCGCATTGAGTGAGTGGCAGACATTAGAGGCTGAAATAAAAGAAGAATATCCAGAACTCATTCTTCCAGTTGAAGTAGAGGGTGATGTAGAGTAAATCCTTATTCTTTGTATAGAAATTATTTCACATTCTTTCCATTACTTTATTCTTTATTATTTGAGGAGTAGCCATTGTCAAGGTGGCAATGCAGTTTAGTGTCGTAATGTTGAGCGAGACAAAGTGGGATGCTTAACAAGGCACACTGTAAGGTTCGCATAAGATAACAGGTGCAATCAAGGTGCGGAAGGATAGGGGAGAACACACACACGAAATATAAGGGTGGATTTGGGACTTAGCCATTTTCATGTGTATGGGATATTTTTGGAGATAACATGTCGAGCACATAAATCGGGAAAAGACTTACGCGACATGTATAGACTATTTTTGGAAGATCGGCTACTAAGCACTTTGTATAGATGCAGGATAAGGATAGAATTGCTACGATAGTTAAAATATACGAGGTCTATTATTAGCGCACTTGCATGTGTGGCTATGATTGTAAAGGCGCATGGCTATTTTCAGCATGTGACCTATGTTTGGAATTATGCAAGCGGTGAAGGGAAAGATCCCACCCTTATAAATATGTAATGATCTGCGTAGTATAGGGTGAGTGTGAGAACTAAATTACTGTGAAGTTATGCTGCAAAATCTGATGCACGCATAAGCTATGGTATTATCTATTGTAATGAGCTTCTTTGTTCTTTATCACGTTTAATGTAGTGAAGTGTATTGGCTGAATCAGAGTATTAATCATGAGCTTAATTGGTTATTGCATGCTTGGCTTCATTATGGTTATCATTTAAATTTTTTTACTCTTTAGGTCTAGATTTGAACATGCACTATAGAATGATAAATTAATTATGGATATGAATACATTAATTCTTCATCATGCTAACATCCTGCAACAACAACCCTAAAGAGGGGCCTGGTACCTTTGCACTCTTTGGGTGAGCACTTAGTCTAGGCTGAGTGATGTGCTAGCACGCCTAGGCTTTTACAGGTAAATTCTAGGCTGCATCGTGTATCATCTTATAATCCCTCTTAGGATACAACACAATCAATCAATGCTCTTAATACATTATTATCACATTTTTCTTTGATCTCAATTCAAATGTAGTTATGTTTATTATATACAACAATCAAATATTCTTTCTATTCTAAATTCATTCCCCCAAATGACCTAATCTGGGAAAAATAAAATCTCTCCATGAGTAATCCTCCAAATACATCCTATTCAAGCAACTCCTATCATTCAAATCAATAAATCAATAAAATAACCCTACTTACTATCACTTCAAGATGACCTAAATTGGGAGCCCCATTACATCACTATCAGTTCCAAATGACCTAACTTGGAAGCCATCTAATAATATTCAAATCATAGCACCCACCACTATAGAAGTGGGGGTAATGAGACATCATTTCCTTTCCTATACTTGCTCTTCTCCGTGGGTTCTTAAATCGAAACAAAAGGTAACAAACCGGTCCTTATCTCTGTCTGCAACGGTTGGACCTTTTTGGGAACTGTCATGTAAGGAGAGAAAAACAAACCTCTCTCCTTAACACTCTTCCTCTGATGGAAAGACACCAAAATCCTTCAATTATCAATAAATCAGGTTGGGAATTGATCACTCCCTACCTCTTCTATCACCTTTGACAAAAATCCAAAATCTCTAATATCATCACAACTAAATCTCCAAGTTTCTCCTTATGGAGGTTTTCTATCTCCTCATATGACACATGGGTCAAAATGTTGATCCATGGTTGGAGACGCTACAATTTTATATGTTCTATGTGCACTCAGTAACATGGCTTCTTTGAAACCTATACGTATGTTTCTTACTTCCTTTACACCACTTGAATTTAATTCAAACAACATAAGGGGGAAAATGTAGACACAAAATTATGAACGTACCACCAATTTACTATGACATTGGAATGTTGTTATATGGATGCATATTAAGTAAGAAAATTACACATTAGTAACACTTTCCCTTGTCCTTGTACATTTTTATTGATTTCTATTGTGATTATCTTATACACCTCTCATTTATGCATTCACTTTTGGTTAGGTCAAGGGTTCCCTATCTTTCTATTTTGTCATATCAGTCATTTGTGGTTTTAGTACACTAGTGACCACTCTAGAAACTAGGGTCCAAGCACTTGTGTCCCTTATGGGTGCTCATGTCCTCATTATTTTTTCACATTTTTTCATTTGTGGTTGATATTATTTCTTTATTATCCTTATCCCGCATTTGTAGTCATCATTTTGTGTCACTAATGTCAAAATTCAAGCAATATAATCATACAAATAAACAATATACTAACTATTATCCTGGAATGGAAAATCAAAAGGGGATACCACATCTACATACTACTACTACTACTCAAAGGGATTGCATTTTGGGTTGCATACCACACATTTGCATCAAATCTATCTATAGCCCGTTATCTTGGCGTCATTGGTTGGAGGGAAAACCTAGGGACACCATTTCACACACAAGCACAAAGAAATACATGGATTCTGAAATTAGTGCCAAGCTCGGTACTAATTTCACCCATCAGTGACCGTCGGGTCAATTTGACATCACATATTGCATATTTTATTCAGATCTAATGTGTTTGTGAGCTTATGAAGATAGCCGTGGTTTGTTTTATAGGTTACAGTGCTTTTAACCTTAACATCTGAACCAAAGAGACAAAGTAGACATTTGAGAAGACATTTTGACCCGAAAAAGATCGATCCCGAATATTGAAGCAAACACTAGCGCCCAGAACATTCACTAACATCCGAACACTCTTGTCCTCCCCGGGTACTTTTTTCCATCACAACTTTGAGTCCCAAAACTCTCTATGAGTAACTCTGAAATTCTTTGCATCTAGATCCAATACTTAGATTGTTGTAATCACTTCCGGATCACTCTTAACCATTTAAGTCATCATTTCTCTCTTAAGTACTTAGGGTTTTATAATGTTGAATGTTCATCGCTTGTATATTAATACGTTTTATCATCTAAATATCATTAGATACATTACGATACTCTTAATTTAATGTTTAATTCAATTATATTAAATCAATTACTATACTAGGTGGATGAAGGTCATGTTGCTCAGGAACCTATTGAATTAGATATCCTTGATTTTCTTGGGGACATTAAGGCAACATTTGGGGTTCCTAAAACCATTATTTCGATAATGCAAGAGCCTTCTTAGGCTCTAAAATATCTGATTGGGATATTATATATGGAATATACTTGATTACCCCTTCTAATTACTACCCTCAAGGTAATGGTTTGGCAGATTCTACTAATAAGAACTTGATCAAAATCATGAAGAGAACAATGGAGATAAATAAAAGGAAATGACACACAAGGGTAAAGAATGCTCAAAGTGGGTTGATAGGATCACATCAAAAAGATAAATTTTCAATTCTCCCTTCATCCTTGTGTATGAAAGAGAGGTCAATATTCCACTATTCATTGAGTTAGCTTCATTGGAGTTGGCTCAAAAATTAGAGTTTAAGGGTGAAGATCAAAGAATAATTAGAATGATAGAATTGGTTGAGCTTGACAAATTGAGGAATTCCACCATGATCGATTAGAAGAACACAAAATATTACCTAAGTAATAGATTGATAAGAAATCTAAAGTATATGCTTTCAAAATAAGAGATCTAGTCTTGAAATGGGATGCAAATAGAGCTAAACTAGGGCAAAACTCTAAGTTTAATGTAGTTTGGAGTGGGCCATACATCATCATTGCATGTAACCAATCCAACCATTTTCATTGTCCAAAATTAATGGGGAGGAACTTTAAATCCCATTTAATGGGATATATCTCAAACCTTCCCTTTAAGTTATTTGATTGCATCTTATATATAGGTGTTTTTTTTGTTTCTTTTCCTTGATGTGTTGGAGTTGCTCAAGTTCCTTTTCCTCAATCTTTTTGGTGATCATCTGAATAAGTGTTTGTGTACACTCTACATGTTTCACTTGGGGAATGTATGATCTTTGTCTTTTGTATATAGGTTTTAGGAGTCCTTTACAATTGTACACATGCCATTTTAGTTTTCTCCCTCCATGGCAAGAAATTATAAGATTCTGGGGCATTTTTGAAGTGATTCATCTAAATATTTAAAATATTGGATTCAAAATAGAGTTTTGGGGATAGTTATAAAATTTTTCTCGATTAGTTTTCATGTTTATATTTGACTCCATGCCAAATGGATTCTTTAAGGCTACTGATCTTTACATCTAGAAGGAAGATGTCCTGAAGGTCACCAAATTTTTGTCCAAAATAACAACCAATTCTATTTTTAATAAATCATCTAAGGTTCAGACTTATGTGGCTCTAGATTGAAGACCCACATAATGAAGGAGTTGAGGATTCAATGTTTTGTAGAAAATTGGACAAATGTTAGCGTTGCTTAGACTTGGAAAATATGGAATTCCATAGAGTTATTTAATTTCATGCAACAATGCTTGTAGCCCTCTCAAAATAAGTGATGCAAGGAAAAATTGTAGCAAGAAAACACATGGAAAAAGTGATGTAGGAACATCACTCTAGGTAATCTGAATAAACCATGAATACATCATATTTGGTGTGTTAGATGTGTTCATGAGTCCTAGAGGTCATTAGGTGTTAGTTAGTAGTCTATGTTGGTGTCTAGGCCTTTCAAATTTCAAATGAGGCATTTTCCCTCCAAAATGCTAATTCAAATTGTAAGGTCAATTTTAGTGTGATTTGAGAATTTTGGGTGTGTACTTGAAGCTCATAAGATTTGTAAGGGTAGAATGAGGTCATATGTGATAATTAGACCCTCTCTAGAGTCATAAGTACTAAAAAGAGCTATTTCATGCAAACTTAAGGCATTATTAGGTGAAAGTAACTCCTTTAGAAGGGAATCTCATGATAAACCATACTTGTAACTGAACAACTGAGAAAACAACTCAAGTAAGGAGTGAGAGGGAGAGTATATGAGGCTTAATGTAGCTGAAAATATCCATTCTATCTAGATATGAATCTCAAAGTGTTTTCTTGTAATCTTATATGACCGTGTGTTTGCATTCTTATAAGGTTGTAATCCTTGGATCTTGTACTATGTATTTGTAAAATTGACCATGACTAACAATAGATTTAGATGGTGTGGATATGATGATTGTAGTATGTTCTTATTGATAGAGGAAAATTATGGTCTTGTTCAAGACTACATCATATCCTATTATCTTCTTAAAATTATATGCAAGTGAGCTTGTGTTGATGATACTTTAATTTATGGTATGGACCAAGTAAACCTATGCATGTAAATGTAAAAGGAACTATACTTGGGGAGAGACACTATGAAGAGCCATCTCAGTAAGTTTGTATGTTTTCATTCCTCGTGAGTTAATGCATATTGAAAATATTGTGAAACTCCACCTTAGTTAAGAAAATATTTGTGTTATAACAAGATAATGAGTGCATTGGGGTTGTAACCATTTTGGGATATATCTCATGTGTGGAATGTGATTTGAGAAGGTCATGTCCTATCAAGTTAATGATCTAACAAGGATTGCTATGTATTGTGTCTTATAGACACCATCTAGTCAATGCTAAGAAACTATGTATGCACCATGAAGGAAAGTTCCCAATGATTTAAAGAGAAGGCATGATTGAAATATCATAAAGGAGAGAAGAAGGTTTCATTAGAAGGAATCAGGGAAGTAGACCTTGTTACTAGAAAGAAGACTTTGTTCCTCGAAGCATTACAGTCTTACACAATGTAAGTAATGGAGAATCCACATATTCTTAGGGATTAACAAGTTACTCCTTGTCACTGTTAAGTAGATCATATGCATGTTGGTGAGTTAGTCCTCAAGACCAAATTCTAGACCTTGAAACAAGAATACTCCATTTTATAATGAAATTTGACTTCCCGAGCTCCTTACAAAGGCATAGTTAGGGTTTATAAGAAGTTTGGTGGTTAAGGCCATCACACATTGAATCTAAACTTGTAGTTTGGAAGTAATCACTGTGGTTGAGCAAGGAAAGATATTCAAAAGGAAATGAAGAGATTAAATGGATAATATTGGATATTTCGATAATACTCTCATTTATGGGATAGTTACATAGAATGCCTAGTTTGAGGGTTCCAAGTTGCAAAGGGAGTAAGTGTTAAACATAGAGTCAAATCTTGAATATTGAAACATAGTTAGAATACACTAATGGGTGTACAAAATGGTTTGAGTTGAGGTTTGAAGTCCCAAGCACATGAATATATACATGATAGAACAATGAGGGAGACTTAGTAGGAGCATTGAAGACCTAGGAAGAAAAAGAAGGATCAAAGGGGAAGTTTAATGAGTTAGGCACTGAAATTTTGTATGAACCTTGAGTATGAGGGAGGAAAAATAAATAAGTTTTTATCCTTTTTGGTGCCTCTAGAGGACCATAAACCTAGTAATAGTAAGGCTTATTACCTTAGGAGAAAGTTGAGGGTAGTCTAAGGAAAGTCTAAGAAAAGTTGGGGTGTGAATTCCTTATAATGCTATTTGGCGGTGAATCTAACATCTATTGAAGTGTTTAAAAGGGTAAAAGTAGTGGAGAGAGGAAAAGGGTGGTTAATATCCTATAAGGTGCTAGTTGCACAGGAGAAGAGAAATATGTAGTAGGGAAGGGAAGATCGAATTAAATGTGAGAGTTCTTTGACCATGAACTAGTGTTGAGAGGTACTTAACATGTGTTTGAATGTAGGTACAAAGGAGGAAAAATAAGAGGCACTAAATGAGCAATAAGCCAAAAATTTGCATGTTGAGCAAGAGAAATTAGTCAAGAAACTTGAAGGAAGGGATGCACAAGGTAAGAATGAATGAGAAGTGAGATATTTGAGGTATGAAATGATAATGTGGGAAGCATATGAAGCAATGTAAACTAGAACATTGAGGTGGTAAAGTTCTTGTGAGTAATAATAACTCCATTTTAACAAGTTCCTCAAGCCATTTTTCCTAGTGAATGATACTCTTATGCAGAGAATGAGTCAATTTGTGTTTTGTAATCTCTTAGAAATTCAAATATATCCATGATTATAATTTCTCTCTACATAAAAAATCAATCAATTTTAAAAGTGAATAATGTTAAAATCCATGAAACACTCACTTAGTATTCCACCGGATTTCGAATATAGTGTTCTACTGATTTCAAAAGCTATGGAATAAAGGAACATAGTCATGAGTTGAAAAAGCCATGATGTAGGTTAGAAGACCACCGTGGCATAAGAGGAGAATTAAATGGCTAAGTGTAGAAGATTTGAAAATGCATGGTATGTAAGAAGTTGCTAAATGAAATAGGCATCCATGGATCAAGAAAAATCATCTAAAGTCTGCGGGGCATGACAAATCCATGCCTGTTTTGAACCATATGCTTAATTATTCCACCAACTTGAATTTAATTCTGAACGGGCCCATCCTCTTGCGCTTGAAATTTTATGGCATGTGCTTAGAGGGATGTTATGTGCCCATACTTGGAATGTGAAATCTATAGTGATTGGTCCTTAGTGTTGGTGGGTGGTTGTTTTAATTAAATCATGGGATGTGATTGGACTTTTCTCCCCTTAGTGTTATTTTCTACCGAATTTGCATATCTTCTTTATGAGCTTGTAAAACCTTTCTCGTGGCCTTTGTAAGTTGCATATGAAGATTTATTACCTCAGATTTGTGTTTTTAAATGGTTAAGATTTGATATTAATGAAAGTGTGACTTAGTTTCTTTGAATGCTCTGCATTTAATGTAAACATCTTTATCCTCTTGTGCACCTTCTTTATTTTCCATTTTATCTCCTTCAAAGTTATGTACATTCCTCCAAACTTCATTCACGGGTTCATATATGTGTCTTTTGGAACCAAAATCGATCCACTTTTCCAGTTTTGTGCATCACCTCCCCTTTATTTTTAGTTCTCTCTCCCACGCTGTCTCCTTGGGATTATTAGGCTAGATCTAGATAGTGTTAGAATAGAAGATGGTTAGAGTAGTTACAGTGAATTGGGGTGAGAGGAACTAGCCCTTTCACCTAAAGTATTATCTTGATTTCCCCACAATTTCAAGATCATTTATATTTTCACCGAAATGTTGAATTCATAATTTCCTCAAGGGTGTGAATTCTTGTGACAACATGTTCCATTATTCTTCACTTAAGGTATCTTACTCTATTAGTTTTTAAGTTTCCTTCTCTTTCCCCAAGTCTTGGATTTTCTTATGACCACTCCTAGTGCTTACCGCGGCTCGACATAATGTTTTTGTTCTTAGTTTCTATCTTTTTAATGGTTTTTATTTATGATATTTGTCTTTTACATATTTTTATTTGGTAAATTTTAATTTTAATTTTCCTAAGCTTGATGCATTTTATTTGCTTCATGTTAGTTTCCATTCATCTCGTGGAGTCTTCTTCTTATGGGATCCACATGAGGTTGTGTACATTTTTGTTAGCATATTTTCCTAATACTTATGATTTTGTTCCTCTATTTCTATAAAACTATATTACTTTAGGATAGTTAAAAGAATCATGAGTTCCTCTTTTATGGAAAAACCCATAAGGTTTTATCTCAAAGGTCAATTCCTTTCTATGTGCCCATATTTTCCACACTTGTAGTAATTTACTAGTCTTCTTTCCTATGATCCACTACCATGATTATTTTTGTTTTCACCTCCTTAATCACCTTCCCTACCTTCTCTATATTTATTATCACCTCCTCTATATACACCACGGCAACCTCCTCCTCTATATCTCCCTCCATAGATTTGGTAATTGGGGTTATAATGGTTCCCTTGATAACCTTCTCCATATTATAGTGGTCTACTTTGATATCCACAGATTGTGGTGGGGTGATTATTGTTAGTGTTAGATATTGTGGAAATTGTAAGTTAGGAAATTATTATACTAGCGATCTTGGGGTTGGGGTATGTATAGGTGCAACATGTATTGGGTTTTATCTAATAGTCATTTCTCTTCTTGAATTATACTCTTTCAAGTCTTCCATAGCCTCCATAGTAGGACAATTGTGATGGTCATGATTAAAGGATCCACACACTATATAATACATCAACTTATTGGTAATTGGGGCTACTTCCATATGAGGACATGTGTCTTGTGTATGCTGATCCCATAGTTTTCATATTCCACACCATATTATTTCTATGGGCGGTGTGTTACTTGTGGATTACTTCTCTGAAGAGTGTTGTCTTATAACATCACATCTCTTTACATTTTCTAGATATAGAAAATTCAACTTACTACGAACTTCTGCACAACACACCGTGCACCAAATTTTGGGTCTTGAGGTTATTTTGGGAGGGGAGTTTGTTCTTGTTTCTTCTTTTCTTTGTATCTCTTTTGTAATTTTAACCTAGTTAATTCTAGTTGTACCTTCTCTAATTTAGTTTTTAGATTGTTCTCTTCTTCGTACACCATGGTTGGGCTTCCAACCTTGTTCTCATTTCTAGTTCCATGTCATGTGTTGAAAATGTCTTCCCATTCAAATATGCTCATAAATATGAGATAAACCATTTGGTTATTGTTTTCTAAAATAAGCCTCGATTCTTAAGACAACTTTCATCCTCATTCTGACTTTGAAGCTTCAACATTTTAGGTTGTGCGCACTTTGGTGGTTCCTTGCACAATTTTCTTGGTTGCATTTCTTTCACGCACTGTCCTACTTCTTCCCCGTGCTTCCTTTTCCCTCCTCTTCTTCCCACACTTTTTTACACATTCCTTTCCCTTTATTCTTCTCTCTTTACATTTCCCTCCATGTACCTTCCCTATGCTCACCCGATTTCATTTTCTCCCACACCTTGTTGGGGTAGCATGTATTTACACTCTCCTAGGCCAAGTCACACTTTTTTAAAAGGGCCTTAGACATACTTTTATAATTTTTAACTCCCTTGAGCAAATCACATTTTTCCTTAGGAAGTACAATTTAATTAAGTGCTTTTATTTTATTGCACTTTCCTAAGTTCTAATTTAATGTTAAGTCTATTAATTTATTATATGTGCTTTTATAATGTTATATTTTAATTTTTGCACAATATAATAAAATTAATAAAACTTAAGTCACCCTTGAGCTCACCCTTTGGCCGTCGGTAGACAAAATAGGCCAAAGGTCTTCAATAAAAATCATTCGAGAAAGAGGGACATTACAGTCCTCCCTTCTCGAGATCAGAAGTCCCCAAGAATCAGTAAAGCTGGATGTTGAAGTATAGAATATCCTTCCCACATAACATCCTCTAATGGAAAATATCTCCACCTAACCAAGTACTCTGAATCACTCTACTCCTCAATCTCCTCTCTCTCTTGTCCAGGATCTCCTCAGGAACTAGATCCAATCTCCCCTCCTCATCCAAGGGTGGCAACTCAGTAGAAGAAACCACGTTCTACCCCAAGAAATACACATGGAAAACATTATGTATCTTACTTTAGGAAGGTAACTCCATCTCATAAGCTACCTCTCCAACTCTTCTCAACACTTTGTACGGACCATAAAACCGAGGCTTAATTTTTTTTGCACCACTCTTCTTGAGATTACTTTGTCTATATGGTTGTAGACGTAAAAATACCATGTCTCCCACCTCAAATGATCTCTCAATCCTGTGCCGGTCCACATACATCTTCTACTGGTTCTGAGCATGCTGAATATTATCCTTAAGTACCTTAAGGATATCCTGACTATCCTATAAACACTCCCGAGCCTTAGGAACTCTACTATCCCCAAAATCCAAATCAATGAAAGAAGTTGCATCATATCCATAAAATGATAGAAGGTTGTCATAACAATAGACATGTGGTAAGTAGTATTATAGCAATACTCACACAAATAAAAACATTTCACCCATGACTTCGCTTCCCGAGACATAATTGTGAAGATAACCTTTATTCATTTGTTCACAATCTTTGTTTGTCCATCTGTATGAGGGTAATAACTAGTTCTCGGAGTCAACTCAGTACTAACCAATCTAAAAGATCCTACCAAAAATTCTCAAAATTTGCTATCCCGATGACCCATATTTGTTCTTTGGAAGTCCATGCAATCTGAATACCTGATGGAAGAACAAATCAGCCATATGTGGTGCCTTAAAGTTGGTTGGAATGGTGAAGAAGTGTGCATACTTTTTTAATCTATCAACCACCACATAAATGTGATCATTCCCTTGCACTATGAGAAGTCTTGTAATAAAATCCATCGAAATAATTTCCCATTTCTATTCTAGAATTGGCAAGGGCTGCAATAAACCTGTTGGAAAAGTATGCTTTAACTTGTTTTGTTGAAAAGTCACACACTCATGGACATGGCATAGGACATCCTCTTTGAGACCCTTCCAAGAGAATATCTCTCTAACCATCCTGTATGTTTTGAAATACCCTGGATGCCCTACAAGTGGTGCATCATGGAAGGCATGTAGAATCTTTTCTCGAGCTTTGATTTAGGAACTAGGTAAATTATTCCCATGTAATGAATCAAATAAACTATCACCTTGTATCACTGATCCAAAAATTTACCATCCATAATTTCACATGCCAAATTATTTTTGGAATACTCAACTAATAGTTGAGATTTCAAATTTGCTAAAATATCGCTCAAAGAACATAGGGCAACAAGATGTGGCTTCCTAGAAAGTGCATCAACCACTACATTCTTTTTACCTTTGACATACTTAATGTCAAAATCATACGCTTGGATCCTATTGACCCTCTTTTGCTACCTTTCATTGAGATCCTTTTGTTTCATTTTTTTTTTCAAATTGTTGTATTCACTCCTCACCACAAACTTCCCACCTACCAAATATTATCTGAATTTTGCCAAGGCATGCATAATGGCAAGCATCTCCTTATCATAGGTGGAGTACAACCTCTCATTTTCTCTCAACTTCCTACTCTCATAGGCAATAGGATGGTGGTCCTACATAAGAACTACACCAATACCCAAACCAGAAGCATCACACTCCAATATGAAGGGCCGAGAGAAATCCGGAAGAGCCAAAACTGGACAAGTGCTCATAACCACCTTGAGCCTATCAAATACCACTTGTGCCTCATCTGTCCATCTAAATTCCCCTTCCATGTAATATCTATCAACTACAAGCTCGGAATAGCCTCTAACAAACCTCTTGTAGTAACCACATAATCCTAGGAATCCATGCAAGTTTGAAATGTTCCTAGGTGGCGGCCAATCCTACATAGCTTGTATCTTCTCCTGATGAACCTTGACCCCATTGGCCCCAATGACGTGCCCAAGATACAAAATCTTTGTAAGTCCAAATTCACATTTGGACATCTTAGCAAATAGAGACTGTGTCTCCATGATGCTAAGTACCTCATCAAGATGCCTCAAATGCTCCTCCCATGTCCTGCTGTAAATCGAATGTCATCAAAAAATACTAGCACAAACTTCCTCAACTTCCTGTTGAAGATATGTTTCATGCATGACTAGAATGTAGAAGGTGTATTGGTGATGCCGAATGACATCACCAAAAACTCATAGTGCCCATAGTGACATCCAAAGCTTCCTTATGAATGTCCTCATCACAAACACAAATATGATGGTATCCTGATCGAAGATCAATCTTCAAAAATAGATAGCTCCATGCAACTCATCCAATAGCTCATCTATGCAAGGAATGTGATACATGTTCTTGATAGTTTTCTTCTTTAGAGAACGGTAATCAATGCACATCCTCATGGTCTCATCCTTCTTCTTCACCAATACAACTGAAGAAGCAAAAGGGCTAGAACTAGGATGGATGTGTCCCATATCCAAGAGCTCTCTAATGGCCTTCTCTATCTCATCCTTGAATTTCTTAGGATGGAGATAAGGCGTAGTAATCACGGGCTTGACACCCTCCTCTAGCTCTATGACATGCTCAAATCCCATGTCTGGTGGTCTACCTGGAGGAATGTCACCAAAAACTGAGTCGTGCTTATTCAAGATTTCCCTGGATATCTACATGAATTTTTTTTCACTATTTGAAGAAGATTTGGATGAAATGAAGCATTGGGCTGCCCATGCAACCTCTCCATGTCTAACAATGGACTCCATCCTATGTGCTGAAACAACTCTAGGCCCACCATCAGAAAGATCCCTAAGCACAATCTTCTTCCCATCTCGCCATAAACTCTAACTCCATCCGCCTGAAATCCTACACATACCTACCAAGGGATTGTAGCCATTGAATGCCCAACACTGTATCAATCTCACCAAGACCAACTACATAGAAATCATCGGTCAATGTGTAGTCCCCCAATTGGATGCTAAGTTGAGGAATCCTCCTAGTGTAACTCATAGTAAATCCGTTTGCAACTCGTACATTAAACCCCTCAAAATACTCAACATGTAATCCATGCTTTGCAATAAACCTCTCATCTATGAAGTTGTGTGTAGCTCCACTGTCAATCAAACAAAAAACCCACTGCCCCTTAGGTACTCCTTTCAGCCAAAAGGGATGGTACCTAAGGACTCCTGAAAGTTTGGAAATAGTGACATTGGGTGAATCCAATGCCTCACTCTCTCCAAGATTTATATTGGGATTCTCCTCATGTGCATCATGAACACCATAATTTCCCTCTATATCTGTATCTGGTAAGTGATTATCATTCTCATCTAAAACCACCTCAATGAGATGCACCTTGCCTTTACCAAGGCAACAATGTCTAGGATCCTAATGATCTTTACAATGAAAGAAAATCTTCTTCCTCCTCAACTCATTATGAGTATCTTGATCCACCTTAGGAGGGGGTGCACTCTTTTGTTGAATAGTAGAGCACTGAAATGTTTTGGAGCTTGTGAAAAACTTCTTATTGGGCTGATAAGAAGTGGGGGATGTGTCAAAATCTAGTGTTGTCTGGATGGCATCATGCAACGTCTTAAGATTAATATCCTTGACCAATCCTCACATCCTTTCATGAATCCCCTCTATGAATAGCATCACTACCCTTTTCTTGGAAATTTCCAATACTATCACTGATATGCACTAAAATTCGTTAATGTAAGCATCAACATGTCCACTCTGGCGGAGCAGGGCTAAATCTCTATAGTATAAATCCAAATCCTTGCAATCAAATCTTGTAATCAATATCTCATCAAATCCCTCCAAAACTATAGAAGATCATAGTTTTGTGTGACTAACCCATGATGCCACCAATCATATGCTACTCCCTTAAGGTCTAGAGTGGCGAACTGAATAGCCTCCTACTCTTGCATAGGCTTAAGGGTAAGATACGTGTCAAGCTTATGAATCCAAGCTCTGGCACAAATCTTCCCACTTTCATCTAAGGTGAAAAGATTCAATTTATTGGTAGCATGCTTCAAATCCCTATTCTACTGTGATCTAGGCCTCCTATATTTTCTGGCCCTCAAAATATATCTCCTATGTGCAAATTAATGCAAAAGGGGAAAAAATTCCCTCACATGTGATAGACTCCTCCAATCATCACTAGCTGCCATAACATTTTCCTAGAAGGAAACTTCCTCAAGTGGATCTTTAACCTCCGGTGGCTCATTTATAGGTAAGAAACTAAGATGCATAGGCCTATATGTTGTCCGAGAAAGCCTCCTCTCATATGTATGAATATGCTTCCTCTCATGGTGAGGAGATACATTCACAATACCAATCTCCGAAGGTGATGTATTGTGCCTCCCGTGAACTGACAATTGAAATGGATATGTCTCTCCTATCATATCTATCCCTTAGCCTATCTAAGGCCAACATGTCCAAAGTAGATCTCATACGTTCCATGGAATGAATAAACCACTGCTGAGTGGCTACCATAGGCCTAAAAGTTCTTTGTCCAGATCCAATGGCTCATCCCGGGGAGGGATTTCCTTTCTATCACCCATGATTTCATTTCTAGCACCTATTTCAAAACCAGACTCTAGTCATGCTTGTCTACGTGTGTAATACTTATGTGGACCAATCTCTCGTGGTTACATAGAATCAAATCATAATCCTACGGGTGGGATGAACATCACCTTTTTTATATAAACTTCCTCTCACATGTTGGGAGAATACACCGCTATGATACCACTCAAATATCCTTACCACTAAACATGGAATTTTTCCTTAGAAATAAATTGATAAATCGACCAAGCAATACCCAACTGAGACTGTGACGATAAATTATTGGAAATGGTAGTGAGGGTATATGGGAAAAGCATCCACAAGCATTACTCAAATAATAATATTTCTATCAAAACCAATCATTGAATTTTTCGTAACTCAAATATGTATTAAGACTGATTTTTATTGGAATAAATAATGACTGCAAATAGTTCAGAAATCTTCATAAAAGTTTCCTAAAAATACCTCTTGAAACCCTCAAGAAAACTATACAATTTATTCCTCTAAATAAAAAACAACAGTATAATAGATGATATACAAATTTGGTTTGGAAATACCTCTGAAATAGCATAGAACATCCAAAAAGTGAGTCGCCCCACACTAGAACAACTGGTAACTGCTGCTGCAAATTTATTCTTCAACACACACTGCTGGAATCATAAAAATATGTGGAAATTAATGGAATTCCCTAAGTAGAAATTCCTCACACTACTCTTGGGGTTTTTGTCCACAAGAGTGATGAATCCTAGTGTTTTCATCCTCGATTAATTTACAAAAAGCTCAGAGCTTCCAATGCATGGGTGAAATAACAAAATGAATTTGGGATGCCCTAGGCAAGTCAACTTCTTCTTTATATAAGATATTAGACCTAAGGTGACTGTACGCACCCAATTTTACACGTGCTAAATTTTTTAGTAGAGTATTCTTCAGTGTTTCTTTGTTATTTTGGCTTCTAAAATTCCATAAAAAAATATAAAATAGTGGTGTTTTATGGTGATTTTGGCCTTTTTTGGTGTAAGTACAAGTCACCGATTTTATTCTTCGGCTCCTATAATTTTATTTTCGATCTCCATTTAGTGTGAAACCTTTGAAAGGGTTATTACAGTTGTCAAGTTGCTCTCTCTCGCAGGTATGCTTTCAAAGTTAGTCAAATTTGGAAGAGGAATCTTTTCACCCAAAGGTTGAGGTGCATTTTTGTGTCCCTCTTGTCCCTATCCCAAGGGGACAGAGGAGACAAGAAAATGCGCCCCACTCCATTTTTACATCCAAGTTCCTCATATGAGCTTGTTTAGCACTCCACATAACCTTTTCACCTAATTGCATCCACAAGATAAATATGAAATATGGGTCTAGAAACCATCTAAATTCATATAAATTCAGATTCGACCTTTAAAAATATTACAAATCAGATGGTGAAACCATATTTCTCAAATTCTTCTCCAATGACCTTGAACCCTACCCTAGGTAGGTCGCTCTACCCTAAATAAATACAATATTAGTTAGAAATTACAAAAATATCTTCACATCAAGACCAAACAATGATGAAGGGTTTTCATCCTTAACCTAAGCCACATGAAGGGTTTTCTTCCTTCAATGAGGCCTCACAAGATGATTTTCATCCTCAAGTGGATGAACAAGGAGAAACTAGCTCTCTATGCCCAAGTGTAACAATATATGCCAAGACTAGATGCAAATGAAGTCTCTAATCTCCTTTTATATCCTCCTTTTTGGTGCCAATGCTCAATTAGAAAAGGTCGACCTCTAATGAACCATTATAATCTTTCATTAAGCCTTATTAAAGGCATTAAACCCAACCGACCTCATTAAGAGGGGAAAACTCTAAAAGAAATTATAAAATATTAGAAGAATAATGCAAATAGAGGCTCAAGATTCTCCTCTATCTTCTTCACTTCTTTGCCATGGAGAAGGAATGGTAAGAAGACCAATTAGTAGCTCTCAAATGGAAAAAGGACATTATAGTCCTCCCTTCCCAAAATTGTTTGTCCTCAAGCAATTGCAAGAACCTGGATCCCAAATGATTCTTAATTGCTTCTTCTTTGACATTCCTACACATGAAGCAAACATATTAGAAAAAATATGTGTCTCCCTCTTCATCCACTTGTGCCTTGTGGAAATGATGGCCAATCCCTTTTTTTCTTGCACAACTCTCAACCATGCATTGGTTGTCCCAAAATACCAACATGCTGCCCCAAACTCTGCTGAAGTCACACATTTTCCACTCAAAAATCAGAATTCTCAAATCTGAAAATAACTCACCACAACCTGATTTCTTTCCTTCTTCCAACGGAAATCCTCCTTCCTCATTTTCCCATGATAGAATGCTCTCAAAAAATGAAAACATACTATTGTTCATGACTGGAAATAGCAGCCCCAAATCTGATTTTTGTAAACTCAGCCCTAGAACTATAGCATAACAACTACCAAACTGAAATCTTATGGAAAAAAACAAATTTTTGAATAGCATAAGGACTAAAATTTACCTTACATGGGCTATAAAATGAAGATCAACAAGCTCATGATTGAAATGAGAAAACATGTTAGATCTGAACACAACATTCTTACATTCCTTTCTTGCCCCAAAAATAAATTCTTAGAATACCAAAATAAGTATTCCAGGATGCATGCTTACCACTGTCCATAATCCCCACAATTTTTCTAACTCATGACTGAAAATGTGCATCCTATCATCCAATGAAGTGACAACATTGGTACGTTCATCGCTATTGATTAGAAGAGTTTTGGAAATCTGAAAATTACCATCTCTAATGGCTTCCCCGAACATGCTTAGTCCATCCTTAATGCAAAGTGGAACATTTTCCTAGACTTCTCCATCAAACACACCATTAGAAAATTTTTTCTTTACATACTCAACTGAAATTAGTGACTTCCAATCTGCTGTAATTTTAGATAAAGAACATAAACGTGACTTCCATGAAATGGTATCTTCCACCAAATAACAATTTTCAAGTGTTTCCGGAAGCATAACTTGCAAGGAAATATTCTTACCTTTGTTTATGAGGCTTATCTTCATGCTTTGATAGTTGAGAGTGATCTCTCCCAACAAATGCTACCATTGAACTCCAAGCACAATACCCAAATCAACCATCACATAGAAATCAACACATACCTTACATCTTTGGCTACACCCATCACTTTTAATCTTCCTTCTTCTTGACATAGGCTGATCATTAGAATAAATACCCAACAAGAACATGGCGTAGAGAAATGAGATATAGTCGTCATACCTTTCTAAAAATGTGAACTATTTTGGCATGTTGGGGAGCCATGGATTTTAAACCCTCTTGAGCCATGAGCTGCCCAATCCTCCCAAATCTTCTATTTTTATGGATCCATGGGTTAGCCACCTAAGAAACAAAAAGTTAGGGTCATCATTATGACCCCCACACTTCATGATGGAGGCCTAAAAAGAGATATAAGGAAGGATATAATGAAATAATTGATCCAAAGGGTGGTAGAAGGGTAATCGGTTATTGATGATAAGGTAAAGAAGGAACTAGAAAGCACATGGGTTATACAACATTATGAGCTTCCTTAGTTTGGGAAGCCTCAATTCCTATATTAATGGCTAATGTCAAGGATGCATGAATATTTCTTCTATTTTACAAGAATGAGGATGCACATAACACCATAATTGATTGGAAAGGTGACCATCTTGCGTGACACCGAGTGAAATTTGGACTAGATTTAGAGGATGATGTGGTAGTGGAAGCCACAGATACACTATTCAAGTATCAACAGGGGAAGCACATGTTCACAATCACAATCATAACCAATTCATGTACAAGGGTAGTAGCATGCCTTCTAATTTGTAAAGTTGGAACGTCCGAATGTTGGTCGAGGTGAATAAGAAGTGGTTATATGTCTCACACAAGATGGTACAAAAGACCCTCTACAATATTACCATATATATTACTTAAGGAATAGTCGAGGAGGTGAAGTTCCGGGTGAGTAAAGGTGAAAAGATAATCTGGGTATAATCCTTCTTTTTATTTTATTTAGGGATATTGGTGTACCTAATGGCCCAAAGGACATTATATGGGTCTATTAATTGGAGAATAAATCTCCCACGTAGATATTTGTAAACTTCACTTGTGATGTGGTAATAACAAGCCCTTATAAAATGCGTGTGGATAAATAGCACAGGAGGCATGCACGATGCCTTTGATAATGAATGGTGTGTACCAAGGTAGCTGCAATCACTATTGGATAAACACGTAGAATTTGCATCTCATCAAAAAAATTCCTTGGCCGGTTCCTAGTTAGCAATAAAGAAATGATCCCATGGTGTAAACTTCATTTTTCCTTCACGGAAAAATACTTTCGTGTCACAATAAACTATATCAAAGATGCACACAAACTAAATTTCAATGTATAGAGTTTGGGTTCGATTGTCATAGATGTGCCAAACTTATGTGTACCCATTAGGGTCAATGTATGTAGAATAGAGTTAGACAACATGGATCTAAGCCACACAAATGTGATAGTGGGTAAGAATGCATTTAGGGTATATATTTATCTTAGACCCAGGATGAAATATGGGAAGTACATCAAAGACACAAGATATTCATCCGCCATATCCTCCACAAAAGAAGCAAATATCTAGATTGGCTAAGAGAGGGAATAGAGAAACACCTCCTCGGAAGAAGAGGTAGAAGGAGAAGAAAATGAGGAAGAAGAAGAAGAAGAAGAGACTTCCTTAGACCAGAATCGAAGGAAGAAAATGCATAGGTAACGCAAAGAAGAAATTAAGGGCACCAATACCTCTAAAGCCCCTAAGAGGTCACCATCACCACACCGCTAGACCAAATCCCTTTAAGAAAATTCAAATCCTAGTGAGGAAGAAACCTCGGGTGATTCATATCAAATAGGACTGGAGCACTTGGAGGAGAAGGTGGTCGAGGAGATAGCACATGAGAAGGAAAAGCTATAAGAATATATTCTAGTGAGCGATAAGAATCCTTCATGGGAGGAAGAATATATCAAGGAAGAAACTGTGAAGGCAACACATGAAGAGGAGATACACGATGCACGTGAGGAAGACCCCAAGGGTGGTGAACAACATGAAGTGGAAGATCCGAAAGGATATGAATAAGAGGAAAAAGGTGATGGGGAACAACCGATTGGAGAAGATTTAGGTGTTACAGGATGTGATGGAATTAGTGCACCCTCAACATTTCATAGGAGATGCCCAAGAGGAGGCAAGGAAAAATAAGGAGAAAATGGGAACCTCTACAGCACCTCCAATTCCCCGTCATTGATGATCAAACGAAGGTATTAAGGGAAAGGTTCCAAATCATAGTCATGAAGGAGGATTTGTTTGGTTGGGAATTTCTCAATCAGGATGTAGTAATTATGCGCACAAAGAAGATGATTTCTTGGAGTATGCGGAGACACATATTGAAGAACCATAATTTGAGGTAAGGAGTCAATATCCAAGATGAAGATGAAAAGTGATCCGTAAAATCCATTCCCACATGTTATTGACCCCACAGAGTTATCTAATGAGCAAGTCTATAATATTCTCAACAAAATGGTCACCGAGGTTACATGCATAAATATAGATAAAGGGGTTGTAAGCATAGTGATGAAAAGGGACAAGGAGAAAAAGGATAGAGAAATTCAGAAGCTCACAAAAGACTTGTTTGATGAGAAGAAGAGGACCACATATGTTTATGATAAAGTGGTTGATATAGTGAAAAGTATCGCGAGTGCCCGCCTAGAGCTGGTTGACTAGCCACATGATGGGTTTTCCATGGAGATACATTACTTAGAGGACCTGGTGCACATGATGTTGATGGAGAAGAAGCATGGACTAGGGCTGTTAATCGAGGAATTGGTAGAAAGAAAGAGAAATAATAAAGAAGAAGTGGATAAAAGAAAATCGAATATGAGACATTGGCCATAGAGGTAAAATTGGTAGCGCAGAGGGTGGAGTATGTTTTGGATAACTATCGAGAACTTTACTCCCATTATTATCATGCACAATTCCGAGAAGAGCCATAAGGACACACTCGAGGAAAGGCTCAAGGAGATCTACCCTTTGGTTACATGCAATATGGATACACTTTGGAAGGGGTAACCATAGACGTGGATGTGGTGATAAAGGAATTGAAGGAGAAGGTTGATGAGTTGATCCTTGAGAAATTGTCATGTATTGTTGAAGCATCTCCAAAAAAGGCTACCAAGGACCTCAAAAGTTGTAAGGGGTTAGAAATAATGATAAACAAGAAATTTCTATAACTTCTTCCACCACCAAAGGCCTAAGTTTTTAGCGTGCACACATATTCTTTGATTCTTTAAGTAGGACCAATATTATTTATTCTTTAGATTCTTTCTTTAGATTCTTCATTTTTTCATCATTTCGGAGGAGCATTCTTTTCATGATATTTCCAAGTATAGATAATACTCCTAGTGTGGGGTAATGTTGGTTAGAATAAAAAGCTAAGTATTAGCCAAGCACAAAGATCGCACGCACACATGAAGAAAAGAGTTATGTAAATATTAGGAGGAATGCATGGAGGGATGCATGCAAATAGAAATCTAATACAAAATAATGCGTGAGATCATACACACATAAATAGGGAACATAATTAGAATAATGTGCGAAGGTGTGCACATCACGTAAGAAGAGCAGTCGGAGCGAAAGAATATGTGCACATGCATCGAGTTGAGGACTTATTCATTTTCCAATAGAGGGTAAAAATAGAAGAAAAGTAAGATGACATGGCACATAATGAAGGTCTATTAATAGGAAAAAAACACATGCGAGAAAGGATAAGTATGGTGCATGAAGGAAGCTTTGTGTATAGGATTAAAGCAAGATAAATCCAAGATAATTATAGCTAAATCTATAGTTAAAGATTTTTTTAAAGACATACTATCTATGTTTTACATGCCTATTATTAGGATAAATACATGTAAGCAGTGAAGGGAAAGTCCCCACCGAGTATAAACAGATGTAGTAATATTCATTAGACATGCGTGAAGATGCTTGTACACCTTTTTATGCAAACATGTGTGTGATATGTAAAGTGCATTTTGTATGCACACATGGTCCAACACACGGTTGTAAGGAGTTTGTTCTATATCAACATGTATATTATGTAATGCAAGGTGTTTATGATGGATAATTGTGTTTGGGTAGCTAAGATTGCTATGTTTGATAATGGTATATTGGGAATTCAAGTGTTATTGATCATTATGTATGTTGATTAAGATTCCTTATTATGTGTTTCCAAACTTGTATGTTGTATCTCCATTCATGCATGTTATAATGGTTATGATGATCATGTATGCACTAACCACATCTTGATAGTGAAGCAAAGGAGGGAACTCGGAGGTTATGCATGCTTCGGGTGAGTGTTTAGCCTTTTTGGATGAAGTTCCAGGTGTGCCTAACTAAGTATTTGTTGACTAAATAGACTACACTATCAACCACAAAAAAACCACCCTCTTACATGAGCCCATTTACCTCGCACATGGAAATATCCCATTCATCTCATAATAAGACATGCAAAATACCAGCTTATTACCACACCATAAAGCATGCATACACTTGTATTCATGCACTTATTACTCACATACATAACCCTCATACTCCCTTTTCAATTAGACCATGTGCTACCATGACCAGTTATAATTCCATAACTATATCTTCCTTGACCCTTTGATTTCACTCACCTAAGCTCACTTGTGCATCTTTACCTCCTACTTTTGCACTCTACATCATGTATGCATTTTAGACCTCACACTTTTGTGATCTACATCCCACTCACACACTCCACCTCCCATCAACACACTCCACCACCTGCTTGCATGCTCTTCCTCCCACTTGTGTACTCTAACCTACATAATCCATTTGTATGCCCCTTATGCTCCTCAATTCACCCCTATGTACACTCTACCCCTTATGCTTCTCGAACCACCCCATGAAGGATATTACCCTTACACTCATTGATATACCCCTATGCACACTTTTCCACTTAAACTCCCCAATCCGACCATGTGCACTCTCTACTACTTTATCTCCTTGGTATATTTTGGGTATACAACATCGTTTACACTCCCGCTTTTCACCCATGTATGATCTACCCCTTGTGCTCCCTAATTTTCTCTCTTACATGTTTCCTATCTTGTGATCCTTGTTTTTCCACTACACAATCCACTCTTCCCATCCATATACACATATTTACCCTCTTACATTTACCTCACTTCATTTTCTTCCTCATTTTTCATCATTTCTTCAAACCAATGCCAAATTTTCTCTTGTTTATTGATTACCACATTTTCTCCCACACCTGTTAGGGTAGCTTAAGGCACAAAACCAAAACTAAAATTGGGTATAAACTAACATATTCCTTCTATCCACTTGATCCTTCCATTGTACTTCCATGGCTCGCAAGAATACCTTAGGGTTTCCTTTGCTAGTGTACTGGGGTACAAGGTTGTTTCCTAACCTCCTAACACAACGTGGCCTTCTCATACACACAGCCGTGCTTCTTACTTCAAGCCCAACCATCTCATAAGTACCATGTGCCCAATTTTCATAGGAAATACTTTTAGTATCCTTGAATGCATTTTCATTTTCATTTTTAGTTTTGAAGATGTGCATGGATTTTTTTTGGGGAAATTTATTTTGGGTGACTTTGTGGGTGGAATTTATTGTTGATTGTTTCCAGTTATCATGTCATTTTTTAATTTAAATATGTTGTTGAAGGATTTAGTAGTGTTTGAAATATTTTGACTTGGAATATTGCAGAGGATTTGGAAACAAAATATAGGCATGGGTTTTATACTTTTACTCTCTATTATTATTCGATGAAATCACTGAATACATTTTGGGTTTTGATTATGAGTGAGGAATTTGGAATGCATTTTAGATCTGGTTTATTTATTTAGATTTTGACTACGTTTTTGTATTGATCATTATATTAGATTTGGAAAATGAATGCGTTCGTTTCTCGGTTATTAGGAGAAATATGGAAATAGATACGTTTTGGGTTTTTGGTTATTGAGTGAAATTTGGAAAATGAAAATGTCTTGTTGTTGGGTTATTTTGTGAATTTGGATAATGAGATAAAATTTGGATACAACTATGGCTTGAGCGTTATTATTTTCATTTTACATACATTTTGGGTTTTAATTATTCTCGTCAAATTTGGAAATGAAAACATTTTTGGATTTGTAATTTGTTTTAGCTATTTTTAGAGCATGGTTTGTATCACTTGGGAATGTTTTTGGTTTTGGTTTTAGGATATTTAAAAAGAAATATGAGATGGTTTCATAGCTCCTTCTTGATCCTTGTTGTTATTATTATTTTATTGAATATATTTTTGAGTTTTGGATATTATGATTTGGAAATTAAAATGAAGTTTGTCGCATATCCTTTTAGAGAATTTTTATTATTCTGAATCCATTTGGTTGGGATTATTATATGAAATTTAGCAATGTAATGGGATATTGTAGGAAGTGAAAAAAAAACTGGTTAAGTTAAACAACTCTTTCTAGAGAATTGTTTTTTTAATTAATTTTTATATCTCTTCTTAGATCATTGTTGTTATATTTAGATTATAGCTCCCCTTTAAGCATTATTGTTATCATTTGGTTATTACTCCTTCCTTGAGAATTACTTATTTCATTCTTTGTTTTTAATGAAAATGGTAGAAATAATACTCCATTGTGTACATGCAATAAATGGATTTTGGGGTTTTCATTTAAAACCATATTTGGTTTTGTAAACGTATGGTTTTATAAATTATGAAATGTTTTTGTTTCTTCCCCCTTTAGTTAATTTTTGGTTCAATTATTGGCATATGGAAAATAAGAAATAACATCCAACTCCACTATTTGTTGCATTAATAATGAAAACAACCTTTTCATACAACATGTATATGTTTTAGTTTGGGACACTCTTTGCATTATTTCTTTAAATATATACTTATAATGGCTTGATTTTTATTGTTAAAAATGACCGTTGTAAAGTTAGTTGGAAAATACCGTGGGTTATTACATTTGTGATTGATGTTTATTGGTCAAATAAAATTGACTAAGTACCAATAGAGCACATGAGGCTTACGCGAAAAGGTGCACACATAGGAAAACAAAGTAGCGTGTAAGGGGCACACATAACAAAGGGAAGATCAACACACATGCATATAGGGGATCAAGGACTTAGCCAATTTTCCATACAAGGCTAAGAATAGAAAATTAGGGTTGTATTCCCTCTCAAGAAAATGTAAAAAAATAGACAAAGGTGAGATGATTGAGTGGCCAAACAAGGGATATAATTGGGAAAATAACATGCAGAGCAGGGAAAAGGATAAACACATAGAGAAGGCTAATAATTGGAATTAAAGAAGATAAAGTTTGAAGCTATTATTAGGAAAAAAATGTAAGATGTAATTTAAGAATGTCTATTGTTAGGAAAGAAAACATGTAAGCAAAGTGAAGGGAAAGTCCCCACCCATGAACTCACATAACATTCTCTAGTTATTTAGGAAAACAAATAATCACTAAAGAACTAGAGAATGTTATGTGAGTTCAGATATTTAGTATGGAGTCTCAGTATGGGTGCGCGCATGGTCCAACACATTGATGTAATGAACTGTGATGTATTCAACTTCTATATTATATTATGAATTGTGGGTATAATGGACAATTGTGTTTGGATTGTAAAGATCACTATGGTTGAACATGGTTTAATGGGTATTCAGATCTTAATATTCATTATCTATGAATGATTTATGTATTATATATGTTTCTATATCTTTATGTTATAATGTATCTTCTTGTATAAATGATTGTTATGGTTATTAAAAATGCATGCTAATATCTTGATAAGCATAACAAAGGAGGAACCTAGTGGTTGCGCACACTTCGTGTGAGCTTCCGAGATTGTCCGGATGAAGTGTCAATGCACATAGCTGTTGTTGGGTAATAAAAAGACTACATTTTGGTTTTTTTGCTAGGAAATCTTTTCAATTTGTCTACCAGGATGTTGCATGTATATGATGTTTTAACAATTTGGAGAATATTGAAAGTGAGATAGAAGATGACCCATTTACACGAGATATAACATTGGACCTGAATTTAACACGTGAAAGTGGGTAGAATATAATCTATATGACTTCTTGTATGAGACGTTCTTGATTCTTCCCTGTAGAGTTCTACCATTGATTGGAAACTTACATGGATAACAGATGTATCCTACCAAGAAAGAAATATTAGACTCGTAAAGACTACCAAACACTCTTGGATTCGGATGAGCCATGGAATAGAGTTGTAAACACTTGGTGGGAAGGTTTGTTATGTAAATATACTTTGGAGTATGAAATTTTAACATATTATTTCCCAGAGGAAGTAGAGTTTTGGTTCTTGAGTGAGTCGAGAGGATATTATTTGTGTGCAACACCCTTGGTTATCAAGATCATGATGTTGGAATTGGGGATAGATATATGACATATGGTGAGCTAAAACCTCACCACGCAAGGCTAGGAGCAAGTTTGGAAAGGATGGTAGTGGCCTTGGTGGAAGTAATATAGAGAGAGGAAAGTCAAATCAGGTATAATGATGTGTGATAGAGGGTGGTGGATGTGGCACTGAGGTCAAGAGGGATGATGACCGGTGGAAGTGATAAGGACCCCGTAGAAGATGATGGATCGTAGTATCATGTCCTCCCAACATTGGGAAAACACAGTAGAGAGACCTCATGGAAATTTGATGAGAGTGAGTTTGAGGAGATAATGAGAACCGTAGATGGGAATCTAACCTAGCCGACCTCCTAGCCCTTACGTAAGGTGTTCAAAATCCAAAGGTATTTGTTGAAGAGAATTATAGAGAAGGCAAGTAAGAAGGATCTCCATGTTAGGTAGGAGAAATAGGTAGACACATTTTATTTACCACTCAGGAGGCGTGACAGATCAAGGATGTGTATATGGTAGCGCAAACAAGCATAAGGGTTTGGAACAAGTACTTTTTGAGGTATTTTATGGGTGTGACATCAGGACAGAGTGTTGGTGCATAGACCATTGGAAGTAATCCTATAGGTGATTTTATAGCACAAACAATTGGTGTCCAGTTCGACATAACAACTGGGACACAAGGAAGTTAATCTACATGACCATAGGTCGCGGTGGGAGGCTTAAGTCAGCCACTACATTGAGGAAATCCTGGTGGAGGTTCAAGTTGAGGATATGGTACCATCCTAGGAAAAGGGTCGTAACCAACACAATATCCCTCACAAACACCACCTCAACACAACAGATGACGCCTCAAGTTTTCTGTAAGATGTATCTTCACTTGCTAGAGTATAGAGGCGTGGAGTGTACGTTTGAGCATGTGCACAAGTGTGAATTGTTATGGAGAGATAAGGTCATAAAAACTTATGATAGAAAGGAAATTAAATTTTCCACCACACTTCAATGGTGTGCACATAACTGGTATAGAAAGTATGATCAACATCAAAATGTGGTGGATTATGTTATACTACGCGCGTTACATTCTTGGATGAATTTCACATTCCTAAGTTTAAGCAATAGAGTATTAGCACACTAAAGGACATCAAGTAGGGATTATCTTAAAGTTTGAGGGAGTATGATGCATGGTTTAAAACTATCTTGTCTAAACTATATTATGATATTCATCAAAGCCAACATGTGCAAAGTGGTTCATTGGAGGTTTGTTGACTCCATTTTGAAGGGCCTTGTCACATAAAAAATTTATTGATCTGTGCAAGGATTTGGAAGTAGATCTATGTGTTGAAGTAGTTGGGAGTGAGACCTTTTCTTGAGGCACAAATAGTAGATATGGACAAACAATTGGAAAATCTATCTACTAATTCAGTGCATGAGACACACAAAGGGGTTATGGTGCACCGATTGTAATGTGAAAGGTAATACTTAGGATAGCTTCCCATGCGCAGAATGTGCACACACTATTATAGTCTTTTGAGATTTTCCATAAGAATCATCATATCCAAAATTTCCCCCTCTTGTAGTGCAAAACAATGAAGAACGTATCTATGTATTGCAAGATTTGTGATGCACATATTTCATACCCATGATATCACTAATTTTTGCGTGATCAACCACATTCATGAGGCATGCGATCCTAGATTGCGACAAACCACTATGGCTAGTAGCTCTTAGGTGTAGGAAGCCCAACTTGATGAAGGACGTAACAATGGAGATGGTGGGTTCCGAGGTGAATATAGGAGTAAAGGTTGTGGTAGAAGAGCTAGTCTCACACATAGGAATTTCTATACATGTGGGTCCCCAGATCACTACCAATGTGAGTGTCCCAAGAATCATGTTTACGCATACTTTGGAAAAGTGCACAAGGTTGAAGATTTTCCATACCTTGAACATATGTGTAAGAACAAAAATAAGGATAAGGAAAAAAGGATGATCAAGGTGCAACACGTGAAGAATGAATAATGGACACCTAAAAATATGGTTGATCCAAAGCTACATCTATGTTAGTCACCACGAGCACGAAAGCAATGCGCGCCCAAGCCTTTTCGAGTAAAACCTCTAATCAAAAGGGGGGAGATTATACATGTTAAATATTTAGACGCTTTACTCATCAGGAGGTGTATCAAAAGACCATGGGGGTCATTAGATATATTCTGGGTGAGATCTAGTGCCTGAAGGAACAAGTACGCAAAAGGGAATGCACAAAGAACATAGAGGTTCCACAGAAGGATATAGATGATTTGAAGGAGGTCTATATAATGTTGTGATAGGGGACCATCATCCCCTTGTTATGAGAATGGCTATATGAGAAGGTGTCACGCACTAGAGTTGAAAAAGAGCATCGGATCCTCCATGCCAATTTACCACCTCAGGACCATGAGTATGACAAGGAAATTACAATGGATGTCGTGATAGATGGTTGGTTGGTGAGAAATATTTTGATTGACATAGGAAAAAGTTCAATGTTCTAACTTTGGATGCCTAGAACAAGATGGGAAGGAAACTGCAATTATCTTCTAATGTATTATATGTGGAAAATAAAACAAGGGCCATGCCTATTAGGGTACTCAAGGATGCTTCAATCACTATTCAAGGAGCAAAATTTATAGGTGATTTTGAAGTATTGGAGATGATTGAGGAAAAAAATTTCCTAGCATTGCTTAGACATTCTTGGTGCTATATAAACAATGCAGACTTGTGCTTCAACAAAAGATACAATAGTTATGAGAATAAGGAGGAATGCGTAGTCATACCCCTGGATGATGTGAAGGTTGTGCCCTAAATTGAGCCGATGAGCAAAGAACTTAATAGGATTATAGACACCTAAAATTGGTTATCCAATTTAGTGTCCCCCATGTGTGTTTGACTTCTCGGGTAACCTGGGGCACGTCTATATCACCACTTCTCCCTTAGGGTATTAGTTAATATTTGATTTAAACATCTATCCTAAGTTTATTTCACCCCATTATGTTTTGCCCATAGATAATTAAATATTAACTATTTAATTATACTTTTACATATATCTTAACCACTTATCTACCCTATATCAATTCCTAACCTCCCGTATTTATTTTATCCACCTATTCCCCCTATTTCTCCTCCTCCCAAACTGAATAGTGGGATATTTCCCATATTTGAGGTGGAAGGATCACTTTCATCTTTCCAAAATCACCCCTTTTGGCCATTTCGAGTCTGCTCTCGATCGGGCGCCAACCGTACTTGGTCGATGCCAATTTTTTTGGTCGGCGCCGATTTCATCTCGGTCGGCGCTGATTTCAAATACGAGCTAGAATTCAGTTATGGTTAGACAGAAAAAATGACAGAGAGTTTTGAGCATCAAGTTTGAGCATTATCTATCAAGTGAAAGTGAATTCTATCCAAATCAATCCCCGAGAGGAGCACCAGTTACTATGCTCCCCACATCGAGATCGTGAGCCTTCATCGATCTCTTGGTGACTCTATTCCCGCATCCAAAAGGTGGGGCCTTGTAAGTATCCCTACGGCTCTTGTAGATCCAATGGAGATCGACGATCTAGCTTCCACCGTGCGTTTCTTAACCTTCTTGCAATTTTCTCCGAGTCGACACCGATCGTACCCAGTGACGCCGATTCTCTCTAATCGATGCCAACCTATCTCGGTTGATGCCAATCTATCTCGCCGATGCCAATTTTCCTAATCGACACCGATATGTCTCGCAAATAGGTAAAATAGTTCAAGGAACACAAATCCAAAGCATTGTTTTCACACTTTCCCGTTATCTATTGGTTTCGTCTTACATTTACTTTTCTGTTTGTCATTTTTAATCAAAATATAGACATTTACTTACATCTTTTATCATGGATGATTCTTTCCTTAATTGAAAACGTGGATTGACATCCACCGAGGGAGCTTATCACTTCCTGGACTGCTTTTGGCTAGTCCACCCAAATATCTTTTAACGTGGTCTTTTTCTCGCAAGCATCTCGTGTCTCACAGTGTTTCTTGGATCTACTTTGCAAGATCGTTCGTGTGTGCCCGTCTTGTCTACATCGACTTTCTTTTCCATCTACATCTTCGATCTTGTCTTATTTATCGTATCGATTTCATTTGAGTTTTTCGTGGTTTTTGTGCTTAGTTTGGTACATTAACTTGGACAGGTAACAAGCGCGGAAATTCTTGATCTACATTCTGGCACACCCAGTGGGACTCAACCATAGTCCCTTATTGGTAAGTTCATTTCTTTTCCAGTTTTGAGCTTTTGTTCTATTTCTTCACTTCTTTTCATCAGTTCTCCGTATTATTTCCTTCCTTCATTTTGGTCTTGCTTCTTTCACTTATGATTTGGAAAGTTAAAGTTTCTTCTTTCTTGCAAAACTAAATTCCAATTTCTATTCCGAAGATCAATAAATCTTTCATTTGATTTCAAAATTGCATTCTTGATCCGTCTTCTTTTTGCAAAATTGTTATTTTATTGAAAGTTTTCTAGTTCTTTAAATAGAAATTTTCATTCTACTATCATCTGGATATATCTTTCTGGATTTGTTGGGTGTTTGCTTAACCTTTTCTTGGGCTACATTTGCTTGTTTGAGGGATTGTTCGTGGAAGAGCTCAACAATGCACTTTTTGAAGTCCACACACCTTGGAGAGCTAAATTTACAGGTATTCCTCTTTTACGGTGTTTTCTCCTTTTTAAGAACTTAAAAAGAACTTGTTTGTTTGTTTTCTATCACATTCAAACATTCCAATTTTGGCACTTAAAAAGAATTTAATTACATTTGGGAAATAATTTGTTTGGCTGTTTTCATTGAAATCCAACACTTTGTTTTTAGTGCTTCAAAAGAACTTTTCCTTTGTCATTTCGATGTATGTTATTCATCTAGTTTTCTAAATAGGCTGGAAAAATTAATCAAAATCGGTAGTGACACTATTTGATTTTTATTTTTCACCCTTGCACACAAAGCCAAAATCACTAGGTATAAAGCATCAAAACAAAAATTCTTCCCCTCGCCTCGCCTACTTGGAAGTGACATCCAAGAGGAAGAGCCTACGTGGTACTTGGGTTGCGCTATAAATTCACGGAAGTTCTGGTATATATTGGCAAAGCACCCGACTCCCTTATCGCAGCGGTGTGTGAAGTGTGGGGGTAGGCCCCTATATCAAGCCATGTATTGGTCTTTTACTGAAGTGCCTTCAGGACTCCTCACCAAAACATTCCCCAAACCATCCTTAGTTTGGCTATCTGAGTAGTTCCTATTCTAAAAATCCTTCCCTAATATTTTCTTTCTTAAAAGCAGAAAATTTAAAAGAGATAATCACCTACGCTGCTTGAATTGTCTATGCATTAGTTAGGTCAATCTTCTTTTTCTATATTTCTGCTTGTTTATGACGGTCATCACTCGGTTACAATCTAGAAGAATGGCTCAACTGGCCCCTTCTTCCTCCGAGATCACCACTAGTGTGGATGTTTCGGCACCCCTCGGGTCTTCCTTGGGACCACTATTAGTTGGTTCCCCATCTTGGTCATATAATCCTTTCTATCAGCCTAAAGCAATCCCATCACATCCAGCTTCCCCCAGTCCTTCAGAAATATCATTTGCTTCTGATATAGAGTATGTTCCTCGCGGGGATCCTAAATTTTAGGCGCTCCTTGATCATAATCCAGTAGCCCTTATGGACTATCTAGTACATAAGTCTATTCGAATATCTGATTAGGGACCACCAATCCAGCAAGTTTACGATTATCCTCGTGAACCATCCCAGGACTTTTGTAGAATAGTTAGCATCCTTTTTCTCACCTCGAACCATGGAAGAGGGTGGTGCACATGTGCCTCCTTTTTCTCTTCCACCGACCATGTCGACTAGTTCTCAAATAGTCTTGCCTATTCCTAATGCCGCAGTTACCTCGACTATTCCACAACCTACTTCTGAGAAGTCCTCTTCTCTAGCTATAATGGGCACACCTACACACCCACAAATTGCTGTTAATTCTTCTATGCCATCCATTACATCCTAGGGTCAGTACCTCTTTATGAATCAACCCCCTTCTACGAGTCAATTGGTTCCTGCTTCTCGTCCTCCAGTTGGTCTTTCTTCCAATGCTCCAGCTGACAGTGACCTTCACCCATCCTCTAGTGTCGGCACCCTTAATAGCCAATCCAATAGTCAAAAGCCTCATTCAGACCTTGTTCCCCACCATGTCTAATCAAATTAACACCCATGTTCCTCAATCCATTCCGATTCAGTCAACAAGTGTAGGAGCCCACCAATCACAGGCTCCGTCTTTCATTCAACCACCTTTTTCTCAACCACTTGTCATCTCACAACCTGTTTATACACATGCTCCTTCACAACAAATACCTCACTAGGCATCACCCAGAACACCTGGTTATTCCTCTTATCATCCTGTTAATCAACAGATGAATCCCCATTGACGCCTCAACAAAATCCACCATTCACTTCTTATGTAGGACATACCAGTATGCCTCCTCAATCTGACGTGGTCCAAATTCTTTTCAAGAAAATCACACTTAGAAGCCTCCACCAAAGGGGCTCATCCTTCATACTCTTTTGAAGAAGTGTGTAATGAACCCATTCATCCATCAGTGGCTTTTAAGCCTTATCCTCCCCAATGGGAACTTCCTAAGTTCTCAAAATTTCATAGTCGGGAGGATCCTCAACAACACCTATGAGCATTCAAACACACTTGCTACCTGATAGTCCAGGATCAGGAGCTTATGCTCCGTACTTTTCCTATGTCTCTACTAGAGCCTGCTTTAAACTGGTACAATAACATTCCTCAACATTCCTTGTTTTCTTTCTCTCAATTGGCCCAGATGTTTGTTGAAAACTTTTCAATAAACATCGCACATAAGATCTCAATTACAGATCTTTATAACATTCATCAATTTGATGATGAGTCTATTACATTTTGTCACTTGTTGGAGAGGGATAATAAACCAATTGTCTTTCTCCCTTCCTCAATCTCAACAGATCACGTTGTTTACTCGATCTTGTGCTAATCATATTTCCTCCACTTTAAGGATCCAAAATTTTCATACATTTGAAGAAGCCTTTACGATGGCACGTAAACTCGAGTCCCATGCCATTGAACAAGGAAAGTTAAAACTTCACTCTAAATCTAAACCAAATTTTTCTCGGTTTACAAAAACAAACCCTTCCGCTTCTAACAAAGACAAGAATTAGGGGTCTACCAATGCTATTGTATTAAAAACATCATGAGCCGACAACACTTCTAATCAAACACCACGGAGAGACTCCTCATCTTCTCGAAAAGGACCCTTGTCATCTAGATATTTTACTTCATTGGGGGAATCATATGCTTCTATCTTGGAAAAAATGTTGGAAGTTCACATGATCGAACTTCCCCCTATTAGAAATTTTGATGAAAACCAAGAATGTCCATTCTGGTATAGGGAAAATGACTTCTGTCATTATCATAGAACCAAAGGCCATGACATTGAACGATGTCAAACCTTCAAAAATCTTGTCCAAAATTCATTGATAAAGGCGAGCTCATTCTGGATAACCCAAATGCTCCCCCAAATCAGGCGCTTGATGTTTTTAAACAACCTTTTCCCAATCATTCCCCGAACAATGATGCTTCAGAGTCTCAAAAACCAAACACTCATACTATCAGCTTCATTTCTACTAAAGAATCTTCTTCTAAAACTAAGCCATCTATGAACACATCGACTAAATCAGAACCTCCTGCCGCTCCGCTAATCGTTGGGATTCCACCATCTTCAGACAACCCATCTTTGAATATTCCCACATTGTTAGAGACGGATTCATCTCCCTCTACCTCTTTATCTGATCTTCCACCTATGCCCGAGACAGTGTCATCCTCATCTATCTCATCGTCAGATATTCTTTCGATGCTCGAGGCAATTACATCCCTTCGAGTTTCCACCGCGAATACATCTACTTCTGTTTCTCCCATTTTTGTTGTGACTATGCCATTGGTAAACATACCTATAGTTGTACCAACTTCAACGGAAGCGTCTTCGATTTTGACTCTTCCCATTTCCTTTCCCATAGTAGTTACACCCACAATTACTATACCAGAAGTACCTCCCTCACAAGGAACTGCTTCTTCATCATCCACTTCTTCCATCACCAATACTATTTTGCCTATTAAGGGAAAATATAAAGAAATAGCATCGCACCTACACTCTCGGTTCCTGGACTTAAACCAAGACAACTAAAGTCTAACGTTACATCATCAACACCTCCTCATCTCCTTCCCCCAAAAAGGCTACAATCACCTTATGCGGTTGAAGTTGTCACCATCCCTGAAAAAGGAAAACCCATATTTCGGACTATTAAGACTCTTGGTGCTTTCCCTCAAAAATCTCTTTCTGCGCCTCATAAAAGATTGGATTTATCAACTGGGAAGGCGTCTTCTTCTATAATACCATCGGAACCATCATCTTCTTCTTCTACAACACCTTCTTTGCTAGTGCCTTGTAAAGTGAATTCACAGACTAGAGAGGCATCACTTCTTTTATCAGGACCATCATCTTCATCACCAAAAGCCAAGGCACCCTCTGTTCCTATGATTAGACCTATTTTGGGAGCTCCTCCTCATCAAGATTATCTAAATCGTCATCTATTTCGATCAAGTAGCCTTCCCTATCTCTGAAGACCACAACACTTGTCACATCTTCAAAATCTATCTTAGGAGCTCCTCCTCCATAGAAATCAATCATGCCTCACTTGCTTCCATCTCAAGTGTCCAAGGCTGCTTCTCTCGATGTCCAAAAAGTAAAATGATCCCTAAAAAGACTATCAAACCAGACATGCAGGTTCTTTTACCTCGGCAGTCCGTGGAGGTAAAAGAGGCACCTCCATCATCTTTGTCCTCATCTTTGTCTACCGGATTCTATACCGAGATTCTTCACCAACTTATCCAGTCTTCATCCATATCCCTTCCTCCGATCAAACCCTATAATCCTAAAGGAGTAAAACCTTCTTGGTTCAACTCTGATTTGATTTGTGCTTACCATCACACTCTAGGACATGACACCGAGGGATGTAAAGCCCTTCAATCTATTGTTAACAGTCTTTTGGAAGAAAGTGATCTTCTGCTGGAAGAAGAGGAGGAATAAGTATCTCCTGTCATCTCAACCACATCTGAGCCTCAATGATCTACTCAGGCCTCTAGTTCTATTAATTCCACGCTGGATGGTCTTCCACCTTCTCAAATCGACATGATTCATATCGCCACTAGAACACAACAATATGATAATCTATCATCATCTACATCTCGGCCATGGGTTGTCATTTCGCAGCCCCGGAGGCATTCCTCTTTCCACATCAGCCTCGAGACCTAGGGTCTCTATTCGTGCTTCACCTCAGGCTCAGATTCCCGTGTTAGTAGAGGAGAGTGTTATGAAACAACTTACCCATGCTCCGGTCAAAATGTCTCTTTTTGACCTCATTCAATCATCTCCACAAAGATCATCGATTTGATTGATAATCGCACCATATCATACCAATTCGGAGATGAGCCCCAACTCGTTGAGATGATTTTTGGATTGAATAAACCGTTAATCGCCATTTCCTTTAAAGATTCGGAAATTCCTTCCCTTTCTCGAGGATTTGAGGCTCCCTCTTTATCATAGTTCAAATCAACAATGCTACATTAAAATGCACTGTGATTGATAGTGGTGCTGCACTCAACGTCATTTCCTCATACACATTCGAGCAACTTAAGTTACTAAAGAACGTAGTGTCACCCCTACCTTTTTCCCTTCGATCATGTAATGATCAGCTGGTAGTTACTTTAGGAACTATGGTCCTACCCATTCGAGTAGGTAAGAAGCTGCTTCACGAACTCTTTTACATTGTTGAAGGGAAATTCCACTACAATATGATCCTCAGACGCTCCTAGATTCGTGCAATGCATTGCATCCCATCAACCCTCCATCGATGTTTAAAATATCAATACGAGGGAAAAATCTATACTCATCTAGGAGATCCTTTTCCTTCGGCACAATGCGACATGACCACTGGTTTGCCCCTCTAAAGGAGAATGCTTGTTCTCCTGACGAGGCTTCATCCTCTTCCATACCTGCAACAAAACTACTAGATTTACAAAATCTAGAAGAGACGTTGCAGCGTTTCTCACTAGGAGAGCTTCCTCTTCTCTCTTTTGACGCCCATCTCAAACCTAATGAGTATGGTAGACCAGACAAAAAACTTGAATATCAGCCAGATCTCGGTCACGTCATCACCATTGGTCTACCCAATCAATAGAATAACTTCATTTATGGTGGTCTTGATACACCTCACTATCGCCCGGATTCTCCTCCTAGGGCCAAACCCTATTCAACAGGGTTTGATTGTCTACAGAATCCCACGTTTGCAAAAACTTATTTATATCGATGCGCATGGAAGGGTTTTGGCCTAGGAAAGTATGAACAGGGTGTGCATGACCTCGCGTCCATTCCAACTCTCAAACCACATCAAAAATTTGGTTTAGGATTTAAACCTCTTTCAAAAGCCACCATCACTATTCTCGATGAGCCTCTTCCCATTGAGGAACCATCTTCTCCTGCTAGGTCAGAAGCATCATTTGATGTGGATGACACCATTTCCATCCCGTCTAACTTTTTTTTTTAGTCAATACCATTTCCTTAGGGCCACTGACCTATAAAACTAATAAAAATCCACTTCCATACCATTAGTCTTCCCTGAAATAGTTGGAGACGACTCTCCTACTATCAACACTATCCACTATGCGGATGATGATTCTATCCTCACCTATCTGGGGTAGAGGATTCCTATCTTCCTAAAACCATTCCTTTTGACACGTATATGCTTCTTAATGAAGCCATTGTCGACCTTAATATAGGGACTTCTAAAGACCCTCGCATCATTAAGGTCGGCCAATCTCTTAATCCACAGGAGTTAGGAGACTTTACCACTTTTCTTTCCAACCATCATCAAGCCTTCACTTGGTCATATGAGGATATGCCAGAATTGACCCCGATATCATGGTCCACAATATCGTTACTCTTCCAGACATCAAACCGGTTAAGAAAAAATTACGTAAAATACACCCTCGAGTAGCCCTTCTTGTTAAAGAAGAGTTGCAACGCTTTACTTTCTGCTAACTTCATCCAACCCATTGATTATCCACAATGGGTTTCAAATGTAGTACTAGTAACCAAAGCTACTGGGAAGATTTGAATTTGTACTCGACTTCCGGATCTTAATCTTGCTTGTCCAAAAGATGATTTTCCTCTACCTAATATCGACCAACTCGTGGATTTAATGGCAGGTCACGAGATGCTTTCTCTTGTGGATGGTTTCTCTGGGTATAATCAAATTCTCATCGCACTGCAGGACCAACACAATACTTCATAACTCCTTGGGGGACTTTTTGTTATCGTGTCATGCCTTTCGGTCTTAAGAACGCAGGAGTAACCTATTAGCAAGCAATGACCTACATCTTCCATGATCTCTTACACAAAATTGTGGAAGATTACGTCGATGATCTCCTCGGTAAATCCAAATGCCGTCAGGATCATCTTTTCACTCTTGCACCTCTCTTTGAGAGGCTCATTCACTTTTGTCTTCACCTAAATCCATCTAAGTGCGTGTTTGGCGTTCTCACTGGTAAACTTTTAGGCTTTATCATTTCTATTAGGGGTATTGAAGTGGACCCCACAAAAATAAAAGCTATCCTTGAGATGCCTCCCCCTTCTAACTTAAAGCAACTCTCATGGGTCTTCAAGGACACCTTCAATCAATACGTCATTTTATCTCGCAATTGTCGGACCATTGTCAACCTTTTCATCATCTCCTCCGTAAGAATGTTCATTTTGAATGGGATGAGCGTTGCCAAAAGGCCTTTGATGATCTCAAAGCTTATCTTCTTTCCCCACCTGCTTACACCTCCATGTGAGGGGGATCCATTCTATCTTTATATTTCTATAACTGACCATGCTATGGGAGCCATGATCTCATATCGGGATGCTGACGGTAAAGAATAGGCCATATATTACATCAGTCGCACTCTTCATGAGTATGAAACACGTTATTCCGAAGCTGAAAAGTTGTGTTGTTCTCTCTTCTTTACAACTTCTAAGCTTCGTCACTACCTCCTCAATCACAAAACTTACATTGTCACAAGTGTCAATCCACTCAAGACAATGCATGCAAAGCCTTATCATAATGATTGTATCACTTGTTGGCTCATGCTCATGACAAAATTTTATCTCGAGTTTATCCCGCAAAAATATATCAAGGGTCAGGTCATTGCAGATCAATTAGCTGATGCTCCTCTTCCGAACACTCAAGTCCCCCTCGCTCAATTCCTCGATGAGTATATCCAACAAATTGATTTTGGTCTTTCTCCATTTAAAGTAAAAGTCTTCTTTGATGGATCCAAATGCCAACAAGGGGGAGGTGCAGGTTTCGTTATGATTCCTCCTTGGGGTGCACCTATCTAAGTCGTACACAAACTTAACTTTTAATGTACCAATAATATGGCTAAATATGAAGCTCTTGTTTTAGGTCTTCAAAATGCTATTAATCTTGGCGCCCACCATATCGACATCTTTGGTGACTCTAAACTCATCGTTAATCAAGTCACGGGTGTCTATCAATGCAAAAATGATATCCTTCAAAAATATCGCGATATCGTTCTCTTTCAACTTCAATCTTTTGATAAATTCACTATCCAAGCTATTCCTCACACTACGAATCGATTCACCGATACAATGGCTTCTTTAGCCTCACTTATTCCGCCCTTTACCGAAGACTCGTGACTTTATGTGGCTGTGCAGTGATTAGATCAACCATCTCATCTCAGGAAACTGACTTCAATCAATGCCGTCACAACCAATACTCAAGATGAGTGGTATCAACACATTGTTGATTATCTATCTCATTCAGTGCTTCCTCCAGATCTGACTTCCAATGGTAGAAGATATTTTATCCTATGCGCTAATCACTATACTATTCTAGGCGGAATCCTCTACAAACGTGGTTTTGATGGTATTTTGCTTCGGTGCCTCAAAACCCCTGAATCATCTAAAGCTATCCAGAAGTCCATGATGGTATCTGTGGTGGACATTTTAGTGGCTTGGCCATAGCTAAACGCATCTTACATTTAGGCTATTATTGGCCTTCTCTTAATCAAGATTGTTGTGAATACACTAAGAAATGTGTCAAGTGTCAACAACATTCTAATCTCACACATATCCCACAATCAAAGCTTTGCAGACTTGTAGTGGATTTGTGGCATTTTTCGCAATGGGGTCTTGATCTCATCGGTCTCATCAATCCCCGCTCTTCACAGCGTCATCATTCTATCATTACTACCACATAATACTTTACTAAGTGGGTGGAAGCTATTCCTCTTTCATCGACCAAAGCTAAACCCATAGTTGATTTTGTCTATCAACACATCATTTGTCGCTTTGGTGTTCCACACAAACTCATCATAGATAATGGTAAATCTTTCAAAAACGTCGATTTGCAGAACCTCTATGACGCTTTCAATATCAAACTCAGCTTTTCTTCTCCATACTATCCCCAAGCTAATGGCCAGGCCGAGGCTTCCAATAAAACTTTGCATAATATCCTCACAAAGGTAACTAGTCGAGCTGGTAGGGATTGGCATTTACATACCCCTTTTGCTCTCTGGCTTATTGGACTATCATTCGTACTCTACGGTGCTACTCCCTTCTCTCTGTTATGTTTGTGGAGCCTATTTTCATGTTAGAGTGTGGTACACCTTCCATGTGTTACACTTGGGTATTTTTACGGTGGTCTTGCTCGCCGGTGAGCGGGTCAGGGGGGTTCGGGGGCGAAGCCCTCAAGCAAATTTTCATGGGTGGTTTATTAACCCATGGGTAATGGGTAACCGTTATGGGCTATTTTTGGGTCCATGGTTTTTCGGTACTCATTGTTTTGTAAAACCGCCTCTTCGGCTACCCATAGGTTTATGGGACGGTTTTGTTTTTGCCCATTGTTTGATACCCATGGTTTTGTAAAATTGCTTAAGCAATTGTCTATTTATATGGTCTTATGCATATGATAGATAGACAAGCAAATGTATTGCAGATGTGTTTTGAATTCTAGAGAGTTTGTTGAGCATAGCTCCAAACGGATCTGATCTTGCAAGGACGTGGATAGCCCAAATTGAATGAACCACATTAAATCTTGTCTCTCTCGTGTTGTGTTATTTATTCTCGCACTTTTATTTGAGATCTCGTAATATTTTCTCGCATATTAGTTTTCACCACATTACGATTCTCGTAAGGGATTATTCCGCATATTTTATCTCTTATTTCCTAACAATTGGTATCAGAGCCTAGTTTGGTTTGCTGAAGTGTTGAATCACAGGGAAAGTTTTATCTTGAGTGGGAGCTATGGTAGATGATGGAAGATCTAGGGTTGATAAATTCAACAGCAGAATTTCAGTCTTTGGAAGATGCAGATGGAAGATTACCTTTATCAGAAGGATCTTTATACTCCGTTGTCTGAGAAGGTGAACAAACCCTCGAGTATGACAGATGTGAAATGGGATTTGTTGGATCGGAAGGCACTTGGAATGATCCGGATGTGTCTTGCATCTTCGATATTATTTAATGTTTCAAAGGAAAAGACTACAAAAGATCTAATGGATGCATTAGGGAAGTTGTATGAAAAACCCTCTGCCTCTAACAAGATATTTTTAATGAAAAAGTTGTTTAATATGAAGATGTCTGAGAATAGTTCAGTAGCAGATCATTTAAATGATTTCAATATGGTTGTGAATATGCTAGCTTTGGTTATAATAGAATTTGATGAAGAATTTAGGGCTTTATTAATTTTGTGCTCTTTACCTGAAAGTTGGAATAGCCTGGTAATGGCGGTAAACAACTCGGTTCTAGCTAACTTGAAGTTGAAGTTTGAGGATGTCAGGGGTGATTCTAAGCGAGGAAATGTGAAGAAAAAGCTCTGGGAATCTTCTACTTCAGGGAATGCTTTGAAAGTGGAAACTAGAGGGAGACAGAAGAATAGAGGAAACCATGGAAAATCGAAAGATCGGGCAAGGTCAAAATCCAAGAGCAAAATTGTATGTTGGAACTGTGGAAAGGCTGGGCATGCAAAGAAGGATTGTTGGGAGCTTCGGATAAGAAGAAACAACAGAAGAAAACGAGGCAAATGTAGCATCGGGTAATGTATGCCAGATGCTTTGATTCTTTCTTTGCATAATATTACCGAATCTTGGGTTTTAGATTCAGGGGCTTCTTTTCATGCTACTCCACATAGGCTTTATTTTGTTGATTATGTTCAAGGGATATTGGGCATGTTTTTCTTGGTGATGATGAGCCTTGCAGATAGTTGAAAAGGTTCTGCTCAGGTTAAGATGCGAATGAGAATACATGGCTATTGAAGGATGTCGACATGTGCCTACATTAAGGAGAAATTTGATATCAAAGGGCAATCGGGGAAGTAAAGGTTGTACTGTGATATTTACACTAACTCTCGGAAGGTTACCAAGGGTGATTTTGTGGTGGCAAGAGGTAAGAAGGTTGGAACCTTGTATTTAACCACTGATAGTACTAATGATTGTAATCTTGTGGCTTCAGATGCAGATACAACATTATGGCACTATAGGCTCGGTCATATGAGCCATAAGGGCATGAACATCATCAAGAAGAATTTTCCGGATATACGAAATAGGTTTGGATTTCTGTAAGAATTACATAAATGGGAAATAGAAGCGAGTAAGGTTTCTCAAGGTTGGACCTATGAAGAAAGAGAGTAAGTTAGAGCCGGTACATTCTCGATGTGTGGGGATGGCTGTATCATCTCTTGGGGGTTCAAGTTATTATGTTACTTTTATTGATGATGCAATGAGGAAAGTTTGGGTTTATTGTATTAGAAACAAATCTGATGTATTTGACACTTTTGTTAAATGAAAAGCCTTGGTAGAGAATGAAACAGGTCTTAAGCTAAAATGTCTCAGGTCAAATAATTGAGGGGAGTATCGCAGCAATGAATTTAATGATTATTGTTCTAAGAATGGAATCTGTAGGTAAAAGACGGTTCCAGGAACTCCACAGAGAATGGGGTATCGGAAAGGATGAACATAACAATAATGGAACATGCTAGGAGCATGAGGTTACATGTAGGACTCGCCTCTTTCTTTTTGGGCGTGATGTGAGCACAAATTGTGTACTTGATAAACAGAGGACCCTCAAGTGCCTTGATGGAGGCATACCCGAGGAGGCATGGTATGGTAAGAAAATTGATTATTCATTTCTTAGAGTCTTTGGATGTGAGGTATTTGTTCATATAGACAAGGATGATAGGACCAAGCTAGAGGCTAAATCATAAAAATGTACTTTCATTGGTTATGGTGGTGATGACTTTGGGTTTAAATGTTAGAGTATTAAGGAAAAGAAAATCATTCAATTCTAGGGATGTGGTCTTTAATGAGAAAGTCATGTATAAGAAAAATTAGAGAAAACAAGGAAGAATCCAAGAAAGAATATGCGCAGTGGTAGAGGATATTCCGGATGGGAAAGTGACCCATGAATCGGCTTCAGAACCTACTCAATAGAACCCCAAACTCCTACAAAGTGAGGAGGTCTTCTAGGGTAAGAAAAGAACCCGAACATTTTTCTCCTTCTCTTTATTATTTATTACTCACTGATAGTGGAGAGGCAGAGAGATTTGATGAAGCAATGTAGGTAGATGCCAAGAAGAAGTGGGAGCAAGCCATGGATGAGGAGCATCAGTCTCTCATGGAGAACCAGACTTGGGATTTGTTGAAGCTACCTGAAGGAAAAAGAGCATTGTAGAACAAGTGGGTGTACATAGTTAAAGATGAAGAAGGAGAAAAGAAAAGATATAAGGCCCGGTTGGTGGTCAAGGGGTTTGCACAGAAACAAGGTATAAATTTTGATGAGATATTTTCTCCCGTAGTAAAAATGACTTCTATCGAATCTGTTTTGGAATAGTGGCAAGCAGAATACTTGCACTTAGAACAGCTTAGATGTAAAGACTACATTTCTCCATGGTGATTTGGAGGAGGAACTATATATGCAGCAAACCAAAGGGCTATGAGGTCAAAGGTAAAGAGGAGATGGAGTGTAAACTAAAGAAGAGCTTGTATGGCTTGAAATAAGCTCCACATCAATGGTATAAGAAGTTTGATAGCTTCATGATGGAGCAAGGTTATATTAGATGTCATTCTCACTATCATGCGCGTGTATACAAATAAATTTGAGGATGGAAGTTATATTATCCTATGTTTGTATGTTGATGACATGTTGGTCATTGAGTAAAAATATGCAGAAAATAAAAGTACTCAAGAAACAAATAAGTGAATCCTTTGATATGAAGGATTTGGGGGAAGCCGATAAATCCTTGTACGTGGATAATTCGGGATAAGAAGGAATGGAAGTTGACTTTATCTTAGAAGACTACATTAAGAAGGTATTGGACAGCTTAACATGCAGATGTTAAACCGGTCGGGACTCCTTTGCGTGCCATTTTAAGTTATCAAAGGAGCAAAGTCCCAAGACAGAGCAGAAAGAAACCAGATGTCCATGGTACCTTACTCATCGCCAGTTGGCGCTTTGATGTATGCTATGGTGTGCACTAGGCCCTGATATTGCCCATGCAAAGGAGTTGTGAGTAGATTTATGAGTGATCCAAGTAAAGAGCATTGGCAAGCAAAGAAAGTGGATCCTTCGATATTTGAGAGGAACCATGAGGACAGCTTTTGTGCTACAAGGATCAAACACCACTTTATGTGGTTATGTAGATTCGTACATGGCTAGAGATGTTGATAGTAGGAGGAGCATGACAGTTATATTTACACCGTAGGTGGGACAACAACGAGCTGGATTTCATAACTACGGTAAGTTGATGGCTTTATCAACCACGAGGCCGAGTATGTTGCTTGCCACAGAGGCAAACAAAGAGATGATTTGGTTACAACAATTGCTTGAAGAGTCAGGGCATAAGCGGGAGGAATGTAAGCTGCATAGTGATTGTCGAGTGCTATACATCTAGCTAAGAACTCGCTTTCCACTCCAGTGACGAAGCATATACAATGAGAGCTATCACTTCATCAGACAACTTTGGAGGAAGATAAGTTGAGTTGAGAAGATTCATACCACTCAAATCCTGCGCAGACATTATGGCCAAGGTGGTCACAAGGTATAAACTAAAGCTATGTTCAGCTTTGGTTGGCCTTCGCAGATGACAAAGTGAAGGGTCGAGAAGCTTGCTCAAAGGAAATTTGTATCCAAGTGGGAGATTGTTATGTTTGTGGATCGTATTTTCATGTTAGAGTGTGGTACACCTTTCATGTGTTACACTGGGTATTTTTACAAAGGGTCCCGCCACGATGAGTAGGTCAGGTTCGGGCGAAGCCCCCGAAGCAAATTTTCATGGGTGGTTTATTAACCCATGGGTAATGGGTAACCATTATGGGCTATTTTTGGGCCCATGGTTTTTCGGTACTCATTGTTTTGTAAAACCGCCTCTTCGGCTACCCATAGGTTTATGGGACGGTTTTGTTTTTTCCCATTGTTTGATACCCATGGTTTTGTAAAATTGCTTAAGCAGTTTTCTATTTATATGGTCTTATGCATATGATAGATAGACAAGCAAATGTATTGCAGATGTGTTTTGAATTCGGGTGTGAATTCTGTAGAGTTTGTTGAGCATAGCTCCAAACGGATCTGGGTATTGTATTGAGAGAGTGGAGGCTTGTAATAAAATCTGAGCAAGTGATTCTTGGTGGACGTAGCCCAAATTGGGTGAACCACATTAAATCTTGTCTCTATGTTGTGTTATTTATTCTGCACTTTTATTTGAGATCTATAATATTTTCTGCATATTAGTTTCTATTGTTGCGATTCTGTAAGGGATTATTCTGCATATTTTATCTCTTATTTCCTAACACTCTCTAGTCTATGGGTCGAGGTTGTTCTTCCTTTGAAGTCCAAATCCCATCTCTTCATGTTTCTCTCGAGAATTTTTTTCTCGATGAAGACTATTGTCAAAATCGCCTAGCGTAGCTTGAGTTGCTAGATGAGCAGTGTCTCAATGCTCTTGAGCATCATCAAGTCTATCTTGAGCATGTCAAATGTGCTTATAACAAGCACTTGCAACACCGTGACTTCAAAGTTGGTGATCTTGTTCTTAAAGAAAACCAAAATGTCACTACACTAGACGGAGTCAGCCGCGGGTAAGTTTTCTCCTAATTGATGGGTCCGTATGTAGTCACTCATAAATATGGGTCCTGGGCTTATCGTCTGTCTTCCATGGATGGTGTACTCCGAAATGGAACCTCTTAATGCCTCGTATCTAAGGTCCTTCTACCGTTAAAATCTATCTTACACAATCTTAGTCGCTAAACATATCTTTCATCCATCTAACAACCAGTACCATATATTTTCATAGTGATTCATAACTATGTGATCTCCGCGTTATGTCTTTTCCACCTTAAATATGAGTATCACGGCTCTACTCATGGAATTTTTCTAATGGATATGTTCCTCCTCCTAGTAGGGAAACCATAATCACTTCTTCATCTCGTCCCAAGTATCTATCTTAATCGAATCTACTCGGGCATGAGTATGTGTTTTTATATACGTTTTCTTCCTCTATCCGATCTATCCGGTCTACACTCACCTTCTTTCAAAAAAGCTCTAAAAGCTTAAAAAAAGGGGTTGTGTCCTAAAATTCCCAAAAGATAGACCGATCCCTCGAGGGACAGCTATCTATGCATTTTCAAAATGAATCAAAAAGATATAGACCATGCCCTCAAGGATGGCTACATTTGAAATATAGACTGCTCCCTAAAGGATGACTATTTGTTTGCTTCTTAGCATCATTGAAAGAGACTTCTGTATCGATCAAGATTTTCTCTAGCAAACTTCCCGCATTGATTAGTTTTCTTCTTCAAAAACAAAAATCATGAAGTTTCGAGACATAAGACCTTTTATTGATCATATGGAGAACCTTATTTTCCCAACGTGAGCATGTATTCTGTCCTTTGTAAATTTTGATAAGATAAATACTTACTTCTCCTTCCATTTACCTTCTAGATCTGGTTTACGACTAGCTAGTGTCAGGTTTATTTTAACCTCATATATGGCCTTGTATGCATGGTCTTTTGGTTTCCTATCAAAGTCTCTATTTATGGTTGGTTAGGGGCCTAGCTTATCATTCTTTTTCTTATCTAGGTGTATTTCCTTTATTTCTAATCAAGGTCATTTCATTACATCCTTTGCTCTCACAGAGAGTATTTCCCATTATTATTTGTTATTCATCCAATTAAATTGACATTTAACATGTTAATTTAGTCAAAATCTATCATCTATCTATATTCATCTTATCTACTTTGTCCAAAAAAATATCAAAGCATGTATTGTCAACACATGTGGATCTACCTATCTATTTTCATCAAAATTAAATTAACATCTTAAACATATCAAATCTATCAATCACATCTATCCATCAAATCATCTAAAAATGGGTACATCACAGTTACACTACATCTATCTATATCTATTTTTCATCAAAATTAAATCCACATATCAATCACATCAAATCACATCACATCTATCTATCCTCTATGTCTATGTCCATCAAATCACATCTATTTTTCCTCTATCAGCATATGTCTATATCCATCACAATTACGCTACATCTATCCATATCTATTAAAATTAAAAGCATGAGTACAATCATATGACACAGAAAATGATGAATCTATATATATACACGAGTGTCTGTACAAAAAAGAATGGATGACTTTCAATCAAGCCATCTATATCATACATCAAAATGCCTTCAAATCAAGGCTACATCAATATATCGATATAAAAATATAACACATCTATATCGTGAAATCCGATAGGTGGAAGACGCTATCTCCTCCACCCTCCTCTGGTCCAGGCTGTCTCTCTTGGCCACCGCCTATCGAGCTAGAAGCACCTGCTACTAGGGGCCTCAAGCTACAACCTCGGTCACTCCCAAAGGCTCCTCCCTCTTATGCACCACTAGTCAGAATCGTTGCCGATCTTCTCCTCGCACCGTAACGAGGCACATCAGGGGCATGCTATGTTAGGGAATCCTCGTAGTATCTCACCTTGGCAAGGAGAGACTGATAAGTACTCAGGCTCACCGTACCAGGTGCTCATAATGGCGCTGCTAGTGTTGCTGCTAAGTGGCCCTCCTACTGGTGCACTACCCTATGACCTGACTCGACATAGTACCTATATCACCATATTTGGCCTTGAGGGCCTCTCAATGCCGATGGTAGCAATCCCTCTGTTGGATATCTGTATCTCACTCTTGACGAGATGTGTCTCTCTCTAGTATCAAGGCATCCCTCTCCTCTGTCATAGCTTTGATCTCCTCGAGGGTAACCTGGTGTGTTTGCACTAGGGTGGCATGCTCTCCCTCTAGCCTCTCCAATACTGTGGCTATATCCTCCTCGTCGGCGTCTATGCATGCCGGTAGGTGTCGTGGTAGCTCAGAGAATACTGTGCCACATAGCCATCATCCACTCGACATCATCATCACCGCCTCGTAGAAGGTGGGGCCTCCTCAATGGATTTGCTTTGAGATCAAAATCGGCAGATTAGTCTCTCTGCTATCTCGCTCAGTATGGCCTCGTAGGTAGTCGAACTCGCCTGTATTTGCCGAATCGCCTCAATACCCGTATAAATGGGATGTGCTCCCACATATCCGGCCTGTGGCCCCTAACCACCCTGCTCTATCTCAACCCCACTAGGTGAGCCTCATGACCGCCATGTCGATATGCTCGATATGGTCTCCAAATGACTCCGCTCTCGTGCCGCATCCCAAACACTTAGCATACCACTCCGCGGATCTCCCTGTATCTCCTGGGGCCATGTCGGCCCGCCATCTCCGGAATCCATAATCAAGGGGCCCTACTGCTATTGGCATCCATGGAATCCCGGATGGCTTGATCATTGCTATGTGCTCATATGCCTAGTAATGGAGCACAAAACTAACATCGATGCCTGTTCTCCTACCGGTGGTGTACATCCATAACTCATAATATATCTAAGCTATCAGGGCATCGGAAAACACGAACACCTGTCTGAACTGTAGGATGTCACAAACACAGTCTAGTAATAGCAATGGAAATCTCCCACCTCCTGAATCTGGCAGAGAAAAATAGGAGATCGCCATCCGAATCGGATTTATCCATTTTCTCCTGGCATCATCCTATTTATAATGAGAGGCTATTCTCACCGCCTTGGATACTATCTCTAAATCAACCACCCTGTCCCCATATAAATGTCCTAGGCCCTCTCACGCCGCTTTAGCTCTCATGGAGTAATCTCAATCGGGTCCCCGATGATCAGCAGCCTCATGATCCTATATATCCTCGTTTGTGATGGTCATCTCACCCATCCTGAACCAAAAAGTGCAAGTCCGTCTGTCCCATCATCGTACTAGTGCTCGCAGCAACTCTACATCTCGCAAAGACTCGCCGAGTATCGGAAGCCCTCGAGCCCGGCCAGCTCTAGGTGACGCCAATCCACGTCACTCACATCAGGGAGAATGGTCTCTAAAAGCTTGGGAATAACATCCTGCATATGCAAAGCCTCTCGTGCCTGTATCACACGACACCATGAATAGTGTTAGCTACTCATCCACATCCAAATAGCACAAAAAAAATACATTCTACCAATTTCTTAAATCTAAACATTGCAATCGGCGTCGATTGAGTAAAATCGATGTCGATCCAATTTAGTCGACGACGATTTTAACAATTAACGCCGATCTAACTAAATCGGCATCAATTTTAGCAATCGACGCCGATCATGCAAGGCCACACACCCTACAATGCTCGCCCTCATTTATCTAGTTTTTTCTTAAACAAAAAAACTATTTCATGATAAAATTATATAGGGAAGTTCGGGTAGATTCACTTACCCCAATCATGTCCTCTTCCGCTTCTAACTACTCTCGAGGCTTCCATGGTGCTTTGAAAACAAATTTTTGACTCTCTCTAAATCAATCGTCATGGTCTAAATAAATCGCTCACGTTTTCTTTTCTCATATTTAAATGGGATTAGTACGGTCCGCCGCCGATTTGTGCGGTCGGCACCGATTTTTGTGGTCGGCACCGATTAACTGGATCGACACCGATTTAGACTCGTTGTTGTTGATCGGTTGCACTTTTGCTTCTTCACCTCACTTTCTTCCATCTCCTAATCTTCTTGCCATAGTGTTGATGCTGCTCAGCTTATTTATCTGGTCATTACTGTGCTATGAGTGTTTCCTTTTGGCACATACTTTCGGATTATCACCCATTTTGAGCCTCGCTCCTCGTATATGGGGCACTCGCATTTTCGGCAGCTTAGAGTTAACGGGTCTCAGCAGGCACTAACGCTGCCGCTTGCTGCACTGCACGTCCGGTCAGTCCCTACCAATGTGTCTCTCTTTAGGTGCTAACTATTTTGCAGCCCTCCTTACACTCACGGGTCTGTAGGTACTAACGTCGTCTCATGCAGAGACCATCTAATCTGCCCTACCAATGTGAGTTCCTTAGGTTGCTGCCTTTTTATTATTTTTATGCGTCATTAATGATCAGATCTACTTTAGGCATCTAGTTGGGGCATCCCGCATTTTCATCCACCTTTTTCAAACTTAGGACCGGATCCTCTTTAGACCCATCCCATCCCTAGTTTGAGGGGGATCACATCATCACTTTTTCTTCCTTTCTTCCAACTCCTTGTTTTTGTCTCGCAACTTTGCTTATCGCAAGTTACTTGACAAAAAGGGGCAAAATGTAGACACCTAAAATTGGTTATCCAATTTAGTGTCCCCCATGTGCGTTTGACTTCTTGGGTAACCTGGGGCATGTCTATATCATCACTTCTCCCTTAGGGTATTAGTTAATATTTGATTTAAACATCTATCCTAAGTTTATTTCACCCCATTATGTTTTACCCATAGATAATTAAATATTAACTATTTAATTATACTTTTTACATATATCTTAACCACTTATCTACCCCATATCAATTCCTAACCTCCCGTATCTATTTTATCCATCTATTCCCCCTATTTCTCCTCCTCCCAAACTAAGCAACTGGGATATTTCCCGTATTTGAGGTGGAAGGATCACTTTCATCTTTCCAAAAATTGCTCCTTTTGGCCATTTCGGGAGTCTATTCCTTGATTGGTGCCGATCGGTACTTGGTCGACGCTGATTTTTCAGACCGGTGCCGATTTCATCTCGGTCAACGCCGATTACAAATACAGAGCCAAAATTCAGTTCTAGTTAGACAGAAAGAATGACAGAGAGTTTTGAGCATCAAGTCTGATCATTATCTATCAAGAGAAAGTGAATTCTATCCAAATCAATCCCTGAGAGGAGCACCGTTACTCTACTCCTATCACATCGAGATCATGAGCCTTCATCGATCTCTTGGTGACTCTGCTTCCCGCATCCAAATGAAGGTGGGGCCTCACAAGATCCCTACGGCTCTTATAGATCCAGATGAGATCGACAATCTAGCTTCCATTGTCTATTTCTCAACCTTCCCGTAATTTTCTCCGAATCGACGCCGAACGTACCTGGGCCGATGCCAATTCTCACTAATCGACGCCGACCTATCTCTGGTTGACGCCGATCTATCTCAATCGATGCCGATTTTCCTAATCGACGCCGATCTACCTGTAGATAGGTAAAATAATTCAGGGAACACAAATCCAACATTGTTTTCACACTTTCCCATTTTCTATTGGTTTTTGTCTGTTGTTTACTTTTCTGTCTATCATTTTTAATCAAAATATAGACATTTACTTACATCTTTTATCATGTATGCTTCTTTCCTTAATTGAAAACATGGACTGACATCCGCCGAGGGAGCTTATCGCTTCCCGGACCCGCTTTTCAGGCACTCCACCCAAATATCTTTTAACATGGTCTTTTTCACAAGCATATGTGTCTCATAGGTTTCTTGATCTCGCTTTGTAGGATCGCTCATGTACGCTTGTCTTGTCTACATCGGCTTTCTTTTCCATCTACATCTTCGATCTTGTCTTATTTATCGTATCGATTTCATTTGAGTTTTTCGTGGTTTTTGTGCTTAGTTTGGTACATTAACTTGGACAGTAACAAACACGGATATTCTTGATCTACAAGGATTTATACATAAATAGTGTGTAACCCAGAGAATGTGGAACCATTTTTAAAATGTTTACTTTAGTGGGAAGACGTGCAAGATATTAGTGACATTACCAATGTTTCTTGTATGTATGAAATGGTCGATGTGAAGTCGGGGAAGAGTCACTTGGATGATCAAGCTGTGTATGATTCAATGCTTGGGAAAAACTCAATTACCCAAGTATACTAGAGAGGAAAACTTGATTATTTCTTGCGCACTATTGAGGAACAATGAAATAATGAAGGATACATATGGAATATGATGGTTTATACTTTTTGCATGGATCAGCAACACACCGGTGGCTGACATAAAAGAGATAATCCATTAGGCTTACGCAAGGTGAGAGTAGCCTTCTTAACAAGTTTTTCCAGAGTAATATTCCTTCTCTTGTATGGGACTATGATGGAAATAATCATGATCTAGTACATATCCATAATTGTGAAAGAAAATGGGTGTAACCCCAAATGGCATGTAATATAACGAGTTTGGGCATCTAGGTATTTGGTGAAATTGGCTTATATGACTCTCTGGGAATACCTTGACGCAATACAGACATTTTCTGGCAATAAAAACACAAAACGACCCATTATTTTAAAAGTACGAAATTTTTTAACATGGGGTAGTCTTAGATTTCAGAGTGAAATCTGGGACACCAATCGGCTCTGTCTGTGGACATCTTTGCCTCTGTCAAAATGACAGGGGTAAAGATGAGATCCCAACATCTCTGGTTTCGTGTTTTGTTCATTGGGCTCGGGGTTAGGCAAACAAAAACAACACCAAAACAAAAAGAAAAGGAAAAAAAACAAAGTTTTATTTATATACATACAGTTTTACCCTGCTTTTTTATGTCTGGAAAAGCTTCAGATGTTGCTCATTGAAAGGTAGTGGTAACTCAATTCCATCTTGGTAAGTAAGGAAGAAAGTGTCCATTATGGCAGCTCTTTTGATCATGAAGGGCCCTTTCCAAAGTGAATCGATTTATCGTGCATGCCCTTCTGGCTTCATGTCTCTTGTCCAACCAGAGTACCCGGGCCTCTCGATCTTAAACTTCCTTTCTCTGGCCTTCTTGTCAAATACTGAAAAGTCCTTATCAACTTCATTTGTGGTGGCTCATCCTATTTTCTCTCTGTGGTGGATAATTCTGCATCAACTTGCTTTGTTCCTAGATTTATTTGCTACATTTCTAAGGAAGAACTATCACCATATTCTTTGTTCTTCTTCAGGTATTGATCATGCTTTTGAAAGTATCCACTAAGAAAACTAAACCCTCGGGGATTTTGTTAGCTTTTGGTTGGACTACTCCACTACTGTCATCATAAACTGGATCAAATTTTCTTTTGATTGTTTGTCGTGGTGGTGATTTACTCCCTTCAACATGTAGACATGTTTGTTCGTGGACTTTGGGGCAGACTATCTCCACTTTATGGTTTCTTTTCTCGAATATGGATGGTGGTCTATCCGAATTCAATAGTGCAGCCATGATTGCAAATAATATGTCTTGAATTCTGATTTATTGAATGAAGTCTATAGAGAAGGCTACAAAATCGAATGTGGAAGAAAGTACTCTATCTCTATAATGCTCCACTTATCTCTTTTGACTTGACTTTTCCCTCGAACCCGCTTTACTAGAAGTTCAATCTCCTTGGGATTTGAGGAGTCTTACTCCTTTCTTTCTAGCTTGCTCCATTCCTAGAAACAATGCTTCATACTCTGATGATTGGTGTTCTTGAGCATCAACTTGTAGGAGTATGGGAATGTCTCATGATCTGGAGATATTAGTAGAACTCCACCCCGATCCAAAAGAACAACAGCCCTTTAAACTCCAGAGTCTAAACATTTTCAGCTCCTTCTGGTTCTAGCTTTGGTTGAAGTTCTGGTTCTAGAATGTCTTTATCAATTTCCAAGAAATAGACCCCACGGTCAGATTCCTAAAAAATAATCTGAGATCTAGGATCCTCAGATTTTGTAACCGTACTTGGACTTCTTTTTTGGCTCAAGCTTCGATTTATTCCCTTAATAGGAATATGAACATAGACCAATCCATCTTTACTTCTCCTCCCAAATCTTTGTAGAAGTTTCTGCTCAAAGAAAATCCCGTAGGAGACAGGAATATCTACAACTAGGATTGTCATATTTAATCTTTTGTCAGGAAAAGCTACCAAAACAACTTGTGCATCTTTGATTTGTCTGATTAAAGGGACTTGTCTCTCCATGGAGTAGCACCTTTTATGGTCTTTGTCAAGGTAATCCCAAGAGCATCTGTAACTTTAGCTGGCATGACATTATCAGAAGCACCTGAATCTAAAACGTAGTTGCTTAACTTGAAACCATTAAGCAATAGGGAAACATAGAATGGTTCCACTCTTTCAGAAGATGGTGAGGATTTAACAACTGCAGTGTTGTTTTGTGGAGGAGTATCTTTGGGCTTAGGCAAAAGTCCTTTTGATGTATTGGATTGTCTTGTTGATTGTACATATTTGATTAGCCTATTTAATTGCTCAGAAAAGGCTCTCAAGTATTCAACTTCTGACATTTGAACTCTGGTTTTCTTAACATGATCAATAATGCCAAAAGAAGAAATAGATCTAGATACCTAAACCGCTTTCTGTGGTTGAGATGAAGAACTCACATGCTTACTTCCAGGAGCTAAGGAAGAGGGCAAAGGGATGCCCCTTCTTTTCTCGTCTTCTAATGCTTCATCTTGACGAGTTTGTGATCTTGTAAGTACTGCATATGGATGACCATGATCATCTTCAAGAAGCTCCTCATACTCATGTTTAGATTTGTAGTTTAGGTAATTAATGTTGGAGTCATGAGCAAGACCTTCAAAATCATCATCCTCAAACTAATCAGCGTCATCTTCCTAGTCTTATTCATTCATCTCCATGTTGTTTTTGGGAGTAGCTTTAATTGCTAATCTTTGGGTACCAGCAATGCGGTTCCGGTTGTTGTTAAAATTCTGAGTAGGGGCAGTGTTGTTGCCTTGAGCCATTTGAGCTATTTGTTTCTTCATCTGTAATATCTCATTTGCTAACTTTTGCAATAGTGAATCAGATGTAGTAGCGTAAGATGAACTTTTAGCTAAGAAAGTTTGCTTTTTATCTTTCCAGCCATGATGAGGTCATCTTCAATCTCAACCGCCATGTTTTGAGCTGCTAACAAATCAGCAAGATGTGCTCTTCGCAGTTGATAGCTTACTTCAGGAAGTAAATAATTGATGAAGAATACCTTTTGATTCTTGTCATTCAGAGAAGTAGAAGCCGAAATTTTGTAAAGTAATCTTTGAAATTTTGTAATAAAATCCCGCATGTGCTCATGTGGCTCCTTCTTCAACTGAGTGAGCTGAGTTATCAAGGTACTGAAATCTTCAACTGGTTTGAATCTTTTCAGAATGCATCTCTCATAGTAGCCCAGTTGGTTATGGTGCCAGGAGCTAGCCGATAGAACCATTCTCCAGCCAAGTCATGCAGAGTCTCTATGAAGAGTCTGACAGATACATATTCATGTTTGACTATAAGCACTCCACAGATATAAAAATGCAGTAAGTGGTCATCTTGATTTTACTTGCCATCTCCAAAGAATTTTAAAAATACTTTCTCTTCCCTTTAGGTAGATAATGCATGGGAGGAGTAAGATTCAACGGTCCAAAGGTTTCACCCCATGGAATAGGCATCGTAGGGGGGTAGGTGCCCGATTCTACATCATGAAAGGGTCACATCTTCTTTGAGAATAGACTTGATGAATAATTCCAGCTGTTGGATTATGCTGAAGATGATCCGGATCTGGATGTGTTTGCACTCTTCTTCCTGGTGAAAGACTGGATCTGCAGCTTCTAACTTGAGAAAGCTCTGGTCTGCTAATTTGTGTTGTTCTCAATGAGTCACCAAAATCAAGCCGGCTAGATTTTCTGCATAGCTGAAAACCTAGGCAGTCATGAGATAAATCTCCCTCATTTACCAGTGAGGCTCCCGTAAGATTTGTCAATAAAATATGCTAGTATCTATTTAGGGGTTTTACTTTAACCATGCAGCTCATGAACCATAGTTGTAGAGTTTTGCAACAAGTAAGCAACTAGTTAAAGAAAGGAAATATCTAATGAAGAAGGAAAATAATAAAAACAGGAAAGAAAGAGGGAAGATGTGCAACCCAATCAATAGATAACAGAGTTGATTGCATGCACATAGATAGGACCAATAGATATTAACACACAGAATTATAAGCAAAGGCAACTTTCAGATCTAGATCTAAAATAACACAAAGTTTATAAGTAGATCTAAGACAAAAGCTAGAAACAAAATGCACCATGACACAAAGTTCTCCGGAAATCTGCTCCTTTCTATTCCTTTGCTTCAAATAGCTATCAAGGATTTCAACACAAAGTCTGGAACACAAGAAGGCGCTTACAAATTCTCCTCCTTTAACCCATATGTTCTTCCTCTACTTATAGCATGTAGAGGGGAAATTATAAATACGAAGCCTTTAGTGAACTCGACACATGTGGAAGTCGGAAAGGAAACAACTGGAAAATATCCCTCCTAGAATTCCTCTTTACATGACATGCATGATTTGCAATTGAAGATAGAACCTTCTATTTTGCATGTCTGCCACCTATTTCCAAGTAGTTGACTTCTTCAAGTAATGGCTTTTAAACCAATCACTTAGGTTTTATAATTTAATTGATCGCTCAATTACTTTGTCGAGAAAATAAGAGAAAGAAGAAGAAAGAGTAAAATCTGCAGTCTTGTCCTTTTTCACATTTTGCATGTAGTTGATTCTTTTGCCTTTGATTCTCACCAAACTGAATCTGGAAGCGTAGCTGGATCTAGAATTTTTCTTATGGGTGTTGCCTTTGCCTTGTCTTCCCTCTTATCCTTGAAGCTTTTGTAGTTCTTCTCCTGTACATGCATCAGTGCAATGTTTTTCGTAAATAACTCATCTTTTTTATTTTTAATTGCATATGAGCAATTAAAAATTCTGGAAAGCACTGGTGAATGCAACTTCAATGAAGGCTTCAACTGGAAGATTGGGAGCACATGCACAAGATCCTGGAAGGAATTTTTCATGCACTGACTTCTACATGGGCTGCATTAGAAACAAGAGGATGAAGCCTTTGTAATTATGGATCTGGATCTGAGCCTATTGACTTCAACAAATCTAGAAACTATGCATGATTCTACAGAGCCTTACCTTTCATCCCACTTTGCCATGGCTGGAGCAATCTTTGTCTGAGCAACTCTTTTTCTTTTTATTCGGCTGAAATTCTTTACAATTGGTGCAGATCTGGGAATTTCTTCATATTCGAAGATATATTCAATGTATTGGACATTGATTTAAGCTCCCTTTTAATTATATAAGCACCTGTAATGAATACCTATAATTAATTTAGACAAAGATGGAATCCGAGCATGAACACTTGATTTTATCATAAAAATTTACATATAAAGCTCGTTGCCCTAAAATTTGAGGCTTTGCTTGCATGCAAAGCAAACATAAATATTTGTAACTTCACCTGGGCACCTGTACCAATATGCAGATAATTAACTAAGCATAAAACAAGCTCCTCCAATCCTAGGCGCCAAACTTTGAAGCTTCCCAATGCAGTGGAAAATAAACTTCAATGCAAAAATTCTCCTTCCTTGGGTGCCAAAATTGTCTGGGCTGCAATCATTTGCAAAAAGAATTAATTACACCTTCACTTATGACAGCCTTTGATTATATAACCTCAACATTCTATACTTAATTGTTGCCTCTCATATTCTGGCAATTAATTATTTAATAAACATACTTTTCTTTTCAATTTCAGCGCCTATTTTGTGCACGCTCATGGCTGCCATTAAATAAATTAATTTAATTTATTTTTAGCATTCTACTTCCATTCTACTTTGACTTCACACTATGCTTTGACCTCATGCGTCAAAAATAGGAATAGAAACAATTAATTAATACTTTAAAAGTATTATTCTTCCTCTAGGTGGGTCGCACTTTTTGTCATAGCTGATTTCTATTTTTAAAAGTCAATTTCTAATGGGATTATTCACCCTGCACCGCAGCTCCAAAAATCCCATGATCCACTTAAGTTGTTTGACTTTCATAATGGGAATTTTTACCTTGCAAGGCAGGTAAGAAATTTCCATCAATGCCTTAAGTGATTTTCTTTTATTTCACAATGGGAATTTTCACCCTGTAAGGTAGGTAAGAAATTCCCGCCCACCTACTGCCTCTAATTTTCCCATCATGACTTAAGTTAATTTGCTAATATGTGAAAAATTACTCGCTAGTAGTTACAAAATTCCCACATGCTGTTGCCACCAAAATCCTATCAGAACTTAAAACCTTCCTTTCCCAAAAATGCAACTTGCCCATAAGAGGCCTTTTTGTGCATGACTTCGTCTTTTAGAGAGAACCAGACTTCCTATGGCAAATTCCTTCTGGCATGACATCCATAGATGATCTCTAGATACTCCAGAAAGAAAACAGACTGAACCGGCAAAGGAATTGACCTAGAGAAATTTCACAGAAAACAAAATGAGAAAAATACCAAAAATGCAAAACGTTGCCAGAAGTCACAGATAAAGCCCATGATTCATTCCTGGTGAAAACCCTACTAGTATATGGGAATATTGACATGTAAAATCTCAACAGGGTTAAACCAGAGCACAATTTACCTCAAACGGGGCTTAAAATAATTAAATAAAAATTTCCCGCAGGCAAACCCCAGCGACAGAATATAACGAGTTTGGGCATCTGTATTTGGCAAAATTGGCTTATATGACTCTCTAGGAATATCTTGACGCAATACAGACATTTTCTGGCAATAAAAACACAAAACGACCCATTATTTTAAAAGTATGAAATTGTTTAATATGGGGTAGTCTTAGATTTTAGAGTGAAATCTGGGGACACCAAGTATTTGTTGTCTATTTGAGGGTTTTATAGGTTCATATTTCATCGCGGTTTCTAAGAACCTCGGCTATCTTAGCATGACCTCGAGTGATCAAAGGTGAATAACAACAAATACCTCACGACCGCACAGAGGAGGTTTCATAAAATTTTACGCAAACCCAAGCACCCAAAAACAAGCCTAGGGTGCATACGGTGCCCATGTCCTTCTCTAGGTGCCCTAGTCCAACCTATCTCTCTAGATATGCATTTTTGGGCCTCTTTTTGATGCTCTTAATACTCTATTCACCTAGTTGGAACCTTGGTACACTCCAGATTTTATTACAAATCAACTAAGTACCTTCTTCTCCTCCTTGCAACTAGGGTTTCATAATTTATTGCTTAGTTTTCTTAAGTATTATTGTTGTACTTAATTGTTCATTTATTTAATGCAATCTTGCATTCGTATTAAGCATATAAATCTACATTTATCTTAATTAGTGTTCATCAATACTCTTTGAGTAAATCAAAATATCATCAAGAAAAACTAGAAAACTTATCTAAGTATTCTTGAAAAATATTATTCATAAGGTTCATAAATGTTGTTGGTGCATTAGTGAGTCCAAATGGAAAAACAATAAACTCATAATGCCTATAGCGTGTTCTAAATGTTGTTTTGTGAATGTCCTCATATTTTATTCTTAAATGATGATAACCAAATCATAAATAATTATTAGAGTATACAGATGCATCTCTCATCGATCGAATAGATCAATAATTCTTGGAAAAAGATATCTATTCTTTATCGTTTCTTTATCAAGCATTTTGATAGTCAATGCATAACCTTAACATTCCATCCTTATTTTTAACAAAAATGATTGGTTTGATGGAGGGAGGAAGGATGAGATCTAGAGGGAATCCATGCACATTAAGGAGTTTCACTCAAACCGAGAGATGAAGTAGCTTCAAGATTCAAACAAGAACTCAACCATGAAAAATGTGCATGCATTAAGGGAAACAAGTCTCCATGCTCATAGATCAAGAAGAGAGGTGTACATATAGGGAGTACCAAGTAATTCCCATGCATAGCTAATCATACATCCATGATGTAGAAGAAGAGTTATTTCTAAAATTGGAAAGTAACTCCTACATAACACACACTTACACATATGAAAAATTCTATGACAGATCTGCCATAACTACTATGACACTTATGATATATGTTCTCACCTAAGTGAGATGAATCACATAGTGAGGTGGTAATACACCTATTAAAAAAATAAAAGATGGAAAATACCACTCACACCGATACCCCCTTCATCGAAACTTAGGATGAGGCAAGGCAAGTCAGAAAAACACAAAAATGAAAAATGGGTCCTAAAAACTAATCCTTATAAGGTAGCCATGTAAAATAAAAATATCAAGTAGTGAAGGAAAACCTAGTGGGAAAAACATCCACTTATAAGAGATAGAAAAACTCCCCTAAATAACTAAAAATAAGGAGGAGAGAATAATAAGTGTTATCCAACCTCCCAAGAAGACAAACCTCGACACAAACCGCCTTGTACTAAGTGAAGAAGAAGAAGAAGATCCTCAAAGTGACAAGGTGTTATTCCAATCTAAGGAACAATGCTCCATATGTGAGGTAGAAGTGTCAACTACTCCATGAAGAAATGGTGAACTCAAGCAATGGAAAATAAGGAAGGTGGAATGTCCTGAAACTATGAAGAAGTGTGCCGATTCCTAATGACTCCTGAATCATAGTACTTATTCCTTGAAGATTTTGTAGTGGACTAGAAGTAGGTGGATCAAGAGACAACTCCTTGAGATGTGGTAGGTGATAATTGGATGGTGGAGGTGGGTCCCCATCACCATGAAAATCAACTATGCTAGAAGATATGTCATCAACATCATAAGTGGGCTCATAAGTATCATCAAGTACATGCAAGTCATATGAAGAATCTGAGGAGGAACAAAGTGAGAGGAGTAAAGCCGAGTGTGATAATTATTTATAATAACTATAATTATAGTGTCACTGTGTAGCTCTCTAACATAAATTGAATCCGAAGTGAACTCAACCCGCATGCCCTATCCAAGGTGAGTGATCTAATAAACTAAAAGGAGATTAGTTGTAAGTGAAGGGATACTAAGCACATTGTTGAAAGTACCACCACTCACTTCAACATACCCTCTCTTGAAAACCTATGTAGTAGTGTTGTCACCAAGCTATATAGAAGACATGTCACATGGATCTAATGAAGAAAAATCAATATCTGATGAGGCCATATGATGAGATGCACCCGAATCAATAATCCATGTAGGAGTAGGTGGCACAACTATAACTAAATCTCTTCCCTTTGGTTTCTCCTTGGTTGATTCTTTTAATTTTTCTTTCTCTTTCACTTTCCCTTTTTCACTTGTCTTTTTCCTTAGAACATTTGTGAGTTGATGAAGATGATTTGAGAGACTCTAGAACTCCGATGTTGTTCTTCTCAAGAAGACTCATGAGGAGGTCAATCTTTTTCTTCAAACATTTTTCTTCATCATGTCTACCATTGCAATACCCACATTTGATCCATTCTTTAGGAGGTTTGGAACTAGAAGAGGAAGTGGAAGAGTTGGATTTGTTGGTGGATTGGTCCTTTTTGTTCTCATGATCCTTGTTGTTATGTTTCTTCTCTTTAATACTTTTGTTTTTCTTTACCAAAATGCAATGTAGTATGGGATTTTGTGTATTTTAGAGTACCCATTTGAATCAACTTATCATGTTCCCTAATCAAATAAGAAATAAAATCATTAAGGTAGGGCATAGTCCAAATTTTACCAAGTGCCCCTTTAGTTATATGGAAGGTACAAACAAAAATAGAATATTTGGGACAAATTTTAGCAAGGATGGAAAGTATAAGTTGTGGGTCTTTTTAATCTATTCCACAAGCTTCTAATTGTAATCTAAGAGATTTGAATTTGGTGAAGAAGTCTTGAAGGGTGTCAAAACTTATGGGGCTAAGGCTAATCAACTCATTTTCCAATTCATGCCCTCTCATTTCATCATGTTTCCCAAAATTTTTATCTAAGGCATCCACAAATTCCTTGGGTGATTTGGCTGAGGTAATATGGAAGCACAATTCTAGAGAAATGGAAGAGACAAAAACCCAATGGCTTCATCACATTTTTCAAACCATTTTTCCTTTTCTGTAGCATCTATAGGTTTAGCTTGTAATCCCGTAGTTATCTTTCAAGTTTCGCTTCTTTTTTCATGGCAAAATACATAGATGGGGCCCATAAAGCCAATAATAACACCCAAAATATATATATATATATATATATATATATATATATATCTTCAAATTTGTCTTATTTCTTAATTAATGATGAGATTAAAAATAATTTTTCTACAACAAGAGAAATAAGCAGAATTGGAAAAGGGAAAAATTTCCTTTGGGTGAAGGGGCTAAAAAATCTCGATGAGATGGCTCCTGGCAAGTCAGGAGTGGCAGAGTGAAGAGTTGGTTAACCACCGAGTTGGAGTAGCTCACCGAGCCAAGTCGATAAGTTGATGTGTGATCTGAGTGTGGGTTTTGGTTCTGCTTTCGGTGAGTCGTGGCATGTCCATGTGATGAGCCGAGGTGTCACGTCAAACTTCGAGTCTGTTAGAGAACATACCACATGTCGTATGGTGGTTCACAAGGTTAGAGGCATAGAAAATGGTAGGGTAACTATCCAATGGTTACGAAGGCACATTATGTATCCACGTGACAAGGAGGAGGTCAAGACAATGCCAACATTCCAGAATCCTTCAAAGAGTGAACAAATATAGAGAAATGCAAAGGGCATAGAAAAGGGAATTCCAACTAGACAACAAACTTACGGTGGTTGATTCAAACACACGAGCCGAGAAAACCAAGCATAAGCTAGGCACAAGGAGGTAGAACTAGGGTGAACTAAAGCCTGAGCCATGAGAAGAGAAGTGTAGGGTAGGTTCATGTCGAGCCAAAGATGGTTGCATAGTCAACGCTGAGTGTTAGGCGGTCAAAGAAATCAAGCATGAGTTTTGGTAGAAAACCATGTTGAATAGAGAATACCTAAGAACGAATGGTAAATACAATGAATGGTCAAGTTGATCACGAGGAAAAAGAGGTGAATTCGGTTAAGTGATTAATCTTGAATGCACAATGGAGAGTGACCCACCAACGAATGTTGAGCTAAATACAAGCTTGAGCAAAGTGATTCATTTTATCAATGTAAATAAGTCACAATATGACTGGGCTTTCAAGTGAGCTAGGGCAGCTTGATTCCTAGCTCGGTGAGTTGGGGTCGAGGTGGACCCTTAATACCACCTTTTCAACCTCTTCAAGAAACTCAAAACCAGCACCTTTATCCTGTAATTTTTTGATCCCGAACAAAATGAACACCTAAAAAAACAACCCAACACATAAACCAAGCAAAAGAACCCTTCACAAATGCAAGTAAATCACAAGGAAAGGTTTGATAATATTTCACATGAAACTACAAGACGGAGAATTATAAACAATAACTTTAGAGAGAAACATGATTCTGATCCCCAAGCTTTGATACCATGATGGAGGGAGAAAGGATAAGGATCTAGAGGGAATACATGCACATCAAGGAGTTACACTCAAATCGAGAGATGAAGTAGCTTCAAGATTCAAACAAGAAATCAACCATGAAAAATGTGCATGCATTAAGGGAAACAAGTCTCCATGCTCATAGATCAAGAAGAGAGGTGTACATATAGGGAGTGTTGAGTAACTCCCATGCATATCTAATCATACCTCCATGATGGAGAAGAGGAGTTACTTCTAAAAAGGTAAAGTAACTCCTATATGACACACACTTACACATATGATGATTCCATGACATAATCTATCATAACTACTATGACACCTATGATCTATGCTCTCACCTAAGTGAGATGACTCACCTAGTGAGGTGGTAATACACCTAATAAATAAATAAAAGATGGAAAATACCACTCACACCAACATGGTTCTACCCAAGGAGACACACTAGGTCAGATTAATCCTTTTGAAAATATTTTATGTAGTTGTGCTTTCACCCAACCAATTCTCTTGTTATCATTTTATAAGGTTCTTTTGATATTGGTTTTGTTCCTAGTTTAATGTCAATTATAAAGTCAAACTCTCTTTTAAGATCAATTTTGGGAAATTATTTTGGAAAAACATTCTTAATCTCACATAAAAGTGGAAAATATTCCAAATAAGTCTTGCCTTCCTCACTAAAATACAAGATCTTAGTAGTGTACAACATGCAACCTTTGTTTTTGGATTTATTTAGTTGCATTACGAGATTTGTCTAACTTCAAAATCTCTCTTAATGCCATGAATGATAGTTGTTTTCTACGTTTCATCAAAACATTCTATTCACTTCTCGTGAAATCCATTGTTACTTTGTGTTTGGATAGCCCATTTGCTCTATTATGATGTCATAAGACCCTACAGAGTCACATAAAGGTTAAGTTCGGTTGTCAAACCGGTAATTCCAATGATTCTTCAAGAAAACATTGGTCAATCGTATGAATAACATCATTATCATACTATACATTCCAAGTGTTTTCCATAAATCCATCTTTCTTAGACACTTTTTCAGCTAACTTACTAAAAATAAAACACTCAGTAACACCATTGTTAAACAAAAGAGTAATTGGAAAATCATAAAGCTTACCTACCACTCTTATTGGGGTAACATGTTTTTCTACTTGATGATTACCCACTACAACATGAATTATTTGTTGTTGGTTGTTCCCCTAATCTTTTGAGGACAATTGTTTGCATAATGATTACCGCCACTTATAAAACATCCCCCTAATAGGCCCTTTTCTTTAAAATTTATTTTCCCCAAAAGTAACACTCTTCTCGCTCATTCTTTCTTGTATTTATAGTAGGTTTAGTTGCCATATTTTTCCGAAGTATTCATTTTTCTACTGCTATCCAAAAATACCCCAGGTTATTATGGCTTTAACACGATTAAAAATGGACTTAGTCATTTTTAAAGGAAAAATACGTTCAAACAATAAAAATTCCACCACTTTAAAGCATTGGCCATTGGAATTTGAAACCCACGGAGACTAAGTTTTAAATCATTGGTGGATTCCTTTAAAATATGATAGACGTTCATGTACCCATCAAAGTATACACTGTAAAATAAGTTCCAAAGACACAATGCGAAGGGCTACATGGCTAGATTCGATTCTATTCATATCCATTCGGTTTCACAAACTTTAAGTCCCGAAATCATCCAAGTTTCGTAAGGGCGTCAAGTCCAGGGAAGAGAAAATTAAAATTTGTGATGTGAAGCCAATGAATGAGCCTAATAATTGTGAAATACAAAGACACACAAAGCCTTCCTTCTCGGATCATCTTTCTCGGTCTAACATTGCTATGGGCTAAGAAAAGTATGACACGGTGACATTGTATAAAGTGTGGGGATTTCTCATTGACACGGTGACATTGTATAAAGTGTGGGGATTTCTCATTGGCTCACGTTTTGCGGGTGTTAGAGGAGGTAATCAAAAGGATTGACATTATGAAGATTATGGAGCTTTCTCATAGGCTCACACTTCGCAGTGGTCAATCAAGGGCTATTGAAAAAGTGATTTTCGAAGTAGTGTTGAGCTATTTCATTAGCTTATTCTTTGTAGTAGCCGATACAAGTGCAAAGACATTTTGACATTTGTGAGGAGCATGGCATTGTCTTATTAGCTCACATTTTATATAGAATTTGATTAACTAAAAATTAAGCGATGTAGTATGTGGGATAGTTAATCTAAGCTATGAAAAACTGTAAATAAAGTAAATAAATGCAGTAAAGAAGTATATAAGTGACCAAGAAGCTATGAAAAATGAAATTCTAACCCTAATGTGCAAGAGAGAAGAGGAAAGAACTCAGCTAAATATAATATACTTGTGGGACTTTGTTGCATAGGGTTGATGAAGAATCTGCAAGGAGAACGACCATGCAGTAGAAGCTCTAAAAAGGATGGATCTGGAGTATTTCGTTGGACTGGAGTGCCTGGAGAGGGACGAGGGCATCCACAGTGCTCTAGTCTACTGGAAATCGGGTGCCTTTGTTTGTGAAAAATCTCTACACCGAATCTCACAGGGATGGGAGGTGGTCTTGAAACCCCTCATTGTCTATTGCACCTATTTACTACCTCATACTAGATGTCATCAATAATCCAAGATGATGTAAATACCTACAAAATACCAAGAAGAAGCATCAAAACCCTAAAAAAATAAAGATGCGAATGAATGGGCCAGACTAACCTCGAGCTTGCTGCACAAAAGTGGGCTTACTAACTAAGCACTGCACTACATTTTGGACCAAAATGTAGTTCTAGTGAGTGTATGGATAATGTGCCCTAGGTGCTCTTGTGCCATTTGCACTTTGTGAAGTAGCGAGCAATAACTAGATGTATAAAATGTAATAGCATGTGTGCATGGAATAGAATAGAATCCTCCCCCATGAAGTGTGTGATGCAGATGTCCTAGCCTTGTGCCTTGATGATGGAGCTATGTGGATGCAAGTGATCTCCAATGCAATAGATGGATGTAACTTTAGATGGATGATAGTAGTGAATAGTGCTAGGTCCCTCATTATGGTCTCATAACTTTATATTTATAGGGTTCTCTTGATCTAATTTTGTAATTAACCCCAAATGGTCAACCACCAAAAATATAAAGATCTAAACGGCTAAAAAGAGCCCAAAAAGTGGCGGGAAAGTGCAAAAGGGACCAAGGTGCCCTGGTGGGACTAGGGCACCCATGGGTGCCCCAGTACTAATCTAGGCACCCAGTCAAGGCTAAAATAACGGGAGGTGATAGAAGCTAACTAGGCATGTGGATGTAAAATTTCGGTAATGATAAAATAAAATAAAACAAGATGGTCAAAAGACTAGGGGGTTAATTAGTACTTTCTTCACTCAAGAACCTTCTAAATAGTAGTATGAAACCGGGATAAATAATGTCTAAAGTGCATGATTTTGTGACTACATTTTTCCCCCACTTTATGTTGGTGAGCAGAAAGCTTGGTAACATAAAGTAGATAGAGATGTGTACCGATGTCCATGAAGAGTGTAGTAGAAATGTGCCAAAGGACTAGAAAAATTGTGGAATGACAAAAATATGGAGGAGAGTGGAAACTAAAGATGAAAATGTGCAAAAAAAGTGATGAGAGTGAACCTAGGGTGAAACGCATGTGTAGATTCTTCCGTGTGTACCTTCATGGTTAGTATAGTGTGTGTCATGTGCAAAGGTTTTGTTGTGTCTGTTGTGTTGTTGTTGTTTTTTTTTCCCCCTATTTGACTTTTGCTTGTTTCTCATACGGCCAGACCTGTAAGGAGAAAATGATCAAGTATCAAATATGTATGTATGTATGTATTTGTAAAAACATAATGTAAAAGACATGTAAAAGTATGCAAATGTAAAATATGCAAATGAAAGAGTGTAAATGGAACATGTGCACCTGATCCATGTCAAGAGAAAGAGTGTAGAATGATATCCTATACTTTGGGTTTTTGGGTGATCGATCGACGTAATAGGCCGAAGAAGTATAGGGAGGAAATTCTTTGTGTCCTCCAACATTTAACTGCTTCCTTAAACTGTGTGTGTGAAGAGATATCTCATATCTTCCTATATTTTTTTGGGAAATCCAATGCCGGGTAGAAGAAGTATTGGGAGGAATTTCACTGTATCCTCCAACCGTTAACTTATCCCCCGAATGCTAAGGACACCATGTCCTATAAATCCGTTGTGTATGGAGTTTGTAGACTGGTCTGAACTCACTCACATCATGTAAACCCACAATGCCAAGGGTAGAAAGTGCACTGAACTAACTCCATGTAAATGCGTTGTGTTAGTATGTAAAACCCCAAATGATGACATCCCCCTTTTGGGGGCGCATGCAACGTCACTAATAGGAGAATGTGGCCCCAAAAGAGGACCAACCACATTTAATCTAAAACTCTACCATTTAGGGGGAAGGGAATGTTCTTGGTAGAAACCAAGGCATACAAACAAGGATGGCTAACCAAGACAAGTGTTAGTATGAGTAAGCATGTATGTAAAAACAATGTAATCTAACCTAAGCAAAGTGTAAAAACTACCAAGAAAATTAGTGTAAAACACACAAAAGATAAGGAAGCCACACAAATAGTTTTGTAAAACATGGGACATCACTCATGATGTCGCAAGACATACAAGGCCATCATGGCCAAAAAAAATAAAAAGTGTGCACACCAAACATAGGGCAAGGCCTGCATACAAAAAGAAAATAATGACAGACAAGTACAAACAAGCAAACAAGAAGTAGTCATGGAAACATGTAATCCTGCAAAACAAGTGTTACACATGGAACACTCATTAACATGTTATAGAAATAACTAGTATGTCAAATCATGAATAACCAAGTAATGTAAAGTGCTAAGTACAAAATGAAACAATAACACCTGTGAGAGATGAATGTGGATGCCCCCAGTGACCAGTGTAGGAAGGGTAGAAGGCGAGCATCCATGTTGCATGTAAAGATCTATATCTGTGATCACAACTAAAAAAGACGTGAACACACATGTGTGAATGGTATAGATAATGACATATAAGAAATCAATCTAACATGTGTAGTAAAGTGATCATGTAAAACACTAGTAAACAAGAGTAAATGCCCCCAAGACAATGCAATATGTTGTGGATGGATGGAATGGAATGAAAGGAATGATAGGAGCCACATGCCCCCAAGTGAATGGAAATGTATGAAATGAGGTTCATTTTTTTCCCCCTCAATAGTCAAGAATGAACCATAAATGAGAGTGCGTTATCGGAAATGGTCGAAGTGTGTGTTGTTTCTAATGCGCAGTGATGAATGTGTATGTGTATTGATGAGATGTGACCTAGAAATGATGTGTGCATGAACCCTATAGTCGAAGCATATATCATGAGCATATGACATATAAGTAATGATTTATCTTAAGTATATATCACTATGAGATGAATGGATGAGTGATGATTTATCCCTAAGCATATATCACTACAAGATGAAAAGAGGGAGTGGTGATGTAACCTAAGGTGTATACCACTACAAAATGATAGAATAGGTGACGATTTAGCCTAAAGCGTATGTCACTAGGATGGAAATGTCGCATGATGAAAGTTTGAATAGTAAATGTGTGATGAGTGTAAGGTCCATTTGATTTGTAAACCCTCGGTAGTCGAGTATGGACCGAGGAACTAAAGTGCGTCATAGGGTAGTGAGTACAATGCATAAAAGACAATGTAGTATATGTAATGATGAAAGATGACCATGTGATGAGTATAATATGTAAATATGTGATGTGTAGAATGCAATGCAAGATGTGTAGAATATGTAAAGTGTAATGAAAGTACATGTAATGTATATAGATAGACTAATAATGTAGTATGTAGGATGAGGAGTGTGATGTTATAGACGTGTAGTATGATATATGCATAATGATAACTAGTATGATGTATGTGTATATGTGATGACATGATGCATGATGCATGATATATGATGTATGATGTATGATGTATGATGTGTGATGTGTGAATAGATGCGGTGTATATGTCCTATAGTGTAGCATGTGTGGGGTTCAATGTAGTAATACCTCAACAATCAAGTGTGAACCGAAAGCACAAGAGTGTGTCATCAGGTAATAACGACACTAAAGTGTGTAATGAGTATGTGTATGCTATGAGATTGATGTATGAGAATGCAAAAGTGAGATATGCGTAGATGCTAAGATTAGGGGGATGTGGGATGTTATGCCCCCAAGTGTATGATAACATGTGTACTATGTGATAAATGATGTATGAGGGTGATGAAGCATTATAGATTTCGTTTAATTGATGATGCGTAAGGAGCGTTAAAGTATTATAGATGTGTGTATGTATAGGTGGTGGTGTAATGGAGGAATATGGTAATGTAAGATGAAACGAGGTTCTTTATGGTAAAATACCCCTCAACAGTCATATAAGAACCATAAGAATATGAGTGTGTCATCAGGAGGGTAGAGTAACAAGAGTCACCTACCAAAGACCAAGTCTATGTGTGGTGGAACCATGTTGGATAAAGTCAATAGGAGAACTATGTGATGGTGGTGAGATTGAAAATATATCATGATCACTAGTAGGAGGATTAGTTGTTGGATGAAATTAATTGGTTGGAGCTTAGATTTGAGAGGAGGCCATGTTGCACTAACTCTGAAGGGAACTTGCTTAAGTTGACTTGGTGATATGATTGATGACTTATTAATAGGATATTGTGAACTAATGTTGGTAGACGATGGACTTGGTGATGTCGTAGATGGCTGAATAGGAGGAGATGGTGAACTAATTGCAAGAGGTTGTTTCTTAGGAGTTGTTGAGTGACGTTGGCCTGATGCTCCTTAAATATAGATGAGTCAGATTTAGGAACCCAATGGGAGTTATTAGTTGTATTAGAATGTTGTGTAGTAAATGAAATAAGGCCCTGATGCTTGAGATGTTTGATTATCGCATAAAAGTGCAATCATTATCATTATGTCCATTGATTCGATGATAATTATAATATGGATGACCTTGATATTTTACTAACCGATAAGGAGAATAGTAATGAGTAGGCAGTAGAGTGATCAATTGATGACTAAGGAGCTGAATAAGAATGTCATGTGGTGTAGTATTATGCTCAAATATGAGAGGCTCAGGAAATGGCATGTCTTGAGGTTCAACTAGATGACATGTAGTGGACATAGATTACATAGAGGATGTAGAATGAACACAAACATGTGATTGAGAAGCATCCTTAAGCTATTGAATTTCAGATCTAAGGGATGTAATGGTTGATTCCATAGCCTTAAATTTGTCTTGAAATAAAGCATGTAGATCTTGAATTGAATCCAATAGGGGTTGAGTAGATGGAGGATCACTAGGGATCGATTTTTCAGATAAACGATCAAATATAGGACTTATTTGGTGTGGCGGCATATTGTCATCCAGATACATGTAGTCTAGCTATTTTTGCAAAACAACCTAGAAATGAGGATATCTCTTAAGTAAAGTAGATAAAGAGACTTGAGAAACTTGGGGAGCCATGATAGATGAAAAATGAGGATCCTAAGCGTGAAAGCAATCAAGTTCACCAAAATGATTAACTAAAAATTAACTAGTATGTAGTATGTGGGGATAGTTAATCTAAGCTATGAAAAACTATAAATAAAGTAAATAAATGTAGTAAAGAAGTATATAAGTGACCAAGCAACTATGCAAAAGCAAATGCTAACCCTAATGTGTAAGAGAGAAGAAGAAATAATTTAGCTGAATAGAAGATGCTTGTGGGACTATGTCGCAAGGCCGACTAGAGAATCAAAGCAGGAATGACCATGTAAAAGCTCCAAAAAGGATGGATATGGAGTATTTGGCTATAATAAAGAACCCGGAGATGGATGGGCACTCACAGCACTCAGTCCAGAAACCAGAGCCTTGGTCTATGCAAAATCTTTAAATTGAATCTCATAGGGGTCGGAGGCGATCTGAACCCTTGTTGTCTATTGCACTGCATTCACTACCCCCAGTACTGTGGGATGTCATCAATAATCCAAGATGATGTAAATACCTGTAAAATACCAAGAGAAGTATCAAAACCCTAAAAAAATAAATATGAAAATGAATGGGTCGACTAACCTCACCGCCACAAATGTATAAAACCAAGATAAATAATGTATAAAGTGCATGATTTTGTGACTAGAGAAGTAGACCATTTGCAAAGGAAAAGGAAAAATAAAGGAAAGAAAACAAATCCCAACCTCATGCCCCAACCAAAGAGTGACACATGGAAAAAGGAAAGGCAATACATACATTGGTCGAGGTAATCCCGTAACTAATCAAATGTTGTCACTTGTCACATTCTTGTGCTCCCCAACATGCAAAACTTCAAATTCTCATATCTTTCGATCCAAAGCTCCAAATTGGACAAATTTTATATCGCTGGAAAGGTATTTTCATGCCCTACATCATGGAAACTTGAAAATATGATTTTGGTGAGAGTAGATGGGAAAATTATTAAAACACACCATGGCATGTAAATATTAAAATATCTTTCAATTCCCAACTCCAAATCTTACAAAATTGGTCTCGTTGGAAAGGTCTTCTCGAGCCCCTCAATTTTTCATCCTAAAAATCATATTTCAATGGGAATATCTAAAGGAAAAAAAGGAAAAACATTCCCATCTCTAAAGTCAGTAGTGTCGGTTTTCCCAGTAGCTAGAATTTAATGAGATTTGGTCCTCTTTCTTCTTCCACAAGGAAAAGAACATTGGAGAATGGATCTGATAGGTCGTCATGCTTCTTTTCATTCATCTAATTCATCTTGTAGGTGGGTGAAAAGAAAATTTCAGGATTCTATCCTTCTCACTTTCTCATTCTTCTATATATTGTAAACATATCTCATTTGAGAGAGGGGGATATCCTGGGATGTAGAGAAACTCTGTCAAAATGGTTTCTCAATATCAATGAGTCAGTGCAAGCCTTTGTTTGGGCCTAGATGTAGACACCTAATTTTGGTATCTATATCCTCTTTTCCTACATGTGCATATTTTATTATTCATCCTTATTAGTTAATTAAATGCCCATTTATCCTATCATTATCCAATCCTCATCAACTAAAATTAATTAATTAAGCCCCATTAATTAATTAATTAATCATTTGATGTTATTAATTTACATTAATTAATTAATTCCTTTTTTAATTAATTAATGGGTACCCACATCCACATTCCCTAATTAGCTTCTATTTTGGAATGCTTTCATTCCAAATATATGTCTTATGCATCCCCATGCTTTTTCTAACCTATCCTTATCTCCAACTCACCTACACATCATCCCCAAATAGCCCAATCCCGCATAATACCTTAAAGCATTTGACCAACCCTTAAAACAAACCAAAATCATGCTAAAAAGGAGAAAAATCTTCTTATTAAGGAAACTTTCCCCGAGAATCGGTGGCGACCTAGCTTGATCGCCGCCGATCGTGTAAAATTGATTTCTTCCTTCCTATTCAACATTGGAAAATCGAGTGCAAGCACATTTCTCACAACTTGCAAAATATTCTTTCATGCTTGAATGTTCCAAAAAGCCATTGCATACCTCAAGACCTCCTTGTAGCATGCATGTGTCAATCAAGATCATCGTTTTTATGAGATTATCACTGTTTTGTGTAGCTTAATCAACTTTATCATATTATCTTGTATTTTTCGTATCTAACCTTTTGCAGGTCCAAATCATCAACAATAGAGCTCACAGCTTCATTATCAACTTCTTTCGGTAAATCCATTCTTGTAGGTTGATTATCCATCTTGTCTTCCCTCACCTTTATCCTTCCCCTGTCATAGTCACACAACCAACCTGCAGTCTCCATCGACTCGGCCTCAACATCCCTCACCTTCTATTCTAGAGCCATCTTTGGCCTCTGCATGTGCTTACCCTTTGTCCCATATTTTAAAGCTCTCATCCCAACCTCTATGTTACATAAAATTATTTTTTACACCCTATTCGCCATCGACTGTGGTCTTGGTTTCAATCCTCACCTTCATCCCTTTTTCTCATTGTCTCTCTCATTTCTATTCCTTTAGATTTCCTCTACAGGTTGACTCCAACATTTCCAGACTTTTGCAGCTTCCAGATGGCACTCTAATCCCGTGGATTCTACATATTTCTCTTATTTTCTCGATTCAGCCCCTCGGTCATTGTCGACCCATCCTCGCATTTTCCGAGTTGTTGTCAACCCGCACAAGACATTTTCTTTTAGTTATTTTTAATCGATCATTATCTAAATCAATTAATAGTACTTTAAGATTATGTACCTTTTCACCTTCTCGCATATTATCGTATAAATTTATGTTTATGTCACTTTTTGACTAAAAACGGGGTTGACATCAACCGAAGAAGTTCATGCTTCTTCGGGTCCACTTTATCATGCATCTCCCACCCAAACCATCTAATCCAAAATATTTTTTAGTCTTATTTGTAGATTTTATTTGATTTTGTAAGCAAAATTTACCACCTAGCATCTATATCTAGCATTAGCCATCCGAGGTAACATAAACCCTCTATCCTTCTAGAGTTGCTAGTTTCTTTAGTAGCTAGTGCATTCATTTACATTACGAATGAGAAATTTAAACAACATTCCTCGCACGACTGTGGGGCTGCCGCCTTTAGGTGGCTTCTTTCATTTCTATATCTTTATTTTTATTGCTTTTCTCTAACACTACAAATAAGTGAGTCCTTGCTTTATTTCTTCCTTGATTCATGGCTTGGATCACTCATCACTCAAGAAGTGCAGATAAATAGGAAAAGTGTTATCCAGGTATTCCACTTTTCCCTATTTACTCCTTTTTGCATTTTACTTTCTTATCCTTGTTTGTGTCCTCATCCAATGTCACATTTCATTTTGGGCTTAAAAAGAATATTATTTTTGCATCCTGCTTTCCCACATAGCTTAAATAGGGGTTTAATACTCTACATCTCACACATCTTATCACACACAACCTTAAACCTCACAAATCAATTAACACATCAAAACATCCTTTTACTGGTTTTCTAGATTGGGATTTCATCACCCAACAATAAACCACCTTAGACACTTCCCAACCATAACAAACCCGAAACTAGACATATTTTTCCTTTTTATAGGTACCTAGTTGTTTGTCCCCTTTCTTTTCGTACATTCTTAAATAAAATAAAAACATAAAAGAACTATCTACTTTACTTTCTTGGGTAAAAACTATTTTCATGCCCATAGTCACTCATTTAATAGCCAAAATAATGGAATAAAACTTTTCTTCCACCAATCCTTTGTCTCAACAAATGTTCTCTACAATAGCTTTCTCATCTATACCCCTGAGCACTCAACTGATTATCAAAGTCTCTTAACTAGAGCCTTTTTTCATACTATGACTTTAGGAGAGACCAATCCATTATTTTACCATAAATCTATCCCATCTAGGCCAGCCACCCCACCATCAGTCCGATCCAACCTTTTGGACCACCTAAGGTCCCTCTCGGTGATACCATGTTTCAAGAGCTTCTGATGAAAATCTAGTTGCACTTCAAGATTATCTTCTTAGGAGATCAACCCAGATTCCCCTGGATGGACCACCACTCCAACAACTCTATCCCTATCAAACCAATCCTCAAGCCACTCATCCTACCACTAATGAGCTTTCTATAGCCCATCTTGCTTCCTCCTCTACTAATCCCTCTACTCATTAGACTACCCAGATAGTCACCTCGATCCCTCACAATCTTCCATTGATCAACACAACCATTAATACTACTCTTCCCTTTGCTTCTTCTTTCTTATCCCCATTAGTGTCCCTACTCAATAACTACAAACATCATATCCCATGTCTAGACAATATGATCTTCTTACATCCAACATTCCAATCAATGCTTCCCATCCCCTTTCACGGGTGCTTTACATTATGCAATATCTAACCCTTTTCAACAACAATATCAACATGTTCATACCCACATCCCTTCTCAAAGATCCTTCCCAATCCCAACTATCCTATCATCTTCCCATCTCCCAACAACAGTTCTTTCAACAACCATCCTTTCAATCACAACCTATGGCTTATCCCCAAAAATTCCTCAAACACCAACACATATGAAAGTTTATCAACAAACCCATCCAACCGCTTCTTACATGCAACCACCACCCCTCATTCCCCAATAGAATCTTTCAAATGATCCCATACATGCCCTTGTAAATAGGTTATCCAACCTTGAAGCTGTAACTTTAGGGACCAAGGTCTTGTTATCATATGAGAAAATCTGCAATGAGCCCATTCACCCATCCATACCAATTAAACCATATCCTCTACAATGGGAACTACCAAAATTCACTAATTTCAAAAACAAAGAAGATCCACAAAAACATCTTCATGAATTTAAACATGTGTGTTATCTTATTGCACATGATCAGGACTTGATGCTTAACACTTTTCCCATGTCCTTAGTTGGTCCCGCCTTGACTGGTACAATAACATTCCCCAATACTCAATATTCTCTTTCTCCCAACCCACACAGTTATTTTTAGAATTTTTTTGATTAATATTGCGTGAAAAATAACCATCAATGACCTATAGGCCATCCTATAATTTGAAGATGAATCCATCACATACTTCATCACATGATGGAGCCTCACTATATTCCAATTATCCTTTACCGTAATACCATTCAATAGTAAAACTGAATCCAAATCATCAAAACATTGAGATGCTTAGGTTTTACCCCAAACATCCAAAGTTTCCCATAAGACACCTTCTAGTGCTCTCATTTGATTGAACACAAAAATATTCCATCACCTATTGCAAACCTCTGCAATTACACTTCCTCTTATCAAGGCCTTCGACCCAAAAGGAAAGAATCCTTTACGGTTCAATCCTAACCTTATGTTCTCCTTTTATCACACCCATGTACACACAATACTCGAGCATCAGTAGAATGCTCTAGACCATTATTCACAATCTCATCAAAGAAGGGAGACTTGCTCTTGAGCCAAGCTGGTCCCTTCCTTCCACATCTAGCTCAACATCTGTTATTTTTCCTTCTGGAGAAGACTCACCCAATGATGACCCTCCTTTTTCATGAATGTAGTTTGGGTAACTACTTGATCCGCCCGCACAAGCCCAAAATGGCATCCAAAGAAAAATCCAAGACCTACATCGCCATTCCTTCCCCCAAGGAGTTGGCTAAATATTTGAAACCAAAGGTCTTTGTTTTAGCATCCCCTAAGCTTATCAAACAAAGCATCGCTAGATAGCTTCATCAAGCCCCAATAAAAATGTCACTCTACGAGCTCATCCAAATCTCACCAGATCATAGATAGGATCTTATTCAATCCTTAAAACACATTCCCACACGTAATGATGAAGCTCAAACCTTCACATCTCTTGTAGGGTCACTTACTGCTTATACCGCTATATCATTCAATGAAGCTAAAATTGGATATCCCACCAGAAGAGAATGACCTTCCCCTCTTTGTTACAATTAATATCAATGATACATTCATTCAAAGGTCCATGATTGACAATGGGGCAAGCATTAATATCATCCCTTCACATACTTTCAATCAACTTAAGATTCCAAAGGAAATTATCGCTCAAACACCTACGGTCCTTCGTGCCTTTAACGATGCCATCACTCCCACCTTGGGAATAGTTTTTCTTCCCATATGTGTTGGTGAGAATCTCATCCACCAGAAATTTTATATTATTGAAGGAGAGTTTCAATACAATGTCCTCATTGGGTGACCATGGATCCACACCATGCATTGTGTCCCATCAACACTTCATCTATCCCTTAAATACAAGGACGAGGGAAAAATATTAACACTTCCTGGGATGCTCCTCCCTTCCAAGGTTGTAACAAGACTTACAGACCAAAATAAATACTCATCCCTAAGGATGATCCATCTGCACCATCCATTAGTTCATCCATTCCCTCATCTAAACTCCATGACAAAGACTCCCTAGATGACATAGTGAACAAAATTACGATGGGGGAGTATCACCTTCTCATGCTTAATACCCTTCCCACTCCTAACCATGTCGGTAGACCTAATAAAGTGCCTATGTACCAACTAGATATCGGGATGTTGTCCCTTTTGGTCCACCGCATTGTCGCACCAATCTTATTTACGGTGGCATTGATATCCCTTCCTCTCACATCGATGAAATTCCACATGCCATGCTTTATACTAGTGGCTTTATCTTTCTCGATAACCCATCTTTTGCCTATAACTATTTCCATCATTGTGCATGGAATGGATTCGGTTTGGGCTGTTACGAACACAACCCACATGGCCTTATTCCTGATCAATGTCAAAACCTTACAAAATTTTTGGGTTAGGCTATAAGGAGCGGTCCTCTGATCCCATCCCACTGTCAAAGATATTGATGGACATGCCTCCTCTACCTCCTTTGTCTTTTTGAATTTCAAATACGAGGGCATGCCTTCTCTACCTCCTCCATATTTTTTGACCCTCAAGTATCTTGTCATGCTCGAGGACATAGACATGCCATCTTTACTTTTTTTTTCATGCAATCTGACTCCCAAGGATATGAACATACCATCCCCACCTTTCTTGACTCTTGAGGACATGGAACTGGATGACACCATCTCCATTTCCTTTGAATTTTTTTAGTCTCCACCATAAATTTGGGACCGCTCACCTATCAGTGTGACAATCAAACTAGGTCCCTTCCTCTTTACCATTCGGAGATGATAGAAGAATACTCTTCTACCATTGATGTTCTTCAGTGTGCTAATGACGATGCCATCATTTCCCACATGGTGGCAAAATATTTTTATCTTCAGAAAACCTTACCTTCCAATTTACCTACTTTTCTCAACGAAGCCACCATTGATGTCAATATCGGGACTCTGCAGGGGGCCTCACATTCTTAAGGTGGTCCAATTGCTTGATCTATGCGAGCTAAAACATTTCACCACATTCCTCTCCCATCATATCCAAGAATTTGTATGGTCATATTCAGACATGCCAGATATTGACTCCTCTATCGTCATCCATAATATTGTCACTTACCCCTATGTTAAACCTAGTAAAGTAGAAACTTCACCGTATGCATACTCCCATCACTCTCTTTGTTAAAGAAGAGTTACAATGCCTTTTAATAGAAAATTTCATCATTCCCATTGACTATCCTAGTGGGTTCCCAAAATTTTCCCCGTCATTAAAGCATTGGGAAAATTGCGCATATGCATGGACTTTCAGGATCTCAATCTCGCCTTCCCTAAGGATGATTTCCCTCTCCCAAACATTGATCAACTTGTAGATCTTACCGCGGGTCATGAGATGATTTCTCTCATGGAAAGTTTCTCTGGTTACAATCAAATCCTCATTGCACTAGAGGATCAACATAAAACCTCTTTCATCACCCCTTGGGGACCTTTTGTTATCATATCATACCTTTTGGTTTGAAGAATTCGGTGTTACTTATCAATGCGGGCCATGACTTATATCTTTCATGATCTCATCCAAAAACCATTGAAGACTACGTTGATGATATTTTAGGAAAATATAAGCAACGACACGATCATCTTTCCATTCTCAAAGTCCTTTTCAAGCACCTCATTTTCTTTTTCCTTCATCTTAATCCAACCAAATGTGTATTTGGAGTCTTAACTAGCAAGCTCCTTGGCTTTATCATTTCTATTAGGGGTATAAAATTCAATCCCACAAAAATTAAGGAAATCATTGAAATGCCCCTCCCACCAATATTAAGCAACTTTGCAGTCTTCAAGGCCACCTTTAATTTGTTTGTTGTTTAATTTCACAACTTTATGATTGTTGTCAACCTTTTCATCACCTCCTTCGGAAGGATATTGAATTCGATTGGGATCACGATTGTCAAAAATATTTTGACGATCTAAAACAATATCTCCTATCTCCACTAGTGCTCACACCTCCACGTGATGGAGAGCCATTTTATTTATATATCTCTAGCCACTAATCATGCTCTAGGGGCCATGCTAGCACATCGTGATGACCAAGGTCACGAGCATGTTTTTTAATACATCAATCATACTCTACATGACTGTGAGACCCGCTACACTAAATCTGAAAGGGTTTTTTATGCCTTATTCTTCGCTACATCTAAAATTTGACATTATCTTCTCAACCAAAAGACTTATGTCATGACTAGATTTCATCTCCTTAAGACATTGCAATATAAGCCTTATCATAATGATCACATTACTCAATATCTCATGCTCATGATAGATTTTGAACTTGAGTTCATCACTTGAAAATCCATAAAGGGACAATTATTTCACCAATTGGTAGAATACCCTCTTCCTAGTACACATTTACCTCATGAGCAATTTCTAGACGAATCCATTAATCAATTTCATCATGAATATAATCCTCTCAAATTCATTCTCTTCTTTGACGACTCAAAATGTTAGCAAGGGGGAGGCACTGACATCGTTCTCATTCCTCCATGGGAAAATCCTATTCCCCTCGCATTTAAACTCAATTTTGAGTGCACAAATAACATGGTAGAATATGAGGCTCTCATCCTAGGTCTTAAAACCGCTGTCTTTTTAGGTGTTCAAATTCTTGACATCTACGGAGATTCCGAGCTCATAATCAAACAAGTCACAGGTGAGTATCAATGTAAAATGATACTCTTAAAAATATCGCGACATTTTTCATCTTCTTCTTGAATCTTTTGACTCTTACACCATCCAAGTTATTCCCCAATCAACAAATCCTTTCATTGATACGATGGCATTCCTCGCGCTCTCATCCCATGGAAAACAGAGGAATCCAAACTTCCTATTGTCATTCATCATCGTGACTGGTCTTTCCATGAATTACCTCAAGTTAATCTTATTGAATCTAATTCACCAGAAATTTGGTACTCTCAAATCTTTGACTATCTATCCAAATCCATCCTTCCTTTTGATCTCTCCAAAATGCTAACAGGTCCTTCCTTTAGTGCGCTCACCGCTATGTGATCCTTTACGAAATTATTTATAAATGTGGATTTGATGGTGTCCTTCTCCAATGTCTCAAATCCCATGAAGCCTCTCGGGCCATCCAAGAAGTCCATGATGGTATTTTTGGTGGGCACTTTAGTGGTTTAGCCATTTCTAAGTGTGTTCTTCATCTTGGCTATTACTGGCCTTCCTTAATTATGACTGTTGCTAAATATGTTAAGAAATGTGAAAAATGTCAGCAACATTCCAATCTCATTTGTATTCCTATTCAATCTTTGCAACTAGCTTAGAATTTTGGCTCTTTTCACAATGGGGCCTTGATCTTATTGGTCTTATTAATCCTCGTTCTTCACAACAACATCACTCTATCATCACTGCAATGGAATATTTCACCAAGTGGGTAGAAGCAATCCCACTTACCTCAACCAAATCTGGTCCTATCATTAATTTTATCTATCAACACATCATCTACCGCTTTGACGTTCCCCATAAGCTTGTTGCAGACAATGAAAAGTCCTTAAAAACAAATATCTCAAGAAAATATGTGACACATTCAACATCCAACTTAGTTTCTCTTCTCCATACTATCCCCAAGCTAACGGCCAAGCCGAAGCCACTAATAAAACCCTTAGAAACATTCTCGCCAAAAGCATTGATCAAACAGTTGTAATTGGCATCTCTAGCTCCCTTTCATGCTTTAGGCCTATCATACTAGCATTCATACCTCCATAGGGGCTACACATTTTTCTCTTGTTTATGGCTTTGAAGTTGTTCTTCCTCTCTAATTTCAAATCCCATCTTTGTGCATGTCCCTACACGAATTCATCTCTAATAAAGATTATCACTGTGCTCATCTAGACAACTAGAAATACTAGATGAGTGTCGCCTTCTCGCTCTTGAGCACCATCATGTTTATTAGGAGCACATTAAACATGTTTACAATAAGCACCTTCAGAACATGAATTCAATTTCAGTGACCTTGTCCTTAAAGAAAATCAGAATGTCACTACTCTAGAAAGGAGCCAACATTGAAAGTTTTTCCCTAACTCGGATTGACTATACATTATTACAATAAGTATCATCTAGCCTCCTTGCTGGTAAACCAAAAGTGGAAATTCTTAACACATTGAATTTGCAACCATTATATTGCTAGCACATTTACCAATGTGTCCTTAGTCATGTCTTCGATCATTCCCCTATCTCAGCCCACTTCTTACCATTTCTCATCGTGATGATTTGGAACTATGTGGTCTTCCGTCACTTCCTAGATGTGACCTTAAATATGGGCATCATGGATCTTCCTGTAGCATATTACTTATGGATAGGTTCTCCTCTTTGGTGGGAACTCTATGATCATTATGTCCATCACCCTCTCATTCACCTATTGGAACCATGCAAAGGGTCTAGGGTGTCTCTCAACTTATTATCCCCTCTCGAAGTGGTCTACTTAGCTAGTCCCATCTCTCCCCCATATAAAAGAGAAATTCATGGATGCTTAAATCAAAAATCAAAACTATAAAAAATAGACTCGAACCCTCAAAGGAAAATTATTCATGAAAAAAAAAAAGAAAAAAGAAAAAAAGGAGCATGAAATCAAAATCAAAACCAAATAAATAGATAAATCCCTTGAAGGATAGATATTATTTACTATTTCCATCTATACATTGAAAAATTAGACCATACCCTCGAAGGATGGCTACTCCTTATGGAATTTGAAGGCTTCCCACATTGATCATCCTTCCATGTTATCAACATGCTTAGAAAGCTTCCCGCATTGATCAACTTTTTCTTTCCCCTTCCTAGAGTTAGGGCATAGTTTAGGGAACACAAATTTTGGAGAACCCCTTCCTCTATACAAGTGCTTCTCAAACCCATTTTTCATGTCAACATTAGGTCTATGAGATCATATCATCCATTGCTTCCTTATGATTTGTGAAATGGCTAACTATCGTTGCTAGCATTTTCTTTGGTCACATGTGCTTTGGCCACCCAAGATCCTTTCTTGTTTACCTCCAATACGGTTAGGGGCATATTTTCCATGCACGATTCCTTGATATGATGTAGTCTCGTTTTTACCACCGAGTCACTAAGCTCACAGTCACACCTTATCTACTTTTAGTTTATCTCTATCGCCAAAATTCCCATTGGGCCATACTTATATCCCTTTTTTGGGCATACGTTCTTTTTCCAAAGTCCACATTCGTGGCCATATTCTATATTCTCCCTTTAGGGAATTCTATTTTCATATTCCGAATCCTCTCCTTCTCATTTCCAAGTCCACTTCCATGGCCATTTTCCCTTTTAGGGCATTGTCTTTTCAATCTCGAAGTCCACTTTGGTGGCCATATTTACTCTTCCTTTGGGCATTTTACCTTAGATTATCCTAATCTAATTTGCACACAGAATCTACTTGGTGTCTATACCCTTTTCCCCACTTGGGGCATATTTTAATTTTTCCTTTTTCCTTCGTGGCCATACTTTCCCCGCTTGGGGCATATTATCTCTTTCTTCCATTGCCTTTTTAGCCTTTTCGTGTCCCATTAGGAACCATGCTTTTTCATCCTCATTTGTTGTGAACACATGACCTTTTCATTCGATTCCTCTTGTACGAAGGATTTCACATACTTTTGCATATAGTTGCACATATTTTGATGCCTTTCCCATGACCCATTGGTCATCCCGGCTTGCATTTGGGTAAGTGCACCAAGTTGGGGGGCCAAAAGGGGGTCTTAAGTGGACGCATTTTTCTGGAAAAAAAAATTTCAACTTGTACGAGTTTTTCAAAATAGTTACACTCAAAATTGGAAGATGTTGTAGAAATATGAATTGTATCATTTTGAGTCTAGTTTCTAAGCTACTAAATTTTATTGAAAATGGATAAGTTTAAGTGGGTCAAACAACTAAAATACCAACAGATGCTCTTGTCTTTGTTAACCATTTGGTATTTGTACCATTTTTTTAGAACCATTTAGTATTTTTGAAAACCCTTTGGTAGAAAGATAGCTAGGAGCATCTAGTTTGGGCTCCATTTTTAAAGATTTTTTTAGCGAATATTTTTTTATTTATGATTTTTCTAGTACAAAAATTTTATGTTTTGAAAAATAACGGAGCTCCGACCGTGCCCCCCTAACTACCTCAAAAATATCGAAAATTAGATTTTTTTTTTTTGAATATGTATAGAATTATGCCTAGTTTGGGCTAGTATAAATTTTTTAAAATTTCGATCACCCAAAAAAAAGATACACCATGAAAGATAGACATATTTACACTTCAAAAAATAGCTATAAAAAGGCATAGTTAGAAAATAAATAATATGGAAACCTTATATTAGTCAAAAAATTTGAAAAATTATATTTTTAGAAAGAAGAGACTCTACTCTACGTTGTGGTATAATTTTTTATTAAATGGATCGATTGTTTTATTTTGATTTATCATAGAGGAAGTGGCATTTTTATATTTTCTTGTAAAAACACATTGTTTGTTGTGTTTGTGTAGGTCCATGCTTCAGGCTTGGGGATTCAAATCAGATCCCAAGCCTTGAGGCGTGGCTTGGGAAAAGAGAAAACACAAAAGGCATACATGTTATAACACGTACACGTTCTATGTAGTATAAACATTAGGCATGCTTTTGACATGCTTCTATTTACATAAATAAATTTAAAGTATAAGTTTTTCATTTAAAGTATAAGAAATTTTAAAATATAAAATATAAATAATAATATAAACTATTATTATAAAATATAAATAATAATAAATGAAAAACTTATACTTTAAATTTATTTATGTAAATATAAGAAATTAGGGTCACTCTGCACCTTATGGAATTAGTCTCACAGCTCCATGAGTCATGGTTTAGGAGATAGTTTTTTAAAGTATAATCTGGTTAGTACATAGGTAATTTTTCAGGATTTCAACATTCAGCCTAAATCTTTTAGCGTTTAAATTCTACAATTGAAACCCTAAACCATAGGCCATAAACCTAAACACTAAATTGTAAACCTTGAGCCCTAAACCCTAAACCCTAAACCTTAAACATTCAGCCCTTACCCGTGAGCCCTAAACCCTGAGCCTTAAGCCCTAAACCCTAAGCCATAAGCCCTAAACCCTAAACCCAAAACCCTAAACCATGAACCATGAGCCCTAAATGCTAAACCCTAAACCCTGAACCATAAAAACTAAATCCTAAACCCTAAACCATAAACCTTAAACACTAAATCCTAAACCCTAAACCCTAAGCCTTAAACCCTACACCCTTATCCCTGAGCCCTAAAATATAAACCCTAAACCCTAGACCATATACCCTAAGCCCTATAACCTAAACCCTAAACCCCGAGCCCTAAACCATAAACCCTAAACCATAATCCCTAAACATTAAATCCTAAACCATAAACCCTAAACATTAAATCCTAAACCCTAAACCCTAAACCCGAACCATAAACCCTAAAACATGAACCGTAAACCATTAACCCTTATCCCTAAACACTAAATCCTTACCCGAAACCCTAAACCCTAAACCTTAAACCCTAAACCCTAAACCCTAAACCCTAAACCCTAAACCCTAAACCATAACCTCGAACCCTAAACCCTAAACCTTAAACCCCTAAACCATGAGCACTAAACCCTAAACCCCAAACCATATTTCATCAATATTTCCTAATCTTGTGCCTAGAACCATAATTGATTCTACTTATAAAACTACCTTGTTTATGAGAGGTGGGATAAGTAAGTAAATGGATATGACATCTACCTTATGCCTTCTAATGCATATATCACACATCTCTTCCAAACTTGTTTCTCCCCACATATACTGCACGATCTTGAATGTAAATTTATTCACACTCAAACAAATTTCATATTTCCATGTATGGTATTATGTAAGCTAGATGACCCATCGGAAGTTTGAAAAAATAACCATCACAACAAAAAAATTAATATTAAAGGAAAGAAAAGAAACATAGAGAATATATCAATGCAGAGGTGTAGGATCATAATTGAATTTCCTGTAGTATCCTCTCCTCTAGAGAAAGATAAAGTTCAAGTGTTCTACTGGAATGGATAGTAAATTTGACAGAACTTCCTAAAGTGTTCAAAATAATCATAGAAACAAGGGAGTGGCTACTTTAACACTAAGGGGTTATCAATCACCTAGTAAATATTTCTTGTTTAGTTATAAATGGGAGTTACCTGCCTACGACTTAGTGACCTTCCATTCATTGATAATTCCTTATATGATAAACCCATGGATGTTTTCAAAATACCTTGAACAAAAAGATAGGGGTAGTCATCAATCCTAGTGAAGGGTGTGATGTGATTTCCAAACAACTTGAAATTCATATAGATTTAGAGGTCATAACATGAATTTACAAATATCTCTATCATTATAAATGGAATCCAAGTAACAGTGTCTCCTTGTACATCCAAGGATTGAGGACTACTAGGGTCTTTGGAAGGATTGGATAGTCAGGAATATGACATTTCCCTCCTTTAAAATATCAACAGATGAAAAACATCAAATTTTGATGACTCTCTTTTAATGTTCTGCCTACAAATTTGATGAACCCTGAACTTTATGACCTAAACCCTTAACCCTCAACCATGAGACCTAAACCCTAAACTATAAACCCTAAACCCTAAAACAAAAATAATAAATCCTAAACCCTAAACACTAAATACTAAACCCTAAAACCTAAACCCTAAACCCATAACCCTAAACCCATAACCCTAAACCCTAAACCCTGAGCCCTAAGCCCTAAGCCCTAAATACTAAATCTAGAGCCCATGCTCTAACCTCTCTAAACCTTAAACCAAGAACTCAACCCCAAACCTTAAGCCATAAACCATGAACCATGAACCCTAAACCCTAATCCCTAAACCATAAACCCTAAACATTAAGTCTTGAACCCTACACCCTAATCCTTGAGCCCTAAACCCTTAACCTTAAACCCTAAGCCCTAAACCCTAAATCTAGATCCCTGGTCTCTAACCCCTAAACCTTAAACCCGTAACTAACCCTTAAACATTAAACCCATAACTCTAAACCCTGAACCTTGAGTCGTAAACCTTAAACCATTCACCCTAACCCCTAAACCCTAAACCTTGAGCCCTGATCCCTAAACCCTAAACCCTAAGGCCTAAGGCCTAAATGTTAAATCCTAAAGGTCCATAAAACCTAAACCCTAAAAAATAAATCATAAACCCTAACACCGACCCATAAACCCTAAACTCTAAACCCCTAAAGACTAAATCTTAAACCCTAAACCCTAAGCCCTAAACCCTAAACCCTAAACCCTAAACACTAAACCCTAAACCCAACTCTGGGACCTAAACCCTTAACCCTAAAACCTAAACCCTAAACCACGAGCCTTAAACCCTAAAACCCGAACCATTTCCCTAAACCCCGAACCCCGACCTTTAAACCTTAAACCCTAACTCCTAACTCCTAAATCAGACCTGTAAACCCTAAATCCTAAACCTTAAACCTTAAACCTAAACCCTAAACCCTAAACCCTATAACAAAACCCTAAACCCTATAACCTAATAAATCCTAAACCCTAAACCCTCCCTAAACCCAAACTCTAAGTCCTAAATCTTAAGCCCCCTAAAACCTAAACCCCACCCCTAAACCCTAAAACTTGAGCCCAAACCCTAAACCCTAAGCTCAACCCTATGCCTTAAGCCATAAGCCCTAAGCCAAAACTCTAAACCTCAACCCTTAAACATAAACCCTAAACCCTAAACCATAAAAACTAAACCTCGAACCCTCAACTCGATCCTCGAACCCTAAACCATCAACCCCGATCCCTAAACCCTGACCCTCAACCCCGATCCCTAAACCCTAAACTCAACCCCGAACCCCCTTTAAACCTTAAACCCAACCGTAAACCCTAAATCCTCAACCATAAACCTTAAACCCTAACTCCTAAACCCTAAACCCTAAATCATCAACCCTAAACCCTAAAAACTAAACCCTAAACCCTAATCTTTAAACCTTAAACCCTAACTCCTAAAACCTAAACCGTAAACCCTAAATCCTCAACCCTAAACCTTAAACCTTGAGCCCTAAACCCTAAACCCTATACTATAAACCCTAAACCCTAAAATCTATGCCCTAAATCCTAAACCCTAAACCCTAAAACTTAAACCATGACCCCTAAACCCTAAAACTTGATCCCTAAACCCTAAGCCCTGAACCCTAGCCTTAATCCATAAGCCCTAAGCCAAAACCCTAAACCTTGAACCCTTAAACATAAACTTTAAACCCTAAAAACTAAACCCCGAGCCCTAAACCCTGAACCCTCAACTCTCAACCCTAAACCCTAAACCTCAACCTTGATCCCTAAACCCTAAACCTTGAACCCTTTTCCCTAAACCCTAAACCCTGACCTTTAAACCTTAAACCCTAACTCCTAAACCCTGAACCGTAAACCCTAAATCCTCAACCCTAAACCTTAAACCCTAACTCCTAAACCCTAAACCCTAAATTCTCAACCCTAAACCTTAAAAACTAAACCTCGAACCCTGACCTTTAAACCTTAAACCCTAACTCCTAAACCCTAAACCATAAACCCTAAATCCTCAACCCTAAACCTTAAACCCTGAGCCCTAAACCCTAAATCCTATACTATAAACCCTAAGCCCTAAACCCTAAAATCTAAGCCATAAATCCTAAACCCTAAAACCTAAACCCTGACCCCCAAACCCTAAAACTTGAGCCCTAAACCCTAAGCCCTTAACGCTAGGCCTTAAGCCATAAGCCCTAAGCCAAAACCCTAAACCTTGAACTCTTAAACATAAACCCTAAACCCTAAAAACTAAACCCTGAGCCCTGAACCCTGAACCCTTAACTCTCAACCCTAAACCATAAACCCTCAACCCCGATCCCTTTTCCCTAAACCTCAACCCCGACCTTTAAACCTTAAACCGTAACTCCTAAACCCTGAACCATAAACCCTAAATCCTTAACCCTAAACCTTAAACCCTAACTCCTAAACCCTAAACCGTAAACCCTAAATCCTCAACCCTAAACCCTAAAAACTAAACCTTGAACCCTAACCTTTAAACCTTTAAACCTTAAACCCTAACTCCTAAAACCTAAACCGTAAACCCTAAATCCTTATCCCTAAACCTTAAACCCCGAGCCCTAAACCCTAATCCCTTAACCCTAGGCCTTAAGCCATAAGCCCTAAGCCAAAACCCAAAACCTCAACCCTTAAACATAAACCCTAAACCCCGAGCCTCGAACTCGAACCCTTAACTCTCAACTCAACCATAAACCCTCAACCTCGATCCCTAAACCCTAAACCCTGAACCCTTTTCCCTAAACCCTGAACCTTGACCTTTAAACCTTAAACCCTAACTCCTAAACCCTTAACCTTAAACCCTAAATCCTCAACACTAAAGGGTAAGTGCAGGAAGTTGATGGACAAATATAGGGTCATCCGTGGACATCATATTGCAAATAACAACATAATATCAACTTGTAGGGATTATTAGCAATACATACACTCAAAATTAGACAAAATTATATTAATATGAATCGTAGAATCTGGAATCTAGTTTCTAAAATACTAATTTTTGTAAAAAATGGACAAGATTAGCTATATTAAACACTCAAAATTCAATGACTTGGTATTTTTTTAAAAACGCCGATAAGATTATAGTCCGTTTGCCCACAATTTGGATGACCAAAAATTGATATATATTTTTTTCCTTTAGTGAGAAGTTATATGCCACTATCTATCTTGGGATGGATTTTATTTTGTATTTTTTTGAGTAATATTTTATTTTTTATGATTTTTTCCGTGAAAGTGGTATGAAAACATAAAGAAAACAGAGCACTTTCCGTTTGCCCGCCATAACTTCATCAAAAAATATTGAAATCAAATAAATTTTTTTGAACATGTATATAATTTCACCATGGTTGGGATGGTATAAGTTTTATCACATTCTGATAAGTGAAACAAATTTTGCGCCTTAAACGTAGACATAAACATTTACAGAAAAAGTGTCTTAAAGACCTACTATCAAAAAAATTATAAAATGATATTTATCCTCTTCTATTCACTTTAAAATCAGTATTTCTACAAAGCTAATAGTCTCCCCTACGCAATGGTACCATTTTTATGACATAGTTTTTACTTTTCGGCATGGTTCAAGTCCACGGAAGACTAAATTTGATGTTTTGCTGTTTTTAATGTAAAATTCGTGGATTTGATGTCCACTTAATTGTCCCCCAACTTGGTGCACTTACCCTAAACCATAAACCCTAACTCCTAAACCCTAAACCGTAAACCCTAAATCCTTAACCATAAACCCTAAAAACTAAACCTTGAACCCTGAACTCGAACCCTAAATCCTAAACCCTCAACCCCGATCCCTAAACCCTAAACCTTGAACCTTAAACCATAAACCCTAAACCTCAACCTTAACCCCTAAACCCTAAACCTTGAACCTTGATCCCTAAACCTTAAACCTCAACCCTCAACCCTTAACCATAAACCCAAAACTCTAAACTCTAAACCATAAACCCTAAGCCTTGAGCCCTAAACCCTAAACCCTAAAATTTGAACTATGAGCCTTAAACACTAAACCTTAAACCCTAAACTCTAAACCTTGAGTCCTAAACCCTTAGCCCTAAACCCTAAACCCTAAATCATAAACCCTCACCCAAAGGAAAGTCCTAAAATGTCGCTCAACATGTTTCAAAGGTGTAGGGAATAACGCTTAAGGTGCTCGATTGACTCATTTAGTTTTGATGAGAGACTACTTCCTTTGAAGGCCTAAAAAGGCATTTTTGGCCATTTTGTAGTTAATTGAACACCCTTTAGAACAAGCTAAAATGAGCTAGTCATGTCACCGAGTTATCAAGGACCATTATTTGTGAAGTATTAAGGCATCGTTTGTCTCCATAAGAGACATATGAGCAAAAGCATGTATGAGAATCATGAATTTGATTCCATGAAAGGATGCTTTTAGAGCTAGGAAAGGTGAGGGGATGATCTTTATATGGAGTACCATGTTTCTAAGAATGAGCAATCATCTGAGTTCACTTGATGCAATTCACTTGGTACTATTCGTAATAACTCATTCAACACCTAGTAGTGTTATCACACCTTAAGGAGGAGGCACATTACAATCACCTCATTTTGGCCATAGGATAGAATCCCATTCAGGGAACAATCCTCTATCTCCAAAGTGAGGATATCTTTTAGTAAGAAGTAGACACACATCATAGAGTTAATTTATGGTCACTAAAGTGAATTATGGACCAAATTTAAAAATTAGTACCAATTCAAGTAGTGGTAAGGCCAAAATCCATTTTAGAAGGTTAAAAACCTAAAAATGACTATATGCTTTCCCAAAAAAAAAGACTAACTATAATATATATGCCTCGAACGTTTTAGGTCATTTGCTGAAATCCTAAAAAGAGTAAGTACTCGACCAAATTAGATTTTGAAAACTATCTTATATATTATAACTGCTGGAGCTACGAGACCACTTCCATAAGGTGCAGAGTGACCCTACTTTCTTATATTTACTAAAATAAATTTAAACATTTATTTTTGGAAGTATAAACCACCAAAACACATATGTATGGTCCATACTACACAAAACACGTACGCGTTTTGACTTGTTTGAAACGTGTACGTGTTATAGGTTCGGTGATTCCCAAGACAAAAAAATTAAAACACGAGGTTAGGTTCAAGTGATTCTTGTCCACTTTTTGGCCCCCTAACTTCATGCACTTACCCATCCATACTATAGTAATCTTCACCCATTCACCTGGTTCGGCCGAACGTTGTTGTCTGCTCCTATGAGACAACAATTATCCCCTATCGATGTGATATTGGAGTCACCGCCATATTTTTCTATAATAATTGTGATCCTTCTTTACCTAGGCATCTTTCCTCAAGTTATGCTTTCACCCATCTTTCATCACCTACCCGCCCTTCATCATCTACCTTTTTCAAACATGCCATCAATTTCCCTGGCATCATCGATTCCCCATTTGAGGGGGAACTTATCATCAATATTTTATCCTCATCCAACCCCTTTTTTTGTCTCGTGGCTTGCTACCACAAACCACTCAACAAAAAGGGGCAAAATGTAGACACCTAATTTCAGTATCTATATCCTCTTCGCCTCTTGCGCATATGTTATTATTCATCCTTATTAGTTAATTAAATGCCCATTTATCCTATCATTATCCAATCCTCATCAACTAACATTAATTAATTAATCCCCATTAATTAATTAATTAATCATTTGATCTTTATTAATTTACATTAATTAATTAATTCCTTTTTATTAATTAATTAATGGGTACCCACATCCACATGCCCTAACTAACTTCTATTTTGGAATGCTTTCATTCCAAATATATGTCCTATGCATCCCCATGATTTTTCTAACATATCCTTATCTCCAACTCACCTACACCTCATCCCCAAATAACCCATTCCTGCCTAATGCTTTAAAGCATTCGGCCAACCCTTAAAACAAACCAAAATTGTGCTATAAAATTGATTTCTTCCTTCCCATTCAACATAAAAAATTGAGTGCAAGCAGATTTTCTTGCAACTTGCAAACAATCTTTTGTGTCCGAACGCTCCAAACTCCATTGCAAAATCTCCAAACCTCCTTTTAATGTGTATGCTTTAATCGAGATCATATTTTTTGTGAGATTGTCACTATTTTGTGTAGCTTAATCAACTTTATCATATTATCTTGTATTTTTCACATCTAACCTTTTGAAGGTCCGATCATCAACAACATTATCAACTTATTTTTGTAAATCCATTCTCAGAGGTTGATTATCCAAACTTGTCTTCCTCGGCATTATCCTTCCATGTCATAGTCACCATCATACCCGCCAGCTTTCCATCAACTCACCTCATCAACCCTCACCTTCTGCTCCAGCATCCATCTTTTACCTCCGCATGTGCTTACCCTCTATCCCATATTGTTAAGCTCTCATCCCAACCTCTTTGTTACAACAAATCAACCTATTTACACCCTGGTCACCGTCGACTAGGGTCTTGGTTTCAATCCCCAGCCTTAATCCTTATTTCTCATTGTCTCCCTAGTTTCTATTCCTTTAGATTTCCTCTGTAGGTTGACTCCAACATTTCCAAACTTCTGTAGCTTCCATATGGCACTCGATCCTCAAGGCACCTACCTATTTCTCTTATTTTTCTAATATAGCCCCTCAGGGATACCGTCGACCTATCCCTACACATTCTAGGTTTCTCACAACCTGACTAAGTACATTTTATTTTTAGTTGCTTTAATCAAATCAATATCTAAATCAATTAATAGTACTTTAAGATTTTGTAATTTTTAGTCTCTGCATATTATTAGTATACATTTATTTTTATGTCACTTTTGTCTAAAATCAGGGGTTGACATCCATCGAGGAAAATCACACTTCTCGGGTCCACTTTTCCCGTATCTGGCATCAGCCATCCGAGGTAACATAAACCATCTATCCTTCTAAGTTGTTAGTTTATTTAGTAGCTAGTGCATTCATTTACATTACGAACGAGAAATTTGGACAAAACTAACAAGCATTCTTGTGCCTTTAATCTTCACATGTAATAGAATGTGCATACTTTGAAAGTAATAAAATCTTTCTTTTGTGGTGTTTCTCTTAACCTTAGCATATGTTTTATTGTATTTCCTTACCTCTCCATTCTCATTGTTGCATCTTATGCATGTATTTCTCATTTGTAGGTTCAAATTGTTGTGTTTCATGGAGAAAATATGGTGAATGAAATCTTGGGTCTATGTCACATTTTTCTAGCCTTTCCCTATTGTATTTTCCTTCGCCTTCTCCCTTAACATGATATTTCCACACCCTTTTCTTGGTGCTATCAATGTATTTTAGCTTAGGATTTCCCTTTCATACATCTTTATAACCTTCTCTCTCTCTCTCTCTCTCTCTCTCTCTCTCTGGTCCCTTGGAATGCGTAGGGTAGGATAAGTTAGTTTCATTTCCTTCCTTAGGAGTATTTTTAGCATTAGTATTAGGTAGAGGAACCAACCTTCTTTGGAGGTTTGTCTCAAGTAGAAATTCCCACAACCTGAGAGACAATCCCATGTTACCCAAAAACATTGATTGCTCATCATCCATTCATGAAAAATCAAAGGGTGATGTTTTTTGGTGATAATCATTATGGCACGCGCGATGGGACGAGTATTGAAAGCTATATATTTCACAGGTGTTCCATTATAACATCCTAGTTTACAACTTCATTTCACCAAGTTTGATGTGCTCTTAGTGAAATTTCAACCTTTGGAGACATTTTAAAGCATAGCTAGTGACTTCATTGATCCAAACAACCCATTTCCTCATTCAACGGACCATTTCCTTCCATCCCATCATTTCATTTCTCTTTCCCATGAAGTTGTGCAATCATGACTTCATTTCCTCAAAGGATTTCACACTTTCAATAGCAACACCATTTAAATCCACCTCCATCCTTCCAAAATCCTTCTTCGCTATTATAACACACCTCCAAATCAGTTTTATGGACAAAATCAGATTGAGTATGCATGTTCTTATGAGTATGTAGACTTTGGAGGCCATTATACACTTGAAGATGATTTTTAAGGAAGATTTCAAAGAATGGAGTAGATCTTGTAGGATTTCAAGGGGAAACTACAAATCTTGCATGCTAAACAACCTATTTTTAGGCAGCCCTATCCATGGGGAGTTCCTATACCTAGTTGGTTTAGCCCACAACAAAATCTTGAGGTAATGAGTGAGTCTTTCACTCAAATGGTTGATTTTATTGCATCTTTACAGACATTAGAATCTAATGAATCTAAGGTTGAAGAACCCTATCAATGGGATGTTCCTAAAATTTTTCCATATTAGTATCTAATGCCCACTCCTTATCAACCACCCAATCCCAAGGTTAAAATCCCTAGCTTCCTCAAGGCTTCTCCTTCCATCCCCTCTCCTCCACAAGAATATCCTACACCTTCCCCTTCATTAAAAACATTGAAAAATAATTTTAAAACCTAGACCACCCATCATCTTGCATTCCCAAACCCATTTTGGGAAGAAAATAATCATAAAATCAGTCAAGGAGGGCAACAGTTGAAGAACCCAGCAAAGAAGAACTTACAAAAAAATTGAAGGATTGGGCTTCAAAATTTGAAACCAATCAAATGCCACATTTGGTTAAGTCTTCAGCAGAGGTTGGGATTGAAGATCAAAAGGGTGAAGCTAAATTTGAAGAGCAAGAACAAGGAATGATAAAAAGTCTTTATGTTCTCGAGTGTAGTATGCATGATGAAACCATATTCTTGGAGGTGTTGATTTATCTTCACAAGAAACAACAATGGAGGATAAACAATCATATTCAGAGGACTTAGATGAAGATGATATTATTGAAAACTTCTTGCTTTATTTTGTCGAATATGTTTTGTTGATAAACTTGCCATGGAGAACATCCAAGAAAAGCTAGCTAAAATCAATCCTCATAAAGAAAATAAAGAATTTAATCTTTAAAACTTCATGATGGATGGAGAAAAGCACAAAAATAATGATGACACCATTGCAAAAATCAAAGGTCATCATGGAAGAGACAGAGTTGTTTGTGGAAGAAAACAAAGTTTAAATCAGCTTGCAAACATGCTCAATGATGAGGAAGAGGAAGAAAGTGCTCCTTGTAGCTCCATTCATGGAGTTGCATACAAAGAAGATGGTCCAATTTAGAGGATCAGGCCTTTCCCAATCAAGTATTTGGCTAGACAAGAGCAAAAATGGAGTTGAACCATTCATGCTCACTTTAGAGCATGGGGAAGAGCTACAATGTACCAAGGATCAACTACAATGCCTCTCAAATCCAAATGCAGAGTAAATAAAGGAGGTATTTGTTTTATTTATAGTTGATACTTTGATGAAAAGGGTGGAAAACAGTTTCAAATCAGTTTTTCACTTTGTTAAAGACCATGTTCACTGCAAAATCAAATACATGGTCTAAATTTGTAAGAAAGGCAATTTATTCTTCCTTTGTCTCTGTGATTAAATAAAATGTGTATTTTATTAAGTTAATCTAAACTAGGAACAACAATAAATGAATGTAGTAAAATAAATATGAAAAGTGACCCAAAAAAATAAGGAAGTAGAACCTAAAACCCTAATGTGCAAAGAAGAGTTGGAAGGAGATTATTTGATTTGATGATCTCACCGAACTATGTCAGTAGAGATGGGTATAGAAATGGGAGGAGGAAATGAATGTGCCAAGGTCCGTAAACTTGCATATCTCGGTAATCTGAGTGGAATGGGGTGCTTTGAAGAGGATCAAGGCATCCGTGGGTTCCCTCATCCGAGTTATCGACACTTGGTCTATGTATAAGGTATAGAAACATGATTTGTAGAATTGGATGGTGATGTAAAGCCTTTCTATGTGTCACGTGTAATTCGTTGCTCATACTAAATGTCGCCAATGATCAATGATGACAGATAAACCTACAAAACCCCAAAAACATTAAACCCTAAAAAAGAAAAATGTAAATGAAGGGGTCGGACTATCCTCAGCCACCACAATGGTGGACTTACTAACTAAGCATTGCACTACATCTCATACCCGTTATAGTTCTATGTGTGTCTGGACAATCATGCCATATGTGTTGTTGTGCCAGTCACACTTTATGAAAGTAGCGAGCAATAACTATGTGTAGAAAATATAATAGAATGGTGGATGGAATGTAATAAACTTCCCTCCTATCATGTGTGATGCAGATTAAGCATCCTTGTCCCTTGTGATTGAGCTAGATAGATGAAAATGAGCTCTAGATGGATGCAACCTTAGATGATGATAGTAGTGACTAGTGTTTGGTCCCTCATTATGGTCTCATAACTTTGTATTTATATGTTTCTCTTGTTCTAATTTTGTAATTAACCCCAAGAGATTGACCACCAAAATATAGAATGTTCAAATGGCTAGAAAGTTCCCAAAAGTGGCAAGAAAGTGTAAAAAGGATCAAGGTGCCCCAACTGAGACCAGGGTACCTGTCGGCACCCCAGTACTAGCCTAGGCACCCTAGTCAAATGCAAAATAATACAAAATGATGGAAACTGAATGGGAAAGTATGTAGTGAAGGTTGGGAATGACAACATATATTATAATAAAATGGCCAAAAGACGGGGTTAATTAGTACTTTCTTCACTCAAAACCATATGAATAGTAGTATGAGATCGGGACTAAATAATACCCAAAGTGTGTGATTTAGTGTCTACATTTTCCCCCACTTTATGTTGGTGAGAAAATGCTCGGGAACATAAAGTAAATAGAGATGCATACCGATATCCATGTAGAGTGATGGAGAAAATGCATCAAAGAACTAGATAAAGTGTGGAATGACAAAAAGAAGATGTAGAATGGAAACTAAAGATGGAAAAGTAAATAAATGATGAGAGGGAACCTAGGAAGAAACATGTGTGTAGTTCCCGATGTGTGTGATGTACCCACGTGTTAGTATAATGTGTGCTACCATAAAATCTTGTTTTTAAAATCATTGTTGTTATTTTTCTTGTTGTTGTTGTTGACTGTTTTCTTCTCATATGGTAAAACCTGTAAGTAGAAGATGATCAAGAAGTCAAATATGCATGTATATAGTAATAAAAAAGACTGAAAAAGGAAAATATGAAAATTTAAAAAGGAATATGTGCACCTGATCCATGATGACAAAAAAATGTGTAGAAAGAGGATATCCTGTCCTGGGTTTTTTGGGCGATCCGATGCCATAGGCCAAAGAAGTGTAGAGAGGAATTTTGTTGTATCCTTTAACTCAGAATCGATTCTCTCAATATATGTGAAGAGATCTCTTTACTTCTTGGTTTTTGGGTGATCCGACGCCACTTGGCCAAGTAGTGTGGAGAGGAAATCTGATGTATCCTCTAACCTGTAACTGCTCCCCAGAATACTAAGGACAACCATGTCCTATAAAATCCATTTTGCATGGGGTTGATAAAATGGTATGAACCCACTCGTTTTATAACCCACAATTCCAAGGGGCGTAAACTAACTCGAACTAAATCGCCTTTAAAAGCGTTGTGTATTATGTAAAACCCCAAATAATGTCCCACCTCTTTGGGGGTGCATGTGACATCATTGATAGGAGAAATGTGGCCCCAAAAGAGGACCAACTGCATAAATTATGTAACTCTACCCCCGCATGGGGGAATGCACTTGGTAGAAACCAAGGTGTGCACAAACAAGAAGGCTAGCCAAAAACAAGTGTTAGTATGAACAAACATGCATGTAGAAAGCAATGTGTAAGCTACCAAGCAATATAGTAATGTAAACATGCAAGAAGACAAAGTAGACTGCCAAAGTGGGTTGTAAACATGGGACACCACTCACAATGTCATGCAAGACACTTAAGGCCATAATGGCTGCATACAACAAACAAGTGTGCACACCAAACAAAGGGCAAGGCCCACATATAATAACAAATAAAAATAAGTAAGTACAAACAACATATTGTCATGGAAGCAAGTAATCTTGAAAAACAAATATTGCACATGAAGCACCTGTTAGCATGTTAGAAAGATAACCAGTATGTCAAAAGTGTGTATAACCTAGTAATGAAAATTGCTTTATAAAAAATGAAAGAATAACACCTAGAAGAGACGAATGTGGATGCCCCCAATGACCATTGTAGGAGGTGAAAATCCATGCTATGTGTAAGAGACCTATATCTCTGTTATCACAACTAGAGAAAAGGGTGATCTTGCATGTTTGTATGGTAAATGCAATGACATACAAGAGATCTATCTAGCATGTGTAATAAAGTGAGACATGTACAAACAAAAGTACACAAGAGTAAAAGAAACCAAGATATGCAACATGTTGTGGATGGGTGGAATGGAATGCAAGATTAATGATAGGGGTTGTGCGACTTTGAGTGAATGGATTGTATACAATGAGTTTAATTTGGTTTTTCCCCCTCGACGCTTAAGAATGAACCATAAATGACAGTTCGTCATCAAGAAATGGTCAAGTGTGTGTTATATCTATTGCATTGTTATAAACATGTATTTGTATTGATGATATGAAACCTAGAGATGAAGTATGTGTGAGCATTATATCCAAAGTGTATATCATGACAAGATGATTGTATGAGTGATGATGTAACCTAAAGCGTATATGACTACAAAATGAATAGAGGGAGTGATGATGTAGTCTACAACGTATACCACTACAAGATGATAGAATAGGTGACCATTTATCATATAGCATATGTCACTAACCTAGAAATGTCACATGCATAAATGTTGAATGATAAACATGTGATTATAATAAGCTCCATTTGATTTTTAAATCCTCCGCAGTCAGTATGGTATGAGGAAATAAAGCGCATCATAGGGTAGTGAGTGTAGCGCATAGAAGATGTAGTATATGTGGTGATGATAGATGACCATATGATGTGTAGAATTTGTAGTGTAAAATGTATAGGATGCAATGCAAGATGTGTATGAAGACTAAAAGTAGTAGGCATGATGAGTAGTATGTAATGCTATATGCAAGTGTGACACATGTATTATGAAGACTAGTACTCTATATGATGTGTAGATAAGTAAATGTCAAAATGATGTAAACTAGCTATGGAATGTGTGATGTAAGATGGTCGATGTGTGAATGGATGCAATGTGTAGTAACTATTACGCAGTGTGTGGGGTTCATGTGTATAATGTCGTCAATAGTCAAGTGTGAACCGAAGTACAAGAGTGTGTCATCGAGTAATGATGAAGCTGAAACGTGTGATGAGTATGCCTATGTTAGGAGATTGATGTAAGATAATGCAAAGATGATATACACATGAATTCTAATATGATGGGGGATGTGTTAAATGGTATGCCCCCTAAGTGTCTACACGATGGAAGTCTAGTCAAAAGACACTAAGTGGATCAATCTAAGGAGTAGTTTCCTTAACAAAAGTTATGAGACACTGTAGGGATAGATGATTGTGATCATCAAAGGGTTCATCATCATAGTAAGCTTCATTCGGGTCCCAGTCGTCAACATAGGTAGGATATATAATAGATGTTGGAATTAAAAGTTTAACCATAGAAGGTGATGGCTGTGTTTGGCTTGGTGATGTGGCAAATACCTTTGATGAAGGAGGAGTGAGATCATTCTTAAGAGGAGGTTTCTTAGTTTAACTTGGTAATGCAATAGATGAATTAATAGGAGTACGTGATTTAGAGAAAACCTTGAGAAGTGATTGCTTGTTTTGACGTGGTAATGTTGTAGGTGACTGAGTAGGAGGAGGTGGTGAACTAATTTGGAGAGGTTGTTTCTTATGTTGACTTGGTGATGTCGTAGGTGGTTTCTTAGGTGGCTCTTGACTAACCGAAGAAGGAACATAGGGAATAGATTTAGGAGCCCAGGTGGATGTATCATTTGTAGATGGGCATGCAATAGAGTGTTGTGTAGTGAATGATATAAAGTCATGATGCTCAAGATGTTTAATTCTACATTGTATAGTGCAATAGTCATTGTCATTATGTCCATTGATTCGATGATAATTGCAATATGGACGGCCTTGATATTTTGTAAGCTAATAAGGCGGATATCAATGAGTAGGCAACCCGTACCCAAAATTGTAAGGTCTTGTCTTTGCGCCGAGAACAACATGACACGTGCCCCAATGATGATACAAGTCTCCTCAAGGTGTTCGGGATCTAGAAAAGCTCTCCGAGTGTGCGTTAACATCCCGCATGCGCCGCTTAGCCACCGCATGCTTTATTTTTCCTTTTCCCCTCTTTTCTTAGCCTTTTTCTCTTCGATGTGAAACCACCGCCACGAGCAGGCGGCGGTCTCGTGTAACGCCACCCTTGCTTAGGGCGGCGGTCCTTTACGCGTTTTCCAGAAAGCTCTTTTAACACGACTCATGTAAATTCAACGTTTTACCAGCTTTCTTTCACTGCCATAGGCTTGCATTTATGATTCTGGTTCCTTGGAATAGTGTTTTGCCATTGTTTATAGTTTAAGAGTTCTATTTGGCTTTTACCTTGGGTAAATGCAAATGCTATAAATAGATGGCTTGTGCTCAAGCAAATGGCCCCTCAATTTTCCTCTCATTTTCTCATTTCAGTAGTTCAGTCTTTTATTTTGCTTAGGATTCATAGTTTAGTTCATTACATGCTCAGTTAGCATTGTTTTGCAGTTAGAAAGCCACATATCCATCTTGTGCAAGTGTTGTCATTACTTCAGGCCCCTCAAATTTGCCTCTGATTTCTCTTTGCAATAGATTTAGTTTTCCTTTTGCTTAGAATGTTTAGTTTCTTTCATTGCATGCTTAGTTAGCATTGTTTTACTGTTAGTAAGCCACATATCCATCTTGTGCAAGCACTGTTGTTATTTCATCCAATCCATTGGAGTAGAATAGCTTAGGAAGCCATTAAAGTTGCAAGTTTTGCTCCTCAAACAGGATAGTTTCAGGTTCTAGATGCTTTATGTTGCATGACTCATAATAGATCCCGCTAGGAATTGCATAAGCCAAGCTCTGTACTCTTGTGCTATCCCTCTCCTACTCGCATTGTATTCAGTCAGTGTTCTTAGCTACCTTTATCCCAATATCTACTTCTGTTGATGTTAGCATTACACGCTTTTCTGGATCCACGTGAACATGAAGGAACGAGGAGATCACACTGAGGGGACAAGATCACACACATCATCGGATTCACCACTATTCTACAGAATCCAGGTTCTAGCTTTCAAAGTTCTAGTTAGAATCATATCAAATAGAGTAGTTAATTGCTTTATTTCAGTTAATTCTACTCTCGATATTGCTAGGGAAGCTGTGGGATTGATAGTTTCTGAGAAACTATGATTCACTCCTCACTTCTAAGGTAGGATCGAGAGTCTTGCAAATAGATTAGATAAGCTATTTTATTGTTTAGAATAGATCTACAAATTACACAGACAAGATAGCTACACTCGGTTATTTTGTTTGTTTTAAAATTATTATATTAGCTATCAATTCTAGATATTTTAAATAGCTGCTTTCTTAAGTTCGTAAAGCTCGTCAGAAAACACAAAAAATAAAGAAGTCATATATACTATAGATATACTTCTCATAGTTAAATTTTATTTTACTGTAGTTCTCTTTACTTTGTTGCTTTTGTATGACAATCACGGGACCTAGAGAGCCCAGGGAATACGTATTCGAGCCAATCGTGCCTCAGCCCAATCTCATCACAGCGATAACTGATATAGATCAAAATCTTAGGATTCAAGTCTTCCGAACAATGGTAAGCTTGCAACAAATCAATTCCCAGTTGAATGGACTAAACATAGAAGACGACCAAGCACACACGTTTTGGTCGAATCAACCAAACTACAAATTACCCTAGGTAACATTCATATGACTGTAGAAGGGTTCGAAAGAGAACAAACCTTTGGTTGTGATCCTTTGGTCCCATAGCCAGATGCAGGAGACACTCTTCTAGATATAGATACCAGCCTAAGAATCCAGGTTGCACGAACACCTGTAGGGTATTATGAGAAAATCACATAGTTATTGATCCTAAATATAGAAGCTGAGAAAGCATACGATTACTGGATATTAGGGATTAGGACTTGATTTCACGCATGACCATAACAGGTCCACAACAACTAAGAATCTACGGTTGTGACCCACAAATCCCATGCCCAACGAATCCATAGGAGAATTAGACATAGACACTGGCCTATGCACACTAGTATTCCGGTCTACCCCACTTCCACCTATCATCATCGAACAATTATCCTTGCTAGACACAGCAGCTAACAGAGCTAGGGAATTCTGGACTAGGCCAGAGAATCGTCCATAGAATTGACTATATTTACCATCCACCATATGACCCTGTCAGAGAAATACATGAAACTATCCCGGGTCATTTTCCACGTATTCCACAACCTATAGATCGAATCACGCTAGAGCTCGATATTGATTGGAGCCTTCGAGCAGTCATCCTTGCTGATCGATCTATCACACCAATTCAAGTTAGGAGGGCCTTCTTTGCCTTAGACTCGCAAATTCCGCTAGTGCGTATTGAAGACATTAGATTGCCTAACTAGTTTGTCTGCATCTCACATATTCCATACCCACCGGCTGTCTCGGCACGACCTCGGGAGGTCGGGTGCGAGGAAGAGTTGCTTGTAGATTCCCACGCTCGCATGTCAGTTGCTTGTAGATTCCCACGCTTCAAACATGTCACTTTTACCTCATTAGCCTTCACATCAGCTTCACCAAAATTGGTGAACCCGACGTGAACTTCCTACTTTCTAGTTCGGAGTCATATTATTACGTGTTCTTCCAAGATTAGTATACTTTTCATCTTTTCCACCTCATTGGCTTTCACCATCACCTTCGCTCCTTCCCATTATTCTGCGGGTATTCATATACCCCCCGAATATGTCGGGATTCGATGCATATGGCAGACCCCTCTTGGGTCTTGAGGCATATTACGCCCAACAAAATAGACAATCATCACCCTCACTCTCAGTATGGGGTGACAACTATTCAGATAACCAATTATCAACACAAACTCCAAGGATCAGATATAGCTCATCCTTCCAAACAGAGGAGTTGGAACAACTCGCTCAAATGCAACAAACGGAGCCTTCAGGCTCGAACAATATGACGTTCACCGAGAGAATCGGTTCATCTCCTCAGGTACTACTTAGACCACAAATTAGTAGGCAATCAGACCCATACCAAAGTTTAGACGATAAACATTCGGTATATTATGCCAGGAATGAACAACGCTCTCGAAGTATGTACCCACCCATAGGAGGTCTACAAACACAACCCGAGGTCTCTTTTCAAGAAAACACTTCCATCCCATTACATATAGGAAATGCCCTCGGAGAAACTTGGCGGGCAGATAGTGATCAGTTCATAGCGGGGTATCATAGACCTATACAACACCATGATATACAACAAACGCCACCAAGGCAGAATATCGTGACTTCACCAAATGAAGTCATTTCAACGTTGGTAGAAAAAGTGAGAGGGTTAGAACTTGCTCAAGCAAATCACCATTCTCAATTCATACAAATAGGAAGTTCTAATCCTCCACACCATCCTAGCCAAGTAGATCTCCTCACAGGAGTAGGCACGTTAGGCATGACTCCTCAGTATTCACAACAAACGCCAACTAGACCCACCATCTCTAGCACTGTTCCTCCCGGTCTAGTACAAAACAATCCATTCATGGATAGTACCCCGTCATACTTAAACATGTACTCCAAATCACCACAAGGGGATATGTTCTCCTCTCCCGGCATGTTTGCTCAAACACAGGTGCTCCCTTATGCCCCTACCAATGCATACGCTACGCCGTACCAACAACCCATTCCACCACCGCTCCCTCAACAGGCACCTTCTATGGTCGAAACATATGCGATAGGGACTTACTCAGAATATTTGAAAGAGCCCTTGGATTTCACCATACGAAGCGTCATGCTTCCAAGACCTCTCCCGATTTGCCCAAATACAAAGGTGAGGGAGATCCAAATGCACATATCAAAGCTTACGCTACAGACCATTCGAGAACTACTCCCATGGGATGGGGTTGTTGCTAAAATATTCCCAAAAACCTTGGAAGGCATCGCTCTCGATTGGTATTATAGAATACCTGAGGCTTCCATACATTCATTCAAACAACTCGTGTCAGAGTTCATCAAGGCCTTCAACATGAACAAATTATTAAGAACAGGAATCAGGGAGTTCTTACACATCAAACAAGAACACAACAAATCTGTCGCCCATTTCATTCAAAGGTGGCGTACAGTTCTTTATTCTTCGGAAAGTGCTCCAAACATGGATCAAATGGAACTATGTGATTTATTCCTTCATTCACTTAGCAGAGAAGTGAAGGAAGAAGTCCAGAAGTTCCCATTAAGAACTTACGATGAAGTACTTGAGAGCGCTCTTCGAATAGATCAAGCGGCAATTGATAGTGGTCACAAAACATATGGAGCAAATGGGAGGTTAATCACCCCCAACCAGAACACTACAACTTATCCTACTACCACGAACGTCAATCAAGGACCTAAAATCCTTAACAAAAATCGGGGTGTAACAACAGATGGAGTAACCGACCAGCCTAAAAGGTAAATGTTGTCAATACTCCATCACAAATAAACAACCAACGAAATAACAACTTTACCCCAACAATCAATACAGTGGATTTTAACCATCCACAACAACAACAACAACAACAATGGCAAAATCCCATACAGGGTCCAAGCCAAAATTCAACTAGGTACCAAAACCAGAATTCAAACCAAAAACAACAAACGTAAAATTTTAATAGACAACGGTTTGATCAAAATTTTGGGCCACAATACATCAAACCAACAAACTAGGAATTACAATCCTAATTCATATTGTGGTTTCCACAAAATTCGGGGCCATGACACTAGAACGTGCCGTGACTACAATAAATTCATGCAACGCTTGCCAGATGAACAAAAACAACTTTTCATGGATATGTTCTTGGCAGATCCTACGTCACCAACATCAAATACCTTTTCAGGGGCAGTTTCCCCTCAAAACGCACCCCTGAAGATCTTTAATGATCCACTCCCAAATCATGATAACAACAGGCTAAATCTAACTAGGACGAACAAGGGTGTAATGACAGGAAACAATGATCATGAAGCCTCGACCTCGCTAAATCCATTAGTTGCGCCACAACTAGGAAGTCAGCCACGACCTAAGGTAGTCGGTTTAGTGGAGTTAGACACTGAGCTACCCATCGAAGCTATAACAAGGACGCGAGAGTATTTCTCTCAGCCAAGTCCAAGCCACCTGCCAGAGGCGGATGACATCCAACAAATCGTAGCAAAACCTGTGGGTGCCTATGATTTAATTAACGACCTAACAAAAACCTTCTCGCACATTTCATTCTTAGACTTACTAAAGAACTCTCCTGCCCACAGGGCTGCTCTTTTAGAAGCATTAGGTTTAGGTCATCTAATTAACATCACTCCACCACCTGAAACACAGGTAAATCATGTGGACTTTGATGTTCATCCTCCAGGGCAGGCAGATAGGGATGTCGAATTCATATTCGAGATAAACAAAATGCCAACAGATGCTGAGATCACGCCGAGGTGATCCAACCTTACATTTGCAAGTATGGGTTTATAACAACTATGTAAAGCGTGTAATGGTTGACGATGGGGTGGCAGTTAACATAGTCCCCTTCTCTTTCCTCCAAAAGCTAGGGTATGGAGAAACCAATTGTTCCACAACTCGAAATACACTAAGGGGCTATGATAGTCTTAAAGCCACCTCGGTTGGAACTATAATATTACCGGTCACCTTAGGACCCAAAACCATCTTGACTGAGTTTTATATTATAGATCGGAAACTAACTATAATATGATCCTCGGCCAACCATGGATACACCGCATGAAGGCAATCCCTTCTACACTATTTCAAGAAGTAAGGTTTTTACATTTAGGAAAGGTATTCGTGGCCAAAGGTGATCCAAAACCATTTGATGTACACCTAGCTGACTTAAAGAAAAGACCAGGCATACACTCGGAGTTTGAACTCCCAACAAATCAACTTAATAAACCTACCGACGCAAAAACAAAAGAAAATTTGGTACCTACGACAGATCTTGAAACTATGAGCCTAGCCAAAGTAACCCCAACCCCCAAAGATGAGGCTAAAACTGTAGAAACAGTATCATTAGGAACTACTGCAAAAATCGTTGAATTGCTAGAAAATGATCTACCAATATTCTTACCATTCGATTCAGTAGGCATAGGATATTCCCTAGGCATTGGCTCTCTTCCAGCAGAGGATCTCTGTATGGTGGAAGTGGAATATGCAAACACAACAGATATCCCAGCGTCCATATTCCCAGTCAAATATTGGACACTCCATTATGATGGAGCTAGATGCCATTACGGAGCGGGGCGGGTATAATCTTTACTTCCCCTGAAGGAAAAGTCTTACCTTTTGCCTTTAAACTAAATTTTGAGTGCACAAACAATGGCACTGAGTACGAAGCCCTCCTCCTTGGCCTCATCTTAGCTAAGAGAATTGGTGTTGATAACATCAGAGTCTTAGGAGACTCACAATTAGTAGCAAACCAAGTCTCTGAGATATATGAAACCAAAGCCGAGCACTTACAACTTTACAAAAAAGTTGTATTAGATTTAAGCAAGGAGTTTGACTTCATATCAATTGAAGCAATCCCGCGAGAGAAAAATCTTCTCGCCGATTCAATAGCAACTTCAGCATCACGTTTTACTCCAAGCAATGAGTTAGAGGATACCCGTTTCATGGTATCCCTTCGTGATGAACCATTGATAAAAACAATGACAAATTCTCTTTTAAACGGAAATGAATCTACTATCCTAGACCATGTTGATAGTGATATGGCCACTTTGGATTACTTAAACACCTATGCGGCACTACATCTCTCCTATCATATGATAGATTTGTCCTTAATCCCACATTCGTCTTCCTACTTCGGAAATCCCATGATGGATCTTCCCTCACAAATGGAACCTAGCATATGCACAGTAGAAAATGGGGATGATTTGGATTTACCTCCAGCGCCACCTGAGTTTGAAGAGGGTAACGCCTCTTTGATCGAAGAAACAATTGATATTAACATCGGAACGGAAGATGAACCAAGGATTTTGAAACTAGGATCCTCGTTAACCCCAGAAGAAGTAGAAATACATACTCGGATCCTCAAAGAACATCAGAAGGCATTTGCATTTAATTATAAGGAAATGACAGGAGTTGCACCCCACATTGCGGTGCACAACCTCATCACTAAATCTGATGCAAAGCCAGTTAAACAAAAATCAAGACCCATGAAACCCAAGGTAGCTCTCATGGTAAAAGAGGAGGTAATAAAACTCCTCCAAGTAGGATTCATCAAGCCAGTCGATTACTCCCAATGGGTATCTAATATCGTTCCCATTCTCAAGAAGAATGGGAAGATACGCATCTGCATAGATTTCTGAGACATCAACAAAGCGTGTCCTAAAGACGACTTCCCGTTGCCATCCATTGATGTCATTGTTGATGCAACAGCTGGGTTTGAACTTTTGTCTCTCATGGATGGATTCTCGGGATACAATCAAATCAAAATATCTAAACAAGATCAAGCTAAAACCACATTTATAACTCCTTGGGGAACTTATTGCTATGTTGTCATGCCATTTGGTCTCAAGAATGCTGGTGCTACATACCAGTGAGCTATGACATATATATTTCACGATTTAATTCATAAAATCATGGAATCCTACGTAGATGACTTGTTGGCTAAGGCCAAGAAGCGTTGTGACCATCCGGAAGTACTCCGCGTCATTCTCTCACGTCTGATAGAATACGGAGTCACGCTAAATCCAAAAAAATGCGTCTTTGGTGTAACAGGAGGGAAGCTCCTAGGTTACATCATATCGTCACGAGGGATAGATGTTGACCCAACCAAAATTCGGGTTGTCCTCGAAATGGTTCCACCTTCGGATGAATCTGGAATCAGGTCATTTCTCGGAAAGTTGGGTGCAATCCGAAGATTCATCCCAGACTTAAGCTTCGCCATTCATCCAATCAACAATTTACTCAAGAAAGATTATAGCATTGATTGGACTGAAGACTGCAATGAAGCTTTTGATGCAGTTAAGCGTTTCCTGTTATCACCACCTACGCTAATGCCACCTAAGCTAGATCACCCATTAATTCTATACTCACGAGCTACCAATGTCTCGCTAGCCTGCATCTGGCTCAAGAAGATGATGACAAGAGAGAACGCGTGATTTATTTCATTAGCCGAACGTTGCTCGACTATGAAACATGTTACACACAAGCAGAACAAGAATGCCTCGCCATAGTCTTTGCAACCAAACACCTAAGACATTATATGCTAAATCAAGAAACAAGGGTCATGGTAAAAACGGACCATTTACGAACTTTCCTCACACAAGGGTCCTTGTCTAAAAAGGTTGGACGTTTTATAACCTTAATGGGAGAATTCGAATTAACATTTGTAAATCAGAAGTCAGTTAAGGGACAAATCATTGCGGATTGGTTAGCTGATAACCCATTAGATGGAGGCGATCTAGTAGATTTAGATTTTCTAGATGAGTGCGTATACTACATCGAAACCCGACCTTCTATCTCTGAGTGTCCTTGGTACACTGATATCATTAATTATATCATGGACCATATGTATCCAGAAGGAGCTACACCGCAACAAAGAAGGTGGTTACGTATTATCGTAGCTAAATACATCATTATAGAGCAAGTGCTCTATCGGAAAGCGTTCGATGGAATGCTCCTAAGATGTGTCGACATAGAAGAATCCAAGAAGATTCTCCATGAATCCCATAGTGGAATGTGTGGAGGCCACTTCGGTGGTCATGCCACCACTCGTAAAATACATCGAATGGGCTATTTCTGGCCTACTCTAGAGCACGATGCAGTAGAGTTTGTATGCAGGTGTCATAAGTGCCAAGAATTCTCCCATGAGATCCACATGCCAGCACAAACTCTACAACCAATTGCTACTCCATGGCCCTTTTCTACATGGGGCCTAGATTTAATAGGGAAATTCTCTCCCTCATCCACAGATGGCCATAATTTTATAATCACGGCCACCGAATATTTTACCAAATGGGTAGAGGCTATGCCTCTTACTATTTGTACTGGTTCTGTAATCGCCAAGTTCATTTTGAACCAAATCATTTGCAGGTACGGTATCCCACAAATCATCATCTCCGATAATGGAACTTCTTTTAAGAATGAAGAGGTTCGCGAACTATGCAATAAATTTAAGATAAGCCATCATACGGCTTCCTTGTATTACCCTCAAGCCAACGGACAGGCTGAAGCGACAAATAAAACACTAAAAGCCATTCTCCTTAAAACGGTGAAAGAAAACAAACAAGATTGGCACTTGAAGTTATATCCGGCCTTATGGGCCCACCGAACCTCAATAAGAACACCAACGGGAGCAACTCCTTTCTCACTAGTATTCGGGCGAGGCAGTTCTCCCACTCGAGGTTGAAATACCCAGTCTCCGCATTTCATTACAAGGGATTCTGGATGAAGACGCTTACAGAGAAGCACATCTTTCCCAACTAGAAAGCCTAGATGAAGCTAGGTTAGATCTTTGAGCAGTGCATAGAGTCTATCTTTGACCGGATGTGCCGGCAGTATAACAAGAAAGTCTATGAACGCGACATATATGAAGGTGATCTAGTTCTAAGACTAGACAACCGGATCGACAAGAAGACCGGCGAAGGAAGGAAGTTCCGGCCTAAATGGTTGGGCCCATACCGAGTCATGAAGGACTATGGAAATGGTGCATACCTCTTATGTATGCTAGAAGGTGAGGAATTTGGTGAAACAGTCAATTCCCTACACCTCAAGCGTTTCTACGCGTAAGCAACTAGCACTACTTATATATCTATCTACATTGCATTTTCATATAGATTAGGATCATATTGTCCACTTGTTTCGTACACAAATTGTGATCAAGGAATCTATTCTCAAAGCAATTCATTACAAACTCATGATGTTGTTGGCATAAACTTTCTAATCATACCTCTCCATTTTCATGATATCATCAAATTATCTCGGAATCATTTTATCAAATAAAGCTAGACATGACAAAGTCTTAACGGTAACCATACCAAGATCTGCAAGTTTATTCTCACTTTTGGTTTCTTCTTAGGGTAGGTGTCTTGCCTATGGTCTGTTCTAGAAGCTTCATGGTGTCACATCTATCCCATATGTATATCTCTTTGGAAATAAACACATACTGACATTTTACTCAAATAAACAAGTCAAACATTGATCAAATAGAAAATTTTAATTTTACACATTTCCTTGCCCCACCAACCTTTGGTGATGAGCTTGCGTCTCTTACTAGTGACGTAGGGTTGGGAAAGGATGGAAATGCCCTTACTCACCTATGCTTTGCCCACGGTGATAAACCCACGCTTCTTACTAGTAGCATGGGGCAAAGTGTAGGGGGTCCTCTTGACAAATAAATGCAAAAGGTCATACACAAACAATTCAAACTTTGAAACTTTGAGTCAAAAACAAATGAATCAGATGTTCAAAATCCCAAGAGAGTTAAAATCCTAAAAACCCAGATTTTGTCTACTATGTGGCCATCTACGGGTCTAAGTCTGGATAAACCACAAAGCAAGTTGCATCCAAAACTATGAAGTCACTCGAGTGGAGTAGACTTGTGGTGTCCTAATTTGGTTCCACCAAAGCTTTGTCTGTCTTTCATCACTATCATTTCACTACACCTCATAACTTGCGCCCTTCCCAACTCTTGGTGATAAGCCCTCGCATCTTACTAGTTGCGTGGAGTTGGGGGTAGGGGCAGGTTTATCTGTTCATCGTACTGGTTTATTTTCATCACTTTGCCAAAACAAACATGAAGTATCCAAAATTGCTTACAGAAACTAAGATTCAAAATCACATTATATCTACATTATCATATATCAGCATCATGAAACACAAAAGGAAAGTAAAACACTTGCATCATTTGTTCACCATTGCATATATTCTAAAAAGAAACATATAAACATACATCATAGCATACATGAGGAAACTGGAAATAGAAAGAAAGCCATGAATGCCAAGATTTTGATCCAGAATGAATACATATATATAAATGATCAATGTTTATATACAATGTCATCATGCACTAAGCATGGTCAAAACGCTCAAAGAGCCCGGGATATACAAAAGAATATATAGTACAAAATCTACGAGAGCCAAGTGGCTTCTCAATCCCTACGAGACCCCTCTGAAGGTGCACGCCCATGCCTAGGACTCCGGCTACGCCGGCGCTCTGAATGCACGAGGGCTCAGGATCCCGAGGGGCAGCCGCAGTCTCACCATGAGAATGGCTCCTCATCAAGTGCTCAGCCATCCTGTACCCCGCTAACTCTGTGCGAAGGGTCGATACCATCCTGGCCACATGCCAGACTGGAGCGAAGACGTCGGTATGTCTGCCAGCTGCTGAAGGCTCCCCAGCATCCACGGACAGCTCTGCGCGGGTCCTCTCCATGGGGATCATCAGGGTATCAGTGCATACCCTGCGAATCAAGTCCCGCCACTCATCGGCGGTCTCTGCAAACCAAGGAGAAAAATTAGAAACCAAATAGGAGATTAGAAATCCAAGATAAAACACAAGGAGAGATAGTAACTAAAATGATCTTAAATTAAACAAACACTAGAAGGGAGAGAGGGTAACTTACTCGGATCACCAGGCCTCCAAGATGGATCTATGGGATCAGCGCCCGCCACGGATGCCGCTGCCGACTGAGGGGCTGCTCCTGTGGCTGGAGCAACGTAACGCCCCACAACGGACTCATCCTCCCCATGGCCCTGGGAGAGTGGCTCCTCTGAAACTAGAGTCACCCTCTCTGCACTCTGCTCGGCCCTCTCCACCTGCATGATATCCTGGGTGTCGTGCCACTCAGGATCACTGTCCTCGGTCTCCTCCTCTGTCTCTCCCCATAAACTCCTCAGACTCGAGTCTACCTCAATGGGGTCATCACTGCTATGGGTAGGACCCGCGCAATCTGAAGCAAAGGTGCCTGAGGTGCACCGGCTCTCCCTCAGGCACGTACTATCCTCCTAGCTGCAATAGGAATGCCAGGAGTAACCACTATCCAACCCCGGCCTCTAGGCCCCCCTCTGGCCTCTCGGACTGATCTGTATACTGGCACCACTGGGGGAAGCATACCCATGTATGGTAAGCCAAACTGCTGAGGAACACGGCCAAAGGGGTGCATCTCCACTCGCCCCACTCTATCAATAAGCTGCCCTGTCGTGGAGCAGGAGATCAAGGTAAGAGCCTCCTCGCCCCATATGCCTGCCATAGTCTGGTATGGTGTGGCCTCCATGTCGGCAGTAGTCAGGGAGGCAACTGGCTGATGAGGTGCTCTGAGCACCGACATGTCTGTCCATCTGCTGCCCTCACAGCTCCAGGATCTGCCACCTCCACACCCCTGCCATAAGGGATGAAATGCTCATAGACCCAACTCATGACTAGGGTCGGGTGGCTCAAGGACTGCCCCTATAAACGGACCACCCTGTATATAAGTCGTGGTAGGTGGTCCCAAGAATATCTGCTCCCCAGGCATATATCCGACCGTGCCCCTCTATCTATGCAATAATGGGGGACCAGCAGTATAATAATGTATCTCCTCCCTTGTCCCCGATCAGTCTCGAGGCAAGGATCCCCATGATGGCCTGGCGAAGTAGGGGGATGGGCAAAGAAGGAATGGATCGAACTCTAACCCCCTTCTTCGACCCCGTAGAGATGACTGCATCTCCCATATATGTGGCCCACTGTGCAATCTGTGCCCGTGAACCTGCCGTCTCTAGGGTGAGTCATCTCCCGATGATCGGGACCCCCAGAATACGATAGACGTCCTCCAATGTAATAGTCCACTCACCGCGGACCCCTGGCAATCGGAAGGTGTTCCGATCTGCATCCCAGTATGAGAACAAATCACAAAGGATGTGACTAGATGGTGTAACGTGGGGCACGCGTGAAATGCGTAGTATCCCAGCCCACTGAAGAGTGTCCTCCTCATCCTGTGAGAGGGCATCTAGAACCCCTGGGAGCCAATCACACTCCCTCTCTCGACTCCACCGGATATACTCCTCTCTCGCCTGCATACACCCAAAAACACACAAAACAGAGCAAGTTAGCATCCAAGTAATACTGGAAAAATCATGAAAACACGTAGAAATGCTAAAAATACAAACACAATCTCAAATAGATGTTCCTTTTGCATTCTGTGCAAAACCACCGCCCTGAGCAGGGAGGCGGTTTTGTAACCGCCACCCCCATAAGTAAGGAGGTGGTTTTGTAACCACCGCCTTAAGGGCGGCGGTCATGTAACCACTGCCCTGGGGCGGCGGTCATGGTCCGAAAACCCACGCGGGTTTTAAATTTAAAAGGCCTAAAAAGTGCAAAAAATGACCATTTTACCTAAAAACAAAGCCTACCCAGTAGGCGCCCCCCCTAGGTGGACCTTTTAACACTAACATTTTCAAAAATTACCCCCCCATGACAAAGTATTTAGCATTTCAAATTTAAGGGGGTAAAAAGGATAAACTGAAGAAAACTAACCTGTGATCTCGCGGGTCGATGTTCCGCACGTGGAGGCATGATCGCTATGTCGTCACGGACGTTTTGACTCTACTCACACAAGAAACTGTCACCGTGGGTCCCAGAGCTCAAAATCAATCAAATCGACTCACACAAATGAATAGGAAAATGGGCCCACTTTCATATATATATAGCTGCCCTGATTCGTTTTAAATGACTTTTCACACAGTTTGGAGCGCCGACGAGGTAAGTTCCTATCCCCACACAAATGGTACGTTCTCATTCCCTATTATTTTAGCGTTTATTTTTCAAACTATTGTGTCTATCTACACTTGAGTTCTCTTTTCATTTTGCAGGTAGTGGGAATCTTGGACGGCGTCATTTCAACACACGGATGTATCAGGTATAACTTCTAACTTCCCATTTCGGGACCGCCATACTCGGACCCACCATTTTATGCCTCTTCATGGCTAAAATGCTTCTCCGAGGGGGCAATATGTACGTACCCAAAATTGTAAGGTACTGTACTGCCAGAACAACGTGACACGTGCCCCAATGATGATACAAGTCTCCTCGCAAGGTGTTCGGGATCCGGAAAAGCTCTCCAGTGTGCGTTAACATCCCGCATGCCCCGCTTAGCCCCCGCGTGCTTTATTTTTTCCTTTTCCCCTCTTTTCTTAGCCTTTTTCTCTTCAGTGACGAAACCGCCACCACACGGCGGCCTCGGCGGTCCTTTACGTGTTTCCTCGGTTTCCAGAAGCTCTTTTAACACGACTCATGTAAATTCAACGTTTTACTAGCTTTCTTTCACCGCCATTGGCTTGCATTTATGATTCTTTCCTGGAAAGTGTTTTGCCATTGTTTATAGTTTAAGAGTTCTATTTGGCTTTTACCTTGGGTAAATGCAAATGTTATAAATAAATTGCTTTATGATTACGGCCCTCAATTTTCCTCTCATTTTCTCAGTGTTTTGCCATTTTTATAGTTTTAGATTCATAGTTTAGTTTTACACCTCGGGTAAATTGTTTGCTATAAATACATATCCATCTTGTGCTCAAGTGTCAATTGGCCCCTCAAATTTGCCTCTGATTTCTCTTTGCAATAGATTTAGTTTTCCTTTTTCTTAGAATGCTTAGTTTCTTTCATTGCATGCTTAGTTAGCATTGTTTTACTGTTAGTAAGCCACATATCCATCTTGTGCAAGCACTGTTATTATTTCATCCAATCCATTGGAGTAGAATAGCTTAGGAAGCCATTAAAGTTGCAGGTTTTTCTCCTCAAACAGGATAGTTTCAGGTTCTGGACACTTTATGTTGCATGACTCACAATAGATCCCGCTAGGAATTGCATAAGCCAAGCTCTGTACTCTTGCGCTATCCCTCTCCTACTCGCATTGTATTCAGTCAGTGTTCTGAGCTGCCTTTATCCCAATATCTACTTCTGTTGATGCTAGCATTACACGCTTTTCTGGATCCACGTGAACACGAAGGAACGAGGAGATCACACTGAGGGGACAAGATCACACACATCATCGGATTCGCCACTGTTCTGCAGAATCCAGGTTCTAGCTTTCAAAGTTCTAGTTAGAATCATATCAAATAGAGTAGTTAATTGCTTTATTTCAGTTAATTCTACTCTCGATATTGCCAGGGAAGCTATGGGGATTGATAGTTTCTGAGAAACTATGATTCACTCCTCACTTCTGAGGTAGGATCGAGAGTCTTGCAAATAGATTAGATAAGCTATTTTATTGTTTAGAATAGATCTACAAATTACACAGACAGATAGCTACACTCGGTTATTTTGTTTGTTTTAAAATTATTATATTAGTTGTCATTTCTAGATATTTTAAATAGCTGCTTTCTTAAATTCGTAAAGCTCGTCAGAAAACACAAAAAATAAAGAAGTCATATATACTATAGATATACTTCACATAGTTAAATTTTATTTTACTTTGTAGTTCTCTTTACTTTGTTGCTTTTGTATGACAATCACGGGACCTAGAGAGCCCAGGGAATACGTATTCGAGCCAATCATGCCTCAGCCCAATCTCATCACAACGATAACTGATATAGATCAAAATCTTAGGATTCAAGTCTTCCAAACAACGGTAAGCTTGCAACAAATCAATTCCCAGTTGAATGGACTAAACATAGAAGACGACCAAGCACACACGTTTTGGTCGAATCAACCGAACTACAGATTACCCTAGGTAACATTCATATGACTGTAGAAGGGTTCGAAAGAGAACAAACCTTTGGTTGTGATCCTTTGGTCCCACAGCCAGATGCAGGAGACACTCTTCTAGATATAGATACCGGCCTAAGAATCCAGGTTGCACGAACGCCTGTAGGGTATTATGAGAAAATCACACAGTTATTGATCCTAAATATAGAAGCTGAGAAAGCATACGATTACTGGATATTAGGGATTAGGACTTGATTTCACGCATGACCATAACAGGTCCACAACAACTAAGAATCTACGGTTGTGACCCACAAATCCCGCAGCCCAATGAATCCATAGGAGAATTAGACATAGACACTGGCCTACGCACACTAGTATTCCGGTCTACCCCACTTCCACCTATCATCATCGAACAATTATCCTTGCTAGACACAGCAGCTAACAGAGCTAGGGAATTCTGGACTAGGCTAGAGAATCATCCATAGAATTGACTATATTTACCATCCACCATATGACCTGTCCGGAAAACACGAAACTATCCCGGGTCATTTTCCATGTATTCCACAACCTATAGATCGAATCACGCCAGAGCTTGATATTGATTGGAGCCTTCGAGCAGTCATCCTTGCTGACCGATCTATCACACCAGTTCAAGTTAGGAGGGCCTTCTTTGCCTTAGACTCACAAATTCCGCTAGTGCGTATTGAAGACATTAGATTTCCTAACTAGTTTGTTCTGCATCTCACACATATTCCATACCCACCGGCTGTCTCGGCATGACCTCGGGAGGTCGGGTGCGAGGAAGAGTTGCTTGTAGATTCCCACGCTTGCATGTCACTTTTCCGTTTAAATTTGTCTTGAAATAAAGCATGTAGAGCTTGAATTAAGTCCAATAAGGGTTGATTAGATGGAGGAATACTAGGACTAGGGTCATCATATAAACAATAAAATATAGGACTTATTTCATGTGGTGGTGTATTTTGAGGATGATGTATGGTGTCTAGGGATTTTTGAAGAGTAGTTTGGAAATTGGGATATCTCTTAAGTAAATCAGATAAAGAAACTCTACCCATGATAGAGAGAAAAAATGAGGATCCTAAGCATGAAGATCAAGTTCGGGTTCACCAAAATGATTAACTAAAATGTGAATTTTATTAAGTTAATCTAAACTAGGAACAACAATAAATGAATGCAATAAATAAATATGAAAAGTGACCCAAGAAACTAAGGAAGTAGAACTGAAAACCCTAATGTGCAAAGAAGGGTTGGAAGGATCTTAGCTGATTCGATGAGCTCACTGGACTGTGTCATAGAGATGGCTGGAGAAATAAGAGGAGGAAGATATCTGTGCCGAGGTGTAGAAACTTGCGATCTGGGAAATCTAAGTGGACTGGGAACTGGGAGAGGATTAGGGCACTGTGGGCACCCTAGTTTGAGTTTTGGGTGCTCTAGTCTGCATGTAGAAGGTCCAAAACTATATTTTTAGGGTTGGATGATGATGCAAAGCCTTCACCGTTAGTCACATGTAATTTGTTGCTCTATGTCAAATGTCGCCAATGATCAATGATGAAAGATATACTTGTAAAACCCCAAAACAAACATCAAACCCTAAAAATTAAAAAGCAAATGAAGGGGTCGAGACTTTCCTCAAAGTGACCCCACAATGGTGGACTTACTAACCGAGTGATGGAATACATCTCTAACTTGATATAGTTCTATGTGTGTGTACAATCATGCCCTAGGTGCTCTTATGCAAATCGTAGTTTGTGAAAGTAACGAGCAATAACTATGTGTAGATAATATAATTGAATGGTGTAGAATAAACTTCCCTCTTATGATGTGTGATGTAGATGAACCATCCTTGTCCCTTATGATGGAGCTAGATGGATGCAACCTTAGATGATGATAGTAGTGACTAGTGCTTGGTCCCTCATTATGGTCTCATAACTTTGTATTTATATGGTTCTCTTGTTCTAATTTTGTAATTAACCCCGAAGAGGTCGACCACCAAAAATATAGAATGTTCAAACGACTAGAAAGTTCCCAAAAAGTGGCAGGGAAAGTGTAAAAAGGACCACGGCACCTCGAATGGGACCAGGGCACCTGTTAGTGTTATACTACTATCCCGGGCACCCTAGTCAAATGCAAAATAACACATAATAATGGAAATCGAATAGGCAAGTATGTAGTGAAAGTCGAGAATGATGGAAAATAGTAGAATAAAATGGCCAAAAGATGGGGGTTTATTAGTACTTTCTTTACTCAAAAACCATATGAATAGTAGCATGAGACAAGAAATAAATAATACCAAAAGTGTTTTATTTAGTGTTTACACATGGTTAGAGTAGAGTAGTGTAGGTTTTTTTTTCAAAGCAAAACAAGTGCATTGTGCACACTCTTGCATGTTTCCAATGTATGCATGTATGATTTTCATATTTTGTACACATTTTTGCATGTTACACATTTCATTGGTGGAAGCAAGGTGCTTGGGATAGTTTCATATGCTTATTCTTTATCCCAACAAATCAGTTGTAGAGGAAACATGGTGAAATTATTAAATTAAAAAAAGTTCTCATAAAATCTAATACAGAAATTTTTATGATGAGAATGGTCAATTCAAGCTTCAGGGATCCTCGTGCCTCTTCCTTGGTTGAAAATTCAGTGTTTTGGGGCAGGTTGCAGGTTCTAGTCAAAAACTCCCAAGCAATCACCTTTAAGATTAAGACCAAGGTTGTTTTTAGTTCACTTCTAGTTTGAGCAAGTTTAATGGTTGAATCGGATAATTGTAGAAATTCTAGAGATCATTCAAAGCTCGACAGGCCATTCTAAGTCCATTACATGCTTCATACGGCTCTGGGGGTGAGAAAATTTCAAGTTCAAGTCAATTTGTTTTAGTTTTGGGCTTGACTCCATGCCCAATACTTGATATAATATAATAGGTAGATTACCTCTGTGAGTCGCTAAATCATTATAAAAAATACCCCCCCACACGGTTATTTTGGCTTTAACAATGTTAAAAATGGAATTATCCATTTTAAAAGGAAAAATAGATTCAAACGGTCATCAAATTCCATCGCTTTAACACACTCGTCCGTTGATATTTGAAACCCTAAGAGACTAAGTTTTAAAGCATTGGAAGATTCCTTTAAAAGCCAACAAACATTCACGCGCCCATCAAATTCTACACTCGCCAAATCGGTTCAAGCACTTGTGATGCAAAGGGCTACATGGTGGATTCCGGGTCTATTCATAGTCATTCAATTTTGTGGACTTCAACTCCATGAAATCAACCATGTTTCATAAGGGTGTTGGGTGCGGGAAGAACAAGTTAAAAGTTGTGACGCGAAGCCAAAGCGTGAATGAGCTTGATGACTGCGAAATCCAAAGACACGTGGAGCCTTCCCACTCTTTGCTCATCTTTCACAATCGACATCGCAATGGGATAAGAAAATTTTGACACAGTGAAATTACACGGAGCATGGGGATTTCTCATTGTATTATGTTTCACGGGTGTTAAAGAAGGTAATCAAAAGGACTCACATTGCGAAGAGCATGGAGCTTTGTCATTGGTTCATACTTCGTAGTGGTCAGTCATGCTTTTGAAAATTTGATTTGCGAAGTAGTGTGAAGTTGTTTCGTTGGCTTATACTTCACGGTGGTTGGTACAAGTGCAAAGATAGTCTAACATTTGCGAGGAGTGTGGCATTGGCTTATTGGCTCGCGTTTTATAAAGAAGCATACCTACTTGCAAAGTCAAAGGAAAACGAAAGGAAAGGAAGGAAAACCCAACCCTACAACCCAACCAGAGACTAAAACATGGCAAAAGGAAAATCAATGCACACGTTGGCATAGGCAATCCATGAGCTAATCAAATGTTGCCACTTTTCACATTCTTGTGCTCCCCTGCATGCAAAACTTCAAATGCCTCATATCTTTTGATCCAAAGATCCAAATTGGACAAAGTTTATATCGTTGGAAACATATTTTCATGCCCTACATCATGGAAACCTAAAAATATGATTTTGGTGAGATTAGGTGAGAAAAATATGAATAAAAAACTCCATGGAATGCGAATATTAAAATATCTTTCGATTCCCAACTCCAAATATTAAAAAATTGGTCTCATTAGAAAGGTCTCTTTGAGCCCTTCAATTTGACATCATCAAAATCAGATTTCACCGGGAATATGTGATGAAAAAGGGGAAACAATGTCCCTAGTCCCAAAAGTGTAGTGCTAATTTACCTAGCAGCCAGAATTTAATGAGATTTGGTTCTCTTTCTTCTTCCATAAGGCAAAGAATATTGGAGAATGGATCTGATAGTCACCATACTTCTTTTCAGTCATTTAATGCATCTTGTTGGTGGGTGAAAAGAAAAATTTGGGATTCTATCATTCTCTCTTTCTCATTCTTCTATATATTGTAAACATCTCTCATTTGAGAGAGGGGGATATCATGGGATGTAGAGAAACTCTGTCAAAATGGTTTCTCGATATCAATGAGTTGCAAGCCTTCATTTGGTCCTGGAAAGCATTCTTGTGTGCCTATTCTTCACATGTAATGGATTGTGCATACTTTGAAAGCAATAAAATCTTTATTTTGTGGTGTTTCTCTCAACCCTAGCATATGTTTTATTGTATTTCCTTGCCTCTCCATTCTTGTTGTTGCATTTTGTGCATGTATTTCTCATTTGCATGTTCATGTTTTTGTGTTTCATGGAGAACATATGGTGAATGAAGCCTTGGATCTGTGTCACATTTTTCTGGCCTCTCCCTAATGCATTTTCTTTCTCCCTTCTCCCTCAACAGGATATTTCCATACCCTTTTATGGTGCTATCACCACCTTTTAGCTTAGGATTTCCTTTTCATGCATCTTTCTAACCCTCTTTCTTTAGTCACTTGGAATGTGTAGGTTAGGATTAGTTAGCTGCATTTCCTTCCTTAGGATTAGTTTTAGCATTATAATTAGGTAGAGGAACCAACCTTCTCTCGGAGGTTTGTCTCAAGTAGCAAGTCCCACAACTTGAGAGACAATCCCATGTTACCCAAAAATATTGATTGTTCATCATCCATTCATGACAAATTAGAGGGTGTTGTTTTTGGTGATAACACTACTATTTTTCTTCCACCAAGTTTTCCTAGGAGCAAGTGGTGCAGGTGAGCTAACACTCTTCTTACGTTTCTCTTCCCTGAAGGCTGAAATTGCTTACAATTTATGTTCCTACCTTATAGTCTTTTCAAAATAGTTTCCATTGTAGATGGTCCATGAACATCTACTTCACCTCCTATGTTTGGGTTTAGTCCCATAATGAACTTATGAATCCTAAACTTTTCATCTTTTTGGTATTGGGGCACATATTTTAACAGCTTTGTAAAATGTTCCCAATACTTCACAACACTCAATTTTCCATGAGTTAAGTTTTGAAATTTAGAAATTTTCTAATCAAAATAGAGTTGAGGCAACCAACATTGACGAAAATATACCTTGAACTTCTCCCAAGTGATGGAGGTAGTATCTACTCCCAATTCCATCTTATGGTTATCCCACCATGAAGATTCTTTATTAGAGAGTTAGAAAGTGCCCCATACTTCTTTAGTTTCCTAAAAAAACCCCTTATTTCAAAGTATTTATCCATCTCACTTAACCAATTTTCAACACCATCCCCCAAAGTAGTTCCATCAAATTTGGGTTGGCCAATCCTTTTTATGTCTGCTAGCCAGAGTTCAAGAGCCAAACAAAATCTTTTATCCCCTCACCCATTTATTTGTTAGGTTGTTTAAGTTGTTCTTCCTCATGATGCTCGGTTATTCTTCCTCATGCTCTTCATTTTCACCCACTACCTGTTGCTCCAAGGCATCTATCTGATTACGTGTCTCCTAAAGGACTATTAAAATTTCATCTAACTTCTCAACCGTTGAACCTTCAACATTAGATGAACCGATTCCATCTTCACGGTTTATCCTTCTTCTAACCATTATATCTTGTTAATGAAAGGATAAGATGTCTGCTAAAGCGTTATGAACCCATTAAGTCCAAGAGTTGATAAACCTACAACTCTGATACCAAACTATAACACCCATGTTATGATAATCCAATTAAGGGGTTTTTTTAAACATACCCTTAATGTACAATTAATGTTATTAATGATTAACATTATTATTTAGCTTACTTTGCTAAATAAACTAGCATTATTAAAATATTCATAATCCATCTGATAACATATGATAACCATGTGTAGTTGTAAGGGTATATTCATATCTCCATGATCTCCTTAAGTTACTCTACCCGAGTGTGTATACTTAGTATACTTGGTTAAACCTTTTACGGGTATGAGAACTATGTGCATATCCTAAGTGCCTACCTAGAAGAAAATCATGCAACTTCTATATGGTATCCGACTCTGTTAATTTAGGGGATTAGTGAACAGAAAATGTAGTCAGCTAATACATTACTTTGGCCAAAGTTTCAAGCATTGCTTTACAAGCTTAGTTCGAGACCGCACACAAGTCTATGAAACTCATCTTCCGTCACCACACAATCATCTCAATATAGTTATCGGATTCTTTTTAATTATTTAAGAAGACAACTTAGTTAAGAAGAGGGAGAGTTTATTATCGGCTCTTTTCCCTAATGAAATAATCTCATTCGTAACATCTTAGGATTCCTACGGGATAAATAGGGACCACATAATGATTACCCATCTTTATGTCCTCACTACCCTTCCCAAAGCCATTCTAAGTTGGCACGAAGGTAAGATTATAGCGAGATGACGTAGGGACATTTTGCCCCATGCATTGATTAATATAACTAAGTCTTCCTTAACAACTCATTTTAAAAGTACTATTTTCAAAATACTATTAGGTTTCCCATAAGAGGATCTTAGTATTTCAACGAGTTATTAACTTTTATTAGTTCCTCTTGTCGTATTTTCTACAACTTAGTAATTGTCATTAGGTGTAGGTTAACTATTCATTTTCCCATACCGAGTTACTTTATTACATTTACTCATCATGAATAGTTCATTAATACCATTAAGTACATAAACATCCTTATTTCGTTTCCTATGTATCCTTTTGGTTTATCTTTCGATATTCATTTATTATGTCTGAATTAATGAAATCAGAAATAATCTCACAACTTAAGAATTATCAGCTTTAATTGATAAATCATCTTTATAAGTAGATTATCTATATTTTCAGCTCAAATAATAAGATAAGTCATAAACCATATTTCAAATAAGGATAAATATCCCAATATTCATTAATAATGATTTACACTAATCAAAAAGAATAATACATTGGGTCATATTGTCCATTATAAGATGCAATGACATTTTAATCACATATTCAAATTGAATACAAATAATCCATTTGGGTTTATTTCCAAATAACTCGAGACGTGAAAGTAATCAAAGAATCTAAACTAGGTAGTAACTTCAAGTATGCCGACCTTTCCCGCAAAATTGTAGGAGAGAGATATCCTTGACCAATAGAAACAACTAATCGCTATTCAAATGTCTTTGTGTGTAGATTCAAATATTTAAGGATTAATTTGCATTTCCCGAGTTACATTTTGCAGATTTGGCTATAATTATTCAACTCCCAATAAACATCAAATTTGCTCAATTTATTTTTAAGCTATTACCAATTTTCAAGTATAATTTGCTACATAGATTTTGTTATTTATATGTTATTTTAACATGTTTAATTTGGTATGATCCATCCAATTTTTAGTTAGTCGATCTAGTGTTATGGTTGTGAAATTTTCTATTATCATATTTGCTCAAATGTATATGACAACTAAATATCGAATAATGTGCCATTGAATCTTTTTTCATTTTGTGTGTTTTAGCTTATAATGTTTGATGGACGAGCAATTTGCATGGACTATACTATAAATTTCCATAATCAACGACATAAAACTTGTTCTTTATATTTTCCTTGCAAGCCATTTAACTTGGCATGATCCAGTGGACCTATGGCATGTAGATGGAATGCAATCCACGTGTCACTATCTTGTACACACTCCAAACAAAATTAAGAAGACCTTCAAGCAGTCAAGGAAGATTAACTAAGACATAACACAACTAGATCAGGCCACGTGTCATCTAAACAAATCCTCTAATCTATTATTCTTAAATAATTTAATATCTAAAACAAAATTGCATTCAATAGCCTTCTAATTATGGTGTAATCTCACAATTTACAATTCGAAAGCAAAATTAGTACACTAATTAACATTACAATACCACTGAATTTTTGTACGCTGCTTAATTAAATGAAACAAAATTTCCTTTGTAATTCTAGTTCTACTTCTAGTCATAGTCTTTATCATTTGTAATCTGATTTATGCATTTAGTTGAAACTAACATAGCCAACATATATTAATGGTAGCGTTGAAATTGTGTTATAACTAGTGCGTGGTTAGTGCCTTAAATTTAGAAAGTCTTCCACTAGTCACATCTTGACAAGCTTCAAATCAATATATTTTTTCTTCACTCTAAAGGCATGGAATTAGGGATAAGATTTGACAGCCGATCACACCTGTGAATAGAAAAGTTTATTATTCAAAAATATAATAAATTTAATATATATATATTTTAATAGAGTATAATCTTTACTTGAGTGCTTTGAAAAGATGATGGAAATTCGTATTGAACCCAAAAAGTTCAATTTTTATAGTGTTTTATTTATAAGGCCATTTTATTATGAGGGATCCAAATCCCCATCTATCATGCTTGCTAACAACCAGAGTCTATTAATCATATCTTTTGGTTTTGTTCACACGCCTAATTTGCTTGGAAATGAATTTATATCCTTTCCCAACATTTCATCCTTCAATTTTGTACTTGGAAAATGGTTCTTCCATGGGATTCAACCTTGTTTCTGCAATATACAACAATTATTAGCAATTGTTTAGAGTTGATATTCTATTTCATATTTAGATAGAAATTTTGTTTGCTTTAATAATTTTTATATGGATAGAGAATTCTTTGTAATTAATAAAATTAATGTAATCTCCAATATTATGCTCCAGTCCAGTTTTAGGTAGAAAAGGTCCACCTGGAAGTGAAACACTTGCAATCTTTGCTTTTGCATTACGTGAATATGTTATGCACTATCACCAGTGCTCGCACTCGCTTCTCTTCTTAGGACCGTGGTTAGGGCTTCCGTAGATGTCGCCCAGTGAGTCGGTGGAACTCCTCCGCCCAATGTCACCACACTCCTCCCAAATATCAACGCTCATCTATTGCCCACAATGGTGGAGTTGCTCTCCCTAATGCCAACACGCACCTCCCGCATCTTGGTACCCTTATCTCAACCGTAGTGGTGGAGTGTTTAATCGACTAGCAAAGAAGTGGGTGGGATGCCCCGCATAGGGAAAATTTATGTGGATGACACTCGTCATTTCTCCCCGCCACCAAAATTAATAAGTTACTAAAGAAGAAGATCACCAATAGAATGATGGGTGAGATGTCTTCCCGGACACGACTTACCCTTTCACCACTAGTGATCAAAGGCAAGTCCGGACAACCCTCCACCTCCACCCTCCATGTTCATTATCGCAACTTAATGCTATTGTTTTTTAGCATCGTCTTTTATTTTGTGTTCCTTTTTTGGTTAAAAAGTGCACTTTTATTATGTAATCATGTTTTTGCCCTTTTTAGGTGAGTTGGCTTTCTCTCAAGGCTTTCTTGGCTCAATGTGACTCACATTCTAGAGTGTGATTTCTCCCACATAATTTTTGTATGATTAGCGGTGAACTAGATTTTTCTTCTTAATAAAAAAATGTTCTTTTCAATACATAAAAAAATTGGAGATGATAAAATTATATAGATATGTAAGTTGATATAAAGGGGAATCCAATCCATCAAAATCATCTATAAATTTAGTTGTATCCATTTTCATCAATAAAATTACAATTCTTCCAATAACACTCTAAAATTAAGTTTATATCTATCTTTTTTTTAAAAAATTATCAAAGTCACATAGAGAACGATCCTCACCAAAGTGATCAAATTTGAAGGGCTGGTCAAAATTTTATTTTGAAGGGCAAATATTTGCCCAGCCCTTCCATGATGAAAAGTATCATTAATACTTCACACTTCACATGACAAGGATAAATCAAGTCTACATGTCAAATCCATTCACTACAAAGGGTTGTAATATTGCATGCCAACAAAAATTTGCTTCATACTCTCAAATGACATGTCTTTCACACCCATATCCTTCAATGTTTTTTTGTGTAACACACTATCTTTTTGAACCTTTCTATAGATGCACATTTATCGTTGTAACTTGTATATATTCTTAGGAAGCATGATATTCATGAACATAGTTTAAACTACTATTATAATAAAAATCATGTTTTAATTCAGAGCAGAAAAAACAAACAAGAAGAAGGAAGCATGGCCCATAATGTTTTGAAGGAAAAAATGTATAATAGAAGATGTTGAACTTGCTTAAAAATTGGAGAGAGATGATTAATGTAGAACCTACCAGAATATCATGTAGAAAAAACTCTGGCTATTTGCAACTTTTGAAGAAAACCGGTGGCATGTAGGAAAAACTCCAGCTATCTGGAACTTTTGTATATCAAGTTGGAATATCGTGAATTAAATGTTAATATTTAGGTGTCCATATCCATAACTGTAAGAGAAAACTTTGAGCAGTATATTACAAACAAATACAAAATTTCAGGTACTCAAAAAGTGGAGGGAGATTCAAAAATTTTATTGAAAAAATTAACTGCAATACTTACTCGTCTTTATGAACGCACATGGAAATACTTAGGGCAGTTTATGCGGAAATGGTATTGTATTTATGACATTGTGTTGTTGCTACTGCAAATGGTAATTTACAATGGAAGTGGCAGTGCTAACTATAAACTTGCATTAACCAAAATAACGTTTGACCAAATTTACAAGACGTTACTTTGACAGTTAAATAAAAATTTAATTTTTTTTTACAAAATAGTTTTTCAAAAACAAAAACCGTAAAGACTAGCAAGCAAAAATTCCTAGGACGGGCGTCAAATCTCATTTCTGGTTGACGGCCATTTTTCCACACAGCCCTTCTTTTGACAATTTGAAAAAAATATTACACTTAAAATTTGTCAAATGATTTATAAGTTCTGAATTTTTTTTTACAGGCAGATTTTGACCTGCCCTTTTCTGACGGGTTTGAAGCCCTCAGAAGGGCTGTGACGGGTTCAATTTTGAACGCTGATCCTCACCCTATCCAACTCTATGTATTACACATCTAAAAAGATTAGTACCATAATAAATAGTCTAACAAACCATCGTTTTTCCTATTAAATTGCAACCATTTCAATCTATATAACATCTTAAAAACTAGCAAGTGGTGAATTTGAAGGCTTCACAATATTTACTAGGTATAATGAGAATATTGTACTTCGGAGTCCGGACAATAAAATACATTGAAAATCTTCTAAAACTGACGGGACAGGCGTCAAATATGATCCTTACAAGGCATAAGTCTAAGGCCTCAAAGAAAAATGATGTTACCTTACAAAAGTTTTGATTCCTCTTCCTCTCTCTCGTACTCCCTTGTAGGAAAATGTGATGCAGTACAATAGTGGTTTATAATAGTACACTAGTTTTTATATGACAGACTTTCATGTGATTTTCAATTAGGCACCATGAAGTGTGTGAGTATATTCATAGATTTTGTAGATAATACATAACTCCAGGCTAACATACAAAGGAAACATTTGTGTGTCTATCACATCACTCTATTTTCCATGGAGATCAACTTCAGTATTTCATCTCCTGTTTCTTCTTACAATCTTTCCTCTAATGGCCTTGTCATTCCATCTTGGATTGATGGTGATTACAGTGGAAACATGAAGCCAAGGAATGAAGGTGAAGAAATGTTTCGGGGTCTTGCAATAATATGATACCATTGATTTTTGATTATTGTGAGCCCAATGGCAGCCTACAATGGACTGCTGCTGTTGAAGATCAAGAAAATGGGTTCTATGATGAAAGCTCAGATGAATTCAGAATGTACAAATTCAAGGTGATTATATGCACTAAGGAGAGCAGCCATGATTGGACTGAATGCCCATTTGCTCACAGAGGAGAGAGAGCTAGAAGAAGAGACCCAAGTCTCTACTGTGGAGAAACTTGTCTTGACTACAAGAAGGGGTATTGTCGGAAGGGTTTAACTTGTGAATTTTCTCATGGGTTGTTTGAGACATGGCTTCATCCTCAGAGATACAGAACACAGAGGTGTAAGGATGGTGTTTATTGTAACAGAAGAGTTTGCTTTTTTGCTCACAGTGATGGAGAACTTCGTTTCACGGCAGCCCCTAGAAGTCCCTCTAAGCTGAGAAACACACAACAGTCTGGGGTAGCATCAAAGACTGTGTGTATAATAGTCTTAGTAGTCCAAGGATTACAGCTGCTAGGTATGCATGTGGTAATAATGTCTCTCCCCAGCCGCAGACATATGGTCTAGGACTTCAACAGGAGAGTAGTCCAAGAGGTGTCGCAGTGCCACAGATGATTATGAATTGTCCTTCTCCAAGTGCAAGTTCTATTTCATCTGGGTCTCTGCCTGCTGTTAAGCTGGACTGTTCTTATGGGCTTGCAGATATAGTTGCTGCATTGAGGAATGTTGATTTGAGACGTGATGATGACTTCAATTACAGTGGTGACAAGTCTGTGCTTCAAAATTGTGTTGATGGGTCATTTGAAAATGGGGTTAATTGTGGGTTTCATGGCTTAGAATCAGGAAAGGATCTCAGGCCTAAGATCTATGGAAAATTTCGAAAAGACCAACTAAAGCAGGAGTATGGTTTCTGTGCTGCTGCCGATCAGCCAGATTTTGCATGGGTCAATGAGCTGGTTGAGGAAGTATGAACAAAGATTCTCTGCTTGGAATAATAGGTATGTCACTCCTTGATTTGATAAGGATTATAACTGTTTAAATATGGCACTTGATAACTCTTGAATAAAAATACAGGAATTGGAAGGATTTCTCAATGAACAAATTGGGTTTTGCATGAGTTAACCTCTTTCATGTGGGCTATCATGTGATGGCAGGGATTTTAGGTTTGAAATTCCAGCAAACTTACAATGGTTGCAGGAATGTCAGAAGTCATCAACTTAATGGAGATTTCAAAGTTATATAATTATTTCCTCATATAGTACAGCTTGCATTCAAGATTCTGGTTAGGGGTAGCCATATACAAGAAAACTGATTCAGACTAAGATTTGGTATATTGTATATTTCTCTTTATCTAGTCAACCTTTTGCAAAGGAAGGTCATGGAAGGAGATGGCCGCATTGTCTAGCAAATTATAATATCGTTCTCAAACAGTAAGCCATGAGAACCAATACAATATGAAACCATATTTCTAGTTCTCCCATTAATATGGTGTATATACAATGGAACACAATAGCTGCATATCTATTTCAATATAACAAAAGCCACAGAGGCAAAGCTCTATTATATATTAATCAAAGGGAAATAAGTTCATCAATTTGCTTCGATTGTGGTGGCTTCATACCATTACTTCTTCTGAAGTCTAAGGTGCTTTCTAATGGACATTATTTTTAGGATTAAGGATAATGATGCTTCATTTCATTTTTATGTTCATAAACAAGGTGCCCAATATTTTTGGTTTTATTGTCTCTCTCTTTTACTAGCTCTTAAAAACAAAGTTAACATCTCTCGTTGTATAAAGATCCCACTGCATGATAACAATTGCAGCATTAGTTATTTCACTTGATGGAACCAACCAAATGGTGTGAAAATTATTACCATCATCAGAAGTGTCTGGTGTGACCATATTCAATGAACTCCCAGACAATATTATTTGGGCTGTCCCAATCAAGTCAATGTGAGAGTATGAATGTCATTTAAGAGTTTTTGATTTAATGTACTCTTTGGAATTATTCATTTGCAAAGGTGATGCCACTTATAGTTCAGGTAAAGCTTTTATAGGACCACACTATAATTCTCAGGCTTCATTGAAAATCACATAACACCTAAAGCTCTATTGACATTCACATAACTTCATACAATTTCTATGCTGTCTCATTCATCATGGTGGTATGGAGATAAAGTCATTACACTTATTTTCAGCTTGCTGTGCTTGCAACTATTTAACCATACTATGTAGGAACAGACTTTATTTTCAGTTGATATTAAAGTCCACTCTTTATTGAACTTCAATTCCTATACCTTGTGAATTACAACCTATTGATTTAGGTACTAGATAGCATAGGATTCCATTCCAAGTTAATTTTTTTTTCTTTCTATTTCTATTTACATTTTTAGGTAGTAAGCTTGTGATGATAACAAGGTTCTTAGTAAATAATAATATTTTAAATTTATTTGTTTTAAAATGTTATGGATTCTACTATTAGATGCAACTTCATAGTAATAAGAAATGAAGTCGTTGAATCTATTAAAGTAGTATTTATTATTAGATTATAAAGAAATCAAACTTTAAATAGTGGTGTATGTGTTTCGAGGTTTGATTTATATTGTAATTTGAGTTTAGTTTTTAATACAATTTTTAAGTATGGTTGTTTGATGTTGGTTTACAATTAATATGGAGTTCATTTATCTTTTGTATGATATTTATGGGATTTGGTTTCTATTTTTGTATAATGTTTAATTTTATATATGTGTGTGTGTGTTTGTCTTTAGTAAAGTTATTATAAATCTATTTATAATCAAATTTACATTATAAATTAGTAAGTTGTGGATTCGATTCTTGATTTATTTGTAATATGTGGACTAAAATATTTTCACTCTATTTTAAAAATTAATTGATAACGTTTACCTTATATTAAAACTACACTCTTTAAAATTGTGGAACACTGAATATTAACCAATCCCTCAAATTAACTAAAAAAATCTACCATAATTTACATTGACTTTCACTTAATATGTTAGGATCTATGACTCAAATATTTTGCACTTTAATTTGGGGCAGGTGTATGAGATCCTTTTGTGGAGCCTACAAGGCTATTGTGTATTGATTTATTTCATATATTCTTCATTGAGATATACCACCTTTCCATTCAGATTGAAAAGTGTGACTTCTATTATTGAACACACGTGTCTTCACTGCTTCACTGTCAGGCCCACTGAAGGTGTATTTCCCAACCTCTTGAGTCCTATTAATAACCTCTGTATTGTCCTCTAGTACAATTTCTTATAATTTAATCATCTATTTTATCAAAGATGAAAATCAATAATAAGGTCTTGTGAAAAACAAATATATAAATTGAGCAGACCCCAAATTTTTTTAAAAGAAAAATCTTTTCATTATTAGACAATTTATGAAAGGGCGGTGAGATTCGGTTCATGTCATTATGGTACTTTGTTAAAGGGCAGAAAGTGAAAAAAATACTTTTGTCAAACAGTGACAGAGAAATCAAATCCATGATTATCATCCAAAAATGACTGTAACTATATATATGTGACTGCATGTACAGCGCATTTGAAATGAGATGTTTAACCAACTTTGTCTAAACATAGCTGTAAGTACACAAACATTGCATTCAATCAAATGGGTATATGTGAAAAAGCTAGAAGAGGCCGGCAGGATCCATTAAAATACTTGGAAAAAGTTAGAAAGAGGCTAGAAAAATCCATGAATCTATCCTTTGCATGAGACCCTTTTCTGGATATCAATTTCTTTTGGAAAAAGATAGACAAGAACTTGACTGATAAATCTCCTTTTAGGTGTAGCATTCCTAGCAGAAATATATGGTGAAGGTAACAAGTGTCAACTGTCATGACCATATAAGTACTACAATAATGGCTGCCATGCTCAATACTTTTACTTTACAATAAGTGGGTCCTCCCTTAACTATTTTCTTGTACACGTTGCAGTCAGTATACAGAATATATTGGAGAAAAATGTCTTAAAGCAATAAAGGAGAAAGGCTGGTAACCTGACATAACATGTGAATGCTAAGGATTGGCAGAGCCATATGTGGGTCACCTTGTACACTATCCTCCTGTAGTGATTATGAAGACATGATAAATGAATATTATCATAATTGGGTTGTAGTGATTGCTACTTGTGATGGTTTTCTTCCTCATATGTTTTATAGACTGCCTTGTCCATACTCTATATATCAACTTCAAACCTTTTTTTCCCTCTTGTTTTATTTCATGAATTCGTGTATCTACCCTTATCCTTTGCATTAACTTGAAACCTATTTGGTCTTTGTCTGATTAGGCTGTGTTCGTTGGGAGAGAAAGGTTTGTTGTAGAAAACTTATCTCCTCTTGAACCACCTAAATTCAATTTAAAATTCCTTTGTTTATAAAGCTGTTGTATTTATTGTGTTTGTTAGTTTTCTCTGTAATAATGGCAAAGGCAATCACACTTAACACGTTGTCATGGTTAAATTGAGTTTTAATTTTTTTTTAATAAAATTGAAAATTCATTTTCATTTTTATTAATTAATTAAACATTAAGAGATGCTTTCCATAGTTAGGATTTTAAGTATTTGTGTTGTTATATGTTATAATTATAAATTCACGTTGAGAAGATTTGACTAGAAGTTGAGTACTTGTGACGCACCTAAAATTGCATGTGCTACATTGTCGGAAAATGGTTACAAAAATCCCTAATGATGATTCATGTCATTTCGTAGAAGGTGTTCAAGCTCCAAAACTCATTCATAGTATATGTTTGTAGCCTATACATCTTTACTTAGCTTTCCCGCGCTTTCTTACAGCTTTCTCGCTCTTTCTACGTATGTTTTGGCCTTCGCTGCCAGGATCGCCGCCCCGCCTAGGCAATGTTCAAACCACCACCCAAAACAGGCGACGGTCCCGCCTACTTTTTCCGTGATTCTTCACACGTGTTTTAAACATGCGACGGTTCACTTAACTTCGTTTTTGCATGCATCCGTGAGCCGAATTGTCTAAAATTAGCTTTGATTGCTTAGTTCTCCTTCCTCCTATTTTTAAATAGATTTAATGGGTTGAACTGCTCCTTCTTGCCTTGTGCATGAAGGCACCTCCCATCCTCCATTCCTATATATTCCATGCTTGTATTCAAGAAAATCCTGAGAATTTTGTGTATCTTGCATTGTATTGCTGCTATGATCTTGCTAGGAATTGCATAGCCAAGCTCTGATCTCTTGTGTTATCTCTCTTCTACCTACATTACATCCAGATTGCCATCAAGCTGCCATTTCTCAAGCACCATCCTCCTGTTGTTGTTCTTACATTCCCAATCCCTTGGACTCACATGAACACTCAAAGAAAGAAAGGAACAAACTGAGGGGATAAATTACTACACAACTGGATTTACCTCTATTCTAGTGAATTCCATGTTGGATTTGTTGTTTGATTTCCTTCATTCTTACAATTTATCATTGTTACATCATATCAAATAGAGTAGAAATCAATTTCTTTTCATTTGCAAGTAATTAGTTAATTTCCAAGAGGGTTTGAATCTTCCATAGCAACTCCCAGTGACGGATCCTCTTCTTCCCATCCCTGTGGATCTGAAAGAGAGTATATCTATAGGAGGTTGTCTACACATCATAGATCATTTGGAAAAGTTCTTGTTTTAAGTTAGTTTAATTTCAATACACTCAACACAGGTGAATAACCACACCGGGTTGTCTCGCTTGTTTAATTTTAGTGTAAAAATATTTTAATTGTTTAGAATAAAAACAAATTGTTGTTTCAGGATCGTAATATTTCAATTTTGTGATTTGTTTAGATTAGTTTCCTTTCAGCAGTAGTATGGATTATTAATTTCATTCAGTTTACATGGACACTTCAAACTAGTTTAACACTTAAATCCAAGTTAGGCAAACAAACTATAGGGAATTTACACTACCCTTTCATAGCCTATAAATCTCCCCTTTGCAACTCAAATACCGAGAGATCACACCTCCGCATCTTAGTCATTGATCCTCCTATAGTTAGCCACACACATTCAACATCGGCTGCTCCAGCAAGACCTCGGGGGGTCGAGTGCGGTTGAAGATCACATGTTCATTTTTCATCCGTACAAGTACCTCATAGTCCTATTGAACTCTTAAAAGAGTGGCTTGTGTGTTGTTAGTAAAGTACAACCTAACCTCCCCAACACTAGTCACCTTCACAATGCTATGGCCAGAGATTTTTGGGCATCACCATTCTCACAAGAAGAATTGTCTACCTTGCTCTATGCCACTATCTCTCTATCAAACCAATGGCGGCCACAATTTTAGTCATATGGCTCCTGACTTTAGTGGGTGTCCAACGTTACCAGAAGACAAGTTTCTCTAGCTAACCCTTGCCATTTTCGCTACTAGGCCTATTGAATAGGTAGAAGAGAAAGAAAAAAAACTGACAAGTGGGATGTGGTATTTGATGCAAGAGATCATTTGCCTAGTGCTAGTGGCTAAGGGGACAAGTTATGATCCTCCAACACATCCTACTAATTTGATGCATGCCACTTAGTGTTTCTTCATCTTTTGTTATTTTGTGTTTTGGTTTCTTTTCCCAAGGTTTAATATGTTTTTTCTAGTTGAAAAGTATGGAAAATTCTCAATAACTTATAATTACCTCTATTTAAGTACTTTTAATTACATGTTTGATGCTTTAATATATTTGGTGATTTCTCTCAACCATTTAGGTCGATGTGATATCTTCTTGAACAGGGTATGATTTCATCTATCCATATTTTATATAATAAAGATAAAAATATGTATAAAAATTTACAATCAAAAGATGCCCAATTGATATTCATGGCCCAAAACGAAAAAATATCAAAACATATTAAAAATGGGGAAAAAAACTTTAAAAAACAATGAAGACACAATAATTTCAAATTACCAAAAATTTAAACACACATACCAATATAACCAAAAGAAAAAAAAAAAAAATATTAAAAATATTTAAATAAATATGAATATATGTATCTTAGTTAAAATACCGTCCAAATTAATTAAATTTACCTAAAATTATTATTGATTGAAATTAAATTAGAGCCTAGATTGGAGTGGAGATGAAATAAAAGTTTCAAGACAGTTTATGTAAAACTACCAAAATAGTGGTGGAAAATATATATAATCGGAGAAATCTATAGGATTTAACTTAGTAAAGATATAAGGTTGGATTGAATAAAACAATTCGGGACATTTTATATAAACCATCAATGAATCCTTGGAAAAATATATTGGTTTGAAGGAATCTCAAGGAGTTTGTTTAGTAAAGATATAAAATAAAAGAACAAAAACCAAACTAATCAAATTTTGGAGAGACTATAATGCGTTGAAAAAGTTAAATTGCACAAACTTTTCTCACATAATATTTTTTATTTGAAAAGTGCTTTCTATTAATTATAGATAAAACATATACTTAAATCAAACAAAAACATGAGTGGAATGGAATCATACTAAGACATCACACATCAATCAAGAAAGGAGCTTCAAATGTACCTCAAAATACCATCATTCTAATCAGGATTAGCATAATTAAAGTCACTCAACATAATTCTCCATTGAAAAGTGTCCAAATAAATATATAAAAATACTTTGGGCAATGGAAATGACATGAGAAATCATTGTAGTTAGAAGTGGTGAAGGTTCATCCGGCTTGTCACTTTAAGCGCCACTACTAAAAGGATCCACTATATTCGGTATTAGTTCCTACCCATCATTATTGTTAGAATTTTTTTGTCTTCTTTTTCTCAAATTCTATGGTATATGAAATAGGAAGGGAAAACCAAGGGAATTTTCTTGTGGCAACACTACCCATCTACTAGAATGAGGAATCATATACCAAAAACAACCTCCTCTATTTTGATGGTTTTTGAGAATGCAACAAAAACACCAACAATTACGAGAGTAGAGACACCCAAAATCCCTTAACCTTGACCTTGAGAAGGCAATTATCAATGGGGAGTCAGTCGGGCGCTCAATTCACAACACACCATAAAGCATTCAAAAGAGATCAGAAATGCTCCACCTCTAGTCGAACTTTCTTAGTCCATACTTGAATCTAAAGCATGACATGTTGGAAAATAAATAACACATAAATTATGCTTTTCACACATTTCAACTCACATCGTTGAAAGTTGTGTCATACGATTATCAATGTTGTGCTTGAAATTAGACTATATAATACATAATAATATGCATTGTGTCAAAATCAAATTATATAATACATAGTTACAAATATGTCTTCTTGAAATCAAATTATACAATATATAGCTATGATTTGTCATCCTAAAATTGGACTATATAATACATAATTAAGATATGTCGTTTGATTAAGATTGACTATACAATGCATAGAGTACGTAAAAAAATTATTAAACACCTAGATAAGTATATTATGTGCCTTGATTGAGTTCTCTTGGTGGATCTCCCATATAATATGCCTATGTAATTACCCATATAGAAATATTTTTTTATTAGAACAATTCTCTATGTGACAGATAGGTTGTCACTCTTCAAATAGATTGATATGTCGACTCTCACTCTATAGATAGGTCGACACTCACTAAGTTGGTACTTGACCGAGTGATCACTAGATAGGTCAGCACTCGGGCATATATATAGATAAAGGGGTTGGCACCCCATATATCTATATGATGACTATAGTGAGAAATACATTGTCATTTCCATTTACCTATGTGATGTATAGGTTCCCAGTATATATATTGGTAAACCCCAACATATGAAACCAATAAAACAATCCTCGATAACACCCTTGTTGATCGGGATACTTCCAACAAGCGAATAACTAAAACAAAACCAAAATAAGGGTAGGAAAAAATCAAATTAGGAAGAAACCAAGAAACCCTATTTACAAGCTAATAAACCGTAAAGCAGGGCACATCCGCACTGATTTCTAAAACAACTTTGGTTGAGGAACGAACTAGCTAGAGCAAAGTTGAACAATGTAGAAGAATTATAGGGAATCGATGACAACGTCCACAAACATTTCCTCTACGATCTCCATCACCACAACAACAAATGCCAATGCCACCACCAAGACCACCGCCACGAGCACCATTATTGCCTTTAGCAATGTTACAACATTCAACGACCGAACAACAAACCCCAAATTAGTTGAAACAAAACATGGAAAACCACATATCCAAAGAGCAAACAAAATAAATAGGTACTAAACTATAGACCTAAAGGTGCTAAGGAGACCTATCTCTTTTCCCTAATTATTGATAAACCTTGAGTGATACACATATAAGGAAAACCCTAATCATAGGGTTTAACGGGAAGAGAAAGGGCACTCTGGAGCATCTCTCTTTCACCCTCTCCATCCCCGAGATATTTCTCCAACTTAATTTTCAACCTAATTATGTAGAAATCTAACTCCACAATGCATAATCACCCCAATGTGAACCTTCTTGTTGAACTTTGGAGTGAAGTTGTTTATAAGTGAATCGCATAACACATAAATTTTCACCTTGTCAAACAAACTTATATTTAAAAGTGATGAGGATTTGATATCACTTTATCATCTACGTTCACTTAAACATACCCCAAAGATATTATTTAAGGCATAGTTTTGTGTGGGACATTCAAGATGTGTGGCCTACTTCAAATAAGTCCATAAATTTCCATGTGTCTTTGTATTCTTCGACACCTTTTTGCTTATAATAATTATGTCTATCAATGTATATGTACAATCTATAAAGGATTTTTAAGGTAACCAAATGATAAAATCACGATATCAAAATGAGATTAGTGTATATATGATTTGATAGGTGTAATTTTTGTGAGATGTTAAGAATTAATGGTTATTTTTAAAGTGGTGTTTATTTAATTGTTATAAAATATATCTTTTTAAATTGTAAGAAGGTAATTGAAAAATTGTTATATTTTAGATAATATGATTGAAAAATCATATAAACCTTAACATATTTTACTTTAACTAATGTGACATGTATTTAGAAGTATGTAAAGAAAAATAAAATATTCCAATATATACCATTAACTCGTTTTTATTGAATTGGAAGTTTGCATGGGTTATGTGCACATAATTCATTTGGGAAATAATTCTGGTCTTATCTCTTATTTATTGGTACCTCTTTAAATTGGAAATTTGATGAATGACAACACCTTTTATACCGTTGTACACACCATTAGACCACAACCCATTTGATATAAATCTAATTTTCAATACAAAATAGGTTGAAAACATTGTTTTTAATTCTTAATTATATATAAAAATTGTTTATTTAATTTTTCTAATATAATTTCTTCATTTAATATTAAAACAAAGAAAAATGAGGTCTGATGGTGTGGTAGTCCCTCTTGCCATCACTTCCCAATCACATCACCTTACTAAAAGACACGTTGGATAAGGAAATAGATTCTTAATAATATTCTACTATTAGATGAATTGACATTAGTTTGATTTAAGATGCGAATAAATTATTTAATTAAAAAGAAAGAAAGATGTGAAGTAAGTAGGTGCAAATGTCGTGTCCAAAGAAAAATAAATTCATCCTAATTTTGTTTGTATTGTAATGTTTGGAACATTGAGTTGAAAGTGTGAGACATAAGTTAGTAAAGTCTAATCAAAATAACAAAGAACCAAATTTTCCATTAATAGTTTATATCAATCTATTCATGAGAAATAATTTATATAGTTGTTAAAAATTGACACTAAAATAAACAAAAATATTTACAGAAAAGTTACATTGACCCTTATATAATAAACCTTTAATTATAAAAGGTCACCTTTTGATTAAAGGGATTATAGATATTTTAAATATATTATAAAATCCTTCAATATATAAAATTATACATAAAATCTAAAATAAACACCTCAAAATTAACGAACATAAAAATGTATTACTCTACATCAAAACATCATGGAAATGTTAGCAAGAATATTAAGAAAGAAGGGTATAAAACCTTGTTTTAAAGGGTATATAAACTTATTTTAAATTAAGAAATAAGAGCATAAAAACTTGTTTTAAACCATTCAAAACTATTAGAAATAGTCTACACAAAGGTGTTGAGGATCATCGAGACATGACACTCAAGAAACATGCTTATGAAATCTCTCGTGACTTCGAATACCATACATCAAGAAAACGGGAAGATCCTTCCAAACAAGAATTAAGGAGCATACATCGATATTCAATGAGGGTAGATTAAACAATCCGTCCCACTCTTGTTGAACATGAATCTCAATCTAGACATGCTATCTAGATTGGTAAGGCCAATATTCTTACCATTGAGAGTCATTGGAAAACCAAAAGAATTGAGGAAGTAATCGAAATCGAAAAGGTCCATAGAAATTTCAAAAGAGATGAAAGTTAGAAAATAAGTCAATCCTCAGGTTACCGCTAATCAGAAACTCCCATTATCCCCTCCATAAAAAATCCACTTTATCATATGTCATTAATATATGAATTAAATTATTGCAATAAAAATGTGTATTAATTAAATGTGATACACTTGTAATTGCTTTAATTTCATTAATATAGTGGGACTTTCTTGTCTTGGCCGACTCCTTCCGGACATTTTACCCCATCACAACATCTCTTCCAATATATTTATAATATAATCTTTTTCTATTGTTACTGAAGCATTGGCTCCATCTATTCCGTGATGATGAGTTGTGTAGAGTGACTTGAAACGTTGGATCAAAAAAGACATGTAGCTACTCGCAGAAGCTTCTAACACAAATGACTTTATCATTTTTATATTTTTTTTGTGTTGATTAATTATAGATCGTTACAATCTTGTTGCACCATTGTGTCGGTTAAAACATCTAATCGTAAAACAAAATCAATTCCAAACTCCATTATATATTTAAGATATTACAATTTTCAATCACCTTCTCTAAACAAAAAAATTCTATCTTATAATAATAAAGTAAATGTCGAATTTACAAGACAATTCTCATCTTGAAAAGATAGTGAATTGTCTTTTATCTTCATCGAAAATTGTCTGATCGCTCAAATAAGACATTTCTCATCTGAAACTAAAAGACAATACAACATCTCTTCCAAGATTAATAATAATAGAGGATAACTATCATCACAAAAAAATAAATTAAAACAATCGGAAAAAAATTAAAATATAGGTTTGAGGCTTGATAAGATTTGGGGTTTAAGGCTTCGAAGGGGCAACACAATGGATAAGATTTGATGTTGAAAGCAACACATCATTGTTGTTGAAGGAATATATACACTGGTTTTTAATTAATTATTTATATGTATAATAAGAATAACGTGATCACAAGTGCACTAATTCGTTTAACTATGGGCCATCGAGGACAATGATTGATTTTTATTTTCTTAATGAAATAAAACTTCAATGATTTGTTTTTGGTTTACAAGGAATATTAAGGATGATTATCGGAGGACACATTTGACTATAATATATACTCCTCAATCTCATCCGATTATTAATCTCATTAATATATATTTGTGATATTTTAAATATCATTAATATATACTCGTGTAAAGTCAAATTTATGGTTTTTAAAATCATGATATATACTAGGTGTATAATATGATTTAAAATCAGAAATATAATAATAGATTTATAGATTCCAGAATTATGTATTGTTTAATTATATTAGAGATATTTAAATTCATTAGAATATATTCATTTAAATATGGGCAAGATAAAATGACAATGATTTGTAAGTGTATGAATATGTTGTGTAAATTGTCGTTGAGTTGCTCATAAAATTTAGGGGTCTAAGTCCGAGAACAAGACAAAATTGACTATGTTGGATGAATTCATCGGTATTTCTATTCTTGGTGGTCGATTTTAATTTTCATCCTCTCGTTAATTTGATCTAAATTTTGACTTTTGCGCAATATTTGCCTATGTCTTATGATCAATATTATGTATTCGGATGTTTGCAATCTCACTTTTATAACTGAGTAGGGATTCTTCTTTGTTGAAACTCTAAATTCATCATTTTCTTTGAAGACCCGAAAAAGAGGTTAGTTCACAATGGTCAAGCTTCCTTGACCCCCGCTAAGTTGAGAGCCGCCTACATAATAGTACTTTGAAGAGGCCTCAATTGATGTAGTTCTCCCTCCTAGCAAGTGTGTGAGAACATGTGATAGTCAATGCAATTCTATAAGTCAATCCCTAAAATCCAATGGCACAAGGTGTAATGGATGCAATATGAATGCCTCATCTTTGCAAATAAGAGTAATCAATTGTGTCTTGAATGTGCAAGAGATTTTTGATGTTGGCAAGTGTATTGATCTTGTAAGGAGTCCCTCCATTTACAATGGTCTTAAGTGAAGATTTTCTATAGCGATCAATCTTGGAAAGTGGAACCCTTTGGTATGCAACCTACTCAAATTCAAAATCAAAAAGCCTAAAAGATCAAACCAATTTTTTTCTTTTGATAAGTTTTGTAGTGTCCCCTAGTTGCAAGTTGCTCTCATGCTCATATCAGGTTCCCACTGCATTAGTGAGCTATTGCAAGCTTGTGTTGATGTGTTTTGATGAGTGTTGCCCTTGGTTGGTAGTTGAATGGTGATGATGGGTGTGGTAGTGGTGTGTGCTTGTATTTGAATGTTGCCCATTTGACTGCAAAAAACCCATCCCTAATTACGAGATTCAATCAAAATCATGATATCTTAGTGTTATGATAGATTTAGATTTTGTTAGGTGGTGTGGAAGATTGACGGGAAATATTTATTTGGATGCCATTTACATTAGCTATGTGTGCGATTATAAATTTCTACTTTGACTCGTGTCTCATTGATGAAGGCATTGTTTGAACATCAGTAGAGAAACACCAACTAGTGTGTGCCCTTGGGTGTACATTTATGTGTTAATTCACCGAGTTTAAATCTTCATTGAGAGAGTTGACATAAAGTCTAACCTTGATCGAATGTCAATGGGTAATGGCATGTTGACACCAAGTAAGTGTGAACCTTTGCTTGAGCATAACCATAGAGAGTTAGAGGTTTGTAAGTGCCTTGCCTAACACCCCGCTTGGTATTTTGGTGGTCTTTGGACTCCACTTGTGGGGTTATAGTTGGGTTTAATGAAAAATAACTCTTTTTTGTGGGTATAAATGGACACTCAGTAAATTCTAATTAGCATTTGTTCATTATTAGCTATATAATTGATTAGTAGTAAATTAATTGTTATTAGACTTAAAATTCCATTTCCATTCAAGTGTTGGTTAATATATACTTGTGTAAAGTCAAAGTTATGGTTTTTTAAAATCATGATATATACTAGGTGTATAATATGATTTAAAATTAGAAATATAATAATAGATTTATAGATTCTAGAATTATGCATTGTTTAATTATATTGGATATTTAAATTCATTAGAATGCATTCATTTAAATATGGGCAAAGATAAAATGATAATGATTTGGAGTGTATAAATATGTTGTGTAAAGTGACGTTGAGTTTCTCATAAAATCTAGGGGATTGAAATTGAGAACAAAACAAAATTGGCTATGTTGGATGAATTCATCGGGTATTTTTAATCTTGATGGTTGATTTCATCCTTTGCTAGTTTGATCTAAAATTTGACTTTTGCACAATATTTTCCTATCTTAGGATCAACATTATGTATTTAGATGTTTGCGATCTCATTTTTGTAACATATTAGGGATTATTCTTTATCAAAACTTTAAATTTTTCATTTTCTTTGAAAACATGAAAAAGAGGTTAGTTCGCAATGGTCAAGCTTCCTCAACCTCCTACTAAGTTGGGAGTTGCCTACATAGAAGTACTTTGAAGAGGCTTCAAATTGATGTAGTTCTCCCTCCTAGCAGGTGTGTGAGAACATGTGATAGTCAATGCAATTCTACAAGTCAATCCCTAAAATCCAATGGCACAAGGTGTTATGGATGCAATATGAATGCCCCATCTTTGCAAATAAGAGTAATCAATTGTGTACTTGAATGTGCAATATATCTTTTGATGTTGGCAAGTGTATTGATCTTGTAAGGAGTCCCTCCATTTACAATGGTCTTAAGCGAAGTGTTTCTATAGTGATCAATCTTGGAAAATGGAACCCTTTGGTACACAACCTACTCAAATTCAAAATCAAAAGGCGTAAAATACCGAACCAATTTTTTTCCTTTTGATAAGTTTTGTAGTGCCCCCAGTTTGTGAGTCGCTCTCATGCTCATAGCAAGTTCCCACTTTGCATTAGTGAGCTATTGCAAGCTTGTGTTGATCTGTTTTGATGAGTGTTGTCCTTGGTTGGTAGTTGAATGGTGATGATGGGTGTGGCGGTGGTGTGTTCTCGTATTTTCATGTTGCCCATTTGACCGTGAAAACCCATCCTCATTATGAGATTCAATCAAAATCATAATATCTTATTGTTATGATAGATTTAGATTTTGTTTGGTGGTGTGGAAGATTGATGGGAAATCTTTATTTGGATGCCATTTGCATTAGCTATGAGTGTAGTTATAGGCTTTTGCTTTTGACACGTGTCTCATTGATTAAGGTATTGTTTGAACATTGCGGAGAAATGCCAACTAGTGTGTGAGCTTGGGTGTACATTTATGTGTCAATTCACCGAGTTTAAATCTTCATTGAAAGAGTTGACATAAAATCTAACCTTCATCTAATGTCAATGGGTAATGACATGTTGACACCAAGTAAGTGTGAACCTTTGCTCGAGCGTAACCGTAGAGAGTTAGAGGTTTGTAAGTGCCTTTCCTAGCACCCCGCTTAGTATTTTGGTGTTAGACTCCACTTGTGGGGGTTATTGTTGGGTTTAATGCAAAATAACTATTTTAATGTGGGTATAAATAGACACTTTGTAAATTCTAATTAGCATATGTTTATTATTAGTTATATAATTGATTAGTAGTAAATTAATTGTTATTAGACTTAAAATTCCATTTAAGTGCCGGTTGATTTTTGAGTAAAATACTATTGAATAAATTTTTGTCCCTCTAGATTTATGAACCTAATTGAGATCAAAACAAATTAGAGTTTATTTGAAGTCCATTAGGTTATTTCCTTGGTTGTTTGTGGTTTGTTCATACATTATCTTGGCTCAAAAGAAGCATGAGGATGCTTGGTGGGTGAGCGGCTGCCATGGCCGTGCCATCCAAACCAATGAAGTAGTTGTAGAAGACATGGGCATCCTACAACTGGATTACTCTCAGCCTGTGTTACGTTAGAAGCATGAAACATGCTTTATTTTTGTTACGTGTTAGCTACTTGTGGGTTGGCAAAATTGTGTGCAAGTGTACAAGGATACATAAGGCATACAAACTGTTTGACTTAATCTTTCAACAAAATGCAACCTCATAGGAGTGTACCAGTCGCCTCACACGGATGTTTCAATGGATGTGAACAAATGGGTTTTTAAAAAGGTCCAGGAATCTAAAATGGGTTTTTAAAAAAGGTCAAGGAAAGTGTCGTTAGTAGGTGTAAATCTAAATTCTATAACTTTCATTTACATCCACTCTTGCGTTATAATGGGAATTCAGAGGATGAGGTGGTTGTTAGTTATTGGTGGTAGGGAGAGGGGAAGAAGCATCCAAGATCAACTTGGGTTTTTCAGGCATGGGTTCCTTTCCTCTCTCTGCTTCATCATCGTACATTGTTTTCATTCCTTAAATTGTTCTTATGAAGTTTACTTTATTTGGATGAATGCATAAAAATATATTAATTGTAAGCAATGATGAAACACGTATTGGCCAATAGTGATCATTCTCCAAATTATTTGTTTCATCATATTATATTATGAACTATTAATATATTTTTATGCAAAACAAAATACGCTAATGTTAAATTTAGACCTTAGTCTTGTAGTCATGTGGATGGGTATTGAATTATAGTAAATTTCAACCACTTTAAAAGAGATCTTTAGAGCTATAGATTCATCGTGAAATCGATGTATATCAAACGTCTTTGACCTTCACCTTCCTAGTTCTTTTCAACTCGACCATGTTCCATGAGGTTGTGAGATGACTGTTTAACCATTAAACAACACTCGCACCTTTGTTTGGAATTTATTTGGTGTGCTTTTTTAAGCACATAGAAGAACTAGACTTAGGAGATGTGCGTTCATGTATTGTGAAAGTGACTTGGAATCACCTTGGTTTTAATGTTTGTGGACGAGAGAATTATTATTTACCACCTCAAATATCTTCCTTTTTGTGTTAAGAATTGTGAGCCATAATTTGTTTCACCTTAGCTTATCAAGAAGTACTTGTTCTACACTAGTTTTAGGGCCGATTAAAACTACAAGGTGCTAGTGTAAACTGTTGATTTTTGATAATTTCCTCTGGAATGGTACCTCTAAAATGAGTACCAAAAGTTGGATTCTAGCCCCTATAATTTCCTTGCATTCTCCCCATATATGAGAATGGCTTGGAATTGAATTGATTTTTATTAGTTTCTTAATGACCCTTTTTACGAGGCCATTCTATGGCCATTTGAGCTACTTTGAGCTATAGTGTAAATTACTCAAACTACGTTGTTTTTCTCCAGGGGAACACCTCTAAAATCGACAACGTTTATCAAAATTTACCAACATCAAACCCTTGGTGATATCTTCATATGGGACAAGAGATTAGAAGTGACCTCTTCCTATTTCATATACGTTTTGACCTTTTCAAAGGCCATTATGTGGCTAGTTTAACAATGTTCAACTATATTGTGGTTGTGTCCTTGACCCAATTCTCAACAAACCTTATAAAGTAGGATAATATGTTGTGTTGGAATGATTTTTACACTTTATTATCTTTTTTAGAACTTGAGAATTGTGTGAACATGAAAAATAGTCTATCACTCTCTCCCCTATTCTCTCTCTAGAAATATTGAATATAAAGGAAATACAAAATTGTATGAAGATTACGATTTCTCTCTATAACTCTAAAATAGAGTGGAAAGGAGACATTGTACAAAGTTGATGATTTCTCTCTCTCTCCTTATTATCCCTCTAGAACTCTAAAATATAACGGAAATGTGACATTTTGAAAATGATGATTTCTCTCTCTTCCTATTCTCTCTAGAACTTTGAAATATAATGGAAATTCAATATTGTGTGATGATAACGATTCTCTCTAGAAATTGAAGACAAAGGAAATGAGAAATTATGTTTGAGCATAATTAAACTTTATTTCTCTCTTTATATCCACTTTATATGAATATGTAGAATGCCTACAAATATTTAGGGATGGACAAATTTGTAATATATGATTTCATAGATAGTAGGGTAAGGGTGAATCATGTCAACTTTGTGTTGACCTATGTTTTTGATAGAATGCAGTACTATGCAGAAACGCGATATGATTGGGATCATTCAATTCTTGTTTTTCCATTCAATGGTAAATTCTACCTTTCATTTTGAAAGAGAAATTGTATTGTTATTATTATAAAATGAGTAGTGCTACCCTTAGTATTATTGATAAGAAAATGAGTTATTTATGTCATGCATTTACTAGAGTGTGTTGTATCTAGTTAATTTATCTATTTTCATAGTAGTTTTTAATTGTAATTAGTAAATGGTGAATATTCTTATTCAATTATATGATACATGCCAAAACATCAAGTTGTAATCTAATTGAACTTGCTTATTTAAAACTCAACTTGAAATGTTTTCCCTTGAATAAAAATGTCTATAATCCAAGTTATAAACCTTTCATGAACCAAATTACTCTTGACTTGTGTAAAGGTTAGTTTGATGTTTTCTCAAGACAACATCAAAGGAGGAACCCATCTCTTATTGAACTTATTATTTTAGTTAGTCTAAGTAACTAATGTGTAGGTCACACTTCAAATTTTAGGTAGATTTATAATAAGTTGGCCACATGTATGTGACCATCCAATGGTGTATCTCTTATGAGCCCTTATTTGGGTAACATTCCTCTAAGAACTCTTTGGTAAGATTAGTTAGTTCATTTTTTTAACAACCCAAATACTTGGTAATCATTACTATTGTAGTAGCTATAATATGGAGAGAACACATGTAGTGTAATGAATGGAAGCTAAAACCTTTTGTTTCTAGAATAGCATCCTAACCTATATCATCATGATAATCCTTATGGTTGTCTTTGTAATAGATTAATAAAACCTTGAATCACAAGAAGGATTAATATTGTTGTACACACTTTGTATATCATATTATATGTGTACGATGAAACTAGATCTCACCACAATGACTCCTTCATCCTAACTTAGCTTATTTACAAGAGATATTATCACTTTATCCCATGATTTACCATGTGAGGGGGCCATATCTAGGTGACTCTCCACTATTATCTAATCCTGTCAAACCTCAAACTTGGGATTTTTCTCTTTTGTAAACTATTTGTAACTTGACATGCTTTGAAAATTATACTTTAAATGTATAATTGGGAAGGCCTCCTTATGAGGAGTGTGTGCATGAAACATTTAATATTTCTTAAAGTGAAAAAAGAAAATAAGTAAAAAATTGTCCCCTAGCTATGTAAGATAATTAGATTCTTGAGTGGCTAGTGTCATTATGATTGTTAAAAGTGTAATATTCTGAAAGAAAACTAAACCATTCACTATCATGTATAAGTAAGGTTAAGGAAGGATGAATATGTGTGATCCACACCCCAAATAAGGAGTTTTACAAGAGGACTAAAAGGAAATATTATAACCAACATGGTAATTTTTATGATTTGATTCATATTAATGTGGATTACGAAGTCAAAAAAATTAGAAGTTGTTGTGCATTAAGTTTTAATAAGGTTTTATAAATTATTACCCTAGTTTTAGGTGTGTTTTTAGGTCTTAAAATTTGGCCATGAAATTTTCTATCGAGCTAGGTTTAAGCTTTGGAACCTCTGGGATAAACTCATAAGGGGTCAAATGTATGTGATTGTATGGGTGTAGCATGAGTGCCATGTTGAATGTTTTCATTGTGTCATTCGAGCTTTAATTTATGTTGGACTAGGTATGTTGCTTGTTGACCCATAATTTTGGCTATATTGGTGAGTGGTGTGCACAAGGCAACATTACTAAAGAATATCATGCAAGAAATTTTGGGATATCACATAAGATAAATTGAATGATGTGCATATAAAAGGATGAACAAGATGGAAGTAGAGAAAAAAATGCCATGTGGAGAGCACATAGAGGGAGTTAAGTTGGTAGAAGGAAAAAAAAGGGTAGAAGAAGACAAAAAAAGGGGTGAAAACTAAGAAAGGAGTATGGTGGAATGTGGTAGGAGGAACGTTACACAAAAGCGTTGATATATATCGACATGTTAGCCCAAATAATATAAATTGGGGTCTCATGCTTTCTGTTGAATCAAATATAGTGTTAGGAACCGCTCATGCATTGAATATGCCCCCCTATGAAAGATTTAGGGAAGACCAACCACCCTTAGTAATGGAGAGAAACCACTTAAGGTACGAAAATACTTTGGTTGGGAGGAAATTGCAAAGGATTACAATACACATGAAGAAAAAGAGGTGGTTGAAGGAGGAGCGTACACAAAAGGGCCACTCAAGAAAAGCAAGAAGAGGAAGGGGTAAGTGCACGAAGTTGGTGGACAATTCCGTGGACATAAAAACCTGAAATAAAGGAACGCGATTGCAGGTTTTAAAACTGCATTGTGGTTCTAAAACCGCGATGATACGGTTCTGAATTCTAGGTTCGGTAATTACCAAACCTAAAACCACGATCGTGGTTTAGAACCGCGAGCACAGTTATAAACCGCGATCGCGGAACTCTGAGACAAAATTTAACAGTCCCGCGACTCGTTATTTTCCTCATTTTTCATTTCGAACCGCGACTTTTCCTAAACGTTTTTCACTCGCGCTTTCAATACCATCTCAAAATTGCTCATCGGACTTATGGATAGCGATATATTCAACCATGTTGCCAAGACGAGGAGGTAAGTCCCCGATTGTAATTATTTTTTTGCATTTTAGGTTTTTTTTTGCATTTTCATGGGTTTTTTGAAATGTTTGTTTATGTATAAATTTTCTTGTTTTATTAGTTGGTCGGAAAGCTCGAAATCGTGCAAACCATCAAAACATTCCTCAAAACCCACCGAACATTCCTCAAAACCCTCCTCCAAACATAGATCCGCCTCCTGTGGCTCCTTCATCCCCACCGAGCCAGCGAGGAATGCAAGATAATATCATTGGAAGAATCCAAGAAAATAAAATTTCCATTGAGAATCTAATTCAAAATATAAGACAAAATCATCTTTAAAATCCATCCCGCATGACTTTAGCCAATACATTGCAAACATTGATTGGCGAAGTCGAGTCTATGACCAACCAAATACATAGATGAAACACCTTTAGAAGTGATCAGAGGCGGTGGTATGCGGATAAACTATCCCATGCGTAAAATCAAAGACAAAAAAATTGGAAAAGACCTCATTTGTGCATTATTTACCAACCCTAGAACCAATGCCCCCCTGCAGTTACTTGCAAACGGTTCCCAATCCATTGGTGCCATGATGATAGAATCAAAAACAATTTTTGGGACCGATGGTGGATGGTTTTTGATTATCCACCATGCAACAACAATGAGGTTCCTCTTTATTTTTGAAGAAATTATATTGTGAGTTCGTGCTCAATGAGGTCCCGAATTATTTTGACTTTTCTAACTTTTTTGGTCGAGGAGGTGGCTTTGCACAGAGCAAACTCACGGTGCACGCGTAGGTCAGCCTAGGATCCCCCATGCCCCAAAACCCCCACTACCTTCAGTTATCCCTCCTACAGTGAAGGAGGTTGTGGAGATTGATACATTGCATGCATTGAGGGAGCTCACTGACACTCTCACCCAACATAGCACCCAGATTGCATCTAGTGATGTTGTTGGAGGCACCATTTCTAGTGCACCACACCACTGTGGATCATGTGGTGCCGTATGCACTGTAGGCGAGACATCATTTTGGTTCACGGGATTTCTTTTCTATATATGAGATCTTTGGGAGTGTTTTGGAACTGGAGCCACTGATATTGGTCTTTCACAGGTAAATTTTAAATAAATTTAAATAATATATATACAATAGTTTAATTCACATGTTTGAGATATATATATATATATATATATATATATATATATATATATATGATTGTGATTGTACGTCATGTACATACATGTAAAAACTAATTTTTATTTTATTTTAAATAGCAAGAGTGGTGAAGGAAACATCCAGGTGTCGACATGCTAGCTTCTCTGCTGTGGTGGCGTGTTTCAAACGTAAGTTTCAAGTTGTACAAACTTACATTTTTAATAAATCATTTAATTGCACTAGATTATTATTATAATTTGTTTCACGTGTATGTTGTACATGTATTAATATTTTTCTCTTTTATACACAGGGCACGGAGCGTCATCATCTCGCTCAGGGAACTAAGGCTACTTTGCGCCTCACATGATTTTTACGCAGGTTAGTAAATCTCTTTACACTTTGTTTCTAATTACTGGTAGTTCACGCACGGATTGCATGCTTTGGACCTCTGTACATGAGTTTCACTTTCTTATACTCAACCTATATATTATTTAGTAGGAAATGCCAATTCATTTGATATAACTAGCCATGTATGTAATCATATATTGGTTTTACATGTCTTGAAAGTACCACCTGGGGTAAGATTGTATAGTAGGGACGGGAATGAATGTATAATTTCCCTCCTTTGTATAGTTTTTTTACCTTCTTAAAATCTCAACATGTGGAATGAATGCTTGTAAATGTTTCATGTACCTATATATAGATCTAGTGTTTCCTTGATGAACGTGAAAAGATATGTTTAGAGTGTAGGGACCTTTGAGTTCCTTTACTATTATTTTTTTCAATAGGTTTCGATAGGAGTGCTAAGCTCTTAAGTAGATTTTAATATTGATTTGTACATGTTTTTTGTATAGCTTATGACTACTAGAGAGACTCCTCCATAAATGCAGGTGTGGAGGGAGAGGCATTGTAGATCTTGCCATAAAGCATGTCTGTAGATCCACTAAGCCGAGGTACACAATTTTTAAATTTGTTAAATTTTGGAGACCATTATTTTTATTAAACTTAAATCTACAATATCAAATTTTGTAGGTATATATGTGAAATATTTAATTTGAAAATTAATTATTTGTATGTAGCTTACCCTCGTGAGTCTATTGTTGTCCCTGCGATGCGTCAACAACAAATTGATAGGGATCATGACATTGCGGTAAGATTTCACATGCATTTTAACTAAATTGTACAAGTTTCTAAATTTTGAATGTATTTTAAAATTTTAGGTGTTAAAAACTTGTTGTTTGCGGGCATGCTTAGAGACACCTAGGACCACACGGATGAAATCCGTGGTGGCATCTCCCTCCACTACATCCCCAGGTCGTGGACATGTTACTTCTAGCATGGCGAAGAGAGGGAAGATGTTTCATGAGTAGATTTATAGTCCACATGGATGTACATATGTGGTCATGAGTAGATTCATAGTCCATTATACTATATATAGCCTTTTGCGACCGCATGTGGTCCCATATGTACATTATGACACGTGCTTAGTTTGAGATGTATACATACATTATGAACTTATGTACATATATATTTTCATAGACGTGCGCGTCTGGAGCACACTTTGTATTATATATATATATATATATATATATATCCATGTGTGTTGGTTAAATCATATTTATTTTGGTTATTTTGGCGATTCCTCCATATATGGAACTCCTATGGATATCTCTGCTACGGTTTTGTTTCCGAGGCTATAAATTTGAACTATTTCAGGTCTTTTAAATCTTGAGGTGGATTTAGTGTATTACTTCTAGTTATATATTTTCTAGTATCTTTCTGATTATTATTTGTGGTATATTTCACCATGGGCATTTTGAATTTTTATTTTTCAAACTAAAACAATATTGTTAGCTCTATTATGACTTAAGTATTAGTAACTAAAGCTTATATTTAATGGAATTCATCAATTTATCATCCTGTTGTATTTGGAAAAGTGTGCTTGAAACTCTGGTGTATTTGACTGTACATCTTGATAATATTACAGGTATACCCAAAATTGGGTCTGCATTGTTTGTAACTTTTGTGTACATATGAGTTAATCCTTGAAAATTGGGTCTGCATTGCTTGTACTATGTTAGATGTGCATTACTGAAACATGCCATTATATAGTTGCAATCTTCTTAGACTTCTGGATATGAAACTAATACCATGAAACTACATTCTTTCAATTGCTCTACAACCTAGAAGTTATTTTCAAATGTATTTGTACATTTGTTTTAGCTGATTGCTTCATGTATTTTGAGTTCCAAAACTGTGAAGACTGTAAGTACCTTCCAACATGGGCATTGTTGTATTTGCCTATGCATCATGGATATTGAACTTGGCAGTTGAAGATGGTAGTTGATCATTTTGATTACGCTCATAGTATCTACATTAGATTCAAGCATGATATGAGAGATTAAATATCATGTTAATAAACCATGAATGAAGCATTATCATACCTTTTTAGGATCTAAGACATCACATTTCATCTTATAGGCATGCAAAACAAGCAATTTTCACCTTCAACCCTGTTTTAGGTTTCAAGAATCAATTGTAACTGAGCATTATCTAAACCATCCACATCATTTACATGTCAACAATTTCAAATATGAGCATACAAATTGCCATACCTTCATTCTTTTCCAATACTATCTTTTATAGGCATAGGTCAATCATAACAATGCACTTTCAAACTGTCTCAAGAACACAAGTCCCTAAATAGAATTCTTAGTGTATTTAATACAAATTTTTATACCTTCCCAAGCTTCATACAACACTTAAATGAGTAAACTATTACCCCCTAGACTTATAGAAACTATCTCAAGTAGACAAGCTCAATTTCAAGCATCTTACCTTGGATCCGTGGCCATAAATCACCTTAGAAACTTTTTGAAGGTCAGGTAAATAACTTTATCAATTTTTAACAGTCATATTTGACTAAAATATAACAAATTTTGTCCTTAACATACCTGAACATGTGAAACCATACATTGCAAGTCTTAAGAACATCATTTTCACTAACGAGAAGCATACTCCCAAGCTCCCCTTGTCATGAAGAGCTTATACACACCTATAGGAGCAACATTTTGACCTGAATAATCAACATGCTCTTCCTTCTTACATGTCATGCACATGTAGATGAATTTTCTTCACTACCACATACTTTATTCTACACTTTATCATCCTCATTTTACTTTCATCTTATTTATCTTCTTGATTTTCACATGCTCTGTCTTCCTTGATCCCAATCTAGTATATTTGAAGCTTTACAATATTATATCCTTCTTACTGATTTTGATAACTTCCCTTGTTCCCATCCTTGATTACCATTATACTAACATTCCATATAAAGACACACTCTCACATACTTTTACAATGGACTTACAAGACATCAACTTATCATAAGGACTACTATGTAGATTTGAGTCATTTTAACAGACTTCAAGGTTTATATATAACTTCTTTGGAGAAGGAGGTAGGTTTTAGAGATCATACCATTGTTCCTAACCATCATATATTATGATACTAAGGATTCACATTGCAATACCTCTAAAGCATGGAAACATTAATCTTACTTAACCCTTCATACTTTTGTCTTCATCTCCAAGTATAGAAATGGACTCATACCATAAAAAATTGGTGATTATTTATTTCAACCTACTCTTGATTTTAAGTCTTGATTCTCAGTGCTCCATTATACCATTTTCCTATTAACGGTGGGTCATGGCACCCAACGGATCGCCGGCATGTCAGGTGGCCGAGGTGAACGCTAGAGAGGAGGCGGTGTCTCGGTGCGTGAAACAGTGCGTTGCTTAGGGCTGCTTCGTTCGGGCGCGAGTCCCTTAAGAGCCACGAGACCAAAATATCGTTCAACTTCGACGGGTGACTACTTAGACTCCGTGGCACCTAGAGATGCCTTGTCGATCGACACCTCGGCGTAGGGACCCTCTACAATATCCTCTCTCGGTTTTCCTTCTCATTTCGAAGTGCTCTCATTGTCCTCTTGTTTATGGCAAACGCGTGAAATAGTGCAGTTGGAGCTAGTGTAAGGTTGTCAAACGCTATATTTTACAAATGGTGGGTCATGGCACCCGAGCATTACTCTGTTGGGCATGTTTAGGTGGCAGTGCACGCTAGAGGAGGTGGTGTTTGGTCTTGCGCAAACGTCGTTGCTTTCGGGCTACTTCGTTGGGCGCAGTCCCTTAAAAGCCACCGAGACCAAAATATCGTTCAACTTCGACGGGTGACTACTCGGACTCTGTGGCACCTAGAGAGGCCTCGTTTGATCTAAAACCTCGGCGTAGGGACCCTCTACAATATTCTCTCTCGGTTTTTTCCTTCTCATTTCAGTGCTCTCGCTATCCTATTGTTTGCAAACGCGAAATAGTGCAGTTGGAGCCAATGTAAGGTTGTCAAATGCTATATTTTACAAACGGTGGGTCATGGCACCAAGCGGATTGCTTGGCACATCCGGTGGCCGGTGAATGCTAGAGGAGGTGGTGTTTCGGTGCATGAAACGGTCGTTGCTTTCGGCTACTTCGTTCGGGCGTAGTCCCTTAAGAGCCCTGAGACCAAAATATCATTCAACTTCGACGGGTGACTACTCGGACTCCATGGCACCTAGAGAGGCCTCGTCTAATCCAAAACCTTAGCGTAGGGACCCTCTACAATAGCCTCTCTCGATTTTTTCCTTCTCATTTCGGTGCTCTCGCTATCCTATTGTTTGCAAACGCGTGAAATAGTGCAGTTGGAGCTAGTGTAAGGTTGTCAAATGCTATATTTTACAAATGGTGGGTCATGGCACCAAATGGATCATGTCTTGACACGTCCGTCAGTGGCCAGGTGAATGCTAGAGGAGGTGGTGTTTCGGTGCATGAAACGGTCGTTGCTTTCGGGCTACTTCGTTCGGGCGTAGTCCCTTAAGAGCCTTGAGACCAAAATATCGTTCAACTTCAACGGGTGACTACTCGGACTCCGTGGAACATAGAGAGGCCTCATCGATCCGACACCTTGGCGTATGGACCCTCTACAATAGCCTCTATCGGTTTTTTCCTTTTCATTTCGGTACTCTCACTATCCTACTGTTTGCAAACGCGTGAAATAGTGCAGTTGGAGCCAGTGTAAGGTTGTCAAACGCTATATTTTGCAAACGGTGGGTCGTGGCACCAAGCAGAACTACGCCAAAGACATCCGGTGGCAGGGTGTAAACGCTAGAAGAGGTGGTGTTTTGGTGCGCGAAATGGTCGTTGCTTTGGGCTACTTCGTTGAGCGGGCGCGATCTCTTAAGAGCCATGAGACCAAAATATCGTTCAACTTCGACGGGTGACTACTCGGACTCCATGGCACCTAGAGAGGCCTCGTCTAATCTGACACCTCGGCGTAGGGACCCTCTACAATAGCCTCTCTCGGTTTTTTCCTTCTCATTTCGGTGCTCTCGCTGTCCTACTGTTTGCAAACGCACAAAATAGTGCAGTTGGAGCCAGTGTAAGGTTGTCAAACGCTATATTTTACAAATGGTGGGTCGTGGCACCGAACGGAATACGCCGACACGTCTGGGTGGCCAGGTGAACGCTAGAGGAGGTGGTGTTTTGGTGCGTGAAACGGTCGTTGCTTTCGGGCTACTTCGTTTGAGCGTAGTCCCTTAAGAGCCCTGAGACCAAAATATCGTTCAACTTCGATGGGTGACTACTCGGACTCCGTGGCACCTAGAGAGGCCTCGTCTGATCCAACACCTCGGTGTAGGGACCCTCTACAATAGTCTCTCTTGGTTTTTTCCTTCTCATTTCGGTGCTCTCGCTGTCCTACTTTGTTTGCAAACGCGTAAAATAGTGCAGTTAGAGCCAGTGTAAGGTTGTCAAACACTATATTTTGCAAACAGTGGGTCGTGGCACCAAACGGACTGCACCGACACGTCCGGTGGCCAGGTGAACACTAGAGGAGGTGGTGTTTCGGTGCGTGAAAAGGTCGTTGCTTCCAGGCTACTTCGTTCGGGCGTAGTCCCTTAAGAGCCCTAAGACCAAAATATCGTTCAACTTCGATGGGTGACTACTCGGACTCCGTGGCACCTAGAGAGGCCTCGTTTGATCCGACACCTTAGTGTAAGGACCCTCTACAATAGCCTCTCTCGGTTTTTTCGTTCTCATATCGGTGCACACGTGTAAGTATGGTCTTGTAAACACTTAGGGAGGAGTCGTTTTCAAAATTTACAACATTTTCAAAATTTACAACTTTTTCAAACAATGAAAGCTTCTCTTAGCTTCGAGAATTTAAAATTCTCTACTAACAGTGCCAACCACGTGAAGGTGGAAGCTTTTATGGCACCACTAACCTAAACATAAAAGTGTTAGTCAAAGAAATTTAAGTTTCAAATCAAAACCATATATACTATAGATCTAGATATAATGTACGTGCAAAATACACAAATTTAAAATAAAATATATATTCAAACTTAAATCTAGATCTTTAAGTTCTAAAAAATTTATATATATATAAATTGAAAAGAAATTATATATATACCAGACATGCTCGCATTGTAAATTCATTCCAATGAACCATCAGGATCGGATCTACTCTAAATAGCAGACAAGATTGCTTCATGATCTGACTCTCGAACCTTCCAAAGAATCTTGTTATTAGGCCTTCCTCGATATCTATACAACTGAATATTTGTCGCTAGAACTAGATGTGAATATAAGAGTATTTTCCTGTGTGTCTCAAAGTCTTCAAACACCCAAACAGAGGAGTTTTTTAATGGATACCGTCGAAGCCAAGTTCCAGTAACTACCATTGACCCTGTAGGATACTCAATATCTTCGCCATCTATAATAGGAGAAGTCAACTTCTTTCTTTCCTCGATGCAACGACATAAGAAATAGTCTGTTCCTTCTTCATTGTCTTCTGTCGCAATTACTGCAAACACATGTCCTACAAAAAAATAACCAAGGAAAGTTGAACAACTCAAATTTAAATTACATATTAAAATTTCAATGGACATATAACTCAATTTACAAAAATTAAATAAATAACCATATTTATACCTTGTCGCACCAAAATTGAAATTTCGTCAAAGTCCTTGGATGTTGTAACTTCATCTACAGAAACAAGTCGTAATGCTTGTGGAGGTTGATAACTAGGAAGCGGAGTTAGAGGCCTACAAATCCATCCTTCCACCCATTCTTGTGAATCACACTCAGCAGTGACAAATTTGATACAAGATGCACAAAAGCATGTCAAATTTCTTGTCCATACGGCCCATGAAGTAACGTCTGAGCTACAAAATGAGTGCATATCACTGGACCCAGTGAGTGTCATACAATCCTCGTAGTTAGCAATATGTTTTTCCTCTATCGACCAAAAATATCTGCAAACTGTGGAATTTTCTTGAGAACCTTGGGCCATGTTGTCAGTACACCATTCCACTATGCTCTTTGCATCTTTTAATTTAGCACCATCTTTGTACTTCAACTCTTCTCTTGCAAGAGCTCTTTTCACACATGCCCCTGCACCGTCATGCTCTCCTTTTCCATGTCCAACCTCAGTGAAACTCCAAATATGTTGCACACCCATCTTGGCGTGCATTACGCTCATCGATAAAACATTCGTGCATTCTTAAATTGAGATGTGTAATTATCTGACCATATATAATGTTGTTTGAAGTGGATGTCCCTATCAGACAAGTTTCCATAAAATAACTAGAAACACCCTTGCAAATTCAATAGAATGAGTACGATCATCACTTATATAAAATTGGTACTCTCTTAAGATTTTTGATCATTCTCTGTCTTTGTTAGGAGAATGTAGAAATGCTATATGCACAAAAATGGCAACTTGTCTTGAGTTATAATATTGCATTGAACCTCCATTTGTGGTTGATGTATAATTCTCTGCAAAATCAACCACTTTGAAACAATAGTACCAATAGGAAATGTGTCTTTGCATAGCTTGAATTGTTCATCCAACCATCGAGCTCCATGTGTATGCCTCGTACTCATAAACAATTTCATCCTTAAATTTTCTCATAAATTGAAAAATGGGCATTTGTTCTATAACTAGCTCACACCGTTTGAATCTTTTCCATCTTTCAACCGGTATGCAATTGATTTATATTTATCAAATTCAACTAAATTATGTCCTATTGTACCTTGATTTTCTCATGGATGCAACTTTCCAATTTAGGTAATCTGCCGCATGTACTACTGACTTCCATCTAAACAATCCACACTATAAAAATTTGTCAAACTTCTTTTCACAAAATATAGTAGGAATGAAATCCCTGGATGATATTGGTGGAACTTGAACACCACATTCAGATAACATAGTTTCAGAATGAAAATTAGAATGAATACGTAAAAATTTAGCATAATGCATCGCAAATTCAACATGTTGCCTACAACAACAAGTGGTGCGAGCATGGTTGATTTTCACATAGAATGGTTTCAACATTTCAAAAAAACGTTGACTAATTTTAATTTCTAGATTCTCTTGTTCAAACTTACGAAAAAATTGAGTTTGAGTCATATCTAAGAAATGCTTTGGATGTGGTTCACGATTAGTAGAACCAACTCTCCATTTTATAACATCTCTTGTATTAGGTGAAACTCTAGTGTTATCATGCCAAAATTTAATAACAACTTCTCTTATAGCATCAAAATTATTTTTGTCCTTACGCGGTGCTCTAGCAGAAAATGCCCAAAAATCGGCATTATTGAGTGATTGAAGGATATTACATCTTTCAATTGCTTTCATTAGAGTTTTTCGATTAACTTGCAACATTCGACTTGTTTGCGTAATCAAACGTTGTTTTTTTATTGATTCACTTACAACACTAGTAGCAAGTACACGACGCACAATATTACTATCCCTAGTGCATCTCTTGACACCAACAGTGTGATATGCATCATGAAGGTTTTCAATAATTGTAGAGGTTTGACCACATATATTAGATGTTGTCAATCCTAAGGTGTTTAATGTAGGTCTCATTTTAATCAATTTCATCAAACTAACCAACAACTGACATCTTTGGGAATCATTTAAAATTTCAAAATGATTATCCCAAATTTCAATGGCTTTTCTTCTGATTTGTCGTTCAGAAAGTTTGTCAGACATTGGTTTCAAAAAAATTTCATCAATTTCAATAAAAAAATTAGGTTTCTTATGTAAAATCCTAGGAGGTGTTTTTGTCAAATTTTGCTTGTCTACAGTTTCAACATGAATTTCCTTATTCACATTTTCATCGTCTCCTTGATTTCAACATTTCTACATCATGAGTATTTAATTCTTCTTCAACATTGATAAAACACTTCTTCATCACGAGTATTTAATTCAACTTCAACATTGATGATAGAAACATTACCTAGTTCTTCATTGCTTACAATAGTTGGGATTGAAGATGAACCTCTTCTAGATTCACGAAGTTTCCGCATTCGCTCAACATTTTGAATTTTGTTGGCCTCTAATTCGTTTGGTGTTTTTTACTTAATGACTTCCTTTTTTGACTTCGTTTTTTGTCTCCCATGATGTTTTGCTTCGGTGATAAGAAAAACGTGCAGAAAAAGACAGAATTTCACAGTAATTCATACGGTAAGGTCAGAGAGTAAAAATCACATGGTAATTCGAACATTGGGATGTGTGTAAATATGATTTATAAACCGCGATCACACTTTATAAACCGCGATCGCGGTTTATAAAGCGCGCTCGCAGTCTATGTTTAAAAAACCGTGATCGCGGATCTTTCTGCCGAACCTAAGGCTCATAAAATCTTTGTTTTTCCCCAACCAAAGCTATGGAAGGTCATTATGAAGTGTAAAAGATCAAAAAACCTCAAATCTACTCTTCCAAAGACTTGAACCATGCTAAAAAACTGAAAATATTTCACAAAAATGGTGCCATCGCGTAGGGGAGACTCTTAGCTTCGTAGAAATATTGTTTTTAAAGTGAATAGAATAAGATAAATATCATTTTATAATTTTTTACTAACAATAGGTCTTTAAGACATTTTTTCCCATGAATGTTCATGTCTACGTTTAAGACTGTAACTTTTGTTTCGCTTATCAAAATATGATAAAACTTATACCATCCCAAGTGTGGACAAATTCTATACACGTTAAAAAAAAATTGATTTTGATATTTTTTGATATAGTTATGGCGGGCAAACGGAAAGCACTCCGTTTTCTAAATATTTTCAGACCACTTTCACGGAAAAAATCATAAAAAAAAATATTGCTAAAAAAATACAAAATAAAATCCATCCCAAAATAGACAACTACATCTAACGTTTCACCAAAGGAAAAAAAAATAACAAGATTTGGTCATCCAAAATGCGGGCAAACGGACTACAATCTTATAAGTTTAAAAAAAAACACTAAGTCATATAATTTTAAGTGTTTAATATAGTTAAACTTGTCTATTTTTACAAAAATTAGTATTTTAGAAACTAGATTCCGAATGCTATGATTCATATTTATATAAATTTTTCTAATTTAGGGTGCGTGTATAGCTAATAATCCCTACAAGTTGAGATTTTGTTGTTTTTTGCAATATGATGTCCACGGATGACCCTATATTTGTCCATCAACTTCCTGCACTTACCCGAAGAGAAACCAATAGGAGAGAGGGGTCCAAAAGTAGAGGGATAATAACATCAACCAATTAATCTATAAGAATATGGGCTCGATAAAGAAGATGAGGATGAAATGAGAGAAGTAGAGAGACAAAAGGGGAAGTGCGTCGCCTTTAAGTCACCATCAAAGATCCTAAAAAGGACCCCCTCCCTCAAGATACATGAAATGACACACATTATGTACCAAAAAGGAAAATATGTGAACAAATTGTTCATGTGGCATCACATGTACTAATTTGGATATTCAAGATGAACGTGAAAATAGGTGTTGTAGACACAAAATCTATGCACTTGGGTACATTTATAGGTCCTAAAGATTACTAATGTATACATGATTCCTAAGCAAGAAAACTAGTGGTTGACAACTCCTTTTGGCATTTTTGTTTCTTTATCTCTTGCACTTCACTGGCTTTACAAATATTACATATCTTCCGACACTTGATTGATTTATCTTTTGATGTCCTCAGAAACTAGAACCCAGTTAGGACAGAAGCACCCAGATACTCATGTCCCTCTCTTTCTTCTTCTTACTCTTTTGGGTCCCTTTCGCTTCTTGGACACCTTTTAGTACTTTGGGTCATCTTTTCAGTTGTCAATTATGAAATTAAAACAAGGGAATCATATATATACTTAGTTACTTCTTTCAAATAAGAGGCCAAGTACTATAAGAATTATCTTTCACCACATAATCTTGAAAAAAGGCACAAGAGCACTACAAAGTACATATCTAGCACATTTATAAAAAGGTCAAGCGTTGCATTGATCTACATACACAACATAGAAGGGGAGTTCATTATATTCCATCACACACATTCTGCATACTTGGAAAAATCTAGATCTATCCCACTATCATCGTGTAACTTTCATAAGGGAAACCCATTGCTTCATTCCACACATACGCATAAAGAGATACATGAAGTCTGAGATGTGGTGCAGTTCTCGATCATAAGTTCACTCTTTAGGTGACCGATGGGGTTAGTCTAACTCCAAATTATGCATCTTTTTTATTAGATTTGATGTGGTTTGTGGGCATGTGCAAGTAGACATCTATTTTACAGGTTATAGGTACGACTGAATACATAACATCAAAACCAAAGTGACAAAGAGAGATTAAAAATGAATCTCTTACGACCCAAAAAAGAATAGTTACCAAGCACCTAATCAAAAATAGGCACCTAGACCAGCCACTAAGACATGGGGCACTCCTTTCCTCCTACAAGTAACTCTCTCCCTTACATTCCTAGGGTTATGAACCCTCATTGAGCATGTTCAACGTTGTTTCTAGCCTATTCTAGTAGATATTCATTCTCGACCGCTCCTAGGTTGCACGAAACATCTAAATCATCCCCCTCTCTCATTTTCTTAGGGTTTTACATTGTTGAATGTTTATTTCTTGCACACTACTATACTTTATTACCTACATATCATTTATTACAATAAGTTACTCTAAGATAAGGTCTAGTTTGATGGAGGAATGAAGGGAAAAGGCCTAGAAGGAATCCACGTGCGAAGAATGGAGTGGAAATGGAATGACTTTCCATAGATCAAATGAGGTGGTATACATATAATGGAGTGAATGTGTAACTCCCATGTAAGAGAATATTCCTCCATGATGGATAAGAGGGGTTACTTTGTTACTTTCCCAAATGGGAATGTAACTATTATGACACATACTTACACATATGACATATTCCATAAGGGAATCATGTCATAACTAACATGACACCTAGACCCATGTCCGCCTAAGTGAGATGACTCACTTGGTGAGGTGGAACTACACTAAATAATAATGCGAAAAATACCACCTACACCAACATAATTCAAATTAGATTAAATCATTTGGTGTACCCATTTTCCTGAACCCTACCTTGCTTTAAGGCCTTCTTTTTATGCCCATTACCCATAGTGGTAATTTTTGTCCTCTTGAGCACAATGATATTCCTCCATGTACCCGTAAACTCTCTAAACCAATGGACGACTATGATAATCCCCTGCTTAACTCCTTCAATGTTTCTCTTGAAAAATTGAAACATCGATGATGAACAATCATACAATGAGGACACTAATGTTGATCAAGATCAACTTGACAAGCTCACTAATTTCCATTCTACTTTATGCAATCACCCCACACATATTCCACATGTCCTAAATTCTCTAATTACTACTAAAAATTCTCAAGAGGCTACCACTCTCCTATCATGAGTTCCTCCTTGATCGCCATAACATCCACCCCTCATTCCACCATTCCTATTTCTATTTCTATAACCACCATTCCTATCAATACGTACTATACACAACTTGGATTCTATTCAGAACACATGACCTAGCTTCATTATACCATGATTTACAAACCCAAATTCACCAATTACAACAAGCCTCTTCATCCTTCTCTCCATCTCTAGATTCCTCACTCCTCCTTCATAGCCCTTTTGCACCCATCATCTCCTCTTATCAATGCCTCCTAACTTCATTGCACCTAAGTTTCCTATGTTTAATAGACATAGCAATCCTCATGAACAATTTATCTCCTTTCGTGTTGCATGTCTTGACTATGTTGATGACCTTACACTGTTGGCCGATTGTTTCCTCGAAGCTTACATGACTATGTTATGTGATGGTTATATGATCTACCTATACATTTGGTAACATATTTTATAGATTTAACGAGATGCATTCATTTCCAATTGTTCTATGAATATCGACACTAAAAACTCCTATGCACAACTAGCTAAAATCAAACAAGGATCCAATGAACATCTTGTGGACCATGTCTTACAATATAAGAACAACCTTGCCAAAATGACCAATGTTCTAGCTGATTTGGAATTACAAGACCTATTCATTCAAATTCTTTTACCTCCACTCCAAGAGAGTTTAATTTTTGAGACTTATCCTTCCTTTGATCAATTATACCACACACTCAAATTTCTTGAAAACCGTTATCTATGGGAAAAGCTCAAGTATTATGATACTTCTTTCTCCTCATCTCCCAAAAATTTTCAAGATAAATCCACATTCAAACCATCTACCAAGCCTACGATGCTAAATCTACTATCAATATTCTTTCTCCACTAGCATATCTTCAATTGCAATCCATCGAGGCACTCTTTTACTACAATACCTTACACACCTCGGTTCCTATTACTTTGCATCTCATTGAAAGAAATATGATTACTCTCACTCAACCTCTCAACCTAGATCCTTCTTGACCACATGGCTGGAACTATGATGAAAATACACACTTTGTGATTACCACCATTACAATGGGAACTCTACTTGATCGATGTTTTAAGCTCAAGAATATCATTCAAGATCTCATTAACAACAACAAAATTGAGCTTCTAGAACCGTATACTTATAAACCATTAAATTATAATCAAAATCTTGAAATATTCAATGATCCCTTACACTAAGCACAAAGATCCGATTACGATTCATCTACAAATCATGCATATCACATTGTGCCTCCTCATTGATCGACATTTCTTGACTTTCTCATTGCTATTGTTGACATGCCACCACCAGTTATTAAATTATTGGATCATGACTACCACGCTACATTTTCCTATGATTATTGCGCTGCATATTGATGCTTATATAGGTGTGCATATAGTCAATAATACTATGGTCTATCTTTCTTACCTTTCCAATGCATGTTATGTGGCACTCTTACTAGCTATTAACTTTCCAACCTCTCAAATCACATTTCTAGTCCCTAATTCTTATGGACATGTTTTCCTTCCCATTATTGTTGGGTCCCTTACCATACCAACACCATTCCTCATTACATCTGAAATCAAGGGTTGTGACATGGTCTTCAATCTCCCATCTCCAAGCTACCCGGCTATCCCCTCCATGCTCCACTTATGTCTTAAGTTCATTCATAACAAGCAAGTTATCACCATCAAAGGTATTCCACCGCACACACCATTACCTCACCAACTCTCACCTCTCTTTCAACCCTAGTCATAACATCTAGGAATCATGCACCTCTCAAGGCTACGTCATCTCTCTCGTACCTAGCTCTCCCATTCACACATGGACTACATCATGTCCTTGTTATTGTCACAGGTCCATTATTCCACCCCTTTAGCCTAAGTTCCCTACCCAGAAACCCATTCTAACAAGTTTTCTCCACCTCCTTTACCACATCGGTCTACCTCACATAGACATATTTACTCTCCTACACAACAGTCCTACAACATGGTCACATATCTTCTCTTTCTTGGATAATAGATAAGGAGTCCTTGTTCTTAACTATTGTTAGATATATTTCCATCACTTGGACACTTGGAAGCATCATAATTTCTCCCCCTTCCATCACTATTTTTTTCTCTATCATCTACGCATATCTTATCTACTACACTTCAGGCTCTATGCTTCACATTACATCTTTCCTAGCATCTAATCTCAATCACATACAATACCATCATTACTCAATGATGCACTCTTGTTTTACGGTTCATACTTGATTGTTGAGGGTGAAATTCCTTAATGAACATCACTCATCACATCATGGATACTCACGCTCCGTGATTTATATCTATCTTTCTTAGAATCACCACATCTCTGTTAGGAATTAGAGAACAAATATGCGAAACAATTCCTCAAACCACAACAGTAGGGAAACTATATAGTAGAATTATACTTGTAGAAATATAACAACATAAATAAATAATGCACAAAAGAAGACAAGACAAGATTTAACGTGGTTCACCCAATGTGGGCTACGTCCATCAAGAACTTGCTCATATTTTATTATCAACAAGAGTAAAACAACTCTCACAGTCTTCTCTCAGTTATGAACTCACAACAGAAATTCCAAAGATGTTAAACCACAATTGAAACCCTATTGCTTAACCTTGATCACTCTTGATCACCTCTTGATCTCTAAGACTCAATACCTCTTGAACACTCAAGATATATTTAAGATACCCTAACACCTCTATTTATAAAATTACAATCCTTTTAAGAATCCATAAAGTGACCTAGAAGATTGAAAGTCGTGATCTTTCAACTTCCCACTTTAGAAAAAACATTCCCGACATTGATAGCATGTTAACAAAGAACGTCCACAACATCACACACACATCGCACAAGCTTGTCACAAAAAAACAACTGCAGAATGTTCCTAAAGTCTCCAAACTTAACCGTTCGAGCTCCAACGACTTCAACACTAATTCAAGAAGACCAAAAACAGGCTACACACCACAAAAATCTCCCACTTTGAGACTGTTTCCACTGAGCAAAGTTCTTAACCCTTCATTATCAACCATGAAGGCCAATAAAAGTTAAACACAACTTCAAATTCTCCTCAGTGATTGCCTTGGTCATCATATCCATAGGATTTTGACTGATATGAATCTTTTCCAGCTTCAACTTATCTTCTTCCAAAGTTATCCTGATGAAATGATATCTCAGCTGAATGTGCTTCATCCTAGAGTGGAAAGTAGAGTTCTTTGCCAAATGAATAACACTCTGACTATCACTGTGTAGTCTCCCAAATTCCTACTTATGACCCAACTCATCAAGTAACTATTGTAGCCAAATCATCTCCTTGTTTTCCTCTATGGTAGCAACATACTCAGCCTCTGTGGTTGACAAAGCCACAACCTTTTGTAACCGTGAAATCCAACTCACCGTTGTATCACCAACCGTAAATACATAACTTGTCGTGCTCCTCCTGTTGTCTAAATCTCCTACCATGTCTGAATCTACATATCCACATAATTTAGTTTCTGATCCACTGAAACACAATGCTGCTCCCATGGTCCCTCTCAAATACCGAAGGATCCACTTTACTTCTGTCAATGCTCTCTACGTGGATCACTCATAAACCTACTCACTGCTCCCACTACATGGGAAATATCAGGCCTAGTGCATACCATAGCATACATCAAGCTACGAACTACTTATGAGTACATTACCTGGACATCTGGATTATATCCTCCTCGCCTTAGGACTCGATCCTTTGATAATTTAAAGTGACCTGCCAAAGGAGTACCAATCGGTTTAGCATCGTACATACTAAACCTCTCCAAGACCTTCTTTATGTGCTCTTCTTGAGATAATACCATCTTCCTCTCCTTCCTGTTCTGAGTTATTCTCATACCAAGGATTTTTTTGCTACCCCCAAATCCTTCATAGCAAAGGAGTCACCTAATTGCTTCTTGAGTACCTTTATTTCCTGCGCATGTTCTTCCCTCGCAACAAGCATATACATGAACAAAATAATATAACGCCATCAAGAAACTTCTTGATGTACACACAATGGTCTCGAGTGACACCGGAGTAACCCTACTCCTACATAAAGCTAAAACTCAAACTTCATGTACCACTTGCCATGGAGCTTGTTTCGAGCCATACAAGCTCTTTATTCAATTTTCACACTAACCTCTCCTTCCTTTGACCTCATAACCACCGTGGCTGCTTGCATGTACAATTCCTCCTCCAACTCACCATGAAGGAATGCATTCTTCACATCCAATCGTTTCTAAGTGCATGTCTTCTATTGTAACTAAACCAAGAACAATCCTAATAGAAGTCATTTTAACAACCAGAGAAAAAATTTCATCAAAGTCTATACCTTTCTTTTGTGCAAATCCTTTGACCACCAACCGGGCCTTGTATCATTTCCTGCCTCCATCTTCCTCTTTGATTCTATACACCCACTTGTTCTAGCAATGCTCGTTTGCACTCCGGTAGCTCCACCAAATCCCAAGTCTAGTTTTCCATAAGAGATCTATGCTCTTCATCCATGGCCTGCTCCCACTTCTTCCTGGCATCCACCTGCACTGCTTCCTCAAAGCACTCTAGCTCTCCATTGTCAGTGAGCAATAAATAATTCAAAGACGGAGTAAATCGTTTAGGTTCCCTTCTTACCCTAGAAGAACTTCTCACCTCAGGAGTTTGGGGTTCCTGATGAGTAGGTACATGAACTAGCCCCTTGGACACCTTGTTGTCTACAATGTCCTCTAACACTATGTATTATTTCTTTGATTCCTCTTTATGTTCTTGTAACTAATCTTTATACATGATTTTTTCATTAAAGACAATATCTCTAGACCAAAATATTTTCTTGTCTTTAAGACTCCAAACACAGAAACCAAAATCATCTTCACCATATCCAACAAAGGTGAATTTCTCATACTTAGCCTCTAACTTGGTCCTATCATCTTTATCAATGTGAACAAATACCTCACATCCAAATACTCTAAGAAATGAGTAATCAATTTTCTTACTAGACCAAGCCTCCTTAGGTATACCTCCATCCAAGGCCATAGAGGGTCCTTTGTTAATCAGATAAATAGTTGTGCTTACCGCTTCCACCCAAAACATGAGTGGCAGCCCGTATGTAACCTCATGCACCTAGCATGCTCCATGATTGTCTGTTCATTCTCTCTGACACTCCATTTCTGTGGAGTATTTGCAGAACCATTCTTTTCTGCGGATCCCATTTACCGAACAAGAATCCATAAATTCATTGCTACTGATATTCCCCTCCATTATCCGACTCGAGACATTTCAACTTGAGACTGTTTCATTCTCAACCAAGGCTTTCCATCTTTTGAAAGTTTCAAAACATCGATTTCTTTCTAATGCAATATACCCAAACTTTTCTAGTTACATCATCAATGAAAGTGACATAATAACATGAACCACCAATAGAGTTTACCTTAGCTGCCCCCCATATATCTATATGCACTAACTCCAACTTACCCTCCTTCCCGGTAGGTCCAACTTTGAGGAATCTCATCCACTACATTTCCCATAAACACAGTCCTCACAAAAGTCCAAATCTAACTCCTTTAATCCGGCAACTGTCCTTTATAATCTGTATGCCCTTATGACTCATATGACCGAGTCTTTGGTGCCAAAAAGTTACATCTCCATCTCAGCAACTAAATTGCAATAATCAACACCACTGGTTAAATACAAAGTACCATTTTTCTTACCTCTTGTAACCACAAGAGCTCCTTTGGTAACCTTCCAAGAATCCGATGTAAAACTAACCATACAACCATCACTACCCAATTTGTCTCATTGATATCAAGTTCCCTCTCAACTTAGGTACATGCAGCGACGTCTTAAGTAGCCATGTGTTCCCATTCTACATTTTCACCCAAACACAACCTTTCCCTACTATGTTGCATGGTTCATCATCACCAAGATATACATGTCCAAAATCACCTTGAACAAAATCAGTAAAGTAATGTCTATGTGGGGTGGCATGGAAAGAAGCCCCTGAATCTAACACCCAAGATTCAACAATATTATCTAAAGAAAGAATTAAGGCATCTTGACAAACATCACCTGCTGCCACATTTACCTATTTAGTTTCCTCCTTGTTCTTCTTATCCCAAAGAGCCTAAAGAATCTTTCTTAGCATGACCAACCTTCCCACAGTGCCAACATTCTAACTTACTCTTGGACTTTGACCTTCCACGATCATTCGACTTCCCACGGTTACCTTTCCCTCTGTTATTTTGTCTCCCTCTACTCTCCACCATCAAAGCATTTCTAGAAGTAGAAGAATCTCCGGTGCTCTTCCTTCGCATTTCCTCACTTAGGATCACACCTATTACATCCTCAAACTTTAGCTTTGAGTTATTAGAGATTGAATTACTTACATCCATAACCAAGCTGTCCCAGCTATCTAGTAAGGAGCACAAAATCAGCAAAGCCCTGACCTCATCATCAAAGTCAATTTTTACTGAGTTTAACATACTCACAACCGTATTAAATTCATTCAAATGATCAGCAACATAACCATTCTCAGATATCTTCATATTAAATAATTTTTTCATCAAAAATATTTTATTAGAGATAGAGGATTTTCATATAACTTCCCCAACGCACTCATGAGACCTTCCGTGGTCTTCTCCTGCGATATGTTGAAAGAAACCGAAGATGCAAGGCATAAACGAATTACCCCGAGCACCTTTCTATCCAGCAACTCCCAATCCTCATCTGACATGGTTGTAGGTTTCTTTGATTTTCTAGCCAAAGGAACATGGAGGTCCTTCTGATATAAGTAATCCTCCATTTACATCTTCCACAAACCAAAGTTCTAGCCCATTGAAATTCTCAACGCTCAATTTTCCCTCATCTGCCATAGCTCCCACTCAAGATAAACTTTCCCTGTGATTTACAACTTTAACAAAAAAACCACCAAAGCTCTTATACTAATTGTTAGGAATTAGAGAACAAATATGCGAAAAAATTCCTCAAACCACAACAATAGGAAACTATATAGCAGAATTATACTTGCATAAATATAACAACATAAATAAATAATGCACAAAAGAAGACAAGACAAGATTTAACGTGGTTCACCCAATGTGGGCTACGTCCACCAAGAACTTGCTCAGATTTTATTATCAACAAGAGTAAAACAACTCTCACAGTCTTCTCTTAGTTATGAACTCACAATAGAATTCCAAAGATGTTAAACCACATCTAAACCACAATTGACACCCAATTGCTTAACCTTGATCACTCTTGATCACTAAGACTCAAGACCTCTTGAACACTCAAGATATCTTTAAGATACCCTAACACCTCTATTTATAGGATTAAAATCCTTTTAAGAAGCCATAAAGCCAACCCTAGAAGATTGAAAGTCGCGATCTTTCAATTTCCCATGGCTGGAAAAAATAGTCTCGACATTGACAACATGTTAACAAACGAACGACACAATGACGCACAACCACGTCACAACAAAAGATTGCAGAATTCTCCTGAAGTCTCCAAACTTAACTGTTCAAGCTCCAACACTTCAACACTGATTCAAGAAGACCAAAAATAGGCTCCACACCCCAACCATCTTTGATAAACATACTTTACATTCAACACTGATGACACACTCTTGTTCTACGGTTCATACTTGATTATTGAGGGTGTAATTCCTCCATGAACCTCACTTTTCACATCCCGGTGACTGTCTATCTCTATCTCTCGCACGTGCTTCATGAATACCTTTTTAAGCATTGCCACATCTTTGGTGCACATACTTTACGTCCATCACCCAATGACACACTCTAGTTCTATGATTCATAATTGATTGTTGAGGTACAATTCTTTCATGAACCTCAATTTTCACATCCCGGTGAGTCTCTCTCTATCTCTCACGCTTTGTGCTTCATGATCACCTCTCCGAGCATTGCTACATCTATTACACACATAATTTACGTGCATCACCGCATGACACAATCTTTTTCTTTGGTTCATACTTGACTATTGAGGCATAATTCCTCTATGAAACTCACTTGTCACATCCCGGGAATCTCTCTCTATCTCTCACGTGTTGTGATTCATTATTATCTTTCTAAGCACTAACACATCTCTGTACACATACTTTACATCCATCACTTGATGCACTCTTATTCTACGGTTTGTACTTGACCGTGAGAGGCGTAATTCCTAAATGAACCTCACGTCACACACATCTACTAGAGGTAACACAACCCCTCTCATTTGCACATCTAGCATATTGCTCCACACTATCACTTTCACACAAAATCTGCACATCTTGGTTGTATTTTCTCTTGTTAGCTTATACTATTTACATGTTACACTTTGTTTCCTATGTTAGTTATATACTTCGTATGTCATTATATATTTCTATACACACATGCACATTCACATGGTATCTTGAGGTGAATGAGGGACTTTTCTGATTCTTACATGACACATGATTCTCGACACTACTCTTTACCAGTCCCTCTAAGGCTCTGGGGCATATAACTTTTCTACTCTCATACTCCACACTCACAAGTCCTATTGTTACAATATCTACCACTTCTCATCACTTACTTTTATATTCTTTATACATGATTTTACATACTACTTATCTTTCTAACATGCTAATGGGTGCTTCATGTGTATCATTTTCCTTATAGGATTCTATACAACCATGGTTATCTATTACTTCTTACTTACTATTGTTTGTGGGCTATGCCCTATGTCATGCTTGATCATTGTTTTCTTATGGCTGTTTTGGCCTTGATTGTCTTGTGACATTGTGAGCAATGTCCCATGTATGCAACTCACTTTTCACGGTCCCTCTTGTCTTCATAATTAGTTGACACATTGTCTTTTATTACATATTATCTCTTTTATACTAACACTTATTTCTAGCTTTTCTTGTTTGTCTCATGCCTTGGTTTATAGAATTCACATCACCCACCCCCTGTAGGTATACGACATATGATATGCATATCAGTTTCATGTCCTCTCGTTTGGGCTACCTCCTCCTATATTGGTCATATGCACCCTAAACAAGGGTGCATTTATTGGGTTAACAAATCACCCTTCCAAAGGTAGCATAGAAATCCAGGAAAGAAAAACACAATATAGAAATGGAAAAGCACACGATTCTGAGTGGTCTAGAATCATACTTGGATCACAAACACAAAGTAGACACTAGTGCCTAGTATCAGATAGAAATGGTGGGTGCTTGTGTCCCCCTTGATCTTGTGTCCTAGGGGAAAAACTAGATAGTTTCTCATTTCAACATATTTTCCAATAGTTTATAAATGCAGTTATAGAGTATAAAACATTTGGCTTGATTATATAATTCATTCATTCGATTATAATCCGATTCTGATTCGGTTCAAATTGAGACATGCCAATCTGTAGTGACACTTTATCATATGAGAAGTGTCATGAAAGGAGAGAAAAACATACCTATCTCCCCAAAACTCTTCTCTTGGCATGAGATCACCTAAAAAACTTGGTGTGAGATCACCAAAAACTCGTCCTTGGCGTGAGATCACTGAAAAACACGTCTTTGGTGTGAGATCATGGGAAAAACTCGATCTTAGTGTGATATCACCCAAAATCCTCATGCTTGGTGATAGGACACCCGAATACGCAATGTCCCCAAGGAAAACCGAAAATTTCTATCCTACACTTTCTCATGCATCGGTGGACTCTTTCCTTACCTCTTTATTTACTTGTACATGCATTACTTTTATTTTTCATATACGATACTTTAACTACTCTCTTTCTCTCATTTTGTAGGTCCTCCCTAGAAGTATTAAGAATTAGATCACATCAACAAGAACAAGCTCCAACAACATGCTACTACACATACGATTCACCCTTAGGGTATACCTCCCTTTCTTAGTTGCCACACTTCACATTACAATCACTTCACGCTTCACATAGGTACTTTTCCTCTCAACACAATATTGGCTACACTCTTCACCGGATCACAAGGTACGCATCTTCTATCTACTTTATGCTATCAAGTATTCACTCAACAACATAAAGTGAGGGTAAATGTAGACAAAAAATATATTCACTTGGTTATATTTTCAGGCCCTAAATCATACTAATGTATACATGATTCTTGAGCAAGAAAACTAGTGGTTGAAAAATCCTATTAGAATTTTGATTGCATTATATCTTGTACTTGACTATCTTTACACATCTTACATATTTTTTTCCACTAAACTAATTTATCTTTTGATGGCCTTGAACACTAGCACACATTTAGGATAGAAGCGCACAGCTGCTCCTGTCCCTCTCTTTCTTCTTCTTAATATTTTGGGTCCCTATCACTTGTTGGTCACCTTTTAATACTTTGGGTTGGCCTTTTAGTTTTTGTTGGTCTGAAAATCTGTCGTGAGGGCAGATCTATGGATAGACAAGCCAACAGTGTGTAGGGCATAGCCCCTCTTTGATTCAAAGAAAGTGAAACCGGGTTTATTGCTATTCTACCAGCAGGAATCTGCGCAAGTCTCACAATATTCTGCCTTCAGGGGTTGGGATCTCATCCCAATAGAGGTATTTCCAACTGTAGAAGAAGGGAAAGAAACAAGGTGAAGAGATAGGAAAGATTTGAAGAGAGAAAAGAAATGAATTCCAAAGCAGAAAGGTCAGAGGGTCTATGTTTTAGGCTAGTAGTAAACAGAGCTGAACTTACTCACATAGATGAACAAAGCAAGACTGATGAATAAATGACAATAAAGCAGAAGTAGATTCAACAGAACAAACATACAGATCTAACGTAAGAAAAATCTGATGTATAACATAGGTATTCAACACAAAGTCTAAATATTGTATTAATATTTCCTTCTGTTACAAAAAGCTCAAAGTCTTTTCTTCTTACTTCTATTTTTCATCTGAAAAGTATCCACCATGAATACAACGAGTATTCAAGTATATATACAAGAAGGAGAAGGAAGAAGGTAAAAGGGAGCCAATGACTTAATTACAAAGTATCTACAAAAATATCTAAAAGTCAACTATTGACTTTTGGCAACTTGGTGGATGACATCATCCCATGGTGCAACATGGATGATGTCATCATTTGTGCCAACATACTCTTAGATATTTACAAAAAGAAGATAGAGAGGAAGGAGACTATTCGTCATCATCTCGTGGCCGAAAGGGAGTGTCACGCTTACTGCTTTGTTGCTCGAGAGGTGATGTGTAATCGAGCCCGATATTCCATGAACTTGTTAATCATGGGCTGAAGTTGATCTTGGGAAGGATCCTTGTGGCGATCACTGATAGCTTCACAAGTTTCCTACTCCTCTGTGAGCTTTTCCGGGAGCTTGGAATAGTCGTTCCCTACCTCTATCAGGTACCCTATGAAGTCACGACAGGCCAGAAGGTTGTTGATAGATTCGGTGTCAAAGATGACTTATGGCCCCAGCCCCTGCGAGACAATCTCCTTGAAGATCCGAATAGTTTTTTCTACCTTCCTCAAGGAGAAAGGAGTGAGAAATCCTGGGGACATTCTTAAGACGATCTGTTCCATTTGATGCCTCGCATCCAGGTCTTCCTCCTTAACTTTGTCTATTTTTTCCAGGACAAACTCCAACTGATCGACCTGGTAGTCTAGAGTAGAAAGGATTTTGTTGAGGGCTCTAGGGTGATTGAAGATGCCGAACTTGACCAGATCTTCAACCCCAGCAGTCGAGCATTTCACAAGGTCTCATGCTGCATCCTAGCATGGTATAGCTCTTTGGAGATAGGTCCTGTAATTGCTTGGAGTTATTTGTTCGCTCGACCGATGTTCTAATACAATGCGGTGAACTTAACTATTACTCCCTCACTTTCCTTGAGGATTTGGTCTCTCCGGGGATATCTACCATACCTTGCTCGCCAATTTTGGCGTATTCATTTATCTTATCCCGACTCGGGGCTCGGGAGTTTCGGTGGCAATTGTAGGAGGTGCATTTGCCCATTTTACTGCAAGGCGCAGAAAGATGTTTATTTTTCTCCTTTAATAACCTATTTTCTTCCTTTCCTTCTTGGAGCTTCTTATAAAGGGCATCGATTTGCAGATAGGGCCTCCCCTTGTAGACTTTTAGAAGATGTTCCCATTGTGACTTGGGTCACTGCATAATCTGTCGGAGACAGATCCTTTTTACCCTTTGAAGGATCGGGATATGCAATCTCCATTACCCTCTCCCTTGATGCACTCTGAGAGAAGCGGGTTATGGGATTTTTCTTCTTAGCCCGTTTTGATTGAATGACGGAGAAGTCCATCGGTGTGATAGGGAATTTCCTCTTTTCTTAGCTCGAGATCTTTGAGAGATCCAAGCTTGACTTATGGGAGTAGGACCGAGAAGTGGATGAGGGGCAGCTGCAGGTGGATGAGGGGAAATGGGTAGAGACACTTGGTGGCGGCATCGAGAGGACGCCAAGAAAGTGCTCATGGGAGGAAGGGACACTACGGGGAAGAAGACATGGGAAATGAAGGGAGGCGAGAGATGAGAGAAGAAATGGTGGGGACAACTCTGCGAGAGAAGAGAAGATGGACGACGAGGAAGGGGGCAATAGAAGGTGGGGGAGAGGACACGACCAAAGGAATGGTCTCTTGGGTCACGCGAGGAGGAGAAGGAGGAGAGGGAGAAGGGATAGAAGGGATCTCAGCAATTGTAGTCTCGGTGACACCCTGAGTGGATGTACCGTCGAAACACCTTCACCGCTTCTTTCTCTGGGGAAGCCAGAGTTACAATTTGTTCTTGTGCAATGAAAGGAGGACTTTCAGGAGCTCCTTCTTGAACGGTGCTCGATTCACCTTCCTTATCCTTGCCTTTGACCTTAGGCAGATGCTTTGGCCTAACAGGTGCGTTGCCCAATGGTGACGTAGTGAAATCTACCCCGAGGTAGATGAGGCCATTCATCCTGCACCAGTGCTCTGTCCTTTGTAGAGTTTCTTTGACCCTTTCTTCAATGGTCTGGGGCACTTTTTTTCTATCGATTGTAGCAAACGGCCAGTTTTCCCCATCCGTATCCAAATATACCTGATCAACTTCTTGATCAGTAGTTTGATAACCTTTTGGGATGATGGCCACGCCATACTGAATAATCTCTGCAAGGGCCAGGCGGGAATGGTCCTTTCTTCTGAGCTTGACCTCATGATACAGGTCGATATAAATGTCCTCGATCTACGGAATGTGGATTGGATCAAGTTTTTCCCTGGGAAGGCAATTCCTTGGGTCAATGGTGGGCCTGGCCGGGAAGTTGTGCTTTAGATTTAGCAATTCTAGCTCTGCAAACATCTCCCGAGCTTTGTGGTGGGAAAGGCAAGTGTACACCTTGCACCTTGTAAGGGGGAAAGGAGTTCCACCCTTCTTTCTCTTGAAACACTTTTCATGGTAGGTTACTAGGTCTGGATAGCTCCAACAAGATCAGCTTGGGCCAAAGCATACTCGGCAATTTAGTGGGCTCCCTTAAGAAGTTAGCTACCCGAGATAGGTGAAGGTTGGAAACTATGTAAACAAGGCCCCCACTTCTCTGTTCTTTGTGAAAATGCTCTTAGTCATTCGACCATGAGTCATGTTGGGCCTCAATAGGCAAGACGATGCCGTAGAAAAAGGCATTGTTGATTTTGGTGAACTAAGAGATGATGTTCTCGGGCTTCAACTCTGGGTAGTACTCATATATTCTCACATGGGGCCAAACCACGCATCACTCAATCTTTGGATGATCCCTTTCCGAGGCTGCAGCATAAACTACATAGGAGTTCATGTAGAACCTCCCGTTTTGGTGAGTTGTTAGAGCTATTTCGATATGGTGCTGCTGATTATCTCCACCCACTCGAAGCATTGATCAGGTACATTCTTGTTCATGGTCTCCAGGTACCTGAGCATCCATTTATGAAAGTAATGGGCGTTAGAAAGCCTAAATACTCTACTTAGGAATGTGATAGTATCACTCAGTTCCTCAGAGAAATCGCTACGGTGAATAACCTATGGCCATCTGGTTACTACCTTATTGTTCTTTAAATACACTTCATTCATCATTCTGATGCGCACCTTGGTCTTCATTTTCCTCCCAAGCCTTGGTGCAGTATTCTTGGCTTACGGCCACAAAGTGCCGGTGGTGAGGAATGCCAAGCATAATTTCGAAGTGCTTGAGCAGTGAGGTTGATCACAACTTCACCCTTTTCATTTTGGACACACCTTGTGTCTTTGTTGTAGCAGTGGGCCACTACCATCATGAATTCATTGTTCACTTTGCCTTGACGGGGATCCCCAAAAAATGCGGGCAGCTACCTACTAGTTTGTCCATCCAGGACTCCTGTGACCCTCCCGGTCCCGGCCCGAAATCTTCCATGTCAATGTGACCGAGCTCTGAGTCTCTTATATCCAGGTCACATTCTACCTGAGACTCGGCATTCTGACCCTTTGGTACTTGTACTTCATCTCTTCCTCTGTAAGCTTGGCTTTACCCTTTGATTTGGTCGGCCTCTTGCTTGATGTAGACATATGTGGATTTGAGTTCAGTTGTTGATCTGCAAGAAGAAGAAGAGAAGCCCAACGCCAAAGAGCCATATTAGCTGTTAGATTTTCCATTAGAGTATTACAAAATGAGGAGTTAACAATTTAAAAGCCTCGGGCGCGGGGCGCATGAACACTTTGCAGTGCGGGGGTTAATAGTATGGCACACAGAAGAAGGGTGTTACAAGGAAAAAATTAGCGCCAAAGGGTGCAGGGCATAAGGATGTTGCACATGACATTTTGTTATTGCAAGTAGAAGTGCGCTTGCGCCATTCATGCGTTTTATACTGGGCGCAGATAATTTTCATGTTGCACAGGGATAGGATGCGCTAATGGTGCATATATTTTTCATGTTACATGGATTTTGGTGCGTGCCAAGAAGGCGCGAGTTTAATGTGTGTAACATCAGCTTTATGTGCGCCATAGGGGAACTTGGCGCGGCGCGGGAAGGTTTTCCTAACATTGTGTTGCTGTAAGAGGGGATGCGCCTACGCCACTTGTTAGGATTTCACTTGGTTCTTATATAGTGTAGGGAGCTCATGTGCTTGCAATGAATGCTTTGGTGTGCCATAGATGCGATTGTATTTCATGTTTGCAAGGGTGGCGAGTGCACGAGGGAAAAACGTAGCTTTGGAAACAATTTTTCTTTATCTTTGTGATTCGTGATCTTTTAGGCTTAACTCCACATTGATTCAAGCGGTGAATGGGGGTAAGGCAAAGAGGTTTTGGTTTTGCTTTGGCGAGCCCTCTTTTGCCGATAAGTTTGGAAAGAGGAGGGAAGCATTGGTTTGGGAGGAAAATTGCAAGAATCGATAGAGAGGGGTTTTCATGGTTTCACGAACCATCTATCCTACCACACAAATAAACAACCAACAAAAAAACTAAAACACAAGAGAAACAAGGACCACTTACCCGGAATATATAGAATGTGAGAGATGAAGTGGGGTCCACGAATGTGACACGAGGACGACAGGCGTCTTGACAGGCGCGAGAGGAATAAAATGATCACGTGTTTTTAGTTTTGAAAGTGACAGGCGGGTGCGCCTATATATAGGAAAAGGTCTGATAAATGTGCCAACCACTTTTTAGAGTGCACCGAAAAGCATGTCGACACGTAAAATGGTGTGCCCTTTGGCACACCAAAACGCGTGTCAACATGAAAATACTTGCGCCCTTTGGCGCAAGTTTAAGACTGTCAACACTTCATTCCTTGTGCCCTTTGGCGCAACAAATTATGTGTTAACATGAAGGCGCATGCGCCTTGGCGCATGCAAGAATGGCGCATCATGGGAAGGTACACCAAAACATGTGTCGACACTCTAAAGGGTGTGCCAAAGGAAATGAAGGGGGTGCATGTTTACTCTGTGTAACACAAATAAAAGGTGTGCCCAACCAAAAGGAACAAAAATGGCTAAGTTCGGAGAACTAGATTTCTGAAAGGGATTTTGCAACGTTCCAAACGTAGAGGGGTCCCTGACGAGGGACCAGGACAAAATTTGGTATGGTTACCTATAAAATTTCCCTCATCAATTTTACAGGATAACAACTGGCTCTTTCTGGGGACTATCTTTGAGAAAAACTCAAGGGTAGAGAATCCTATATCTACATGTGCCTATCTATTGGGTTAGAGAGAGAGACAAAAACAAGGGCGACCGGAGGCGAACAAAAAAAAGAACAAATAAAGGAAACACACAACAACAGAAAAGCAAACACACAACGAAAGTAAATCTACAAAGAAGAGAGAGCAAGCTCTACTTCTTGAAGATCTTCGATGCTGCCCGCTATAGGAAGCGGGAGCTCGGTTCCATCTAGATACGAGAGATAGAACCTATTCTCCCCATTGAGCTGCTTGATCTTGAAAGGCCCTCTCCATAGAGAATCAAATTTTCCGTGCATGCCCTTCGACTCTCTTCACTTGTCCCACAGAAGGACGAGATCTCCCACTTGAAAATCCCTCTGCTTGGCCTTCTTATCGAACAGTCTCTTAACTTGATTCTGATGTTCGGTGATCCTGTCGACCACCCTTACTCTCTTTTCTTCAAGTTCTGTTAGATACATGATCCTCTTTTCAAGAGAATTTTGGAAAGTTTCATCTTCAATTGCTCGTGCCAAGCGTAGAGCAGGAAGTTCTGTGGAGATAGGGATCTCAGCATCGATTCCATATAACACTTGAAAAGGAGACATACTGAGGGACCTCTTGGGAGTGATATGATCTACCCACAAAGCATCATATAATGACTTGTGCCAGGACCACTGATTCTCATTGACCAGCTTCCGTATGATGGTCACTAGGTTTTTATTGCTGGATTCTGCCTGACCATTTCCTTGAGGGTAATAATCGAGGCATGGGCCAAGGTTATCCCGTATTCATAGAAAAAACCAATAACTTCCCATGAAGAGAAGTTGGAAGCATTATCAGCAACAATTTTGTTTGGAATGCCAAACCTGACAATGATATTTTCTTTGATGAAACTACAAACAACCTCGGAAGTGGCATGCTTGACAGGTATGGCTTCCACCCATTTCGTGAAGTAATGTTGTTGCTGCGTCGGGACATAACTATGTCCGGCACTTGATTGGGGATTGATTGCACGATGAAATCAATTCCCACTTCTGAATGGTTCATCAATGACGACCGGCCTGAGGGGAAAAGCAGCCAATTTTGGCTTACCAACAAATTGCTGGCAAGGCTCACACTTTGATACCTAGGTGGCTACATCCTGAAACAACGTTGGCCAATAGTACTTGGCCTGGATGATCTTGTGTGCTATCATGGAGGAGGAGAAGTGACCACCACAGGCCGAATCATGAAAAAATTGAAGTAACTTTGTCTGTTGTGGTTTGTCGACACATCACAAGAAGATGCCATCTATTCTACGTTTGTATAAACCGTCATCGCAGATGACATATCTGGCTGCTCTGAGCTTTATAACACGCTTCTCCTTTGTAGTCAGATGAGTTGGACACTCACCGTAAGTGAGAAAGAAAGTGATATCAGAATACCATTCGTCGCTAGTCGCGACAAACAGAACCATAGGTAGAGAATCAGCTTTCTCTAGCTGGCCTTGTGTTTCATTAATGCAATCATTCCTTCCCCGGAATCTTCTAAATATTGGTTTTCAGCCATAAGCTGACATAGGCCCTTGCCTCTTACCAACTTAGTCAGTTTTATATTGAGATCATACTCTTGGACTTTTGCAATCCAATTCCCCCGCAAACTCCCTAACTCTTGTTGAGTTAGGATCGACTTGACTGCCGTGTCGGGGACCAACACCGTTGTGTGAGAATTTAGAATGTAATACCTGAAGTTCTTGACTGCTTTGACAACGGCAAAGGCATGCTTTTCTAACTGAGACATCTTCAATTCATGAGGCTTGAGGGGAGAGCTCATGAATGCTATTGGGGATTCAACATCTTCAGAATTATTTTACTGATAGGATAGATGACACAAAGTGTGTTCGGATGCATATCTATACATAATAAAATCCCTAGAGAAATCGGGACATGCCAGATCAAAAGGGTGCGTGGGTGACGGAGGCTTTTATCTCCTTGAATGACTTCTTCCCCTCTTCACTCCACCAGAAAGTTGGTGATCCTTTCATCATGTTTGATATGTGGTGATTCTTTTCAGCAAAGTCGGGAACAAAGCGCCTGAGAAAATTCACTTTTCCGAAGGAGTGAACGCCTTGATTTTCTTGTAGGTAAAGTTAGGCTCTAAATAGCCTTAACCCTTTCGGCATCTATCTTTGTCCCTTCCTTGCTTACAATGTGTCCAGTAAATTTCCCTCTGTGACTCCAAAAATAGACTTTTTCGGATTCAGAGAGATCCCGTGCTCTTGGCATCTAGTCAATACTTGCTCCAAATGATCGCAATGATCATTCCGTTGTTTAGAGAACATAGTTAAGTCATCCAAGTAAACTACGATGACTTTTCCCATCATTCCTTTGAACGCAAGTCCATTTCCCTCCGGAAGGTAGCACCGGCGTTGGTCGACTCAAAAGGCATCCTACATCAGAAGCAAATGTACCCCAAGGGGTAGTGAATGTTGTTTTGAATTGGTCTTGAGGCGAGACTTCAATCTGATTGTAGCCCGAAAAACCATCAAGCATGGAAAACATTTATGATCCAGTCTTTGCTTGTAGAACCTGATCCATTATGGGAAGTGGGTAGTTGTCCTTCAAGGACGCTTGATTCAGGTTGTGAAAATCTACGCAGATGTGTATCTCGCCATTCTTCTTTCTCACTGGCACAATGTTTGCTACCCAGGTATTGTGATGGATAGGAAAAATGATCCGTGTGTCCAACATTTTCTGAATTTCAACCTGGATAGTACCTGAGATCTTAGGATTGTAGTGTCTTTGCTTCTGGCGAAAGGGTTTGACATCCTCTTTCAACGGGATGTCATGTTGGACGTCCTTTGGCTTGAAAGACTTTAGATCAGCATAGGACCATGCCAATACATCCATGTATTTCTTCAGCAACTTGACGAATTTCCACTTCTCTTCGGGTGTGCAACATTTTCCAATGTTTACAAACTGTGGATGTTCAACCGAACCTAAATTGACCATTCGGTTTCGGGAGGAGCTAGGATCATCTCACCTTTTATTTTTACAAAACGATAATACATGTCAAACAAATGTTCCGGAGAAACCAAACCTTTCAGGATTTTATTTCCTTTGAGTTGACATATGCCGTCGTTTCCTTCGGATTCCCCGTCTTGATCAATAACAGATTCATGGCATGTGGAAGTGGATCCTTCAAAATGAAGCTCATGAAATTTTCTGCCTTTTCTAGGAAGGCAATAAGTTGATTGTTGTCATTGAATACCTACCAATGCTGAGAATTGTCCGGCACGCTTGGGCGGAAAACTACCTCAATGGTGTATTTGTCTATTTTCAAACCCGGGTGAGGGAGCATGAGAGATGCTGAAATGGCCAATGAATCGGCCATGTCATTCTGAGCTCTCGGGATGGATTTTATTGAAAAAGCGTCAAACTCCTCGATGTTGTCCCATACCGCGTTGTGGTAATGTCTGAGCCTTTCATTCTTCACTTGATATATCCTTTTAACTTGATTTATGACCAAATTTGCATCGCTTTGTACTTTCAGATTTTTGATTCCCCTTTCCTTTGCGGCTTGCATGCTAAGTAGCAAAGATTCATACTCAGCAGTATTATTCGTGTTGAAAAATTGCAACTTGAAAGAGAGAGGAATAATCTCCTCTTCGGGAGATATTAGCACGGCTCCAGCGCCGCACCCACTAGTTGTGCAGCTGCCATCAAACTGCAAAGTCCAGATCTTGTTAAGATCTTCTACTTAGACGAGGACATCCACCTTGTCAGACTCAGTGGACAAGAAATAGTTTCCCATCCCTGATGATTCGAAGAGAATTTGGGCTTTGGGGTCATCAGAGTTAGTAACCAGGTACTTCTTTTGTGATTCTGGTTCCAACGTTTGCATTATACCTTTGACAGGGATTCTAGCCTTAGACCAATCCATATGAATCTCCCCACCAACTTCGCTGCAAAAGCTCCTTCCTAGCAGAATTCCATAGGCTCTTTAGAATATCGGCAACGAGGACGGTCATCTTTACTCTTTTTTCTGGGAACGCTGCAAATGCAAATTGCGCGTCTTTGATCTGACCAATCAACGAAACCTGTTTGGTTTCTAAAGAATAACATCTACCAAAAGGTTTGGTAAGGGTGAGGCCCAGGGCATGGGCTAATTTTGCCAGCATGACGTTATCAGAAGCCCCAGAATCAATTATGCGATTGCTTAGTTTGTGGCCATTGATTAGAAGGGAGAGATAGAAGGGTTCTATTTTTCGACGTAGAAGTCGAGGCAACATTTATGCGGGACACGGGGAGGGGTGGAAAGGATTCCTTTTGGGGAAACCTGAGTAGTCATGATAGCCTAACTTTGGATGTATTCGGTCAACCTTACAAGCTGTTCGGGGTTTGACTAAAGATACTCGGCTTCAGACATTTGGATCTTGGTCTTTTTAGCATGATCAATTATGTCAAATGCGGCCAAGGGCTGCGCGGATGAAGGAATGAGTCCCTCACTTCGCAGTGGTAGAGTAGGATTGCTGGTCTTGATAGGAATATGAGAGGGCTGACTCGGAGGGGAGATAGGAGAAAAAAATTTCTTCGAAAAAGACTTAATAACAGGTTGAGCAGGAAGGGGACTACCTCTTTTAGCGATGGTTGGAGGCGTGTTTGACACGGCCTTTTCTTTCTACGTCTTGGTAGCAGCTTCGCTTCCTTTTCTTGCGAGTGGGTGAAAACAGAGATATGAATGTCCGCTTGCATATCCTTGGTACCCTCTTTTCATCGATTCCTCTTCATCAAATTCGATATACCCGATAGTAGGGTGGTGGGTCGGTTCACCGACATTTTGATCGCCTTCACCTGGCGATGAAGGTTCTTCATAATTTTGCTCCTCCTCTTCGATTTCAGCTAAAGCATTGACCGGAGGGGCCTCGAGCGCCAACCATGGAGTAGTTGCGGATAGGTGGGGCCTTTGTGAGGCGTTGTTAGAAGTGAAGTTCCTCCGTGGAATATCCCGGTATGAAGAACCGGAGAAGACTGAGCTAGCTATTTTTTTAATGCGAGCAAGTCATTTGCCATCTTCTGGAATGCCGGGTCGGATGAAGTGGCGGGAGAAGGGATCGAAGCTTTAAGCTTGGACGGTTCTCTTTTTAACTCACCAGATATTAGCAAGTTGTCTTCAATCCGTATGGCAGCAGCTTGGGTGAGAACTAGAGTAGTGACTTGTTCTTGCAAGAGTAAGAAACTTACTTTTGAGCTCATGGCGTTCACGAAGAAACACTTCTGATTTTCTGGCGTTGGGAGCATGGTAGGTGGAACTCGATTGATTAGTGAGTTGAAACGGGTGATGAAATTGCATGGTTTCATTGACCTCCTTCTTCAGGTGAGTGATCTTTGATAGCAACGTGAATGCATCCTCGGAAGGCTTATACCTTTCTTCAAATGCAGTCCGTAAGGTGGCCCAACTAGTAATAGATCCGGCCGAGAAAATGCTGAAACCATTCCGCTGCTGGTCCTTGCAAGGTTTCCAGGAAAAGGCAAACTGACACATCTTCATGGGTCACATCCAAGATACTACATGACATGATAAACGTGGATATGTGTGAATCTGTGATTTGGTTCCCACTCCCATCAAATTTAGGAAAATTCTTTCAGTTTCCGTGTGGGAGCGCGTGAATGGGATGTGGCAAAGCCAGAGGGCCCATAACATTTCCCCACAAAGTACCACCATCTAAACAAGTAGGAAAAAGATGCGTGCTAGGAGGATGGTCCCACTGAGCAGCAAAGCATTGCAAAGCTATGTGGATGCACCTTGTGAGAGGTGCTTCCTTCGTGGAGGTGAGACACTCCTGGATGACCAGTCAACTAAGCTTAGCGACGAAGCATCTTTGGTGTAACACTGAATTTGTGCTTCAAGTAGATTGAAAGTAGGATCAACTTCTCCATGAGCTCTCCTGCTACGAGTAAATGGCTCACCTGTTAGCGTACCTTCTAGATCTGTAATATTTTGGAGCAAATCCTAAAACTCTTTTTGGTTGTACCTGCTGATTTTTTTATTTTTATGACAAAAATCAAGTAGCATGTACCTTTTCTAAATATTTAATTTTATCCTCCTTTGAAAACGATTGTGGTTTAATGTCGATTAACAAGGATAAAATGATGGTAAAACTTATAAGCTGATTTTCATATCTAGAGTTGACTTTGTAAAGAGTTTGAAAATTTTGGTAAACTCCAAAAACTTAGATCTACGGAAAAATACGAACTTTTGTAAAAACTCGGCCGAACTAAAGATCTCTATCTAGTCCAGATCTATGGATCTCCGAAGAAAATTTTCAGTTTGGAGTGTTTTTTAAAATTTTGGGTTTTAGACAAAACTTAAAATTTGCAAACATGTAGTGATTTTTGACTTTTTCTTAATTTTCAAACACACCACTACCATGGATCTCGTTAGATCCGGTTCGATCCCAGAGAGTCACCAAAAGCTTTTGGTCCAAATATCTATTGTGAGGCTAGATCTATGGATAGATGAGCCAACAAAGTGTAGGGCATAGCCCCTCTTTGAGTCAAAGAAAGCGAAATTGGTTTATTGCCATTCTACCAGCGTAATCTACACAAGTCTCACAATATTCTACCTTCAAGGGTTGGGATCTCATCCCAATAGAGGTATTTCCAACTATAGAAGAAGGTAAATAAACGAGGTGGGAGATAGGAAAGATTTGAAGGGAGAAAAGAAATGAATTCTAAAGCGAGAAGGTCGGAGGGTCTATGTTGTAGGGTGGTAGTAAACAAATCTGAACTTACTCACATAGCGAACAAAGCAATAATCTTGATGAATAAATGACAATAAATTAGAAGTAGATTCAACGAGAACAAACATACGATCTAACGTTAGAAAGCTCGATGTATAACACAGTATTCAACACAAACTCTAAATATTGTATTAATATTTCCTTCATTATAAAAAAGCTCAAAGTATTTTCTTCTTACTTCTATTTTTCATCCGAAAAGTATCCACCATGAATACAACGAGTATTCAAGTATATATAGAAGAAGGAGAAGGAAGAAGGAAAAAGGGAGCCAACGACTTAATTACAAAGTATCTACAAAAATATCTAAAAGTCAATCGTTGACTTTTGGCACTTGTGGATGACATCATCCCATGGTGCAACATGGATGATGTCATCGTTTGTGCCAACATACTCTTAGATATTTACAAAAGAAGATAGAGAGGAAGGAGACTATTCGTCATCATCTCGTGGCCGAAAGGGAGTGTCCTGCTTCAGCTGTTGCTCAGGAGAGGTGATGTGGAACTGAGCCCGATATTCCATGAACTTGCTAATCATGGGCTGAAGTTGATCCTGGGAAGGATCCTTGTGGCGATCACTGATAGCTTCACAAGTTTCCCACTCCTCTGTGAGCTTTTCCGGGAGCTTGGAATAGTCGTTCCCTACCTCTATCAGGTACCCTATGAAGTCACGACAGGCCAGAAGGTTGTTGATAGATTCGGTGTCAAAGATGACTTCTGGCCCCAGCCCTTGCGAGACGATCTCCTTGAAGATCCGAATAGTTTTGTCTACCTTCCTCAAGGTGAAAGGAGTGAGAAAGCCTGGGGACATTCTTAGGACGATCTGTTCCATTTGATGCATCACATCCAGGGCTTCCTCCTTAACTTTGTCTATTTTTTCCAGGACAAACTCCAACTGATCGACCCGGTAGTCTAGAGTAGAAAGGATTTTGTTGAGGGCTCTAGGGTGATTGCAGAGATCTTGAACTTGACCGGATCTTCGACCTGAGCAGTCGAGTAGTTTCTGAAGGTCTCATGCTTTGCATCCTAGCATGGTCTAGCTCTTTGGAGATAGGTCCTGTAATTGCTTGGAGTTATTTGTTCGCCCGGCTGATGTTCTAATACAATGCGGTGAACTTAACTATTACTCCCTCACTTTCCTTGAGGATTTGGTCTCTCCAGGAGGATACTACCATACCTTGCTCGCCAATTTTGGCGTATTCATTTATCTTATCCTGACTCAGGGGCTCAGGAGTTTCGGTGGCAATTGTAGGAGGTGCACTGCCCATTTTCTCGCAAGCGCGAGAGAAGATGTTTATTTTTCTCCTTTAATAACCTATTTTCTTCCTTTCCTTCTTGGAGCTTCTTACAAAGGGCATCGACTGCAGATAGGGCCTCCCCTTATAGGCTTTCAGAAGATGTTCCCATTGTGACTTGGGTCACTGTATAATCTCTCAGAGACAGATCCTTTTTACCCTTTGAAGGATCGGGATATGCAATCTCCATTACCCTCTCCCCTGATGCACTCTGAGAGAAGTGGGTTATGGGATTTTGCTTCTTAGCCCCTTTTGATTGAATGACGGAGAAGTCCATCGGTGCGATAGGGACTTTCCTCTTTTCTTGCTCAGATGCTGAGAGATCCAAGCTGGACTTATGGGAGTAGGACCAGAAGTGGAAGAGGGGGCAGCTGCAGTGGATGAGGGGAAATGGGTAGAGACACTTGGTGGCGGCATCAAGAGGGAGGCCAAGAAAGTGCTCATGGGAGGAAGGGACACTGCAGGGGAAGAAGACGTGGGAAAGGAAGGGAGCTGAGAGATGAGAGAAGAAATGGTGGGGGACAGCTCTGCGAGAGAAGAGAAGATGGACGACAAGGAAGGGGGAATAGTAGAAGATGGGGGAGAGGACATGACCAAAGGAATGGTCTCTTGGGTCACGCGAGGAGGAGAAGGAGGAGAGGGAGAAGGGATAGAAGGGATCTCAACAGTTGTAGTCTCGGTGACACCCTGAGTGGATGTACCCTTCGAAACACCTTCCGCGACTTCTTTCTCTGGGGAAGCCAAAGTTACAATTTGTTCTTGTGCAGCGGAAGGAGGAATTTTAGGAGATCCTTCTTAAACGGTGCTCGATTCACCTTCCTTATCCTTGCCTTTGACCTTAGGCAAATGCTTTGGCCTGACCGGTGCGTTGCCCAATGGTGACGTAGTGAAATCTACCCCGAGGTAGATGAGGCATTCATCCTGCACTAGTGCTCTGTCCACTGTATAAAGTTTCTTTGACCCTTTCTTCAATGGTCTGGGGTGCTTTTGTTCTATCGATTGTAGCAAACGGCCAGTTGTCCCCATCCGTATCCAAATATACCTGATCAACTTCTTGATCAGTAGTTTGATAACCTTTTGGGATGATGGCCACGCCATACTGAATAATCTCTGCCAGGGCCAGGCGAGAATGGTCCTTTCTTCTGAGCTCGACCTCATGATACAGGTCGATATAAATGTCCTCGATCTATGGAATGTGGATTGGATCGAGTTTTTCCCTGGGAAGGCAATTCCTTGGGTCAAAGGTGGGCCTCGCCGGAAGTTGTGCTTTAGATTTAGCAGTTCTAGCTCTGCAAACATCTCTCGAGCTTTGTGGTGGGAAAGGCAAGTGTACCTGCCCACTGTAAGGGGGAAAGGAGTTCCACCCTTCTTTCTCTTCAAACACTTTTCGTGGTAGGTTACGAGCTGTCTGGATAGCTCCAACAAGATCAGCTTGGGGCCAAGCATACCTCGGAAATTTAGTGGGCTCCCTAGGAAGTTAGCTGCCCTAAGATAGGTGAAGGTGGGAAACTATGTAAACAAGGCCCCCCACTTCTCTGTTGCTGCGACAATGCTCTTGGTCATTAGACCATGAGTCATGTTGGGCCTCAATAGGCAGATGATGCCATAGAAAAAGGCATCGTTGATTTTGGTGAACTAAGAGATGATGTTCTCGAGACTTCAGCTTTGGGTAGTACTCATATATTCTCACCTGGGGCCAAACCCCGCATTGGCTCAATGCTGGATAATCCCTTTCCGAGGCTGCAACATAAACTACGTAGGAGTTCATGTAGAACCTCCCCGTTGTGGTGAGTTGTTGGAGCTATTCCGATATGGTGCTTGCTGATTATCTCCACCCACTCAAAGCGTTGATCAGGTACATTCTTGTTCATGGTCTCCAGGTACCTGAGCATCCATTTATGAAAGTAATGGGCGTCAGAAAGCCTAAATACTCTGATTAGGAACGTGATAGTATCACTCAATTCCTTGGAGAAATCGCTACGGTGAATAACCTGTGGCCATCTGGTTACTACCTTCTTGTTCTTTAAATACACTTCATTCATCAGTTGCATGCATTGGTCTTCATTGTCCTCCCAAGCCTTTGTGCAGTCTTCTTGGCTTACGGCCGCAAAGTGCTGGTGGTGAGGAATGCCAAGCATAATTTCAAAGTGCCAGGTAGTGAGGTTGATCACGACTTTGCCCTTTTCATTTTGGACACACCTTGTGTCTTTGTTGTAGCAGTGGGCCACTACCATCATGAATTCATTATTCACTGCACTGACGGGGATCCCCCAACAAAATGCAGGCCGCTACCTACTAGTTTGTCCATCCAAGGACTCCCTGTGACCCTCCTGGTCCTGGCCCAGAAATCTTCCATGTCAATGTGACCGAGCTCTGAGTCTCTTATATCCAGGTCACATTCTACCTAAGACTCGGGCATTCTGACCCTTTGGTACTTGTACTTCATCTCTTCCTCTATAAGCTTGGCTTTACCCTTTGATTTGGTCGGCCTCTTGCTTGATCTAGACATATGTGGATTTGAGTTTAGTTGTTGATCTACAAGAAGAAGAAGAGAAGCCCAACGCCAAAGAGCCATATTAGCTGTTAGATTTTCCTATAGAGTATTACAGAATGAGGAGTTAACAATTTAAAAGCCTCAGGGCGTAGGGCGCATGAACACTGCAAGCTGCAGGGTTAATAGTATGGCGCATAGAAGAAGGGTGTTACAAGGAACAAATTAGCGCCAAAGGGCACAGGGCGAAAGGATGTTGCACATGACATTTTGTTATTGTAAGCATAATTGCGCCTGCGCCATTCATGTGTTTTATACTGGGCGCAGATAATTTTCATGTTGCACGGGGATAGAATGCGCCAATGGCACATATATTTTTCATGTTACATGGAAATTTGGTGCGCCGAAGGGTGCAGGTTTAATGTGTGTAACATCAGCTTTATGTCCGCCATAGGGGAACTTGGCACGGCGCAGGGAAGGTTTGCATGACATTGTGTTGCTGTAAGAGGGGATGCGCCTACGCCACTTATTAGGATTTCACTTGGTTCTTATATAGTGCAGGGAGCTCATGTGCTGCAATGAATGCTGGTGTGCCATAGGCGCGACTGTATTTCCTGTTGCAAGGGTGGCGAGTGCGCCAAGGGAAAACGTAGCTTTGGAAACGGTTTTTCTTTCTCTTTGACAGATTCGTGATCTTTTAGGCTTAACTCCACATTGATTCAAGCGGTGAAGGGGGTAAGGCAAAGAGGTTTTGGTTTTGCTTTCGAGGCAGAGCCCTCTTAGCCAGCAGGTCTGGAAAGAGGAGGGAAACAGTTTGGGGAGGGAAAATTGCAAGAATCAGCAAGAGGGGTTTTCATGGTTTCACAGATCCATCTATCCTACCACACAAACAAACAACCAACAACAAAACTAAAACACGAGAGCAACAAGGACCACTTACCCGGAATATATAGAATGTGAGAGACGAAGCGGGGTCCACGAATGTGACACGAGGACGACAGGCATGCTAACAGTGTAGAGGAATAAAATAATCACGTGTTTTTAGTTGTGAAAGTGATAGGGTGGGTGTGCCTATATATAGGTAAAGGTACAATAAATGTGCCAACCACTTTTTTAGAGGTGCACCGAAAATCATGTCGACATGTAAAACGGTGCACCCTTTGGCACACCAAAACACGTGTCAACATGAAAATACTTGCGCCTTTGGTGCAAGTTTAAGACTTTCAACACTTCATTCCTTGCGCCCTTTGGCACAACAAATTATGTGTTAACATGAAGGCGCATGTGCCTTGGCGCACGTAATAATGATGCATCACGGGAAGGCGCACCAAAACATGTGTCGACACTCTAAAGGGTGCGCCGAAGGAATTGAAGGGGGCGCACGTTTACTTTGTGTAACACAGATAAAAGGTGCGCCCAGCCAAAAGGGAACAAAAATGGCTAAGTTTGGAGAACTAGATTTCCCGGAAAGGGATTTTGCAACATTCCGAATGTAGAGGGGTCCCCGACGAGGGACCAGGACAAAATTTGGTATGGTTACCTATAAAATTTCCCTCGTCAATTTTACAGGATAACAGTTTTCAATTACAAAATTCAAACAAGGGAATCATATATATACTTAGTTACTTCTTTCAAAGAAGGGACTAAGCACTATAGTCATTATCTATCACCACCAAAGCTTTCACAAAGGCACAAGATCACTACAAAGTACATATCTAACACACTCATACAAATGTCAAGGGCTACATTGATCTGCATACACACATATAGGAGGTGAGTTCATTATGTTTCCTCATACACATTATACATACTTGATGTAGGAGCATCAATTTGTAAGCATGGGAATTGTATATAGGTGTCTTGTGCTCATAAGAGTGTTTCCCTCCATTTTTTCATTGTTCAAATTTAAATTTGTGTGTAAGTTGTAATAGTGAAAGTGAAAAAGTCTTGTAATGAGTTGTCAATTGTCAAGTTTGACTAAGTAAAGGGGGTTAAAGGCTAAATAAGGTCATGAAGACAATGTAAAAAAAAGAAATTTTTTGTGGATGAGATAATGAGTTGTCTTAGGATGGTATTTATCATGTTTTCATGTTTAGTAGGTTGTTGAGTCAAAATAGGTATGTTTGAGAAACTTTAGGAGGCGGTTTAGGATTCTAAAGTTAGTGATATATTCAATGGGAAGAATAATTCGATGGAGAAATCATTACAATAATATATAGAGGAATGGATAATACATAGAAAGGTGATTTGAGAAGAAAATTGAGTGTTAATTTTGCAAGTTGGAGTGTTTTTCCTTGCATTTACATTCTAACCATGTGACAAAGTAATGAAGGAAATAATTACAGATCATGTTTGAGAGCATATCTCTTTACACTTTCACCTTGAATACATGAAGGATGTTATTAAAAACATATAAAAAATTTATTTGGGCTCTTGAAAGTGATTTTTAGGGTTTTATAGTCATTTTTGTGCTCATAGGGAAAAACTAGGGCAAGGCAAAAAAATATTTCTACCTAGTGAAATATTCTAAAATTTTCAAAATATCTCTTTCCTTGTTAAAGGAACAAGTCTACAAAATTTTATCTCTTGATCACATGTTTGGAGGAAGATATCACCGATACTTTAGAGAAGACTTGGGAAAGACCAAACAGGTTACCAAACTATGTGTTTTTTTGCTATTTTTTTAATGAAATTGATGTTTTAAGCTCCTAAATTGATAGATATCACTGTTGAGGACATTTGGCAAGTGATAGTAAAATATTCAAGGTGATAAGAAGTCGTTTATTCTTACTGTAGATAGATATATTCAATTTAGGCCTAAGAAGATTATCCTTACCCTGTTTTACTCAACTTGGTACAAAGAAACTCTAGTTAAATCTTGTACATTATTTTTAAACCCTTAAAGGGTATTTTGATTGAATATTGAAAGTTTAAGATAATCATGATTTAAATATTTATAGTGAATTGAATTCCCATAGACATAATAACTTAAAGGGATAAGAATACCAAGGTTGTAAGAAAACAAGCTTGAATATAAGGAGCTCTAAGGCACCTTGACATCAAATTTTTGGTATCAGAGCAGACCAAGAAGGCCAAATTAAGACAACAAAAATTGGTTACAAGAGGTGATAGAAAGGAAAAGATAAAGGTTTCTTGAGAAGGTACAAGACAATGAATGACAAAAGCAAAAGTAGGAGGAAGAGTAGGTGGATCAAGAGCTACCCAAGCCCAACTCATGGAAGAGATTAAGAGTCTTAGAGAAAGACTTCAAGATGTTGAGATGTCTCAGAGGAGATGAATTGAGAAAGGATATGTTAGTGAGGAAGATCCAGACTCCATAGGCATAGGAATTGAATGTGGGCCTATTTTATCCAGAAGACAACATAGAAGAGAGATTGATGAGGGCCATTATGGGAGCTAGTTCTAAACCTAAGATGGAGATCCCTATATATGAAGGTAGCCTAAATCTTGAGGAACTCATTGAATGGATTGATGCAATGGATAAGTACTTTGAATATGAAGAAGTGGGAGATGATAAGAAGGTCAATTTTTTGTCACTAGATTGAAGATCCATGCATCCATTTGGTGGGATGGAATACAAAAGGAGAGGATCCAGGTTTGGAAAGACAAAAATCAGAGATTGGGATAGAATGGTGGGAAATTTAAAAGATAAGTTCTTACCTAAGGACTATCATACTAATTTGTTTAGATCACTTCAAAATTTAAGGTAAAAAGAAATGTTTGTGAAAGATTACACTGAATAATTCTATAGGACGGCTATAAGAGTAGGGCATATAGAATATGATATTGAAAAGGTGGAAAGGTACTTAAATGGTATGAAATTTGATATTCAAGATGAGATAAACATTCTTTCTCTTAGATCAGTTAAAGAATATTATCAACTGGCACTCAAGGTGGAAGATAATATTTCAAGGAAACAAACTTCATATACAATAGGAAGTGGTATAATTTTCAGAGGTATAGTTCGGATAGGAAATAGAAGGTAACTATAGTCATACCAAGAAGAAGCTAACATTACAAAGAGCTCAAGAGGAGGCTATGCACCAAGAGGAAGAAGACCTTACCAAAGAGGAAGAGGAAGATTCTTGGGTAAGTGTTTTAGATGTAATAAATATGCAGGTCATAGGTCTTATGAGTGTCCTGAAAATCCTTCAACCAATCAAGAAAGAGGTGCTCATGTGGCTCAAGGTGAAGAAGAGGAAGAAATGGAAGAACCAGAGGTTCATGAAGACCTACCAGAAGTTGGTGAATCACTCTTGATGAAGAGGATCTTACTCAAACCAAATAAGGAATTCATGGAACCACCTCAAAGGAAGAATTTTTTTAGGACTACATGCAAGAGAAAAGGAAAATGTTGCAAAGTCATCATAGATAGTGGGAGTGCAGACAATCTGTCTCAAAAGAGATGGTGGAGAAACTAGGCTTGGAAAAGGTAATGTATCCTACTCCCTACAAAGTTTCATGTTTACAAAAATGACATCCACTCTTGGTTAATGAACAATGCAATATATATTTTCAAATAGGAACTTATAAGGATCAAATAATGTGTGATGTTATGCCCATGGATGCTTTTCACATTCTACTTAGGAGACCATGCCAATATGATAGAAAGATAGTGCATTGTGGAGGGAACAATACCTACACCTTTGAGAAATATGAAAATAAACATGTCCTTACACCATTGAAAGGAGAGCATCATGTTGTTGAATAAATCTCTACAGCTTTTTTTATGAGTGGTAAGGAATTCCTACATCAAATGAAGAAGGAAGAGGTAAATTTTTCTTTAGTAGGTAAGCCTAAAAGTGTTGTTACCAATACAAAGCTTGTTGATTTCCTTAAGAAATAAAAGATATGTTGAATGAGTATGTGGATATTGTAGTAGATGATCTTCCGATGAATTACCTCCATTTAGAAGCATCATCCATCATATAGACTTGATTTCAGGTGCCAACCTTCCAAACAAGGTTGCTTACAGGATGACTCCAAAAGAAAATGAAGAGATCAAGAAGCATGTACAATAATTATTGGAGAAAGGGATGATAAGAGAGATATTAAGTCCTTGTTTTGTTACTATAGTTTTGATTCCTAATAAACATGGAGGATGGAGAATTTGCACAGTATCTAGATAAATCAACAAAATCACTATCAGGTATAGATTCCCATTGCTAATAATTGATGATTTTTTGGATTGTTTAAGCAGAGACAAGTATTTTTCTAAAATATATTTGAAAAGTGGTTATCATCATATTAGGATTAGAGAGGGTGATGAATGGAAAACATATTTTAAGACAAATGATGGGCTTTATGAATGGCTGGTTATGCCATTTGGCTTGAAAAATTCTCCTAGCACCTTTATGAGGCTTATGAATGAAGTGCTTAAAGATTTCACAGGTAAATTTTTCATAGTCTATTTGGATGAAATTTTGGTATATAGTCAGTCAAAAGAAGAACATCTTAAGCATTTGATATTGGTTCTTGAGAAGTTGCATGAAGAAAAACTACTAATCAATCTTAAAAAGTGTACTTTCTTGAAGACAAAGCTGATCTACTTGGGGTTTGTGATCTCACAAGAAGGATTGAAGATGGATAAGGAGAAGATAAAGGAAATCATTGAGTGGCCTACTCCTAAAATTATGTTTGAGGTAAGAATATTTCATGGTTTGGCTAGCTTCTATAGGAAATTTATAAGAAATTTTAGTGGGATTTGTGCTCCAATAGTGGATACAATTAGAGGTGATAAGAAAGCATTTCAATGGACTAAGGATGCTGATAAGAGTTTTCATTTGCTTAAGAAAAAGATAACAAAGGAACCAATCTTGGCCTTACCTGATTTTACTAAACTTTTTCAAGTTGAATGTGATGCTAGTGGGAATGTTATTGGTGTTGTTTTAAGCCAAGAAGGAAATCCTATTGCTTACTTTAGTGAAAAACTAAATGATGAAAATAAGAGGTATTCATCATATGACCAAGAATTATATGCCATCATACATGCCTTGAAGAAATGGAGACACTATCTTATGCCTAAAGAGTTTGTTTTGTTTACTGATAATCATGCTTTGTAATTTGTGACTAGTCAACATAAGTTAAGTCAAAGGCATGTGAAATGGATTGAATTTTTGTAAATTTTTAATTTTGCTATCAAGTATAAAATTAAATATAAAAATTTATAGATTCTTTGAGTAGAAGGAGCTTGGTCATGCAGGAATCTCAAGTGAGCATATTGGGATTTGATGATCTAAAAGAGATGTATAAAGAAGATGTTGATTTTAAAGAAGCCTATGAAGCATGCATGGATCCTCTTAGAAAATATAAAATTCCTTGGATAAATTTTATGGTACAAGAAGGTCTGTTGTTCAAGGGAAATCAGTTATGCATTCCAAGAATCTCAATGAGAGAGAATTTGCTAAAAGAAAAGCATAGTGGCAGTCTAGCAAGACATTTTGGACAAAACAAGACACTAGCTCAACTAAGTGCTCATTACTATTGGCCAGGTATGAGTAGTGATGTTAATAATTTTGTAGAGAGGTGTAAAGTGTGTCAACATGCCAAAGGAAGCAATCAAAATGCAGGTTTGTATCAGCCATTTCCAATTCCCAACAGGCCATGGGATTCAGTAAGTATGGACTTTGTACTTGGTTTGCCAAGAACTCAAAAGGGAATGATTCAATATTTTTGGTATTTGATAGGTTCTCTAAGATGGATCATTTCATTCCATGTACTAAGACAAGTGATGCTACTAACATTGCAAATCTCTTCTTTAAGGAGATAATCAAATTACATGGGCTTCCTAGATTACTTTTGGAGAACTCTATGGAAGAAATTGGGAAAAAAATTAAGCTTCATCTCATCTTATTATCCTCAAATATATCGTCAGACTAAAGTATTGAATGGAAGTCTTGGGAACATCTTGAGAAGCTTGGTAAGTATGCATCCAAAATAGTGGGATTTGGTACTAGATCAAGCTAAGTTTGCATATAATGACTCACCAAATAGAAGTATAGGTCTGAGTCCATTTCAAATTTTGTATGGCATGCATCCTAGAGGTATGTATGAGTTGAGAAATTTAGGGAAAATGGAAGCTAGGAGTGTTGATGGTGAAGAATTTGCTAGTGCAATGCTAGATTTGCATGAACAAGTAAAGAAAACTCTTGAAGAGAAAACCATCAAATACAAAAGAAGGGCATATCAAAAGAGGAGAGAGGTTAATTTCAATGTTGGGGACCTTGTTCTTTCTCATCTCAGAAAGAAAAGGTTTCCTAAGGGTGAGTATAACAAGCTCAAGCCAAAGAAGATAGGTCCTTATAGGATTCTAAGAAGGTTTTCAAGAAATGCATATGAAATTGAACTTCCAAAAGGAGTTGGAATATCTCCTATATTTAATGTTTCAGATCTAAAATCCTATAAAGGTGAAGAACTAGCCGTACAAGATCCTAAATCAGATGAAGAGCAAGTCATTTCATGGTAAAAAAAAGTTTCCTAAGGAGACACTAAGAAAAATTGAGGCCATTTTAGACAAGAAGGTGATTAAGAAGACAAGGTAAAAGGAGTAATTTTAGTACTTGGTAAAATGGAAAGAAAAACTAGTTGAAGACTCAACATGGATGGTTGAAAATGAGCTTATCAAATAGGGTACAATTGTGGACAAGTTGATGCATGGTGAAAAATGAAGAAGAATTCTTTTTTTCTTGGTAATATGATGTAGGAGCATCAATTTGCAAGCATGAGAATGTATATAGGTGTCTTGTGATCATAATGTTGTAATACTATTTCCCTCCATTTCTTTATTGTTCAAATTCAAATTTGTGTGTAAGTTGTAATAGTGAAAGTGAAAAAATCTTGTAATGAGTTGTTAATTGTCAAGTTTGACTAAGTAAATGGGGTTAAAAGCTAAATAAGGTCATGAAGACCATGTAAATAGATGAAAGTTGTTGTGTATGAGCTCATGAGTTGTCTTAGGATGATATTTATCATGTTTTCATGTTTAGTAGGTTGTTGAGTCAAAATAGGTATGGTTGAGAAACTTTAGGAGTCTAAAATTGGTGAAATATCTAATGGGAAAAATAATTCGATGGAGAAATCATTGTAATAAGATATAGAGGAATGGATAATGCATAACAGGGTGATTTGAGAAGAAAATTTAGTGTTAATTTTACAATTTGGAGCGTTTTTCCCTACACTTACATTTTAACCTTGTGACAGGGCAGTGAAGGAAAGAATTATAGTTAGGTTTGGAGAGAATATCTCTTTACACTATCACCTTGAATACATGAAGGAAGTTATTACAAACCTATCAAAATTTATTTGGGCTCTTGAAAGTGGTTTTAGGGTTTTAATAGTCATTTTTGTGCTCACGGGGAAAACTAGGGAAAGGCATAAAAATATTTATACTTGGTGAAACCTTATGAAAATTTCAAAATATCTCTTTCCTTGATAGAGGAACAAGTATAAAAAAAATTATCTCTTGATCAAACTTGTGGAGGAATATATCGTTAACAATTTAGAATGCAGACTGGGAGAGACAAACAGGTTACCAAATTGTGTTTTATTATATATTTGATGAAATTGATGTTTCAAGCTCCTAAATTGATAGAGATCACTTTTGAGGACATTTAGTAGGTGATAGTAATATATTAAAGGTGATAAGAAGTTTAATTAACCTAAATGCTAGATATCTCCAATTCGGACCTAAGAAGACTATCCTCACCTTGTTTTACTCAACTTGGTAAACAAAAACCTTAGTTGAATCTTTTATATGATTTTTAAACCCTTAAAGGGTATTTTTATTGAATCTTGAAAGTTTAAGATAATCATGACACGAGAGCTATAGTGCATTGAATTACCATGAAGACCTAATAGCTTAAGGATACAATAATACCAAGGTTGTAAGAAAACATGTTCAAATAGAAGGAGCTTTGAGGCACCTTGACATCAATACTTGAAAAATACAGATCTATCCATCTATCATCGTTCAACTTGTTAATTGGAAACCTAGGGATTCATTTCTCACATAAACACCGAGAAATACATGGAGTATGAGATGTAGTACAAATCTTGGCCGTAAGTTCACTCTTCGGGTGGTACTCGTCAGGTCGATCGGACCCGTAATTTGCATATTTTGTATTAGATTTGATGTATTTTATGGGTATGTGCAGTAGAAATATTTTTATAGGTTATAGGTATGAATTCGGACATAACATTGAAACCATAGTGACAAAGATAGATTAACAGTGAAGCTCTTCCGACATAGAAAATACCAAGCTCCAAGCCCCAGAAAACACAGTACCCAAATCAGTCACTAGTACTTGGGGCGTCATGTCCTCCTACATGTGCTTCTATCCCTTACATTCCTAGGATTTTAAACCCTCAACAAGCCAGTTCAACACTATTTCCATCCCACTGCAGCAGATATTCAGTCTCAACCACTCCTAGGTTGCACGAAACAACATAGTCATCCTCCTCCCTCATTTACTTATGGTTTTACATTGTTGATTTCTTATTGCTTATGAACTATTGTACTTGATTACCTGCATATAATTTATTACAATAAGTTACTACGAGATGAGGTTTAATTAATATTAGGTTAAATCAAGTGTCTTAGGTTAAAGGACCTGATGAACAAGTGTTATTTTGAATTATTTTATGAAGCACTAGAAGAAAATGAATTTTTCAATATGGTAAGTGACAAGGCCATCACCTACTTAAATACCCAACTCATGAGAAAGGAGTAGGCACCTAAAGCCTCAATGAGGTTGGAATCCAAGGTGTCCCGATGGAATATCAAGGAGGAATATAAGTCACAAAATAAGTTGGATGACCTTTACCTATATGACCAAGAAGAAAAATATTCCATAGAAAAGGAATAAGATATGGAATCACATGCACAATCCAATGTAAAAGTGTCATGCAAAAAAGATTCACATCCAACAAGGTGTTCGTCAAGGTAGGATGCCATAACACGTGTCAAGATGTTGTTTGAAGAATTATTGACAAGCGTAGAGAACAAGAAGCAAAGAGCCCTAATTGAGGTATTTTAGAAATAGGTTAAGGACTAGCTGACTAGGTTAAAGAGGCCACAATAATAAGATTTCTCAAGGTATTTTAGGCTCCAAATGAACTTATGAAGGATTTGGTTAAAGAGAAGGTCCAAAAAGAAGCCATTGGAGAAGTAAGTGATAAAGTTTAAGGATAAAGATGAGCATGAGAAGATGAGTGATAACATTGGATTAATCACCAACCAAATTAAGGCTAAGGAAACGAAATGCGATGAAACCTTTAATGTTTTCCTCCTGAAAGCTATAGAGGCTAACATAGATCTAAAAGATAATAACCTTATTCAATGTTAAGATGAACATGGTGCATGAGGCTACGAAAAAATTAAGGGAAATGAGACTATGGGGGCTCTTATACCAGATATGGTTGAAGGCATGTAGGGTGTGATAATCAAATGGAGTGCACTCAAAGTGTGTGTTAAGGCATGCATGCTCAGATTATTGGATGAGAAAGATCAATGTTTTCTGGGGGACCAAAAAACAAGTTAATATGGGGGATGTTGACCCTAAATTTTTAAATATTTTAGTTAAGTAAAGAGTGGCACGTAAAAGGAAATATTGAATAAGTAGTGTGCATGAGACATTATTGGATAGCGTGTAAGAGGAATTGAATAATGCACACAAGAAATAATGAATGAACATGAAGTAGAGAAATCAATTCCACATGAAGAGTGCATAAAGGGAGTTGAGTTAGAAGAAGGTGACAAAAAGGGTAGAAGAGGAAAAACATGTGGTAGTTAAGCAAGGAGTGTGATAGTGTGTGGCAAGAGGAATAAAATATTGAAAATGATGGCAAATGTCTGATTTGTTAATACAAATCATGGAGATTGGGATCCCATCCTTTTTCCATATCGAGATAGAGTCCTATACACCACTTGTGCATTGGATATGTCCCCCTCGATGGATCGATGAGAAGGAAAACCACCCATAGTAATGGTGAGAACCCACTTTTGGCGGGAAGGGATTCAAATTTTAACTAACTAGGGTGTATAAATGGACCCTCTAACTCCGAGAAAGTGAGCTAGTTAGTTAGAGAGTGGGAAAGTTAGTTAGTGACCTACTTAGTTGGCTAGTAGATTAGACTTCATCACTTTATGTGTGATATCGTAACAAGTCTATGTAAGTCTGTTAAAAGCCAAAATGGTTTTGGATCATGTATAACATTAATGGCCCCTTCTATAATCTTGCAAATGAATGAATGAATATATGGATAGATTTTGTTACCTACTATTGTGTTGGTTCACTATGCATGGTTAATAGTGATGAATGTGATCTTATGCTAAATAGGGATAGATATTAGTTTAATACATTATTGTTGCTAAGTATGATGGTGCGCACTCTATTCCATGAACTAGCAAGGACATCACATATTGAGTGTGCTTGGTGAGTGTGTTAGAGAAATCATGTGATATTACTGTGTATGTGATGGATGAAAAGGACTCATGCACTTTTTAGGTCGGTCCTTTCCGGAGTTAAATGTGTGAGAATGCTAAGAAAACCCCAAAAATTCCCATATCGATGTCTAACCACATGTTTGAGGATATATTACCCCTACATGTGGCCTCCATAGGACACACAATTCTTGTGATGTGAATATTTTCATCTATATTTTATTCACAAACATGATTATACTCAAAACCACCACTTTTATATAACTTATTGATAAAATTCAAGGTTTCATTTTTTACTTATTAATTTATTGCAAATTTTTCATAGTGGCTACTTAGTCATTTCTCTTTTTTTTTTGAGATTTCTTGTTTCGGTTACTTTCATGACTCAAAGCTTTATGGTTTTGAGGTCACTTGGCCGTTTTTGTTAATATTATAAATGTGGGTTTCTTGAATGGTTTATGAGATAGTAATACTATGCTTGTATGTGTGTATTTTTATAGGGGAAATTCTAAGATGTCATATGATTCCATTGTTTGGGGTTGTAGGACGTTATGCCCTTATTTTTAAGGTAATGGTGCTCTATGTGTCCATGACCTTGGGTGATCAAGAATCACTTTAACATTACAATTCATTGATAACTTTGGTAGGAACCTCGATTCTTGTTATGGGATATATAATATACTGTTGATTTATTTCTTTGAGTTATATTACTTTAACGATGGTGATAGTTGCTTTTAGTGTATGACAATAGTTAGCATCTTAGAGACCGATTTCTATCTTAGAACACATGACCGGATCCTTCATCATTCTCCACCTTATTTCATATTGCATTATTGATACATTGTTAACCTTATATCATGACATTATCACTTCTACAAACATGGAAAATCTCACTTTATTCCTTGTGCATTAAACATATGATATGCCTTATCATAATTTTATTGATGACTTCCAACAATTGATGATAAAGTATTTAGAATGACACAAATATTTTCCTAAATCTTAAAATTTCTACTCTAACTGATCTTGCATCAATGCATTGAATAACTCAAGATTGTTCTTCCAAATTTTCAATCCATGAAATTTTCAACAAAACACAATAACCAACCTCGACTATTATGTTGTTTGATCATGTGACCTTGTAAGTGATAACATTATTAGAGAAATTTGTGCCTATGAATTTGATATATTCTATGTATTCCATCTACTACTGGAAATAAATGTTATTACTTCAATTATGTATTTACTCCTTGGTGGACTAGTCTAGAAACTTTAAGGTTACAGAGTTCTTCATAATTTGATATTCAATACTACTAGGTGGAGTGTCTATGATGCTTGATTTATATGTATCATGTGATGAAGATGGATACTTTTGATTAAAACATGTTATTTTAGTTCAAATCATTTGACTACACTCTTAGAATTGATGTTCAATTTAGACGTAGGATAATTTGAGGGAAGTGTACATTTAGGCCATGTAGGCTCCACTAAAAATCATATTATTACAAAAATTGATGCTCTAGGTTATTTATTTCAATTCTCCTTGGAGGAGTAATTGTGATATTGGAATCTTGATTCTCTTGGTAGATGAAAATTTATACTTGGGCTCATTTGGGCACTATACTTATAGATAGTTAATAATTTCTCATCACGAGGACCCTTCTATAGATGTATTATTATAACACCTTGTTGTTATGTGTTGTGCATATATTACTAATTGTGTGTGCAATAAAATTAGAGAATAAGCTAGAAAATTGTGGATGCAAGACCAAATATCTCTAGGTTAACTCAAATTTAAAACTATGATTGAGATAAAAGGAAGGGAATAAAAATATATACCTATAACTTACCAAGATGAGGAAAGTCCCTTTGATGTATTGGATTTTCTCAAGATAGTTGATTGATTTTGGTTGTTTCCAAATTGAGTTTGTGCATGGATTTTTACACCATCCCCTGTTGGAAGCTTAATGATTTATTGATGAAGGATGATGCATTGAATGATGATAAGGTGGAAACATATTGGTGTGATTATAATTTCATGATTTGCATGGATGATGTGGCCAAATTCATAGAGGAAAAATGGAGGAATGGATGGCTACAATGAAACTATGATTGATTTAGATCAGTAGTTGGGATTGATTTGGATGAGGAAGGTTCTAGAGATGGGAGGGATTTTAGTAATTTTAAATTCATGGAAGGTGGTAGAAGATAAAGTGTCTAAATATGGAGAACTATAGAAAAGGATTAGATTAATTTAATGATGATAATAAGGGAGATTAGTTACGGTATATGTAGGAGAGTCTAGGATGGTAGGTGTAGGCAGGTAGCTAGGAATATTAAATTCCTAAAATAAGAGATGATGTGATTAGATGATTGATTATAGAAATTAATCATGATGAGGGGATATGCGTGATTTTATAAGGTTGGATGTGATGAAGGGATAATTGGTAAGAGGATTATTTTAGGCATATACATTTTCCTCCTCTTTGAAAGGTCATAACGACTAGATGAAATAATGGGATTTCAAAGAATATAAAAGATGAATTCAGGTTATTACAGTTGATGCCCCCTCAAGGAATCATGTATAGAGGAATGATATGGGTGACCACTTGAAAGTATGATATTATATTAGTAGATTAGACAAAAAGTGTTGAGAATGGGATAAGATGCAATTAATGATATGGTTTCACATCTTTCTTATAGTGAGTGGTGATAAATTGGTTAAAGTGAGTCATATTCAAAGGCGCGAATGGATAGGGAGAACACGCGCGAACAAAAGTTCAGTTTTCGGGACTTAGCCATTTTCGCTCATTAAGGTCTATTTTTAGAGATGACGTGCAAAGCACACAAACGAGGTAGAGATGTGCACGCCACACATTGGCTATTTTTGGAGGATTGGATATGAAGCACTTTGCATGGACACAAGCCGAAAATAGATCTGCTACTATCAGTTAGCTAGTAGTAGTCTATTGTTAGCGCACTTGCATGTGTGGCTAGTTTTGTAAAGGCGTGTGGCTAAGAATAGCATGTGACCTATTTTTGGAATGGATAAGTGGTGAAGGGAAGTCCCCACCCTTATATATATGTAGTAAACTATGTAATAGATACACACATAGGGGATCGAGATATACAGAGATATGTTATTAAAACTGTTACGCGCATACTATTGATATTGTAATGAGGCTTCTGTAAACTTATTGCATTGAATATAATGAAGGATATTGGCTGAATCTAAGTGTTAGTTCTATGTGTATCTGAATCTAGTATGTTTTTGATCTCATCATGGTTAGTACTTAATTCTTTTTTTCCTTAGATATAGATCTGGTATGCTGTAGAATGATGAGCTAGTAATAGAACTATATATGTTAAGTCTCCATCATGCTAACATCCTACTACAACAACCCTAAAGAGGGACCTGGTACCTTTGCGACTTCGGGTGAGCGCTTAGTTTAGGCTGAGTGATGTGCCAACATGTCTAGGGTTTCATAGGGTTCATATCACTGAATTCTAGGCTGCATCATTGGTTCCGTTTTTGGGACCTCTTTTTCAGTTGTTTTCAGGATGGTTCAATGAAGACATACCGGTTGACCTTAGCAAGTATTGAAGAATGGATACATGATCTGGAAGAAGAATACGCACTGGTGGTTCAAAGATTGGATCTGAGTTTAACACACGCACTTGGGTGGAACAAAATTTATATGATAGTTTATATGAGATATTTTTCACTATCTTTCCAGTAGAATTATATGAGTGGCTGGTTGCTTATGCATCTAAATGGAATTGGAGGTATCACACACTTTTCTAGATGTAGGAAAGAATTCCAGGCCCTTTATGATGCTGATCTGATTTGGACTCGAGCTGTGGATACGTGGTTTCATGGTGTCTTGAATAGTTATATCTTGGAATACTCAATTTCCACTTATTCATGTCCAGAGGTAGCTGAATTCTAGTTCTTACGACATCCACGGGGAGCTTACCTACAAGGCATTCCACTGGTGATCAAGATCCTGATGGTAACTTTGAACCTGGAGAGTAAACCGATGGCTAACTAAACCCCACCACACGTGCAAGGGTGGGGACAGGACTAGTGAAGGATGGCAGACTTAGCAGCAGCAAGGTAGAGAGAAGAAAGGTGCTTAAGTATAATGAGGCATGTGAGAGGGAGATAGAGAAGCAGTGTGATGTTGCAATGTAGATGGAGTTGAGGAGAGAGATGGCTCGTGAAGGATTTGAGCTCACATGTAGAAGATGTGGAGCCAAAGCATCAGAACTCCCCCATCTAGGAAAGCATGACAGGGAACCCTCCTCAGCCTCACAAGGAAGCATATAGCCAACAGAGATGACTGGCCACGGGTGCATCATCCAATCCACCTGGTAACCTAGCCCTTGCGCTTGGTTTTCTAGTATCTAGTATGACAAGTAATCAACAAGAAAGTTTGGGAAGTAAGAGAGCAATCACATCAATGGCAGGAATAACTTCATTGTTATTTGAGGTGTGTTTTCAGTGCATCATCATCACACATAAATATGAGCACACCAAATGTTGGATTCACTTCTGGAAGTGGAACTACTTCACAGACCGTAGGGGTTTAGTATAGTACTACTGTCGAGCACATGGGAGTACATGTCTACAGGACCTATTCCAGCTACAGGTTTGGGATCAGAGGCATGGGAAGTTCTGGTTCAGGTGGATCTAGAGGTTCTGAGGCAGGGAAACACTGGAGGTTCTGGATCTAGGTGGGCAAGGTCCACACCAACCCCAAAATATTTATATGGAAATGTCTCTTCATCTTCCAGAGTATAGGGGAATAGAAGATGTTGCTGAACATGTGCATATGTGTGAAATATTGTGGCATGCAAAAGGAATCACAACTTTTGAGTGTAGGGCAAGCCAATTTTCTACTACGTTACAAGGGCACTGCACATAGCTGGTATAAAAGTTTGACCCTAATCAGACTTGCATGGATTATGCAACATTGAAGGATGTGTTCTTAAAAGAGTTTCATATCCCTAATTTGAGAAGAAGAGTATAAGTGCACTCAAGGATATTAAGCAAGGCACTACTAAAAGTGTGTGCGAGTATGATGCCCATTTTAAAACACTTATGTCTAAACTTTCTTATGATATTCACAAGCCAACATGCACAATGGTTTGTTGGGGGATTGATTACACCATTTAGGAGGGCATTGTCACATAAGACATATACTGATCCATGTGAGGCATTAGAAGCATCCCTACATGCTGAGGTAGTTGGGAGTATTGACACTGGTGTTAGCCCATTCTTAGAGGCACAAATTATAGCTATGGAAAAACAACTAGAGAAATTATCAAAATTCAGCCCATGAAATGCGCTCAGAATTTGGTGTACAGATTGTGAAGTAGAGGGTCACACAAAGGATAGTTTTCCTCACAGAATAATACACTCATTGTTGATGGATTGTGAGATATGCCACTTAAACCATGATGCTAGCCATTGCCCATTATTACAACGCATGATAAGGAAGAACGTTTCAAGCTACTATAAAATCTACAGTCCACAACTCATGACATGGAGGACTACCGAATGATTGGATAGATCCATGATGCTATAGATATTGGTGTATGACATGAGTTTTAGATAACTCTAAAGGAAAGAATGAGCATCAGACCGAGAGCACAATCAGGCACGCTATGATCGGAATGAGGGGCATTTTGAAGGCATCCATGGCAGAGGTCGAGGATACCATGGTGGATTCGGAGGATGAGGCCATGGTGGTGGAAGAAGTGAGTTTCCTCACTGGAACATGTTATACTTGTGGATCTCCTACCACTATAGGCGTGAATGTCCTCAGAATATTACATGTTCTTTCTATGGAAAGAACCATAGCTATGAAGAGTGCCCAGACTTATATGAGCATCTGAGTAAGCAACATAAGTAAGAAAACAAAGGCATCGGATGGTTAGGATACAATGCTATGGACAATCAATGGATGCCCAAAATGGAAGCAGAGTCCGAGGCACTACAAGTGAGGATCACAACCCATGCTAGGCAGCACACGTGCCAGGGGAGGTATTACAACAAAAACCTACCATCACTAAGGATGAGGTTCTTCATGCACGGTACCCAGATCCTACCTATCAGAAGGAGGTTTATCAAGATACCATGGAAGTGCTAAGGAATCTTTAGGGTGAGATACAATATTTAAAGGAGCAGAAGAAAGTGTCAGAGATGGTCCAAACTAATATAGATGACTTAAGAGAAGTGTGCAAAATGTTGCACCAGGAGAACATCATTCCACTATTAGGAAGTTGGTTGAAAGGGAACACTCCACGTAAGTATTGAGACTAGATGATAGATCCTGCATGCAAATCTCCCTCCTCATAGCCTAGATTATGACAAGGAAATCACTTTGAATGCTGTTGTGGATGGGTGGTTGTTGAGTAATATATTGATTGATACAGCACGAAGTCAATGTTCTTACCTTGGATGCATGGGTACAAATGGGGAGACCCCCATTATCCATCCTCTAATGTATTATTCATGGCTAATCGAAACTAAGGCCACTCCCATAGGAGTTTTAAAAGATGCATCCATTACCATACAAGGAGCCAAGTTCACTAGAGACTTTGAAGTTTTAGCACTAGAAGAATCAGATAGCTTCCCATCTCTACTAGGGCATCCTTGGTGCTATGCAAATAATGTTGATCTTCGGTTCAACAAGGGCTATATCAGTTTTGAAAATAAAGAGGAAAGGGTCATTATCCCTTTGACAGATGGAAATTCCATGCCTTATGTTGAGCCTTTAAGTGAAGAAGATCTGAATAGGATTTATGTATGCGCCATCCGAGATCCAGAGATGATTGAACCAACCAAAGAAGGACTAATTCAATGGGAGGATGCACAATCTATTAGTGATACTACAAGTGTTGCTTGTGATAATTGGGCTCACAACACTTATGAGTTGGTAGGGCACAAAGTAAAGAGCATATTCCCTCGAGGCACAAAACCACGTTATGTCAGAGGATAGGTAACAACTCAATACCTTGTTACACAGAGAAGGGGATCCCATGGTATTCCTATGCGCGCCATGGAAGAAAAATGGATAGACCCACTAGAGAGGAGAAATATGCTAGCATATACACTACGTGGGACAACAACACACTGGTGGGTGGTCCACAGGATAATCTGTCCAAATGGGATGAAATTGGGGTTGCTCTTACTACTAGGTTCTTTAGGAGCAATGCACCTACACAAATATAATTATCACGGTGATCAACCTGTTCAACACCATGTTCAGAAGTGTGAGAGACTCTGGATAGAAGGGCAAGGAAGCTTTACCACCTTCACTATGGGTGCACTTGGTTTTATTCCACTTTACAAGGTTGCATGTGTGCTTGGTATGTATATGTAAAACTCCATAGAGAAACTAGAAATTGGCAGAATTTAATTACAGGAATGGCCCAGACGTTTGACTTCTTCTCTACAAAACCTCCGTAGAAGAAGCATTGAAAGTTATCAAGCACTTAACTATGGGGGATAGTGCCAAGGCTGAAAGAACTCCTCTAGAATTATTAGATAAAGAGGACTCAGAGCGCGTCTTGATAAAGAACCAAGGGCCAATGCAACATTACTTCAATGCACTTGCCTTGCGAAAGAGAGAGGAAAAATGGTCTACCTAGTGGATGATGAAGAAGTAGATAATCTAGATGTAAACCATTCAACAGAAGGTGTGAGGTATTGGACAGTGTGGATAGGACCACGCGCGCGTATCATGAACCTATGAAGACAAAGTGGGTGAATATTGGAATAGAGACTGAGCCTAAGGAAGCCATAATTGAGACTATTGGTCAGACTCTGAAGTGGAAAAATCATAGAGTTACTAAGGGACTACCAGACCTATTTCCTAGGGGGTACCATGAACTTAAAGGCATGCATGAATCATTAGGGGAGATGAAGATAAAGCTTAAAGAGGGTGCACACCCAGTTAGAAAGAGGCCTTACAGAATGAACCCCAATTTGTGTGAAAAGGTCAAAGAAGAGATTGATAACATGTTGAAGTCTGGAATTATCAAGCCCCTTGATGAGTTAGAATGGGTTAGTCCAATGGTGATCAATATCAAGAAGGATGGATGGATTAGAATATGTGTGGACTACAGGAGCTGAATGTTGCATGTGTAATGATCCATTCCCTACGCCATTTACTAAGGAAATACTAGGAGTTACAGGGTGTGAAATATATTCATTTACATAGATGGGTTCTCTAGGTATCATCAGGTTAGGATTTCCCAGAGGATCAGAAAAGACTACATTTACTACTGAATGGGGTAGCTTTGCCTATACTATCATGCCTTTTGGTCTAAAAAATGCACTTGTTGTATTTTTGTGCATAGTTGTCCAAGCATTCAAGGAATTTATTCACAACTTCTTACAGTATATTTAGATGATTGATGGTGTATGGATTAGTTAAGGACCACTGTGACAATCTATGCTTAATGTTTGAATGGTGTAGGTAGTTGAGTATCTCTTTGAACATCAAGAAGTGCATATTTGCTACACCATTTGGGATACTTTTAGGACACATAATCTGCAAGGAGGGTTTGTTAGTTGACCCAACAAAGGTTGCAGTCATTATAGGCCTAGGGGAGCCTACCAGTCAAAGTGAGGTGCATGGATTTTTGGGACATACAGATATTACAAAAAATTTATCAAAGGCTATGCCAAAGTTGCCACACCCTTAGAAGAGTTATTGAAAGGGAAAGGTACATTCTACTGGGGAGAATAACAGCAATAACACACATTCAAGACATTAAAGGAGAAACTTACTACCACACCTATTCTTGTGTTTTTTCCTTCATGGGACAAACCATTTCATGTACATGTTGATGCCTCTGGCATGGCCATTGGCACGGTGTTGGCTCAACTTGAGAAGGTATTGTAGATCATCCTATCTATTTTGCTAGTAGAAAGTTGACTCCTGTAGAACAAAATTACACAACTACAGAAGCGTGAAGCTTTGTCAATGATCTATGCATGTTGCATAAATTTCACCAATACTACTAGCTACACCATTCATCTTTTATACAGATCACATGGCATTGAAGTATTTGGTCAATAAGCCTTGTTTTACAAGGGTGCATATGTCGATGGGTGCTCTTATTTCAAGAGTTTGATTTCACAGTTGTGGTAAAACCAGAAAAAGTAATTCTAGACTAGACCATTTATCAAGAATACAGTCAAGAGAAGAAGCACAAGAAATTGAGGATACCATGCCAGATGCATAGTTATATAGGTTACAATGTGCACCATCAGAACTAGAGGACATTGTTGTATTTTTATGCACAGGATGGCACCAGAAGGAATGAAATCATTGGAGAAGAAACAACTTGCTATACACGCTACACCTTATATATTAATTAGTGGTGACTTGTACAAAATGGGTCGGATGAAATATTGTGTCATTGTGTATTAGAACATGAGCGCATGGGCATTATGGAAGAAGCTCATGGTGGAATTACAGGAGGCCACTATGCAGGTGATGCCACAATGCGTAAGATTCTACTCACTGATTATGGTGGGAGACCCTCTATAAAGATTGTAAGGAATTTTGTAAGGCATGTGATCATTGTCAACATCTTAAGACCAGTCAGTGAGATGAAATGCCTCTGAGACCTATTACTAGCACCAGAACCATTTGAGAAATGGGCTATAGATTTTGTGGGTCCTATTTCACCAGCTGTGTGTAAAACTAGATCACGCTACATTATCACTTGCACAAACTATCTAACACGGTGGGAAAGCAACACCTACCAAGGACTGTATAATGGCTACTACAATAGCTCGGTTTCTATGGGAACATATTATTACAAGGTATGGATGTCCTTTGAGTTTGACTAGTGATAGGGGCACACATTTTCTTAATGAGACAATCAAAATTTTATTAGATGAGTTCATGATTGCACACCATAAGACTACACCCTATCATCCTCAGGAAAATGGAACTATTGAGGCTTTCAACAAAATTTTGAGCCACACATTGACAAAAATATGTGATGTTGGAAGAAAGGATTGGGATGATAAAGTATCTACAGTACTTTGGGCATATAGAACAACATATAAAAGGTTGAACAAAGCCACACCATTTCAGTTAGTGTTTGGTGCAGAAGTCATTTCTTCCTATGGAGTTTATGTTACCTTCTTTGCATATTGTGTGCCTGAGGTCTAGCTGATGAGAAAGCTTTAGAAGAATGGATTGAAAAGATAATTCAGCTGGATGAGCGATGAGCCATAACACATGGAGTTGAGTCAAGAAAAGAAAAGGCTAGGCAAAAAGCATGGCATGACAAAAACATAAGGGATAAGAAGTTTGAGATTGGACAAATGGTACTTCTCTATGACTCTAAGTTCTTGCACCATCCAGAAAACTTAAGGTACATTGGTTAGGGTCATATGTTATCACTTACATCCTTGAAACATGTGCTTTCCAGTTAGAAGCACTTGATGGAACATGGCTACCCTAGTTACTTCAACGGGAGTAGGTGAAGCCCTACTATAAATAAGTCTTCTTGGTGTTTGTAATAAGGTAGTATTTCCATTTAGATTAGGTTTTCAATTTTGTATTTCCTTAATGTGTTTCCTTCTTTGTCGCTATGCTTTTTCAATTTAGTTGGTGTTGTTGAAATAAGCACGCTTGTGCATGCATGAAGCTAATTACTATATGAAGCATGTTTATGCAGAGGACTACACATACTTTTAGTGTGGGGTGGTTGTCGATATCCAGGTACAAGATTGTGGGAATTGAAAGGTGAAAGGAATAAGCTGCTATGGGTGCTCTTCAATTCAAAGGATTGCCTCTAAAAAGTGACCAAAGATGGAGATGAATGAAGGAACAATATAACACGAGGTAAGCAGAGGCCATAACAACTACCAGTAGAAGGTGCAATGATGAGGTACTCAGGTGCAAGGAAGCACACTGAAGAGAAGTTTGTGACCAGAGGGTAGGAAGGCACACTAGAAGGTTATAGTTGAGGCACAAGATGTAACACGTGGAAAGGATGGAATTGGTCAATTAATGAGAGGATATTTGGTAGGTGAAGGAGAAATGAATGCATCAAAAATTTGAAAATCTATATAAGGATGGGATGCGAGTTCATTTTTACCATTGCGATTAAGAGTATTTGAAAAGGAGCCAAGTGTGAAGAGCCGAGTGATCATATTGAGGTGCGAAAGGGTGTAACCAAGTCATGACAAAGAGATCTGGGCATAGAAAGAGCTTGTGTCCCCAGTGGTGAAGGGTTTGAGCAAAGCAAGGTGACAGAGAGGAGCTAGGGCACGTGATTTCACCTAGGGCACATGCTGAATCAGCTAGGGTTTGATTCATTACAAAATTCAAGAGGCAAGGATCTACAAAGGATTACAAGGTAGAAATGGCACCCAAGAAAGTAGTTGCAGCAGGAGTGAAGGGAAAGAAGAAGGTGGTAGAAGAAGAAGAGAGATAGCTCCCAAAGTAATTTTTCAAAATGCAATATCCAAAGGGGGTTATCATTCAGCAGAGTGGGATTCTCACATAAGGAAAAGTAAGGTGAGTGAGTACAATCACCATACCATAGAGAATAAGAAGGAGCTTGATGCGTTGTTGAACACGAAGACAAATAAATGCACAATGGAAGACATGCCATGTATGTATGATGATGCTGAGAAGCTCTTAAAGAAGATAGGAGTTTACCAGCTATATGAACTCCCTTACTTTGGGAAATATGAGCCCTTGTACTAATGGCTCATGAGCAGAGTGCACAAGATTTTTTCTACTTTGCAGGACGCCGAGCCAGAATTTCAGCCACGCTCATCTCCATGGTAATGGGTTGAAAGGCACAGAGAAGATTTGAAAGATGATTTAACAAATAAGGCCACAATATTGGAGACCAGAAAGGAGTTAGGGTACACAAAGGGTCCACATGCAACATGGACATCGATAAACTGAAGAAGTATCTAGTGGTGTAAGCAAGTACACACATCTTGTTACAAAGCTAAATGACTAGGAAAGGTGGTCACAAGTGAACACCATGTGGCTACACATTGCCAAAAAGATGTCTAAAGGGGTAGTCTACAAAATTTCATGTTATATTGTAGAAAAAATCATTGAGGAAGCACACAGGAGGAAAGATCAGCTTTGGAGCTGTTCTTTTTATCACTAGTGTTCATGGAGATCGAGTACCTGATGGACCAAAGGAGAAGATATGGGAGTATCCCATGGAACACAAGTCACCTACAAAACACTTCAAGAAGTACTTGTGTGAGGGATCCATGATAGAGTAGGTCAAGAAAAGGGCTGAGAAGTGGTATGATAGGCTCCACGTGGGATTTTGAGGAAGAATGGTGCATCCCCAAGGACTTGCCTTCGGTGGTTGGAAAGGCGTTTAGTTCATTATATACCAACATTTCTGTATAGCGTGGTTCACCATGAAAGATGGAGCATGGAGCCCTTGGTGTAAGTTTCCATATGCCTTCACAACAAGGTACTTCTAGGCATCGTACACATAGGTTCATAGATGCATGCGGTGAACTAACATTCAATGTGATAAGGTAGATTGTGACTACCACACACTAAGGAAGAAATATGTGTATCCAGGTGGGGTGCATATATTGAAAGGCTCATTTCAGATGTATTAAGCATTAAACCAATAAGTCTGGTTGTGGGAGATATTGAGAGCATTGGTGTATCTTCAACTGAAGCCCAAGATGGAGAATAACAAGTATGTGGAAGATGAGTTCACACTTCCAGCACCACCAAAGGGAAAGCATACAATGGAGAACATCCCAAGTACCTAAGCCCACAAAGCCAATAGAAGTGGAGGATGAGAGGATGAGTGCGAGGATAGTGGTGGTTTGGAGCATAGAGGTAGAAGACATCCTATGAACAAGGATGAAGTTGAGCATGCCCACTACACCACCTCAACCACAAGAAGGGGATGATGAGGACTTGGATGTAGTCCAAGGAGAGCACAAATTTAAGTGAGTATTCAAGAGAACAAGGACACAAGGTGCTACTCCAAAAATAGTGCAAATCACCCAGACTCTCCCCATAAAAGGAGACAACCATGCAAAAGGAGAAGGAAATTGAAGTTGAATGAGGAGGTGGAAGAGTCAGAGGAAAGTGCGCCTACTTCTCCTACACCTCTAGAGAATGTAGAACAGAAAGATGAAGAAATGAAGCAAGGAGAAGAGGAGGAAAAGGGAACAGATGAGATAACTACAGAGACTACTCAGCAAGACATGGAGACACAAGTCCCAAATTTGGAAGCTCAAGTTCCTAAGTAGCCTCGGTCTAGAAGAACAAGTGGAGAGCACATTCCACTAGCCATGGGTTATGCAGAGGATGCAGTAAAATTTTCCACGCCTCGTTTCCAGAGCACTCTATCACAAAAGGAATTATATGGCTGGGAACTAATGGATGAAGATATGGCCACAATGTGCATGAGGAAGTAGTTATCATGGTCCATGCACACACACATGGATGAGCCAGATTTTGATGTGTGTGAGGATTCATGCATATCAAGGAGGTTGAAGAAAACACCTTAGGCTAGACACATGACAGTAAATCCTACTATCATGTCAGATGAACAGGTGAGTAATGCATTGGTCAAAGTCTCAACAGAGGTGGTGAGGTGGAATATGGACAAGGCTACCACAATTAGGGTGCTCAGGAAGAGATCAAAACTAAGGATGGGGAAATAGCGCACCTAACACAAGAGAGAGACTTAGCGCAGAAAAAGAACGTTGTATTTATCAACATCACAGAGGATATTGGTGACAATGTCATAAGAGCTAGGCCACACTTGGAGCCAAAGGTACCATAGATATTTCCTTCAGCAATACACTATGTAGGAAAGTTGGTGGACCTAGTGCTTGAAGATGAGCCTCTACACATGCCAGCACCAAAGGATCCAACACAAGAGGAAGAATGAGAGAAGGCTTCAATGATGCAGAAGATTGCATCCTATGAAGGACTATTACAAGTGCTTGCAAGAAGAATTGAAGAAAGTAGACCAAGCCTTGAACATTTGCACAGCTCTAGAGGCGCTCATCAACATAAAAACCCTAGAGGAGAACAATGAGGTCTAGAAAGCAATGAAGGATGAAAAACATTGGGCCATGCAGAAAGATTATCAATGGTTAAGCAGAAGTGCGAGGCCCTGGAAGCAGACACAAGAACCACACAAGACTTGGCTGGAAGAGCTTGGGAAGCTCATTGCAAGTAAAGATGGATTTACTAGAGGGAAGGATGACTACAATGTCCAACATTGTGTTGGTCTTGCAAAATGAAAAAGGGGAGATTACGAGGGATGAATTGGAGTCCATTGTTGTGGACATTCCAAAAAAATCGAGAGGAAGCACTCACTGAATGGCAGACCTTGGAGGCTGAAATAAAATAGGAATATCCTGAATTAGTTGTTCAGATGAAGAAGAGACTGTGGAGTAAAAATATTCTTTCATACATTCTTTCATTCTTTCCATTCTTTCCATATTCTTTATTTCTTTACTTAAGTTTTTGAGATGACCATTGTCGGGGTGACAATGAAATTAGTGTGGGGTAATGTTGATCAAAGAACACTTGACAAAAAGCACATAAGAAGTCCATGTGGGGGAAGTGAGTCATATTCAAAGGTGCGAATGGATAGGAGAACGCACGCATGGAACAAAAGTTCAGTTTTCGGGACTTAGCCATTTTCACTCATTAAGGTCTATTTTTAGAGATGACGTGCAGAGCACACAAAAAGGTAGAGATGTGCATACCACATGCATTGGCTATTTTTGAGGATTGGATACGAAGCACTTTGCATGGACACAAGCCGGAAATAGATCTACTACTATCAGTTAGCTAGTAGTAGTCTATTGTTAGCGCACTTACATGTGTGGCTAGTTTTGTAAAGGCGTGTGGCTAAGAATAACATGCGACCTATTTTTGGAATGGATAAGCGTGAAGGGAAAGTCCCCACCCTTATATATATGTAGTAAACTATGTAATAGATATATACACACAAAGAGGGGATCGAGATATATAGAGATATGTTGTTAAAACTACTACGCACATACTACTGATATTGTAATGAGGCTTTTGTAAACTTATTGCATTGAATATAATGAAGGACATTGGCTGAATCTAAGTGTTAGTTCTATGTGTATCTGAATCTAGTATGTTTTTGATCTCATCATGGTTAGTACTTAATTCTATTTTTCCTTAGATATAGATCTGGTATGCTCTGTAGAATGATGAGCTAGTAATAGAACTATATATGTTAAGTCTCCATCATAGGCTGAGTGATGTGCCAATGTGTCTAGGGTTTCATAGGGTTCATATCACTGAATTCTAGGTTGTATCAATACATACATACATACATACATATATATGAAAGAGGTAAGTCATACACAATTGGTGCTGATGGATTTTTAAATATGAGATCAAAGATGTTCCCATGCAATGATGTATGTGAGGGGAGCTGTAAGATTTGAAAAAAATACAAATTGATTGATTGGATTACTAATTATTTTAGGATGGATTTAATCGATCATTATAGTATATGAGGCAATAAAGATTTTTATAGTTAATTGGATTTGGAGGATGGAGGATCATAGATGTTCCCATGCAATGATGTATGTGAGGGGAGCTGTAAGATTTGAAAAAATTACTGATTGGTTGATTGGATTACTAATGATTTTAGGATGGATTTAATCGATCATTATAGTATATGAGGCAATAAGGATTTTTATAGTTAATTGGATTTGGAGGATGATGGATGGGTTTGAAATGAAATTGTTGATATGTGTTATTAGTTATGGGATGTTTATAAATGAATGGGTGTTTTAAAAATGAAGGATAAGTGATGATTTTGTCGATGTATGGATAATAAGTTGAAGTTGGTTATTATAGAGATGAGGATGGGAGACATTTTATTGGTGGATGAGAAGATAGTGATAGATGCAATGAACGGAGGATATTAGTAATTTATATTTTATGTTTGCATCTACTTATTGTCTTAGGGTGATTGATTGATTAGTTGATAGATTGGTGATCCCATATGTAATGATGTATAAAAGGGAGTGAATTTGATGAAGTCATGATCTTGGATGTGACCCATTTAACAATATATTAAAGTGAAAATTCATAGAAGATGGATGGATTGATTGATTTGATAGAATATTAGATATATGATTTGGATAATTGATTGGGATTACATTTGATTAAATTTATCATTGTTGAAAAAGATGTAAGAATGATTTAGGAGTGAACCCATGCCAAATGATGATAAATGTGATGAGGATATGACTGAAAGATCAATGATTGAGGTGTAGAAAGATCGAAAGATGATGGGGATGAAATTACCCTCCTAGGTGGTGAGGAGGGAGATATGGTTAGTGATAGGTGGTTAGGGTATATATGTAGCTAGGTTGGTTGAATGACTTGCGATGGAGAGACAAATAGCTTAGATGAAAGGTGATTGCTAGATTGTTGATAAATTGGTTGTTTGTTAATTGATAGTAGGATATGATGAGAGAGGATGATGATGATTGGGAATTTTTCCCATGATGTTGCAAAAAACTACCCATCATTTTCATCATAAGCAAAATTATTGTTGTGGAATAGAGTAGGATGCACCATGCTATTGAAAACCCATGATAACATAATCATCATATGCCCCATACTAACTCAAAAACTAAAGTATGAATAAATGTCCTCATGTCATTGAACGAAATGAAAAAAATGAAATATGCACAAATTTCCTCATATCATTAGAAAGATATTGATGAAATTTTTCTTAAAATGCCAAAATAAATAGGAAAGCAAATTAAAATACACACAAATGAATGTGATATTCCTTGCATAGTTAATGATCCATATTTGGTGATTTATAATGAGATTAATTGATTGATTTTCCCCAAGAAAGGATAAATGTGAGGAGTGGTATTGGGAGCGTTGTGCCCCAAGAAAATTTGTATGATTGGTTTATTTGGGGATAAGGATTTTTAATCGGATTTAAAACAAGAAAAAATGATTGTGGATGTATGGTTTTTACAATATTTTGGTTTATTTTATTTAAAGGATTGTTTAGGATTTTTTTTTTTGTTTGATGAATGAATGGAAAACTACAAAGGGGGAAATATATTCTAGCATCATGGATGGAAATGATAGTGGAAAAAAGTGGTATATATAGGATTCAAGATGGGATGGATGTAAAGATTCAAGTATAATGTGGGAAAGATAGGATAAGATGGCTAAAAACATTCGGGATATGATAGTTGAGGTGTGTTTAAGATGGACTAGTATGGGATAAGATAGGATGGGGTTGAAGGATGTAGGACATGATACGATAGGATGAATTGAGGATAACAAGGAGGAAGGATGTAAGAGGGGTTTTATAAGGATTGTGTTGCATATATGACCTGTGCCTTATTATCCGGTATTATTTTGATGGTGAAACAATGATGATGATAATTATTAGGATGACTTATAGGGATAGTTTAGGATGGGAATGATATGGAAGAGACATGGATTTTATCTTCCCCTAGGTGTAGGGTAGGGTGATCTATGTAATATGTTTAGGAATTTATGGATGAAGGGATATAATGGATTGTGTAGGGAAATTTAGGAGATTGGGGAATGTATAATGTGGATATTTCCCTTAGTATATGTTAGAGAGAATGAGAGAAATGCTTCCCCCAATCATGATAATGATGGTTTAAATGGATTGTAAGTTATACTAGATGAAAAGAGGGGGTCATTTTCTGCCCATAGATGTTAAATATAGGTGAAGTAGGATGTGGGTGTCATGAATGATTATGATAGATAGTTTTAAATAAAATTGATGATTAACAAGACATGAAATAGAAGGAAAAATTGTAAATAAGAGTTGGACTAAAATAAGACTTTGACCAAGGTAAACAACAGCTAAGAACAAACTAATTATAAGTCTCATCAAGATAAAGTGTGTGATTATGATGGTTAATTACTACTTGAAGTGAAGACTTGAAGGGTAATATGTCAAAAAAGCCAATGTGTAGAAATGCTTGATTTTAATAAGTGGATACGGGGGTGGGTAGAAGGAAAAGTGAATCATGCATTGCTCCACTTTGTCACCAAGCATCCATAACTTTGATGGAGATGCATCTAATTATTATCAAAAAAATTCTCTGCTATGAATACATCCATAGCCCTAGTAGAGATATTGGAAACACCCCTAGAGAGAGTTTTGAGATTGATTTTGATTGGGATTTTGATGTTTCATTTATAATTTATAATTTATAATTTTTGTTGATCTTTTAGTTTTTGTGAAAATATATTCCATTCTCTTGAACACTCTCAAGGTGTTAATAATTAGGATTAACTTGATGGGGGAGTGGAAGCGAGTGTAGATAATACATTAGATGGCATCCACAAATACACCAGAGGATATTCACAAAAAATGATTACGTATATTAAATTGATTGGATATTTAGGAGGACATTCATGCTTGAATATTATAAGTAATGATAGACCAAGGTCGTGTGGATGTAGTAGAGACTATTGACTAAATGATTTAATATAAAATGAATTACATCTTAATTTTAGAGTAACTACTATAGTTTATGATATACAAGTAATAAAATACATGTTGTCCAAGTTTCTTCATTCCTGTTCAAATTATTGAACTAGTAATAAAGGAAACAAGTAACTCCAAATATGAAGGGTTTATGGTACCTTGGGATGATATGGATGGATACGGGTGCAATATGAACTCCTCTTTGTTGTGAGCTAAGTGACCTACACAACAAAGAAGACTAAGAAGAAAAATGGATTAGTATATATATGGAGGGTTTCCCAACAAATCTGATCCCAAGAAGTGTGATATTCCTAGGATATTGATAAATTGGATGTAGCGTCTATGTAGAATCTGAAGTAAAACAGAGATAGAAATATGGATCGGGATTCCGTGTTCTTGGGGAAGTTTTGGAATAATTTGTGGGACAATATGGACACCAAGTTACAGAGAGGAGCATGGCCTTCTATCCAAAGACAAATGGGAAAACAAAGGTGGTGAATAGGACTTTGGTGTGTAGTTGGTTAGAGTGTATAATAGTTAATATCCATGGACTTGGGATGAGTCCTTAGCCTACATTCATCATTCCTACAACCAGAAGTACACACATCCACTATGAAGTCACCATTTAAAGCATGCTTGGGATATCTACCTATGAATCCACTAGACATAGTAGTTGGGAAGCAGGAAGAAGGGGAGATATGTGATTCAGAGGTGACTAGAGCAACGAAATTCATTGAGAGGATCCAAAATTCCATAACCAAGTGAAGGAAAAGTTGGAAAGATCTCAAGCCAAGTATAAGGATAGACATTATTAGCATAGGAGAGAGCACAAAACTTCATGTTGGAGAAAAGTTTTGGCTTTACTTGAGCAAGGATAGATTACAAGGCCAAGTAAGGAAACTCAAGCCACTATGGTATGGACCCTTCACCATATTGGATCAGGTTGGAGAAAATAGCTTCAGGCTTGATTTTCCACCATTCATGTGGATGTACTCAGTACTAAATTGTGAGAAATTACACCTATATGATTCATCCATGATTAATAAGGAAGAAGAGTTCCAGTTTCTACCATCCATATAAGATTGTGTCTTGGATTCACAAGGTGAATTGGACAAGTACATAGTGCTGCAATCAAGATAATAGATACAAAGAGAGGTCCACAAGAATCTTGGCGAGTTAGACTAAAGGGGAAGACACCAAGGCGGGGCTAGTGGTACTCAAAGAATAAAGTGAGGGAATTGTTCCCTCATCTACTCCGCCGCTAAATATTTGTGTGACCAAAAGCCTCCTGAATAGGGGAGGTGTGATCCATACAGATCAAAATGAACACTATTTCATCATAACAACTAGTTTCAAAAGGAGAAAATTGAGCGAGAATGAAGAATAGGGTATAAATTTACATAAACGCCCCTTTGTGCAGAGAGGCGGTTGCATAACCACCCCAATGGTTATAGAAACCAACCACTATAAAGAACAACGTTTGCATAACCTATGGTCTACGTGACACCGGCGGTCCTAACAATTATGGACTCGAAAATAAAAATGGAGCCACGAACGGACGCAGACTTCAAACATCTCATCCATGTTTCTTCCTTGAGTTTGTTTCCCATTCTCCAATGCATAGGAGGATATGGGAAGAAGGCTATTTAAGGAGGAGCAGAGGAAAGAATTAATTATCTAATGAAATTAGAGTTGGATGTGAGAAGTGAGAAAGAAACCATTAGACCCGGAGTTTGTTTTGTAGAAGAAAGGTTTAGAAACAAAGCACCAAGTATATAAAGGGATTGTTTACAATGTTTTAATTCCATTCCTCTTGTTGTAATTTGTATTAAATTTATAATTGGCTAATAAAATTTGGTAAGAAAGAGTAATTTCCCATCCCGGCTGGTTTTCCATCAACTTGGGTTTCAAGATAAATCTTGGTGTTGAATTTTATTTTATTTGCTGCAAAATTAGTTCTAAGTTCAATTTTACTCACAAGTAATTCAAAATTAAGTTGTGGTTTATAAATTCCAAAACTTTTAATTTTACTGAGATCAACCGCACTATAAGTCTCTCTAATATGGGTATAGTTACCTTGAGGGCGGAGTGTTTTGTGGCCAAACATTCCTTTGGAGAAGATTTGATGACTACAACATTGGCTGACCATTTGGGTTTGTCTTGACTGGAAGATGATTTGGATGGGAAATCATATTTTGGTTTTTTTGTAAAAGTTTGACTTTTCCCTCTTCAAGAGCACAAAGTTCAAGTTTACGGGCCATAACAAAGGCTTCATCAAATGTTTGAAATGATTGGATTTGAAGTGTGGAATAAATATGTTTTACGCATGACCAAAAAAATAATTCCATTAATTTTGTGCACGTGGCGAGAGAATGAAAATTGATTGATTATACCCCTCCAATGGGATATAAAGTCATAAATAGATTCATCCTCGAATTTGTTTAATATCATATAGGTCTATGATGGTGATTTTAAGGGTGATATTTATCGAGAAATGTTCAAGGAATGGTTGGGAGAGTTGTGCGAATGAAAAGAGGGAATATTGTGGAATGTTATTAAACCAGTCTAAAGTAGGTCATGCTAAGGACATCGGAAAGTTATTAACATAAGGTCTTGGTCATGAGATATAAGGTAATAAGCATGACGAAAGGCTAAGATGTGCTACTGGGGTTCCTCCTTGCTACATAATCTAAGGAATTGTGGAAGCTCCCAGTGAGGAGGGTAAGCCTTATATAATACAGAGGGTGAATAGGGTCATTACATATTTGTTCATATGATAGTGTATTCTTAGGACCCGTCGAGGTGGATTCAAGGCTGGATAAGTGGTTCATTAAGACCAAGAGGGTCAATATGTGGTTTTTTGTCTTGTACTAGATGAGGATGAACCAGGTTAATTAAATGATAATTTATTAGTTTGCTAATATGATTGATATTGTTGCAGTTGTTTTGTTGGAAGGGAATGTTTTGATGAGGGATGTTCATAGAAATGTTATAAGTAGGTTGTGAGACTAAAGGTTATGATGGTTGGATATATTAATACTTTTGAAGAGGGATGAATGTATCAAAAGGGGGTAATGATTATTGTGGTATGTGTTGGAAGGGAATAGATGTGTGGATAAGGGGATGAGAATACTAAGGTGCTTGTTGAAAGGGGAAAGAAGTGAAAATAAGGGGTTGCGATGATTGTGGGATGTTTTGAAGGGGAGTAGATGCATGGATAAGGGGATGAGATGGTTGTGGTATAGCTTGGGAGTAAGTAAATGATTGTGATAGTTGAGGTACATGTTGTGATATAAGTGGGGTCAAAAACCGTTGCGAATGGGATGAGTACTAGTAACATCGCTAGTATTGATTGAAGGTGCATATGTGGGAATAAACATAGTAATGTTTTGAAGGGGTGGTATGGTTTGTTGAGATGGTGGTGGTTGAGGTATGCTACTAAGGACACCGGTAGAACTCACATGAGGCATTTGAATAGTAGAGGAAGGCTGGAGGGGTTTGTGTGGGTGAAGAGGTATTTGTATCATTTTGAATTTGTGTAGAACCAACAGAGGGGTTAGGTTGCTAAATGGTCGTGTCTTGTGAATAAATCACATTAATGTTGAAGGTAATCATGGGTACTGAAGACATGACGGTAGATGTTTTTGTCAACTCACTAGTAGAATAGGAATATATTTGTTGGATGACAATTTCATGGGTTGGATCGAAGACATGGGAAAAACCGCATGAAGGATTCGGTGTAGATGGCAATGGTTCGTAATGATGATTGAAGATGGAAACCCCTAGCAACAAGGTATGGATTAAGAGACATGGAGTTCGAGCCAAGGATTTATGAGAAGATGGGATCCCCACTTTGTTGAAGAACTGAGGACTAAGGGGATCAAGTATTTCAGATGAAGCAGATTTACTACTAGGAGAATGAAGTTATTCTTGATCTTCGGTGGGGGTGAAGAAACATTTTGTCGTTCATGAAAGGAATGCCAAGCATTTCAAGAAATTATTGAGTGTTATCAATGGAAGGTACAATATCATCTATCATTTTTTTAATGGATTTTCAAGTCGAGTGTTGATAAAAGTTCTTGGCATTGATCAATGATTCATTGGGCTTCATATATTTGGGTTTGGGCTTGTTGTAAAGTTTGGTGGTATTGTGGTTTGGAATGTTGGAATGGAGTGGACATGTTTTTTAAAGTATAGGTGAAGGATTCTTGTCTTGTAAATACCATATTAACAAACACACAATCACCTAACAAAACAAAAAATAAATCTAGATTGGTGAGTACAAACAACAAGCAAAATCACACATAAAGAGTTTGATTATCTTAATTAATTAAAAAAGTGGAATGTGTAGAATGACTTATAGGGTCCTAGGAAATGGCCGTTTATGGATGGTGTCAAGTAATGTTTAAGGTTGGAGTCCTCAATATACTGCAGGGTACGTGAGGCCCAAATTTGTATTAGTGCCAGTACATGGCTTGGTATTAGGGCCTACCCCCTCACTTCACGGTCCCGCAATGATAAGGGAGTCGAGTGCTTAGCCAATATATTGATAACCAGTTGTTTATACTCATCTAGAACACCGAGTCGGTTTCCTTATTGGGTGATGAAATCCCAATATTTATCACCTAGGGTAGTAGCATTTGATGTAAATTTGATGTTTGATGTGATTTGGTTGTGTGTGGGGAAGAATTAAGTGAATCCAACAAATTAATCCTTCTAATTAATCTATGTGATCAAACACGATGCAAGGTTCATTTTAAATTCAAAAGGATGATTGAATTTGATGAGAGCAGAATAGCAAAATGTAATAGGGAAAACAAAAATAAAGGGAAAGGAATCACCTAAAAAATACTTCCTTTTGTAATTTTCAAATTTTTGATTAATTTTTTTAGCAAAGCAAAAGCCTCTAAAGAAGGAACCTACAAAAAAGTGTTAGCATAAAATAGAAAACACCATAAAAATGATGTTAGAGGTTGGTATGACGAGTAATAAGAAGTAGTCACAGAGATCGTCAACGATTGATAGAATTGCTAGCAATTCACATAATCGTTGGTGATTTGACTGGATTGCTAGCGATTATAGATCAGATGGCCTAAAATATATGGAAAATTGATTTAAATGAAATGAAAAAAAAATGAAGAAGGGACTAAAGGTCCCACCGGGTGCATGCCAAAATTTTCAGAGAAGTTTTTACCTTTCTACTCAAATTAATGAAGTGAAACAAAAAAACAAAACCACTTAAGAAGACACGGGTTCACTAATACCTGTAGAGATGGCTACTTTGAAGCTAATGTTCGATTGAAGTTGTCACATCCATATGAATGTATGATTCCTCATGTTTTTTCAAAGTAACCTGCGCTCAAAGACACTAAATAAAAAGGATTAGATAAATGGATAGGTGAGCTTCTCGAAAAAGGCCGATCCCAAGAATCCAAAGGGACTTCCTTGGAGGATGTCATCTTGCTTTTAGACAATTAAGTAGATTGAAAAAGTAATGATATGGATGGAGATAAAGATATACAATCAACGTAGATATGTAGATAGAGGATGAGAAGATCTAGAACTCCAAATGAATGGGCAAGTCTGAGCAACTTCAAAAGTGGCCCAAGTGAGGGTAGATGCAATCTAGACATGTTCAAAGTAATCATACCAGAAATCCTTGGTCTCTTTTTCAATCTCGTGAAGGAATTCAAATTGATCCTCAATGTCTTGATCAATATCAACAAATCAAATTGCGCAAAGTGTGAGATCGTGCAGGATGTTATATTATTCCCAGAAGAATGGATGTCAAACTATCAGAAGGTTATAAATGCTAGTAATTAGATGTGAGAGACTGGGTATTGCCATCTAATAGAGATCCTTTCTTGGAAACAACAATGTTAAATGTAGAGGATTTGATAGAGTTGACAAAAATCTAATAAAATGATAAGTTTTGATAGGAATCACTGGCAATTAGGCCAATCATTGGTGATTGGGGGAATCGCTGGTGATTTTAAGAAACTTTTAACAGTTTAATAAAAATGAGTGCTTGATGATACAAAGTGATGTTTTAGACTGAATTAAAGGCTAAATCGAAATTTGAAAGAAGATAAGAAATATGTAAGGAGTACCTCAATATTGTTGTGAAGCTAAAAGATGCCTCAAACCTTGCTTGGAGAAGATCTAAATTGATCGAGATGATATTGTGATGTAGTCTACAACCTGAGTGGTGAAAACTGGTCTCCAGAGAGCTGGAAAAGGCTTGATGATAATACTTGATAATGTTTGATGATGTCTCTGATGTGATAGTGTTGAATAACGGGATGTAGGATGCTAGTGCTTGCGATAGAAAGTTGGGGCCAAAGATTGAAAATTGAAGATCCTAGAAGAAGGTTTGAAAACTGATATTTATAATCATTGGTGATTCAATAAAGTCACTGATGATAGGGGTTTTTTGGGATTTTGAGTGGTAAAGTGGTTAAAACCACTTCCAAACGAGGTTGTTTGGTTTTTGGAGTTCGGGTAAATGTTGAAGGGATGTTGTTATTTGAGGTAGATGGGTTGGATGGTTATGGGATGGTCATGTTTTTATTTGTTTTATTTGTCTTTTGGTTTTCAAGTGGTTTTAGGTGGTTAAGTGTAGATTTAAAGAAGTTAGGGATATATTTTACAGTTGTGGATAATATTTACACTAGGTAAATATGATGGAGGATATTAGACTTTAGATAGGGAATATATGAATGAGATAGTGACTCTGATTAATGTAATAATGAAGATAATGCGGGTGATGATGGAGAATGAGGAATGTGAATTTTGAGTGTCTACACAAGTAAACAAGCAAGAATGTTGAGCGAGATAATATATTTCTCTAAGGTGAAGGCACATAAAGGATGCGCACATTGGAGAAAGGCACATTTGAGGGCACGGAAGAATAGAAGAATGAGCATGCGCCAGAACACTTTGAATTCAAGACTTAGCCATTTTGTGGATAAGGGCTATTTTTGGAGATAGCGTGTGAAGCACACAAAGACATGAAGACTTGTGGTCCATGCAATGGTATTTTGGGAACAAGTGACAACTGAGCACCATGCATAGTTTGAGCTAATAATAGGATTTCTACTCAGAGTTAACTATAAGAAGTCTATTGTTAGAGAATTTGCATGTGTGCATCATATTGTAAAGGAACTTGGCTATTATTAGCATGTGACCTATTTTAAGAAGTATATGGGAAGTGAAGGAAATGCCCCACCCCTATATATATGTATTAATTTACATGGGTTACTGTGGAAAAACTATGGTAGAGTTATGCGGTTGGGTTTGTCGCGTGCGTGATTCATGAAGATACTTATATAATGTAAGAATATTTTGTGTTTTATAGTATTCAATATAATGGATAATATTGGCTGGTTAATAGTGTTGACCATGACTGAATTTGGTTCTTGCATGGTAAATCTTGTTATAGTCATTGTTTAGTTCATTCTATATTTATTCTAAGAACTAGATCTGGTTTATGCATTGTGTGTTGTTTACTATTGATAATGAATCTGGATATCTATATGCACCATCATGCTAACATTCTATACAAGCAAATCTAAAGAGGGACATGGTGCCTTTGTGCACTTCAGGTGAGCACTTAGCTTTGGCTGAGTGATGTGCTAGCGCGCCTGGGTCATTTACTGTAAGTTCCTAGGCGCATCATCATTGGTTCATTTTCGAGACATCTTTTCATTGTTTTCAGGGTGTTGCATGATGAAGACATACCGGTTGAATTTGGAAAGCATTGAGGAGTGGATAATAGATCTGGAAGAAGAGTATGCTCAGAGATTCAACATTGGATCTGGGTTTGACATACACACATGGGTGGAGCAGAATCTATATGACTGCTTATATGATAGATTCTTTGTTATTTTTCCAATAGATCTATACGATTGGTTGGTTGTTTACGTGTCTAAAAGGAATTGCAAGTTTTGCACCATTGTCTAGGTGCAAGAAGAATTTCGGGAACTTTATGATGCTGATCTAATTTGGATGCATGTTGTGGACACTTGGTTCCATGGTGTTCTAAATAGATATATTTTGGAGTACTCAATTTCCACTTATTCTTTCCTAGAGGTAGTTGAGTTTCAATTTTTACGTTATCCCAGGGGAACCTATCTGTAAGGCATTCCACTGCGATCAAAATATTTTTGGTAACCCTAAATTTAGAAGAGAATTCGATGGAAAGCTAAACCCCACCACACATGGGGACAGGAGTAGGTGTGGTGAAGGATGATGGACCTAGTGGCAGAGAGGCAAAGAGAAGAAAGGTGGATTAAGTACAATGAGGCACACAAGAGGGATTTAGGGAAGCAACGTGAGATTATAGAATAGATGGCGTTGAGGAGAGAGATGGCTCATGAACGATTTAGAGCTCACGCAGAGGACATAGAGCCAGAGCATCTAGAACTCCCTATTTAAGCAAGCATGATAAGGAACCCTCATTGTATTCTTATGAGAGAGATCCAACATAGACAACTTGGGCCATAGGCACGCATCTGAATCTACCTAGAAACCTAGCACTTGCACTTGGTTTTCTAATTTCTAGTACAACCAGTAGTCAACAAGCTATTTTGGGTAGTAGAATAACAAGAGGTAGAGTGCACTTATCAACAAGTTTAGGATGGAATCATATAGCAAGTGCATTTATGGTCGGGTAGACATATTCCCTGTTATTTTGAGGACTAGTTGGAGGAACCTTTTCAAGCGCATTATCGGCATAAAACACACGGTGCACGTAACTTTGGACTCACATAGGGGGAGTATCACTACTTCGTAGACTATAGGAGTTCATTTTATCACCACTTTGTTGGGGCACATGGAAGTACATCCTTTGGTCAAATTCCTACTACATGTGGAGGATCAAGTGGAACATGTAACTCGGATTTGGCAGATCCGGAGATAAAGATAATATAGGAGGTTCTCGATTTGGTGGGCATGGTCCTAACTAGCCCCGAGAATATTTACATGGAGATGTCACTTTATCTCCTAGAGTATAAGGGAATAGAAGATGTTGCTGATCATGTGCATATGTGTGAGATATTGTGGCGCGTGAAAGGAATATTAGCTTTAAAGTGCAAGCAGTCAGGTTACAACTATGTTGCAGGACACGCACATAGTTGGTACAGAAAGTTTGACCCTGATCAAACTTGTGTGGATTATATAGTGTTACGAGGATGCTTTCATTAAGGAATTTTATATACCTGAGTTCAAGTAGAAAAGTATAAGCACACTCAAGGACATCAAGTAGGGCACTACTGAGAGTGTCCAGGAATATGATGCTCATTTCAAAACACTCTTGTCTAAACTATCATATGATATCCATGCAAGTCAACATGCATAGTGGTTCTTCGGAGGCCTGATTATGCCTTTTAGGAGGGAACTCTCACATAATACTTATACACACCCGCGTGAGGCACTTGAAGTAGCTCTATGCGGCTGAGGCATTCGGGAACCTAAAGGTTTGAGTGATTCATTTCTTGGAAGCTCATATCACAAAAATGACAAAGTAGTTGGAGAAACCGTACGTACCCAAAAATGTAGGTATTGTACTACCGAAAAGAGGTTACGAAACCCCAATGATGATTCAAGATCTCTTCGCAAGGTGTTCGGAATCTAGAAGAGCTCACCAAGTGTACCTCTACATCCTAGAAAGCCATATCTAGCTTTTGCATGTTTTTTTCTAGCCTCTGCCCCCTTTTCCTTGCATTTTTGTCTTTAAGTTCTGAACCACTGCCCTACCTAGGCGGAGGTCCTGTGACCACTGCCCAGGACAGGGCGGTGGTCCTGTAATCACCTCCCTTTGCAAGGCAGCGGTCCTATGTGTGTTTTCCAGAATGTTCCGATAATTTCATCAAACGTAAAAATTCAAGTTTCACCCGCATTCCTCAACCACTTTGGCTTGCATTTATGTTTTGGCCACCTAGTAAATAGTGTTTTCCCTTTGTTTATAGTAAAAGAGATCAATTCCAAGTTACCCTCTGGTAAATCCAAATGCTATAAATAGCCAACTTGTTTTCAAACAAAAGGCCCCTCTCCTTCTGTGTTTGATTATTCAGTTTGTTGGAAGTTCTTGCATGAGTTTCAATAGTTTCATATTTTGCATGAATTATCAGCCTCTCATTTCTATTTTAGAGATCATTTGATCTTCTTGCTTTCATCTTACTTTATTGTTGTCCCATACAATCAGTTTAGAATAAGGTAGTTTCTTTTTTAGATTAGAATGCATTTAGAGTTGCAGGTTTTGTTTTATCACAAAAGATAGATTCCAGAATTCTCTGTGTATTTGCATTGTATCCTGCAATAAATCCTACTAGGAATTGCATAGTCAAGGTTTGTTCACTTGCACTATCCATATCTTACTTGCATTGTATTCAGTTTATATCCAAAGTTTCCATTGTTTGAGTATCTTCTACTATTGACACTATCACGTACACACTTTTCTGGATTCACGAGAGCATGAAGGAATGAGGAGATCACACTGAGGGGACAAGTCATGACACAACTAGATTTACCACTTTGTTATGTAAACTCTAGGTTTGAGCTATCAAATTTCTAGTTACAATATATCAAATAGAGTAGTAAATTATTTCATTTCAGTTAAATCTCACTTTCGATATTGCCAGGGAAGCTGTGGGGAATGATAGTTTCTGAGAAACTATGATTCATTCTTCACTTCTGAGGTAGGATCGGAAGTATTTCGATTAAATTAGTTAGTTATTTAAATATTTAGGATAAATTCACAACTGCATAGGCAAATAGCTATACCAGGCTACCTTGCTTGTTTTGATTCTGTTATTAGATTAATTGTCCATTTTCTAAATATATTAGAATAGCTGCTCTTTTAATTTCATTAAAATACTTCATCGAAAATATAAAAAATAAAAGAATATATGCATAGTGTAGATATATCTTTCATAATTAGTTTATTCATTTTAGTTAAAGTTGAACCATCTTTGCATGACAATCACGGGACCTAGAGAGCCCAGAGATTACATTTTTGAACCAGTGGTACCTCAACCAAATCTCTCCACAACACTAGCTGATATAGATCAAGACCTTAGAATTCAAGTTTTTCAAACGACAATAAACCTACAAGCAATTAGTGAACAATTGAGAGAGTTGAATATTGAAGACGACAAGGCATACACATTTTGGTCAAATCAACCCAACTACAGACTACCTTGATAGGATATCCACATGACCATACAAGAACTCGAAAGAGAAAAAATATTTGGTTGCGATCCTTTAGTTCCACAACCCAACGCAGGAGACCTCCTCATCGACATAGATACTGGCTTACGTATTCAAGTTGCTAGAACACTGTAAGGTATTCTGAGAAAATCATACAACTTCTAGTTCTAAACATAGAAGTTGAAAAGCTTATGACTATTAGATAGTCGGAAGGAGAGTTTGACTCCTCATATGACCATAGGAGGTCCGCCACAACCACGAACTTACGGTTGTGATCCATAGGTCCCACAACCTAACGGGCCTATTGATCAATCAGACGTTGATGCTAGTTTACACACACTAATATTCAGATCCTCACCACTTCCACCAGACATCATTACATAGTTCTCCGTATTAAACATAATAGCCAATCAAGCTAGGGATTTCTGGACTAGACCAGAGAATCATCCATAAAACTCGGAGGATCCACTACACCTCTCATCACCATTTTCATGACCTTGTCTGAAATATACACGAAGCACCTACAAGTCATTTTCCACATATCCAACAACCAATAAATAGGATCTCGTGCAGAGCTCAACATTGATTGGAGCCTCCGAGCAGCTATTATATCCGAACAATCCATTACACCAATTTAGGTTAGGAGAGCCTTCTTTGCCTTAGATTTGTAGATTCCATTATTACGTGTTGAGGATATAAGATTGCCCAACTAGTTTGTCTATATCCACATATATTCCATTCTCACCGGTTGTCTCGGCATGACCTCGGGAGGTTAGGTATGAAGAAGAGTTGCTTGTAGATTCTCATGCTCACATGTCACTTTTCTATCATATAGAAACTATCAACCAATACAACACATGAGACACGCAGTAGAATTTGGTGCACAGATTGTGAAGTAGAGGGGCATACTAAGGATAGTTGTCCTCGCAGATCGGTGTGCTCCTTGTTTTTTTTTTTATTATTGGCAAATAGTTTTTTGAAAGGACTATACCCTTATGTACAAAGCCAAGGCTCGAAGCGAATAGGAAAATAAAGCTCGAAAAAAGGATCAACATCCCGATATAACAATAAGGACCAAGTGCGAGCGCGATCTGCGAAAAAAACAATCAACGAACACAACAACAGAAATAAACACCTGCTGGGCGGTGATCAAACAAAGAAACACGCGGTGGTCCGCCACAAAAATGATAACAATGTACTCCGCCGACCACTAACTAACGAGAAAACAACCAGACGATCATCACAAAAGAGCCCAACAAAAACTGACAAGGAAGGAACCAACAAAAGCAAACCAGCTGCAACAAAACAGCAACAAAACAACAACACACAACTGCTTGAAGAATCAAGCGTGTGAGCCATAAGCCAAAATGTAGCAATGATAGCGCCCAAAAAGACAAGAATCAAATCTTGTCCGATATGGTGGGGGATTTAGATTTGGCATTACCCTTCTTTTTCCGATCCACCACTGTCCATTCCTGATTTTCCACATCCACTACAGTCGGAAAAACTGCAATAGGTTTGATGGGGGAGTGACCCAAATGGGAGGTCGGAATATCTTTAATCACTGAATCAGCAGCCTGTAAAGAATAATCTGGAGGCTTCTCTGTATTGGTCTGTGAATCAACCATGATGGGTGAGTTAGCTTGCAGGGGGGCACTCGAATCCTTAGCCGGATTTGAGTCGATTGTAAGATGTTCAGGTAGAGAATCCCTCCACCAGGCTGTTTTGGTCTTACGTTTGGAGTGTTCACAGTCATCTGTAACATGACCAGTTTGGAAGCAACGCCTACATCTGAAGGCAAGTCTCTCATAGTCTATCCTCTGCACCCAGAGCCTGGCTCCAATCAAGATTGATTTCTGTAAACATTTGGAGGTATCGAGATCAACCAGGATTCGAGCATAAGTAGTATGGGTTTGAATGGAGGTCTTATCATCAACTGCTACACATGAGCCTAAAGTATCCCCTATAGCAATGAGACAAGATCTGTTCCAAAGCTGCAATGGGAGTCCTGGTAGACGAACCCAAATCGGGTAGGTATCAAAAGACTCCTTTAATGGGTCGAAAGATGGATACCATGGTTTGGACATAAGCCCATGTTCCCCCCAAACCCAATGTTGACTAAAAATTAAATCCCTATCTTCAGGGGTTTCAAAGACAACAATGAAGTAAGCTTTAGCACAAGGATAAAGCTCAATCTTACCTTGTATTTTTTCTCTCCATCTCTGGGCTATCCAGTCATGAAGCTGAGAAAGCTTAGGCCAAAATTTGTGAAATCTGCATATGAGCCCCAGATGGGAGAGATTTTCCTCCTCCTTAAGAACCTTTAGAAGTAAATCCTCTTCGATTTTCAGCGTCGGGACCTCCTGGGAGGGTTTTAAGAGCTCATTTCTGACATTCTCCTTCTGTTTGGAGACCGCTGAAGCATAAGATCCGGACCTATTGTTGCTGTTTAGATTGTCCTGGTTCTGGCTTACCCCTGTACCTCTTCCTCCATCACCAGATCCACTCTTAGTCTCTTACAACTGCAGATTACAAAGTATTGAGTTTTAAAGGAGATAATGAATCTTTGACTGAACCATCTTTACCTGTCCCATGAGTGAACACCCCTGTTTTGATATGGGGGTCTTGGTTAGTATTGAAAGCCATACCAATCCATGAGATTGGTGCTTTATTTTCCTCTACATTTTTGCATCCGCCTCCCACGAGATACCACTTTGGTTTCTCGCCGCCATTAATAGGGACCTCATTTCGAACTGAGAGGGGCGAACCTCTGGCAATGCTCGTGCCTCCTCGAACCCTTTTTTTAGATGAAGCCCGCGTAGAAACCATGGAATAGCCGCGGAACAGTCGCGGAGCAATCTCGGAGCAGTTGCGGAGCAGCGGCCAGCGAGCAATCGCGGAGCGATCAGCGAAGCAACCGCAAGCGAGCGAGCGCGACAGCGGAGCAGCGGTCGCGAGAGCGAGCCGCGAGCAGCCGCGGAGCGATCGCGAGCAACGCGAGCGGGGGGAAAACGGATTCAAATTTTAGTGTGCTCCTTGTTACTGGAATGTGAGATATGTCATTTAGACCATGATGTAGGTTGTTTTCCATTATTGCAATGCGCGGTAAGCAAGAATGTGTCCTACTACTGCAAAATTTTCTGATCCATGACTCATAATACTGAAGATTACAGGCTTATTGATCAAATCCATGATGCCATTGATATTAGTGTATGACAGATGAGAGTTTCAAATAAATATAAGGATAAAAATGAGCGACATGATCATGATCAAACTCAAGGGTGTTATGATCAAAATGAAGGGTGCTTTTAGGGAGGATGTGGCGAGATGTCAAGGATACCATGGTGAATTCGAGAGCCAAGGTTATGGCGGTGGGCGAGGTGAGATCCCTTGTGGAACATGTTATATGTGTGGATCCCTTGACCATTACAGCGTGAATGTCCTCAAAACATTACTTGTCTTTTTGTGGAAAGAATTATAACTATGAAGAGTGTCGAGACTTACATGAACATTTGAGTCAAAAGTAAAATAGGAGAACAAGGGCGTAGGGATGGTTCGAGATACGGTGCACGATGGAAAACCAATGGATGCAAAAGTTAGCATCTGTAGTGCCCATATTTTACACACACAATTACAACCGTAAAATACCAGGATAATTTTTTTTGACTTACACTACTCACTACACACAACACAGCAAGGGATCCAAGTACCAAAACTTGACTCGCACGACAATCACATAGGTCATCGACTCACATAGACACATGAAAACAACATAGGCATGTTGATGCCACACTTTTCCCAATGAACGAATACTAGCAATGCCCCACCCACAAAAAGAAGACTCAAGGATAGGCAAACCCACAACACATATTTTCTTTAATTGTATTTTAGTTACGATTAACATTCCAAGAACATTATTGTGCAAGGATAAATTTCTCCTTTTTCCATCTACAGAAACTTTAAGTTCATTCCACATTTAATTTTACAGTTCGACCATTTTAAGTTGGCTTCTTATTCTTTACAAAATTTTCCATATCTAGCATACTTATTTGGCATAATTCAAATGCACATAAAGTACTTAATTATCTTAATCTTATATTAAAAAAAATCTTCTTCTCGAACATACATTCAATGTCTACCTTTTTTACTCTTACCACTCAAGTGAATGTGACTTGGTGCCCATATAGTGATATTAGGATTTGACGGAGATTTAAAATGCAAGATAGCTTTTTACCACAAAATATTTCTTGATCACGGTAAGGTTATTTCCCTACCATAGTTACTCTAATTCAATGACTTTTGAATTTCCATTTTGTTTTATATATGTATTTTGTTTTCTCGAAGGTTGATCACACCAAGGCAATTCATATTCTTTGAAAACAATAGAATGTATTTAATTGAGGTATAGGGTCTCCAAGAGTGGCATTATTCTGAACCTCCACTCTCGTTTTTACTCTTATGTGCTTTATTTTCTATGTCACATTATGGGCTTATTTTTAGCATTGTCTTGAAAAGGAGTTACGAACTATTTGTCTAACCTCTTGAAGACAAAAATGATAAGGAGACTTAAAGCTACACACACACCCTAAGCCAACATCCAAATCAAATGAGGTTTAGATTAATTCTCAACTTCACCTAAGGGTCTACCCCTCAACTATATATGAGTTTTAAGCGAGAGGAAAATTTATGCTAAACCACCTTCCAGAAGGGACTAAGGTGTTAGGTTGATAAGAACCAAGGTAGCACATTTAGGCATAAGGAGCCGAGGGGGGGTTCATTAACAAGAGTGCAAGACAAGGAACAACTATATCCCGATCTCCATTTATGTCGTTTGGATCCAACAGGGATTTCATTTGATGAAGAAATTTACTTTCAAATCTATCTTCGGAAAACAAGGTAATCCACTAGGATACGAAGGAAGAGTTAGCTCTACTTACTCCAAATGAAGTTTGACTATGTCGCTCTATCAGACAGGTTTATGAAAATGTCACTAAACATAATGACTAAGACGATAGACCCATTCTTGGGCTCTTGATTTGCCTAAATTAGGAAGTTCCCTTGAGTGCAAAGATTAAGTTCATCCTATGGTTTTTCAATGTCTTCTACTGTAAGTCGTATCGCACATGAAAAACAAGTTATGTCCCGATATTGAACAAGGGTAGAGTGTTTCGATTTAATTCTCTTTATTACATTTACAAAGTATGAAAGAACAAGATGACTCATTAAACATTTATTGAGCACTAAATATGCACTACAAGATATTACTTCAATTTCATTTACCTTATACAAATATCAGACCTTTTTACCAAGTGTACTATGAATCAAAATTGAACCTAAGATTAAATGCACATTTCCTAGATGTCCTTGAATCCAGCATCTCATACATAACAAAAAATTATCAAATATAACCTTATGTAACATGGGACTACATTATACGTTTATCCATTTAACAATGAACTATATAAATTACAATTATAATTAATGAATTATACATCGCCTTTTTGTCGTCATTATTTCATCCTACAAAACCATGTGAGCATGATATCAGCGATAATTTGCTTTGGCATGGCATCCACCCTACTCTAACGTAATTATCATTTTTCAGTTTTCCCATTTACATATAATAATAATTACAATTTGCAAGTGAAAGAAAAAGTTTGGAGGCATGTATTTCAAGGATATCATTTCACTTCATTTTGTAACCCAGGAGAGAGAAAGAGAAGGGAAGAGAGAGAAAACACCATTTTGTCAATAGTTCTATTTCACACAACAAGTTACACTAGAGAGTTTTAAATAGTTATTTACATGTGTTGAATGTTTCCACGGTGGTTTGGCAACCCGATGAGGGTTCTACAGCTTTCTATTTTTAACTTTTCTTACTAGCTACAAAAACGTTCAAAACGGGCCTGAGGCTAAGAAACCACTTCCAAAATTTGTCTTCCAATGAGAACGCACACCACGATTAACTTTCTATGCTGTTGGTCATCAAAAAGAAGATCCTAATGAGAGCAACAGTCAGGGGACAAGAAGTCCCTCCTCTTTGATGGGAGAGGTTCCCTTTATTTAAAGCAAGACTTATTTACAAATGTACAACGCATTACTTTGATATGGAACTTGGATATCATGAAAGCGTTGTGAAAAATAGATTATCAATCACAAAAGCATAGAGGAAGGAAGACGCGGAAATAAGCAGAAAAGCATTCTCCAGAATTATAGATGACAAAATAATTCTTTGTGAGTGCCAGGATACAATGAATTAGAATTGGATCATTTGTATTTGAATTACTGAGATGCAATTTAGAAGGACACACAATTCCATAAATAACATCCGCAAGAATACAAAGCTTCTTGGTATAAGGTAGACAAATGATCTAATAATATTTAACAGATAGCTGTGAAATAAAGGAATCAGATGAACAAAGAAAGAGGATCCTTTTGTATTGATTGCCAGTATTACTTCTTACACTTTCAGAGATAAGCCAAGTTCCCCCCCAAAAAAAAATGGCGAGGAGAGGCTATTATATAGTTTACAAATCAGTTACTCTTGGTAACTACTTCTTTAAATAATGTTTAGTTAAAGGGCCGCTTATCACAATACCCCAACTAATTACAATAAATCTGAGATGAAGAAAGGAAGAAAGGAGAAGAATCAGGAGAAGAAGACAGGCGTTCATGATTGAGAGGGGCCCACTGATTTTAGAATCCATTGTCTAAATCTTTTCAACGCCTCTGCTATGTCTCTACCACGTGGGACCGATGTGTTGGCAGTGGACTGGGTCCAAAATCCGAGGCACTTCTCCATCTCTTTGTTGAATTCGACGTGTGTGTGATAATATTTATTTGCTTCTTCAATAGCAGACTGGAGAGAGCAGATCTCCTTCATCTTTTCCTTGGAAATGGAATCCTCCTTGAACAAATTATCTTTGACAAAAGCTCTGAATTGAGCTTTGATTTCTTGCAAGGAGAGGGGTACACCAGAGGTCTCATCATGGAGGTGGCAATGTATATCTTTGAAAGTGGATACCACCAAAGTTTTGAAGGCCTCACCCTTCTGCCAGCTATTTTTCAGTTCTCCCAAAGCTTCTTCTAGCACCTTGATTTTCCATTCCACGCTGTATACCCATGATTTTGACAAGTTATCTTTTGCATCGTCGAAGACTTTGCTTGCCATTAAAATATTCTCATCAGCCTTTGTCCCATAAGGCAAAGGTCTACTATACAACTGCTCCAGAGTTTGAGTTCTTTATCTATATTTCCCATAGTGGAGGAGAGTTTCAGTTGTAGATTTTTTACCTTCTCATTGAGTTTGAAAGCTTCATCAATGAAATTCAACCCTGCAATGAGCATATCATCCACCATGGCCTCCATAGCCCTTCCATAGATAGAATATCTGTGTATATCTTTGATACTCTGCACTTCATCTTGGCTGAGAATCACAGGTGGTGGAAGAGTAGTCAGTGGGGTAGGATCTAAAACTTTATCCTTGGACAACAGAGACTTGATAAAACCTGTAAGAACTTGAGCCTGCTCCTCCAGCTACTCTATGGTTTGTTGCCCTTTCTCCACCCTCCCAATGACCCTGGTGATTGTTTCCTGAAGATTTTGGATCTCACCTTCAGGAGTGGACTCTCCCATGGGAATCCTTGAGAGCTCTAGATCAGATGTTTGCAAATCATGCTCCGGCTTGTCTACTTTGGGCTTGGCTATCTCCAAGAATTGTTGGCCCTGAGCATCAGATACTATTCTTGAGGTGGTCCTGGCCTTTTTGGCAGGAGTAGGAGGGGTAGTACCCAACAAGGCCGCCACAACATCAAAGTTGGGTCCCGAGATCCGAGAAGAGGACTTTCTCTTCCTACTATCGACGAGAGGCTGCACCCATGCAAAAGAGGAGGAGGAAGAAGAAGGTGGGGCAAGAGGACCAAGAGACAGAGAACTCATAGCACTCAGGGTGTGCACTGCTGTTGCTTCTAGTTGAGATATGAGTGGGGCACTCGGGGCTTCTGGTGCGGAGGAGTCGATGGTGCTCGGGAGCTCAGTGCTTTGAACTTCCTTTTCTTTATCCATTGGAGCCTCTGGAGCGCTTGTAGAGACTGGTACTTCACTCTCCTCACTTTCACTGAGAACAATAATGTTCTCTGGACCTGATGGCAATTCCGAATGCTTCATCATGGGATCTTCTTCAACCGGTTCCTTTTTGACCTCCTTGATTTTCTTCTGATATACTTGAGTGGATGAGGAAGGAGTGGAAGATGTAGGACCTTTAGTTGATGAGGCAGGAGGAGTCTGCACAGGTGCTTCCGAACTAGGTGTCAATGCCTCCCTCCTTGGCGTTGAAGTATCCTTGGAGGAGGACTCTCCTGAATGCCTTCTAAGTTCACGGACTCTCCTATCAAACCAGATTTTGGTTCTTACTAGGACAGGGGCTAAGATTTCAGCCAGATCATCCTTTTCTTTCTTGAACCAATCCAAATCTTCCAAGGGAGTGTGTTTGATCACGGTGTCATACTCATATGAAAATAGGTCGGAATTATCATCCTGCAACCCTTCCAGAACTTGATACAAGTTAAGCTCTTGAATTAGTTGGAGAGAAAACCTACCATAATGTCGCCTCCTTGCCTCAAAATCATCAACACAGTCAGCCCAATAGTCTTTTGTGTCTTCCCTATGATAGTAATTGATTTTGATGTTCTGTTCAATAAATTTCTTCAAGTCAAAGCAAGTTCTTGGCTTGAAGAAATGGACAGTGATGGGAGCTAGGGCTCTTTCTATGTTTTGTGCATCTAGAGCCGTCTTGTAGGTGTAGTTTCCCAAAGATATGGGGAAGTGCAGGCCAGTAATTTTCTTATCCCTGTAGGTCTGTGTAACTTGTCCAATTTCCTGCATATCTCTATCAAGGCCATTTTATCATTGCAGAACATAGGGAGCCTAAGAGGGGTGCTCTCATAGCCTGCAAGCCTGATATAGGAGAATTTCTGAATTGGATGAAGTAGGCACCGTACTTGAAATTAGGTTCATGGCTTCATCAGAAAATCTCCTTACAGTGTCACTCTCTAGGAGCCTTACAATGTACATGGTGAAAGCATCATTCACCCTCCTGAAGTTGTGATTGCTAGTGTCCAAGGTGAATTGAGGGCAGTAGGCATATACAGGGTCACCCTTATGAGCATCAATGTATGTGAATCCAAACCATTGCCTTGATGCTGCTAGGGTATACATTAGGTATGAAGTCATGTAGAACTTCTTGGTTTGTTGTACATTGGACATGCTGCTCTGCTAAGTTCATGCTGATGATTTCTACCCAGTTGATGTTCTGAGTTCCTTCACACACCATGTTGATAAGGGGGCACATCCAGAAATGGAACTCGTTGGTAGAGGGTAAGCCCATGACCCGAGCTAGTAGGATTATAAAATCTGACAACTCCTCATTGAAATCGGCACGAAACAGAACCTTGGATAGATGGGACGCCCCCTTTTTAGGGTTTTTAAGCCAAGACTTTGCCACCCTCGCCTTGTATTTCTCACTGTCTTGGTCGAAGAGGGCTTGTGCCTGGTTTTGAGAGATTACTATTGAATTTTCCATCTCAGAATCCTTAGGCAGTGCCAATGGTGGCATCGAGCTTGGCAATGAGTTCCCCATGCACATTTGTTAGCTCACTCGAGTCGGGATTGAAATGAGCACCGCAGGGAGTACTGTATCTGCACATTGTACTGAGATTGGGAAACCAACGGCGAATGCCAAGCCACTATCATGAATCATTTGTGTCATAGGAGAGGGGTTTGAGTTTGTCATCCTCGTCCAGAAATCTCTGAAAGTCTAGGTGACGAACTTCACTATCCCCGATATCGGGAATGGCAGACTCGAGCGGTGAAATTTTCTCCTGACCTTGAAATTTGATCTTCATGTTGATAGTGGCTCGAAAACACGATTCACAGAGTCTTGAACTCTTGATGGAATTACAGGGGCAATGGGTGTGTGCGCAGAAATTTTGATTGTGAGGGTATGAGCAATAGATAGCAAGAAAGCAGTGTGCAAAAATGCGTAGGGCGATTCATTATATAGTTGTTTAGGAGAGAGAAAGATAATAAATGTGCATTAAATACACATCTACCAACTTGAAAAGTAAGATATTTGGGAAGAGCGGGAAAAATTAGCCCGGATGGCCTTTGGTTCATTTGGGACATGTGGGACGCGAAAGCACGATTCGGCCGATGTGGGCGATGCGGGAAAAAGATGCACAAATGCTTTCGGGACATGAGGGACGAAAGTACGTGGAGTGCGCGATTCGGCCGAATCGGTGAAAGGCGAACATCGAGTCTAGGTGAACTTGGGACATTTGGGACAAAAATTTCTGACGGGCCTGAAAGAAATGGACTTCGGGTAAAATGGCTGATCGGTGAACAGGGAGCCCGAATGAACTTGGGACACTTGGGACAAAAATGTCTGACAGACCCGCAAATCACACAGAATGACCCATAAACGCAGATTTTTTCAAATTTTTTGACTTTTCTCATAACCAGAACAACAGAAAAGGTGATAAACTCAAAAATTTCAATTTTGAACTTCTCAAAAGTAGGGAAATTTTGAGGGGACAACATGGCTCCTTCTGGGGATGACTTGGCTAAAGTCCAAAAGAATGAGACAAGGCAAGAATCCAAAAAAACTAGGGGAAGCAGACCAGTACCTTATCCATTGGGCTACGGAGTCAGAAGTAGATCAATACAAAAGACAACACACAAAAACAAGGAAAAGCAAGGGGAAAGACAAAACGCTATACAAAATATACAAAGGACTTCTGATCACCTAAGACTTAAACAATTTCAGGTACTTGCCCACTATAAGGAAGTGGGAGAGAAGAACCATCCATATAATCAAGGTAAAAATAATTCTCACCAGCAAAGTGCCTGATCTTGAAAGGTCCGAGCCAAAGAGAATCAAACTTGCCATGGCTGCCACGAGGTTCATGCCTTTTATCCCACAACAAAACAATGTCTCCAACTTTGAAATCCCTGAACTTTGCCTTTTTATCAAACAAGACCTTTACTTTCTGTTGGTGAGCAGATATTCTATCAGCAACTTTCAATCTATCCTCATTCAATTTGTAAAGGTACATGATCCTTTTATCCCAAGAATCATTGAAACTGGTGTCTTCAATGGCCTTCATTAGATGCAAGGCTGGTAGCTCCACTTTATTATTGCAATTGAGCTTCCACTCCATACACTACCTAAAAAGGAGACATCCCAATGGCTCTCTTAGGTGTGATCCTATCTGCCCAAAGAGCATCATAGAGTTTCTTGTGCCAGTTCCTCTGGGATTCATTAACTAATTTCCTTATTATAGCCACCAGATTTTTGTTTGTTGATTCTGCTTGTCCATTCCCCTGAGGATAATAATCTGAGGAGTGAGCTAGGGAGATGCCATATCCATAACAAAAATCCATCATCTCAGTTGAAGAAAAATTTGAAGCATTATCTGTCACTATCTTGTTTGGCACACCAAACCTCACCAAGATGTTCTCTTTGATAAAACTGCATACTACTTCTGAAGTAGTACTCTTTACTGGAATGGCTTCTACCCACTTAGTAAAATAATCTATGGCGTTAATACATGGGTATGACTAGCACTAGAAGAGGGATTAAGTGTTCCAATGAAATCTAAACCCCATTTTTGAAAAGGCTCTTCGATCACAACTGGTTTAAGGGGAAAAGAAGCCAACTTGGGTCTACCCACGAAGGTCTGACAAGCTTCACATTTATCAACCCATTTTGATGCATCTCTGAACAAGGTAGGCCAGTAATATCCTAGCACGAAGTATCTTATGAGCAAGTGATAGTTGACGAGTAGTTCCCTCCACATGCTTGATTATGAAAAGCTGAAAGTAGCTTCCTCTATTGTTCCTTATCCACACATTTTAGAAACCTTCCATCCAACCCGCGCTTAAACAAGGAATTCTCCCACAACACATATTGGGTTGATCTTAGCTTAACAACTCTCCTCTCTTTGGTAGTCAAATGAGAGGGACATTCTCCATATGTGAGAAAGTGTGCGATATCGGCATACCATTCATCAATTGAGCCAAGAAACAGAACGGTAGGAAGATCAACTTTATCCTCTAGTAACTCATGTCTAGCTCCCTCAGCGATGAGTTCACACAGGCCTTTTCCACGGATGAGCTTGGTTGGTCTGATGTCAATGTCATATTCTTGGACCTTGGCCACCCAGTTCCCTCTCTTGGATCCAAACTCTGTTGTGTGAGAATGGACTTAATGGTTGTATCCGGTACAAATACTGTGGAGTGAGAGTTAAGAATGTAAAAATGAAACTGTTTGACAGACTTTAACCACTGCGAAAGCATGTTTCTCCATTATGGTGTATTTTAACTCATGATTTTTTAGAATGTAGCTCATAAATGCAATTGGGAGCTCATGATCATTAGAATCTTCTTGAGTCAAAACAACAGCCAGGGTGTTATCCGTGGCATAGCAATAGATAATAAAATCTTTGCTGAAATCTGGACATGCTAAAACAGGAGTTTTAGCAATAGCCCTTTTAATACCTTCAAAGGCTTCTTTCCCTTTAGGAGACCAACCAAACATCTATTTTCCCTTCATCATTTGGGAGATATTCAAAGTTAGCTCTGCAAAATTAGGGATGAATCTTCTCAGAAAGTTAATCTTACCAAAGAAAGAGTGCACTCCCTTCTTGCTGGTTGGAAGGGGAATTTGTTGGATAGCTTGAACTCACTCAGGATCAATTTTTATACCATCTTTGGAAACAACATGCCCCAATAATTTTCCCTCTGTGACACAAAAGATAGATTTCTTAGGATTTAAAGAGATCCCATGTTCTCTACATTTCAAAAGAACTGTTTCTAGATGCTGAAAATGATCTGCCCTTGTTTTGGAAAATACAGTCAAGTCATCAAGGTATACGACAATACACTTCCCTTTCAAACTTCCAAAGGCCAAGTCCATAGCTCTTTGAAAAGTGGCACCAGCATTAATGAGCCCAAAAGGCATCCTTTTGTAGGCAAAGGTACCCCAAGGGGTAGTGAAGGTCGTTTTGTGTTGATCTGCGGTATTAACTTCTACCTGATTATACCCTGAGAAGCCATCAAGCATAGACAACATTTCAGATCCTGTCACAGCTTGCAAGACTTGATCCATCATGGGAAAAGGATAATTATCTTTTAAGGAAGCTTGATTCAGATTCCTGAAGTCAACACAGATATGAATCTCACCATTTTTCTTTCTAACAGGCACAATATTGGCAATCCATGTTGAATGGTGGATAGGAAAAATGATTTTGGCCTTTAATAACTTCTGTATTTCCTGAAAGATGGTGTCAGCTATCTTAGGATTGTATTGCCTCTATTTCTGTCTAAAAGGCTTAATCCCAGGTTTGAGAGGGATAAAATGCTGCATTTCTTTTGGTTGAAAAGCTTTTAAATCCTCATAGGAATAAGCAAGAACATCTTTATACTTCCTTAAAAGATTAATTACCTTCCTCTTTTCTTCTGGTGTGCAACATTTTCCAATGTTCACGAGTTTAGGGTCAGTGGAACTCCCAATATTAATTTTATCATATTCAGCTGATTGTTGAGGTCTAGTAGAAGCTTTAAACCTCACATACCTGTCATGTTTGTCAAACAATTCTTCTAAACTCACCAATCCCTTTGGAATCTTGTTCCCTTTGAGTTTGATACATCCATCTTGATCTGTCTCTTCTTCTTTGACATCTTCTTTATTGAAGGGCACACTCTCACAAGACAAATTGTTGCTTCCTTCAAAGTACAACTGTTCAAAGTTATCCTTGAGTTCTAAGAAAGAAAACAGATGTTGATCATCATTGAAAACTTGCCAGTTACTTGCATCATCAGATACGCTTGGCCTATGGATCATCTCAATGGTAAACTTATCTTGAGAGAAGTCAGGATGAGGTATCAACAACGACCTCGAGATTGCTAGTGAATCATCCCTGGTGTTCTCCCCCCTAGGCACTGCTTTAGCTTCGATGGAGAAAGCGTCAAGAAATTCAATAGAGTCCCAAACCTGATTCCTATAATGTTTCAATCTTCTATTTTTTACCTGGAAAAGGTTTCTAACTTGCTTGACAATCAGATTTGCATCTCCACGAGCTAGAAGATTATTTACACCCTTTTCTTTTGCCACATGAAGCCCAAGAATGAGAGCTTCATACTCTGTTGTATTATTAGTATTTTCAAATTGTAACTTGTATGAAAAAGGATAGACCTTTCCCTTGGGAGACACCAATATTACACCAGCTCCAGAACTAGCTGAGGAACAACTTCCATCAAACTCTAATACCCAAACACCATTATAATCCTCAAGTGATCTTTTGGGGAGTTAGATTTCCTTCAAGACATAATCATATAGTTGTTGTGCCCCATATCCTCATAAAGTATTTGTGCTTTGGGATCATTTGTTTTTGTACGATATACTCAGATTGCTTCTCAGAAACAATTTCTTCATTTTCCCATTAACAGGTATGAGGGCATGCGACCAATCCATTTGAATTTCTCCACCCACATCCTTACAGAAGTTCCTACTTAGCAACATTCCATACGAAGGAGGAATGTTTGCTACTAGGATAGTAGCTAAAAATTTCTTCTCAGGCAAGGTAGAAAAAGCTACTTGTGCATCTTTAATTCTTCCAACTAGGGGCACTTCTTTACTCTCCATGGAATAACAAGACCCATAAGTGCGTGTGAGAGTTAGGCCTAAGGCATGGGCTACTTTAGCGGGCATTACATTGTCTGATGCCCCTGAGTCTATGACGTAATTGCTGAGTCTATGGCCTGCTATGAGAAGTGTCACATAGAATGGTTTGATCTTGTCATTGGGTGAGGTAACAGCGGCTACCAGATTGGGTTGTGGTGCAGAATATGGAGTGGGTAAAAGGCCTTTAGAGGTAGTTTTGGAATGGGAATTGACAAAGTGGATCATTTTAGCAAAAGCTTTGGGATGGGTTTGATAATATTCAGCCTCTGAGATTTGAACCTTGGTCTTTTCGTGATCAATCATCACATTGATACAAAGGTAACTGGTATCACATGTCTCAAAACCATGACTATACCCACATAGTTCCAAACAGATATCCAAAAATATATATCAACCAATGGGAGTGTCAAGCCTCAAACATAACAATGTGTAACGAGATTCACAAGAGTACACATAACTCATTATACCAACTCCACACATAACAAGACATCACAACACAATCCCCAGATATCTCCAAGAGCACAAAATAAAACTCCATATACCTTCCCAAAGCATCACCAAATAATCTCCATATATCTCAAACAACTCCATATACCTCCCAACGAGAAAGAAACATAGTGCCAAAACCAAGTCGGGTCACTCAACCATAGAGCCCCATCAAGAATATCAGGTCACTCAACCATAGAGTGCTATAAAGAATAACAGGTCACTCAAACATAGAGGTCCATCTCCTTTCTCCTTTTAATGAGGTCAATCACCCTATGGTCCCGGCACATAGAGCCCCGTCACCCCCAACCCAAGTGACATAATAACTTGTGGTTCAACAACCTGCTAGTTATCTGTAACTCCTTAGGGCGTACCCCCATAAAACGAAGCGGGCCCATAGGTTCAACCACTCCATGGTTAATCCCATGAACCTATTCCAACACATTACGACATTAGAACTAGCATAACAATCCATTTAAATGCCAAGTGGCAAAATCAAAAGCCTTGGGCTAGGATACAAAACTTTTAAATATGAAAAGAAAGTTTTAAAACTAAGAAAAACAAATGGCTAATTAGCCATGGTTAATGCAAAATCCAAATGTTAATGCAACAATCAAATAATTTCCCAAAATATAAGAACATGTCAATCAAGAAAATGGTTGGTTCTAGCTAAAAAGATAAAGATCAATTTACAATTAAAATATGTAATGAGAAAATAGCATATTACAATCACTATATGGCCGCATACCGCCACCAAAGGGGTACTCATCGAGTTGCTGGCACTCATACATCAAGCCTCAGCTCGTAAAAATATACATGTAACCAAAAATGAGTATATCAAATAATGTAATTGTCATCAACTCTGCTTGAATCATTCCTCCATACTCCCACAAGGATCAACATAGTCAAAATTACATAGGATTATTCAATGAACAATCCAATAGGAAAGAGCAGGGGACACTAGGTTGCATAAGTTGAGCCTAAGGTGGTGCGCACCCATAATATACTGAGAAAGCTCAAAGTATACTAAACAAATAGAAGTGGGTTTTCAGTATATATAAGACTCCACTTCCTCACTCGTACTCAGCTCAAGATTATGAAAACCTGGTCCACGCCTCCTCTCTCCACACATGCACTCTTGAGAGTTTATCCCCTTAGGGTCGTCTAGTGTAAGGTTCACAACATACACATAACTACATCACTATCACAATGGTGATTCATGCACATTAACCATAACATCTTGCGCATGGTATATATATACGGGGTATAAAACAATCACTACTTTCACGGGTTATGATACATCACATTACCACATCCTGCACCCGAGGTGCAATCACTGTACAATAGGGATCATACTCACCATATGTCCCTAACTCATGACATGAACCATCACATATTACATGAATTATATGAATGAGGAACACAATGTCTAACCTTACAACATATAGTAAATTGCAATACAACACAATGATGCACACAACTAATCACAATACGGTGATGACATCACGATAAAATGTGATTCACTTTACATCAATTTTGTCATGCAATACATCAATACACCTTCATATCACATAAATCCAAAATGTTCTAACCCTCAACAATCCACAATAACATTCCATTCACAAACAACAAGGTAGTACATCACACACGGATTCCTCATTGAATCCACAAAAAGGAGAGTCAATACTCTCATCACAAGCACATCAATATGATAACAAATATGCACTAAGTGACATGCACCACATGTGCTTCCATAAGGTCACAATTACAACATAGTTCACATCACGCATATATCACATTACTCTTCCACTATCCACCACCATCATGTAGAATCATCACAACTCCAATCCATCCCAGAGGTTCGAGAGCATGAACCTCCGCTCTGATACCATATGTAGTGCCCATATTTTACACACACAATTACAACCGTAAAATACCAGGATATTTTTTTTTTTTGACTTACACTGCTCACTACACACAACACAGCAAGGGATCCAAGTACCAAAACTCGACTCGCATGACAATCACATAGGTCATCGACTCACATAGACACATGAAAACAACATAGGCATGTTGATGCCACACTTTTCCCAATGAACGAATACTAGCAATGCCCCAACCACAAAAAGAAGACTCAAGGATAGGAAAACCCACAACACATCTTTTCTTTAATTGTATTTTAGTTACGATTAACATTCCAAGAACATTATTGTGCAAGGATAACTTTCTCCTTTTTCCATCTACATAAACTTTAAGTTCATTCCACATTTAATTTTACAGTTTCGACCATTTTAAGTTGGCTTCTTATTCTTTACAAAAATTTCCATAGCTAGCATACTTATTTGGCATAATTCAAATGCACATAAAGTACTTAATTATCTTAATCTTATATTAAAAAAATCTTCTTCTCGAACATACATTCAATGTCTACCTTTTTACTCTTACCACTCAAGTGAATGTGACTTGGTGCCCATATAGTGATATTAGGATTTTACGGAGATTTAAAATGCAAGATATCTTTTTACCACAAAATATTTCTTGATCACGATAAGGTTATTTCCCTACCATAGTTACTCTAATTCAATGACTTTTGAATTTCCATTTTGTTTTATATATGTATTTTGTTTTCTCAAAGGTTGATCACACCAAGGCAATTCATATTCTTTGAAAACAATAGAATGTATTTAATTGAGGTATAGGGTCTCCGAGAGTGGCATTATTCTGAACCTCCACTCTCGTTTTTACTCTTATGTGCTTTATTTTCTACGTCACATTATGGGCTTATTTTTAGCATTGTCTTGAAAAGGACTTATGAACTATTTGCTTAACCTCTTGAAGACAAAATGATAAGGAGACTTGAAGCTACACACGCACCCTAAGCCAACATCCAAATCAAACGAGGTTTAGATTAATTCCCAACTTCACCTAAGGGTCTACCCCTCAACTATATATGAGTTTTAAGCGAGAGGGAAAATTTATGCTAAACCACCTTCCAGAAGGGACCAAGGTGTTAGGTTGATAGGAACCAAGGTAGCACATTTAGCTGATGCGGAGCCAAGGGGGTTCATTAACAAGAGTGCAAGGCAAGGAACAACTATATCCCGATCTCCATTTATGTCATTTGGATCCAATAGGGATTTCATTTGATGAAGAAATTTACTTTCAAATCTATCTTCGTAAAAACAAGGTAATCCACTAAGATAGGAAGGAAGAGTTAGCTCTACTTACTCCAAATGAAGTTTGACTATGTCGCTCCTATCAGACAAGTTTATGACAATGTCACTAAACATAATGACTAAGATGATAGACCCATTCTTGGGCTCTTGATTTGCCTAAATTAGGATGTTCCATCGAGTGCAAAGATTAAGTTCATCCTGTGGTTTTTCAATGTCTTCTACTTGTAAGTCGTATCGCACATGAAAAACAAGTTATGTCTTGATATTGAACAAGGGTAGAGTTTTTCGATTTAATTCTCTTTATTACATTTACAAAGTATGAAAGCACAAGATGACTCATTAAACATTTATTGAGCACTAAATATGCACTACAAGATATTACTTCAAATTCATTTACCTTATACAAATATCAGACCTTTTACTAGGTGTACTATGAATCAAAATTGAACTTAAGATTAAATGCACATTTCCTAGATGTCCTTGAATCTAGCATCTCATACATAACAAAAATTATCAAATATAACCTTCTGTAACATGAGACTACATTATACATTTATCCATTTAACAATGAACTATATAAATTACAATGATAATTAATGAATTATACATCGCCTTTTTGTCGTCATTATTTCATCCTACAAAACCACGTGAGCATGATATCAGCGATAATTTGCTGGCATGGCATCCACCCTACTCTAACATAATTATCATTTTTCAATTTTCCCATTTACATATAATAATAATTACAATTTGCAAGCGAAAGAAAAAGTTTGGAGGCATGTATTTCAAGCATATCATTTCACTTCATTTTGTAACCCAGAGAGAAAGAGAAGGGAAGAGAGAGAAAACACCATTTTGTCAATAGTTTTATTTCACACAAGAAATTACACTAGAGAGTTTTAAACAGTTATTTACATGTGTAGAATGTTTCCATGGTGGTTTGATAACCCGACGAGGGTCCCGGAGCTTTCTATTTTTAACTTTTCTTACTAGCTACAAAACGTTCAAAACAAGCTCGAAGGCTAAGAAACCACCTCCAAAAGTTTTCTTCCGATGAGAATGCACACCACAATTAACTTTCTACGCGTCCCTAGATATACCAAGAGTTCATAGCAACTGATGGAATTGGGAAAAAGCAAACGGTTTGCGTTTGGCGGCTAGTTTTCTAGGGCCACTGGTCGTAGTTGACCCAGTTGCAAATGAACAAAAGTTAGTTCGAGGGCCCGGAAAACCACGTCTAAAATTGACGTTCGATGGATGAGCATGCAACGAGACACTTCCTACAAGTTCCCCTATATAAGGAGAATTCATCAGAGTCGACGGGACTAAGAACTAGAAAACCATTTTCAAACGACGACAAGTTTTTTGGAGCGACAAGTCGAAATTGGTCCAGTTTGACCTCGTCAAACTGCAACCAGAGGCCTACAAAATGGCTTTGCCAAACTATCCAGAAAAGTGCTTTTCCCTAAACTGAATGTTCCATGCAATTTTCTAGTATAAACACTAGAGGTTTGTGAAGACGGAAATAATTTCTCTATCCAAGTTTCAAATGGCGGTTCAAAACGAAAGCCAACTTTCTAGATTTAACAACTTTCTACTACTCAGAAACCAAAGGTAACAGAGCTCATACAAGAGTGAAAAAAAGATCACATATGTTCATGACGTCAAGGTGACCCCTCACACAAGAAGGTACACGAATGAATCTTAACATCTCGTTTTCAGAGTTATGAAGGGTACTTAATGAATCTCCGAAAAATGCAAAAATTAACTATTTAAACCGGGTGATGATCAACGTTATTACTGGAAAGTCAATTTCGTCTGAGTCGATAAAACAATGTTGTAGCGATCCAGTTGGGTAGGAATTTTTCTACATCACCTCAAAATGAGTGTAGAAGTTCATGTTTTAATGCAAACGGGTTATTTTGACTTAGTGAGTTTTGACACAACATTTCATTGTTTTTGCAACGAGTTGAAATAAACATTTAATAGTATTAAAATCCTAATATTTTAAAATTCTAATAAGTTGCAAAAGAGATCTAAAACATGATAATTATGAGAGGTAAGGGAAGATGAACCATGCCTGGAAGGAATGGAGTCACCAAACCCGCAGGTTTCGGTTCAACATCTTCTTTGCACTTCTCACAACCAGTTCACGAGCCTTGATCTAACCTCCACCACGTCACACAAACTTCCCAATCACTTGAAGTTTTCCAACAGAATATGTAGTTGCTTGTGAGTTTCTAAAGCCTTTTGAACAGATCCATTATGTGCATATCCTGCAATCATGGCATTCCACTGGGGTTTGCTATCGGATAACATTGATATTCAACAGTAAATTGGCAAGCAAATCAAACAGGTAGTGGGGCTTTTGATTTAAGTTGGGAAGCTGCCATGGCTTTTACATCTCTCTTGTTGACGGTCATACACCACTTTTGCTTCTTCTTCTTTGGCACCTTTTCCATATCACTCACAACTGCTAGATAACCATACAAAACCCTCTTTTTGTTTTGTTTTCTCATCGACTCTGACAAAGTCAGAACCTTCTTCAAGCCCTTCATGACTAGGTAAACCATTCCAGAAAGGATGAACCCTGCCCCATTCTTCTCGACCACGAGCATTCACCTTGAATTGTTCAGAACAAGAAAAAAAAAAACTCCACACAGCTATAAATGAAGCACCTCCCTATGCCCACTTTTTTTTTTATGAACACAAAAACAAAACTGGTAGCAGAAAAACCTCTCAGAGACATTTAACAGCTTCAGGTATAGATATAGATCAAGATCAATCTATTTGTATATAGCCTGATCACAATACTGCCCCCATGACCATGTTTCCAACTGGCATTTTCACAAACCCATTTCTGCATTCCCAGCTACCATTGCAGCGCAAGATCATGTGTTTTTAAGGTGTTTTGTCACTCAAACCCTGCGTACATATTGTATACATGTCTGTGAGCCATTTGCAGCTACCACATCTGGACAAAATTCCTCCATCTTTTATGCTTTGACGGATGTGCAGACCCTGTTTCAAAGTTCCCTATTTTGTGTGGCTTGGGAGGATATTTTCAAAGGTTGGAGACCCATTTGTTGCATGAATGAAATAGTGTGACTGTCTCCTGAGGAAACCCCGCATCTATTGAACACTGCCGTAAACTTATTCCATGCGAAGCTATCTCATTCTTTCATTTGGTCAAACACTAAAATGGCGCCCATGTTCTGTGAGGTGCCACGTAGGTTCAAGGCTTTTTCCCCATTTTTATACAGGCTGGGAGGATGTTGGCATAGGTCATAGGAGTGTGCTTTGGTAATGCAAACACATCAGGTTGGAGCTTTCCCCCTCCCTCCATGGCGGTGGTGCTCTCTCACTCAGCAAAAAGACAAAAAAATCACAAAGGAGCCCCCTTTGCCCTAAACCGCCCAACAAAAAAATCACGGGCTTTTAATTTTAAATCTTTTATTTTATTTATTTATTTATTTTTGTTTGTTTTAACTAAAAGAAACATAAAAACCCTAAACGAAGTAAAATTATAATAAGCACAAATAATAATGATCGCCACATTAATAATAATAACACAAATTTATTAACCATAGCCCTCAACAATGAGTAAAATAATAATAAGCACAAATCGACAATATATAAATTATAATATTATTATAAACATTATTTTTATGATTTTACGGCTAAAATAATGATAATAATTATTAATCATATTAATGGCGATGACCAGGCAAACTCGAAGAAGCGAGAACTAGATTTTCCTTTAACCGGATAATCGTCCACGACGCTACCAGGTCCACCATTTGGGGTGCCGACAACGACCCAAAAAGGAAAGAAGGAGAGGGAGGGTGTAAAATCTTCACTGTGACAAGGAAAAAGTCGACAACGGTCAACGAGAGCACGCACACAACCCTCCCATGATTCACAACAGGTGGTCGTCCATGTCGAATGGGGGAACATCGAACGGCATTATAGCATCGGATCCTGAGGTATTACCTATGAAGATTACTACATGCGTTGAGGCTACGCGTGCCAGAGAAGCACTGCAATAGAATCCTACCATCACTAAGGAGGAGGTTTTACATGTAAAATACCCAGACCCTACACATCATAAGGAGGTTTATCAGAAATCATAGAGGTACTCATAAATCACAGGGTGAAATACAATGTTTAAAGGAATAGTCATGGAAGTTGGAACAAAAGAAGGCAACTGAGACTTTCCAATCAGATGTTGATGATCTAAAGGAAGTATGTAAGATGTTGCGTTAGGAGAACATTATTCCATTACTAGGGATCTAGTTGAAAGGAAACACCTCGCGTCTTTGGTATTGAGACCGGATGACAGATTTTGCATGTTAATCTCCCTCCCCATAGCTTGGATTATGACAAGGAGATCACTTTGAATGTTTTTGTAGATGGATGGATTTTGAGCAATATTTTGATTGACACAGGCACGGAAGTGAATGTGCTTACCTTAGATGCATGGGTTCAGATGGGTAGACCTCCATTGCAGCCATCTTCCAATGTACTGTATATGGAAAATCGACTAAGGCCACGCCAATTGGAGTATTAAAGGATGCATCTATTACTATATATGGGGCCAAGTTCACTGGGAATTTGAGGTATTAGTGCTTGTAGAAGTAGACAACTTCCTAGCTCTACTTGGGCACCCTTGGTGTTATGTAAATAATGCTGATCTACGGTTCAATAAGGGATATATTAGTTTTGAGAACAAGGAAGAATGAGTTATTATCCCTTTGAAAGATGGGAAATCTGCACCTTATGTTGAGCCCTTAAGTGAAGAAGACCTGAACAGAATTTATGTGTGCACCATTCGAGATCCGGAAGCACTTGATCCATCTAAGGAAGGAATCCTCCAATGGGATGATGCACAGTCCATCAGTGATACTACAAGTATTTCCTATGACAATTGGACACATGGAACTTATGACATGGTTGGGCATGAAGTAAGAATCATAGTTGCATGCGTAAGTAGGTCGTGCTATGTTTGGAGGTTAGGCAACAACCTTGTACCCCAGTACACTAGTGAAGGAAACCCTGAGGTATTCCTGCAAGCCATGGAATTACAGTGGAAGGATCAAGTGGACAGAAGGAATATGTTAGTGTATACCTGCGCGGGACAACAACACATTGGTAGATGGTTCATAGGGATAATCTCATAGAATGGAGAGAAGTGAGAATTTCTCTATCACCTGGTTTTTCAAAAGTAATGCACCTACTCAAATATGTGAATATCATGGTAATAATCATGTTCAACACCATGTTTAGTAGTGTGAGAGACTCTAGAAAGAGGGGCAGGAAGCTTTACCACTTCATTGTGAGTACACAAACTTTATTTCACCTTGCGAGGTTATGTGCGCACTTGGTATGTTTATGCGGAGCTGGGAGACTGGAAATTGGAGAGACTTGACTACAAGAATGATCTAGACTTTTACTACTTCTCCACAAAACCTCTGATGAAAGAGGTATTACAAGTTATGAAGCGACCGACCGTGGAGATAGTGTAAAGGCTGAAGAACTCATTCAGGAGTTATTTGGTGAGTTAGATCTAGAAGTGCATTTTGACGAAGTAGATGACACAGATGTAGAACTGCTTGAGCATGCTTTCCTAGAGAAGGATAAATGAAAGATGGTCTATATGGAGGATGATGATGAAGTGGAACAGTTAGACATAGATCATTCAGAGGGTACGTGTGAGGTCTTGGATAATTTAGATGAGATGACGTGCGCCTACCATGAACCTATAAAGACAAAAAAAGTGAACATTGGCACGATGTTGAACCTAAGGAGGCCATAATTAGATATTATTGGTCTGACTCTGAAGTGTATAAGATAATTGAGTTACTACGTGATTTCCAGGACTTGTTTCCTAGGGGCTACTATGAGTTGAAAGGGGTTCATGAATCTTTTGGCTAGTTGAAAATTAAGTTAAAGGAAGGTATGCGCTGGTTAGGAAGAGACCTTATAGGATGAACCCTAACTTGCACATAAAAGTTAAAGAAGAAATAGACAAGATGTTGGAATCTGGCATTATTGAGCCCATAGAGGAATCAAAGTGGGTTAGCCCTATGGTAATCAACATAAAGAAAGATGGAAGAATCAGGATTTGTGTGGACTATAGGGAGCTGAATGTTGCATGTGTGATTGATCCTTTCCCTACACCATTCACTAAGGAAATATTGGAAGGCGTTGTAGGGTGCAAAATTTACTCTTTTACAGATGGATTCTTTGGGTATCATCAAGTAAGAATTGCTAAGGAGGATCAAGAGAAGACAACTTTCACCACTAAATGGGGAATTTTTTCATACACAATGATGCCCTTTGGATTGAAGACGTTGTAGTATTTTTGTGCATTGTGGTTCAAGCATTCTAGGATTTTATTCACAAATTCTTGCAGTTTACTTGGATGATTGGACCGTGTATGGGCTTATCAAGGATCATTGTGACAATTTGTGGTTAATGTTTGAGAGGTGCAGATAGTTAAGCATCTCTTTAAATATTAAGAAGTGTGTATTTGCTACACCTTTTGGAACTCTGCTAGGGCATATCATCTACAAGGAGGGTTTGTTAGTAGATCCAACTAAGGTTGCAGTCATTTTAGGCTTGGAGGAACCCACCAGTCAGAGTGAGGTGCACAAATTCTTGGGCCACACAGGTATTACAGAAAATTTATCAAAGGATATGCTAAGATTGTCGTGCCCTTGGAGGATTTATTAAAAGGTAAAGGGAAGTTCTATTGGGGAGAACTACAATAGCGCACATTCGAAGTGCTAAGACATGCTCACTTCGGTGCCTATTTTACGTTTTCCTTCCTGGAATCTACCCTTTCACGTACATGTGGACGCCTCTGGCATGGCCATTGGCACAGTTCTAGCTCAGCCTAGAGAAGGTATTATAGATCATCCTATCTATTTTTCTAGTAGAAATTTGACTCCTACAAAACAAAATTATACAACTACGGAGCGTGAAGCTTTGTCAATGATTTATGCGTTGCATAAGTTCAGATAATACTTATTAGCAACACCTTTTGTGTTCTATAAAAATCACATGGAATTGAAATACTTGGTAAATAAGCTCGTTTTACAGGGGCACATATGTCGATGGGTTCTATTATTCCAAGAGTTTGACTTTACAATTGTGGTAAAACCAGGTAAAAGAAATTCTAGTCTAGACCACTTATCAAGGATTCAATCAGGAGAGGACGCGCAAAGTATTGAAGATATAATGTTGGATGCATAGTTATACATGTTAAACTATATGCCCTCAAAATTAGAGGATATTGTTGTATTTTTACGCACAAGTATGGTGCCAGAAGGAATGAAAGCCTTGGAAAAGAAACAACTTGCAATTCGCATTGCACCTTTCATGTTGATCAGTGGTGACTTATACAAACTAGGCCAAGATGAAGTATTGTGCCGGTGTGTATTGGAGCATGAGCGCATGAAAATCATGGAGGAGGCTCATGGTGGTATTACAGAGGACACTATGTAGGTGACACCACCATGCACAAGATTCTACTTGTTGGTTTATGGTGGGAAACCTTATACAAGGATTGTAAGGAGTATTGTAAGGCATGTGATCACTGCAGTGCCTTAGAAAACTTGGACAAAGAGATGAAATGCCTTTAAGGCCCATTACTAGTGCAGAGCCTTTTTAAAAATGGGCAATAGAATTTTTGGGTCCTATTTCCCTAGCCACATGCATAATTGGATCACGCTACATCATCACTTGTAGAGAAGCACCTATAAAGGATTGTACAACGGCTACAATAGCAAGGTTCTTGTGGGAAAATATTCTTACCAGGTATGGATGTCCTTTGAGTTTGACAAGTGATAGGGGCACTCATTTCCTGAATGTGACAATCGGATATTATTGGATGAATTTATGGTCACACACCACAAGACAACACCGTATCACCCTTAGGAAAATGGGACTGTTGAGGCTTTCAACAAGATATTGAGCCAGAATTTGACAAATATTTGTGATGTTGGAAGGACAGATTGGGATGATAAAGTTTCTGTTGTACTTTGGGCATATAGAACAACCTATAAATGGTTGAATAAGGCAACACCCTTTCGTTTGTGTATGGCGCAGAAGCATTTATTCCCATGGAATTCATGTTACCTTCTTTGTGTATCGCGCACGCGGAGGTCTAGTTGATGAGAAAGCATTGGAAGAAAGAATTGACAAGTTGATACAACTAGATGAGAGGTGTGCCATAGCACATTAGAGTCAAAAGCAAGAAAATCTAGGCAGAAGGCATGACACGACATACACATCAAGGAAAAGAAGCTTGAGGTTGGGAAGATGGTACTTATTTATGATTCAAAGTTTTTGCACCACCCAGAAATATTAAGGTGCATTGGTTAGGACCGTATGTTATCACTCATATACTTGAGTCAGTGCTTGCCAATTAGAGGTGCTTGATGGAACACGGTTACCCAGTTACTTCAACAAGAGTAGGTTGAAGCCCTACTATAAATAAGTCTTCTTGGTGTTTGTAATAAGGTAGTATTTCCATTTAGATTAGATTTCCCTTACTATATTTCCTTTAATGTGTTTCCTTCTTTGTCGCTATGCTTTGTCAATTTAGTTCAATGTTTTGTGTAATAAGCGTGCTTGCACACCAAAAGATGATTACAATCTGAAGTGTTTTTATGCATAGAGGACTACACATACCCTTAGTGTGGGGTGGTTGTCATTCAAAGATGGGTATGCATAAGGAAATACTGGTGCAGTGATTTCTCTTGTTAGAAAGTGTAGATGGTATGGAAAGGTGTTGCTAGAAAGAAAATTGCTCCTAAAAGAAGATCATAGTTGAAAAAATGCCCAGTATAACACGAGGTAAGTTGTGGCCAAAAGGTAGAAAGGCACGCTGGAAGGTTATGGTTGTGGTGCACAGGTGTATCGTGTGAAAATGTGGTAAAATGTTCAATTAATGAGAGGATCAGTGGTAGGTGGAGGAGCAATAAATGTGATTAATTTTTCAAAATCTATATAAGAACGTGATGCAGGTTCATTTTTACCTTTGCGATTACAATTTTTTGAGTGATTTTTTGCGACTGAGTTGTGCGAGATGCATCGAGGTGTAAAGATCTTTAAAACTAGGCAAGGAGAGTGGATTTGTGCATGAAATTGGCTTGCATCCCCATTGGAGAAGGGTTTGAGCGAAGCATAGGTGTACAGAGAGGAGAAATAGGGCGCCAAGGTTTGAGAAGAAGCTAGGGCACATGATTTCAAGTTAGGGCACATGGTTTTGAGCTAGGGCATGGGAGTTTTCTTGATAGAAGTAAAAGGTGTAACCTTGTCTTACCATGGCACCAAGGAAAGCACCTAGAGCAAGAACAAAGGGGAAGAAGAAGGTAGAAACCAAGGTGGAGATCGAGGATACCCCAAAAGTAGGTTCTCAAAAATCCAGTACCCAGAGGATGTAATCATGGGACGTGACTAGGATTCTCATGTTTGCAAGAGCAAGGTAAGCGACTACAATCATCGCATGACTGACAACAAGGAAGAGTTGGACACGCTGTTAAGTAGAAAGACAAACAAGTACACAATCGATGACATGCTTTGTTTATGATGATGTTGGAGAGAAATTTTTGAAGAAGGTAGGGGTCCCAAACTCTATGAACTCCCTTACTTTGGAAAACTAGAGAAACTATACCAATGGCTTATGAGCAGAGTCCACGAGGACTTATTTTATTTTTCTAGGTGGCGATGAGGATCATTGCACCCTTAATTACAAGCTTGATAGGTTTGAAGGGAACATGGATAGAGATTACCAATGAATTATCTAACAAAGAAGCTATTTTGGCCACCTGCAAGGAGCTGGGTTACTCAAAGGGTCCATGTAGAATGGATATTTACAAGTTAAGGAAGTACCCTATGGTATAGGTAGTAGCTGCACACTTACTCACCAAGTTGAATGATCGGAGAGATGGTCACAAGTGAACACCATGTGGCTACACATTGCTAAGAAGATATCACAGGGGGAAGTTTACAACTTGGCGGGATACATAGCAGATACCATCATTGAAGAAGTGTGCAAAGGTGAGAAGATAAGATTTGGCACCATTTTTCTATCTCTTGTTTTTGTTGAAATTGGAGTGCCCGATGGGCCAAAGAACAAGATTTGGGAGTATCCTGCAGAGAATAAGTCTCTAGTAGAGAGGTTTGAGAAGTATTTATGTGAGGGATCTATGAGTGGCCCATTTAAGAAAAGGGCAGAGATGTGGTATGATAGAATTTGTGCGGCTTTCGAAGAGGAGTGGAGAATTCCTAAGGAGCTGCCATTAGTAGTTGGGAAGATGGTATAATTTTTGTGTACCAACACTTTTGCATTACACATTTTGTAATGAAGGATGGGACATGGAGTCCTTGGTGTAAAATCCCTTACACCTTTACAACGCGGTTCTTCCAGGTGGTAGTTCACATGTTTTCCGATGCACACAGGTTAATCTACAATGCAGACAAGGTAGACTATGACTACCATACCTTGAGGAAGACTTACACATACCCAAGTAAGTCTACTTATATTGAGAGGTTCATATCAGATGATATAACCATGAGGCATGTCAATTTTTCCATTGGTGATAGTGGGGTCATGCTAATTTATATCTAGCTTAAGCCTAGGCTAAAAATGGTAAGTATGTCAAAAATGAATGTATGCTACCAAGCCCACCAAAGGGGAAACATACAGTTGGGAGCCTGGTGGTTGAAAATCCCACTTCACCATTAGAAGAAGAAGATGATGATGAATAGGAGGAAAGTGGTGGTTTAGTGCACAAGGGATGAGGCAGCCCTCAGACACTAAGGAAAGTAAGCGTGAGGTTACTCCTCCCAGGAAGTAACAAGAGGAGGAAGACTTAGAAACAGACGCGCCAGCCTTAGATGCAGACCCAATAAATGAGGAACACCAATTTAAAAGGGTGTTCAAAAGGACAAGGACTTAGAGCATGGGGCCATCACAACCTCCACGCAGATCACCTCGGATCTCCCCTTAGAAGAAGTGGATAAAGTTAAAGCTCGGAGAGGATGAAGAGGATGATTCTGGTGAAAGTGCGCCAGGAACCCCAGTGCAACCCAAAAATACGAAGAGCCTCATGATGAGGAAATGAAAGATGATGAAGAGGGGGTCAAGGAGATAGAAGAGGAGATGGGTGAGCCATATGGTGTGCCTCACTCCACATAGGAAGGTGAAGGACCCACTACAGATTCTAGCACCCGGGTTCCCAAGGGAAAGAAGGCAAAGAAGGAAAAGCAGGTGAGGACTATGTGACTCCGGTTATGGGGTACATAGAGGACACCAACAAGATCATTCACACTAGGTTCCAAAGCACAATAGGGCCAAAGGATTTATATGGCTAGGAGTTAATGGACCTAGAAAAGGCCAATGTGTGGACTAGAAAATAGTTTTCCTAGTCCATGTAGACACACATGATGAACTGATTTTGATGTGTGTGAGGATTCATGTGTCTCTCGCTAGGTAAAGAATTAACCACATATTATGCATATGACTGTCAAGCCTCTAGTAATGTCTCGATGAGAAAGTAAGAAATTCCTTGGTAAAGGTATCTACTGAAGTGGTGCGGAGGAACATTGATAAGGCTGCCACCATTTGAGCGCTACTTGAAGATAACAAGGATAAGACTGCAGAAATAAAGTGCTTAAAAGTAGAGAAGGAACAAGAAGAGGCAAAGAATGAGGCCTTTATTAGCATGGCTGAGGAAATCGGTGATCATATTCTTAAGGTAAGGCCTCATTTGGAGTCTAAATTTCCTTAGAAGTTTCCCTCTGCAATGCATTATTTGTGCACTCTGGTGGGTCTGGTTTTGAATGAAGTGCTCGTTGTTATGGTTGCACCAAAAGATCCTATAGAAGAAATAAAAAGAGTAAGGGCTACCATTGTTAGGAAAATTTCAAGTTTTGAGGCCTTGCTCCAAACATTGAAAGATGAGTTGAAGAAAGCAGATCAAGCTTTGAACATGTGTGTAGCGCCGGATGCCATAATAAGAATCAGGACTATAGCAGAGGATAATGAAGTGTTGAAGGAAATGAAGGATGAAACACTTGGGCACACAGAGAGGTTAGCCCTAGTAAAACAAAAGTGTGAGGCCCTTACAAGCCCAAGATCCACACAAAGATAGGATCGATGAACTTGGGAAACTTATAGTGCAGAAAATGGACTCCATGGAGGGAATGGTCTCAAGTATGGCACATGTTGTCCAAGTACTTGAAAAATGAGAAGGAAAAGATCACTCAGGATGAAATGGACACCATCATAACAGATATCCTAGAGAAGACAAGAAGCGTGCTAAGTGACTAGCAGACCTTGGAGGCTGAACTCAAAAATGAATATCCAGAGTTAGTCTTACCTGAGGAAGAGGGTACTACGAGTAAACTTCATTCTTTTGTATAGTGCTTCATTCATTCTTTCATTCCTTATTCTTTATTGTTGGAGACCTAAGAAGGAATTCCCATTTCCAGGGTGGAAATGTACTTTAGTGTGGGGTAATGTTGAGAAGATAATATATTGCTCTAAGATGAAGGCACATAAAGGATGTGTGCACTTTGAGCAAGGCGCATTTGAGGGCGCAGAAGAATAGCAGAATGAGCGCATGCCAAAACACTTTGAATTCAGGACTTAGCCATTTTGTGGATAAGGGATATTTTTGGAGATAGCATGTTGAGCACACAAAGACATGAAGACTTACAGTCCATGCAATGGTATTTTTGGGAACAAGCGACAACTGAGCACCATGCATAGTTTGAGCTAATAATAGGATTTCTACTCAGAGTTAACTATAGGAAGTCTATTGTTAGAGCACTTGCATGTGTGCATCTTATTGTAAAGGCACGTGGCTATTATTAGCATGTGACCTATTTTGAGAAGTACATGGGTGGTGAAGGGAAAGTCCCCACCCCTATATATATGTATTGATTTGCACGGGTTAGTGTGGAAAAACTATGGTAGAGTTATGTTGCTGGTTTTTTCACACACATGACTCATGAAGATACTTATGTAATGTAAGAAGCTTTTGTGTTTTATAGTATTCAATACAATGGATAATATTGGCTGGATAATGGTATTGAACATGACTAAATCTGGTTCTTGCATGGTAAATCTTGTTATAGTCATTGTTTAGTTCATTCTATATCTATTCTAAGAACTAGATCTGGTTTATGCACTCGTGTGTTGTTTACTATTGATAATGAATATGGATATTTATATGCACCATCATGTTAACATTCTATACAAGCAAATCTAAAGAGGGACTTGGTGCCTTTGCACGCTTTGGGTGAGTGCTTAGCTTTGGATGAGTGATGTGCCGCGTGCCTTGGTCATTTACTATAAATTATAGGCTACATCAAAGAAGTCAATCATAGACCACCAAAGTGGGTTGAAAACATGGGACACCACTCATGATGTCACAAGACACTCAAGGCTATAATGATTGCATACAAAAAAGTGTGCACACAAAACAAAGGGCAATGCCTACATATAAGAGAAAATAATAGACAAGAAAGAGTAGACAAACAAATAGATAACCATGGAAGTAAGTAATCCTGCAAACAAATGTTGCACATGAAACACCCGTTAGTATGTTAGAAAGATAACCCATATGTCAAAAGCATGTATAAACAAGTAATGTAAAGTGCTAAGTACAAAATGAAACAATAACACCTGTAGTGTAAGGATGTGAATTCCTCCAGTAACCGTTGTAGGAGTGGTTAGAGGTGAGCATCCATGTTGCATATATGTATGGTAAAGATAATGACATACAAGAGATCTATCTAACATGTGTAATAAGCGACCATATACAATTAAAATTAAGCAAGAGTAAAAGAACCCAAGATATGCAACATGTTGTGAATGGATGGAATGGAATGCAAGATGGATTATAGGAGTCGCGTGCACCCCGAGTGAATGGAGTTTTATGCAATGAGGTTCATTTGGTTTTCCCCCTCAACATTCAATAATGAACTATAAATGAGAGTGTGTCATTGGGAAATGGTCATAGTGTATATGTTGTGTCTAACGTGCTATGATGAGTGTGTATGTGTGTTGATGATATGCAACCTATAGATGATGTGTGTATGGGACCCTATAGTTAAAGCGTATATGATGACAAGATGATCAAAGGAGTGATGATGTAGCTTAAAGCGTATATCACTATAAGATGAATAGAGGGAGTGGTGATGTAGCCTAAAGCGTATACCACTACAAGATGAAGGAATAGGTGACCATTTAGCCTATAGTGTATGTCACTAACCTAATAATGTCATATGATAGAAGGTCAAATGATGAATGTGTAAGTATGATGAGGTCCATTTGATTTGTAAACCCTCGCAGATTGAGTATGGACCGAGGAACTAAATTCTATCATATGTTAGTGAGTGCAAAGGCATGTAGATGTAGTGCATGTGAAGACAATAAACGACCATGTGATGAGTAAAATGTGTAAATATGCAATGTGTAGAATGTAATGCAAGATGTGTAGATAACCTAATAATGTAGTATGTAGGATGAGTAGTATGTGATGCTAGACTCGTAGACAATAGGAGTGTGACACATGTATGATGAAGACTAATATGATGTATGATGTATAGATGTGCAAATGTTGAAATAATGTAGACTAAATGTAGAGTGTATGATGTAAGATGTAAGACATATGACACAATATGTATGAAGAGTCGCAATGTGTAGTATCTATTGTGCAGTGTGTGGGGTTCATGTGTAGTATGCCCTCAACAAATGTGTGAACCGAAGCACAAGAGTGTGTCATCGGGTGGGTAGGGTGACAAGATTCACCTACCAAAGACCAAGTTTGTGTGAAGTGGTGGAAGCATGGTGGGAAAGAGTAATAGTAGGACCATGCGGTGGTGGAATTTGCAATGTGTCTTGACCAGCAATAGAAGGGGTAGTTGCTTTGACAAAAATGATTGGTTGTTGAAGTGGTGATTGGGAAGGGGCTTTGCATGATGGTGGCTTATTTAGGGGTGTTGTGGAATACTTGAGTGGAGGCTAGATTGAACTGAGATTTAGTGGAGGTTTCTTAGATAGGCTTGGTAATACTGTAGATGATTTAGTAGGAGAATTTGATGGAGAACAAATCTTGATAGGTGATTTCTTAGTTTGACTTGGTAATGTTGCAGATAGCTTGAGTGGAAGAGAAGTGGGACCATCCTTGAGAGGAGGTTGAGTGGATTGAATAGGTGGAGCTTGAATGACCAAAGAAGGTACCTCAAAAGTGATAGTCTTATGCTCATTAGATGTAGAAGGAGGATATTTAGGAGCCCATTGAGATGTAACATTTGTAGATGGGCATGCAATAGAATGTTGTGCAACAAATGAGATAAATCCCTGACGCTCAAGATGTTTGATTCTTTGTTGTAAAGTGTGGAAATCATTGTCATTATGTCCATTGATTCGATGATAGTGGCAATATGGATGACCTTGTTATTTTGTAAACCAATGAGGATAGCAATGATGAGTAGGTGGAAAAGTGATTAATTGATGACTAAGGAGCTCAGTAAGAAGGTCATATAGTTCAAGATTACGATCAAGGATGAGAGGATTTGGTAATGGTATGACTTGAGGCTCACTAATATGAGCACATGTAGTAGTCATAGAATGAGAATGAGATGTAGAAGGAGAACAAACATGCGCTTGAGAAACATCCTTAAGTTGTTGAATTTCATATTTGAGAGATGTAATCATGGATTCCATGGCCTTAAATTTGTCTTGAAATAAATAATGTAAAGCTTGAATTGATTCTAATATGGGTTGATTAGATGGAGGATCACTAGGGTCATCAAATAGATGAGTGAATATAGGAATTATTTTGTGTGGCGGTGTATTGTCATCAAGATACATAGTGTCTAGGGATTTTGCAAAATAACCTAACAATTGGGATATCTCTTAAGTAAATCAGATAAAGAAACTTGAGTAACTTTGGGAGCCATGATAGAGTAAAAATGAGAATCCTAATCATGAAATCAATTGGGTTCACCAAAATTATTAACTAAAATCTAAATTTTAAGAGTTAATATAAGAAGTACAACAGATGAAATAAATGTCTAAACTAAATAAGGAAAGTGACCCAAGAAACTAAGAAAGTAAAAATATGAAACCATAATAAGTAAATAGGGTTGGAAAGAGCTTAGTCGATTCGACGATGTCTCGAGGATTGTGTCGCAGAATAGACCGGATGAACAGCAATTTAGGAACAACCGCATGAGAGGGATCAAGAAAGGGCATATCTGAGTTGTATGAGTATACCTTTGGGGTGCTTGGGAAGGATGAGGGCACATGGGGTGCCCTGGTCTAAGATCTGGGTGCCTTGGTTTGTGTAGGAGGTCCAAAACCAAACTTGTAGGGTTGTTAGATGATTCGAGGCCTTTGCTTCCTATCATGTGTATTTCATTGCCTGTGTCAGATGTCACTGGTAATAAGTGATGAAGAAGAGACCTACAAAACCCCAAACCAAACATCAAAACCCTAAAAAATAAAGATGCATATGAAGGGGTTATATTTTCCTTAACAACCACAATGGTGGACTTACTAACTAAGCATTGCACTACATTTTAGACCCAAATGTAGTTTTAGGTGAGTGTGTGCAAATCATGCCCTAGGTGCTCTGTGTCAATCACACTTTGTGAAGTAACGATAAATAACTAGATGTAGAAATGTAATAAAATGGTGGATGGAATAGAATAAAATTCCCTCCTATGTAGTGTGATGCAAATGAACTAACCTTTTCCCTTGTGATGGAGCTAGATGGATGTAAATGGATCCTTTGATGGATGTAACCTTAGGTGATGATAGTAGTTCCTAGTGCTTGGTCCCTCATTATGGTCTCATAACTTTATATTTATATGGTTCTCTTGTTCTAATTTTGTAATTAACCCCAAAGATGATGACCACCAAAAAGATAGAAAGCTCAAATGGCTAGAAAGTGCCCAAAAGATGGTTGTGAAGTGGGAAAAGGATCAGGGTGCCCCAAATGGGACCAGGGTGCACGAGGCACCCTAGTTTTAGTCCGAGACGCCTAGTCGGGGGTAGAATGACGCAAAACAAAGAAAATAGATTGGGCATATATGTGCAACAAGTCAGAAGTGACAACAAAAAGAAAAGTAAAATGGCCAAAAGATGGGTGTTAATTAGTAATTTCTTCACTCAAAAACCATATGGATAGTAGTATGAGACTGGGACTAAATAATACCCAAAGTTCATAATTTAATGTCTATAGTCAACAATCCACCAAAAAACCACTTTGCATGCTGACTGGGATGGATATCACAGGACAAATTGGACAATAGAGTTTTGAAACGCACGTCATACTCCCTTACGCTCTCAAATAGACCCTGTTTGATATCCTTGAGCATGTTGATACTCTTTTTCTCAAACTCTAGAATATGAAATTCATCTAGAAACGCAGTGCAAAAATCATGATAATCCATTGCAGTCTTCTGTGGATCATACTTCCTATACCATCTATGCACAAACCCTTGAAGAGTAATAGAAAATTGACTTGTTTTTCTATCTGAAGTTTTTATTCCTTTAGCGCGTCATAGTAGCTCACACTTATGCACATGATCTATTGCATATTCAATACCCATATACTCTAGAAAGTGGAGAGACATCTCAAAGTAAACTTGAGGTGTTTTTTTTGGGTGTAGAGATTGTTGAGGTGGTTGTTGTGGGTGTGGACCTTGCCTACAATATCTAGAACCTAAACCTCCACCGATTTCCTTCTCTTGATCCTCTCGAGCCCCCTGTAGTAGGTTGCAAACCAGTTGATGTACTCCTTTGATTCCTAGTTGTAGTATCTTAACTGACACCCATGGTCTACATGGTCGCGACACGACTAAAGTAATTCCAATATTCTACGTGCCCACACTCATCCCTAATGATGCGCCTAAAAACAACCCTCAAATCAAATCCAAACAACGACGTTGTCTGCTCTCTAATATAGATGTGTTTATTGTCTAATGTGCTTCAATTCACCACAAAATGATATCTACATGTAGCTTCTTGATTACCTACACTAGCCTACTTCTCAATGAATACCTCTAGATTTAGGACACCAAGCGCTATGCTTGGGTGGCTAGGTGGGATCAAATTCACATTGTGGTCCTCATGCTTTCATCTAACGTGCTCTCATCCGTAGCCAAAGGGGATTCTTTGTTGCTCTTATCCAATGTGGGAGTACCGATGATGCTACAACTCTTCGTCTTCCAAAAGATCTTAAAAACCTTCATGATCCATCATTCTCCTCAACTCCATTACCTATGCAACCTCCTTGCATGTGTCATGTCCCTCTCTCGTGCTTCATTAAAATTGAGTCATCTTTCCTCTCTATGTCTTTTTGCCACCATGTCCGCCATATTTCACCACACCTGCTCCTTCCCTTTCACATAGTCGGGATTTAGCTAGTCATAGGACATCTCTCTAAATCTAGTTCTATCATCGAAATCTTAATCACTAAGGGCATGACACGTAAATATGATCCTCTAGGATCATCCAATAACATGAGTTCATCCTCTTTTGGACACAAGTAGCAATAACATAATCTAATGTATAATTATGTAGCACACTAGCCCACCAGTGATCTACAAATCTAGTTTTCCACATCAACATCAAACAATTTTTGGTAATCCTCTTGCATCCAAATCTTTGGCCTATATTCCCAACTCTTCCCTAATGTATATGTTGTCACCACTCATACAATTCTACTAGAAAGAAGTTAAATAACGTCTCATAGAGTGCATCATAAAGGTTATCTTCCACCCACCATCGTGCATTGAAATCAGGTCTAGTACTATATCTCTGTGCAAACTTATCTTATCCGTCTTCTACCCAAATTTCAATTCTCTCAAGAGTCAATCGATATGCCATCTGCATGCAACATCCTGGAAGACAATTTGAAAAGAGGTCCTGAAACATAACCAAAATGCAGTCTCTCTTATTTCCACCTAACTGCTATGCTCGATGGCACCTCATTCAGATAGATCTGAACACTCACCCAAAGCACGTGAAGCTACTAAGTCCCTCCTTTTTATGGCTTTTCAAGATGTTAGCATGCATATCCATAATTACCAATATCAAAGCATACATTCAAGTGCATATCATTACAGACATCATAACATGAACTTAGAATGGAAACACATGTAATAAGGAAACATAACATATCATACCAACACTAAGATCAACTGTAAAAGCATATTTCCATATTCAGATACATCAATGACCAGAATCCATCCACATTGATCCATTCATAACAAAGTATTACATAATAGAAGATGAATACATAACAATCATCACCACATAGTCATGTGCACTAGTAAATCGAGCAAAGATAACCCTATTACATTACAATCTTCTAATTCAATGAATTACAACAAGTGTATATAGGGGTGGGGACTTTCCTTCACCGTCCATGCATTCTCAAAATAGTCTACATGCTCAAAATAGTTTTGCGTTAAAAATTGCATGCTTTTACAATGGAGCTAATAATATATTATCCTATAAATAAAAATTTTATTTAATCCTAATAATAGCCTCGATCTATGCATGACCTTTCATCTTTGCTTTGCATGTGCTTTATCCCAAAAATAGATGTTCCTTGATCACTAAGTCTCCTTTCTTTTCTCCTTTGCGTGATCTCGCACTCTAACTCACTTTTTCTATTTTTAGCCTCAGAATCGCAAAATCATCTATGTCCCGAGTCTATCTTCCTAGCGCGCCACTTCAACCGCCCTTACATGCGTTCATCGCGCCCCACTTGTGCGCCTCAATATTTTTCCACTTTCCATATTTAGCCATTTTTTCAGGCCAACATGTCTACCCCGAAGAGACAGTCCCATGGATTCAAGAGTTGCTCGTGAGTGAACCAAGAATGATACAACAAGCTGCAATGCCTGACTTTAGAGCCATCCCAAAAATCTTGAAGACCGAACGAGGTAAGAAGGCACAAGTAACTTCTCACTTTTTGAGTGGACATTCTATTAATTAGTATGTAGAGGTTTCCTTGATGAAATTTTTAAAACCTACAGAGGAAATGACTTAGGAGGACTATGAGTTGACATGCATATTTTGGGTCAAACTACAAACAAAGGTTATGATAATTTATTCAAGGAATGTTTTTCCCACATGCTCACTCGAAACCAAGAATACAAATGAACAATTAAGAAATTAGAGGAGCATGTGAGAACTCTCACTACCTACATTCAACCTTTCTTAGAGCTCAATATATTACCTCCTCCTACCGTGGAAGATATTTCTCTGATCATTAGTTTCATCCCGAGATGATCAAGAAGGCGCAAGGGCATATAATACAAGGGAAAGTTGGTGTCAAATGGATCAAGAAGATTATTGAGAAAGGAAAGGCATTTCTCTCAGAAGTTCTCTCTATGTTCAAGTATGTTCTTGCCACCATTTTAGAAGTGAAGAAAACAAGGGAAGAGATGAGATGTTCTCACTTGTGTCTGAGATGGGTTGTCTCGACTCCCACACTCTCATGAGTAGGAATGTGTTCACATATGTTACTAAGAATTTGTCCCTAGTTTGGATCCACACAATGAATGCTAGATATGACATGATAGAAGATGCCATCTCGAAATTGAATCTAGTAAACAACATTCCTTTGAGATTTTGGATGATTTTAGTAATTGTGTTATGAATCTTGGCTCTCTTACGCTTAGTGAGAATTCATCATCAGAAGAACTCATCAATTATTTCAAATAGTTGGTTGAGGAGGCAGGTGATCCTCTCTCCTTCAACGAGGATACTTTGGAGCCCCTTATCAACTTCAGAGGCTCTACTTCCAACATTGCAAGAGACCACAAAGAATGGTTTAATTAGTGCAAGGCTATTAATGATGTCCTCAAGACATGGATCAAACTATTGAGCTACATCCGTATTCCAGAAGAAGAAAAGGTGGAACCTACGGTAGATCCGTTCGATCAAGAGAATTCAAATGACATAAGCTCATTGTAGGAAATCTCCCTCAAGGATCATGAATGGATATTTCTTCATCAACAAAGGCTTCATCTTCATCAGATTATTCAACCCTTCTCTCTCTATCTCTCTCCTTCTTCTCTCTCCATATTCTAATTTTCCATTAAGAATGTACTTTTTCTATTTTGTCCTATTCACTTAAGTGACCTCCAACATTAACATTGTAAGAGTCCTTTTTCACTAATAAGGAAAAGACTCACTTTTGTATCCTATGAATATGAAAGGTCACAAGTGATGAAGATAGGTGAAAAGTCATGTGGAGGGTAGATGAAGAGAAATTTTTGTATGTTATAAATTGGAATGGCTCCTCCATTCCAAAGGGTTGACAATTGTTGATTGTATGTTGTTGAGATTTACCATTACTACATCAAGAAATAAAAGTTGCATTTCTTATATTTTCATGCTTATGTTCCTCTCTCTCTCTCTACTTTCCAACTTTTTAAACATGGTAATCTTGCAAAACCAATAAAGGTGTTTGTGCCTTTGATAAATGAATCAATAGAATTATGTGTCTATGATTTGTTAGTCTTATCATTGTTAGCATTGTTGTGTTCTTATAATTGAATATGGACCTACTCCAGTTGATGTATGTGAATTTTGTAAGCCTAATCACAACATTAAACCTATCTTTCCTTATTTCCCTATCTCCCCCTTACCTCTCTTTGTTGTAAATTCCACCCTCATACTTTGTACAATCATTTTGCCATAGGTCTAGTGGAGTATTCCTGTGTGATCTCTGGCCTAATGGCCACCCCAAAAATTTAGGTAATTTACATTCAATAATGTGAGCCTCCCCATACACAAGGAGAGGCTTAGCCCCATGAATGTTGGTGGAAACCAATAATTTGCAACACATCAATTTATTTCACCAACAACATCCTTCTCATGAAAGTGGGTACTATGTTGCTTAATCAGTAAGTTTGAACCTGAGAGTCTCCATATGTGTTGATTGACGTCTCAAAAGGTAGGAATCCACTAAGACACACACCAATCTCTATGAAAATGTTATAAAGTTCATCAAACTTCTCTCACTATGCTTTCCAAAACTGTTGGAGACCCCGTTAAAACCAAATTAAGCTATTTCAATGTAACAATGCTAGAATATGAGTTTGTGGGTAACCCATGAAATTTCTCTAGAAGAAAGGGGTTGGTTCCCTTCACTCCAATTCAATGCAACTAAACCTATACCATCTCCTACTCTAAACTATCTAACCTAAGATAATAATTCCAAGGAGACAAAGTTAGAAAGTGCAGGAAACTGAAAAAAAAAGGGAGATGATACACCAAACTGAATTGTGGAGCTTCTCTAACTGCATGTCTGGACACAATGTAACCAAACATGCAAGAATTCAAGAGGAACAAAGAGCTTTAAAGGAGATAAATGAATAAAGTTTTAAAGGAAAGCAAGAGAGCAATGATTCACATCAAACACAAGTATTTAAAGGAATAATCACAATTACAAATCATTTAAAAGCATATCCATAACATTTATATAACAGAGGTTCGTAAAAACTAGAAAATATAGTTACAGAGGTCTACAAGTGTGGAAAAGCAACAACTCCAAAGGAGAGCTCCAAATCCTGTAGAGAAGACTCCTCTTTTTGTACATTCCCTTACATTTATAGGAATAAGAGAGATAGAGAGAGAGAGAAAAGAGGGAAATCCATATTCAAGCTCCAACCACCAACAATATTCATTAAATGTCTAAAAATAAGAATGGGAAACTTGTCAAATCCATTTCCCCACGCCTCTTTGCTTACAGGGGAGAAGGTATGGGCACCACTTCTTAATAAATTTGAGTAGTTGGGGTTCATGCAGATCTGGAAGTGCTATTGCTCTTCAAAACCTATTTCATTCCTTATTCACCCCCTAAACTCCATCATTTTTGACATTTCTTGATGCCAAACCGAGCACATGATAAGACCTTTCCAACGAGACCAATTCTCTCCAATTTTGATGCATGTAGAGAAAGATATTGCAAGGAAGATTCATGGAGCACAAGTGGACCTCGGCAGTGTTCCTCATGGGTCGTGTTAGACCGCTTTAATCAATTTTTTCTTTGGTTGGATGATTGGATGGGCGGAGGAATGAGGAATGAGGGCACAGCCAAGTTGTTCTTGTGGGGGCTAATAATGCCACTTTGACCGTGTGTTTGGCGATTGGATTGAGTGTTCGGGAAGTGTCAAAACGTAGGAATGTTCCATGTGTGCCAATGAGCCCCACATTGACCACTTGCCCCGCCCTATCGCTTAATAAAAAATGCGAGGAATGTTGGAATGTTCCTCATGTTCCATTAGTTCTGCAAAACCCGCAACTTGCCCCGCCTTGTGGGCTATCTCGCCCATGAAAGAACTTGAAGAACATTAGAATTGTTCCCTATGTGCATAAAACACCCAACTTACTCGATGTGTTAGTTGATTGCGGCTTAAGCGGGAGTGCGAAGAATCGAGGGAACAATGGAACTGCTCTATTCCATGAAATTTTGATTCGTTTTTTTTTGCCAATTTACTCCAATTCACCTCCATGTATGCCGCAAAATCATTAACTTTAAGAAGTTTGTGGAACACTCAGATAGTGTTCCACGACTCCTATCCTTTGACCGCGCATAACTTGCTTACCTTTATTTCGCGGCTCCTCGCGGCATATTTCTTATGCATCGCAACTCCTAAACGAAACCCAAGTCTTGTTTTTTGCCGTAGAGAATAATTTGACTTTACTAATACCATGTGACACTAGGATTTGCTTTATCGTGTATCATAGCCCCTGCTTTGTGTCTTGGACCACCCACAACCCTTGCTTCCACATGCCGCGAACACTTGATTGGAGAAGTCTGCACAAACATTGAGATAGTAGTGTTCTCGTGGCTTTTTCCATGAAACTTCTGTAAGTCCAAAATGAATTTTAGAAGTTGTTAAAATAATCTAGGGAGTATTTTGGACAATAGATACAAGAATATCCATAAGAAAATAGGGTGGTATGGGAGCACACCCTAAAGCGACAATATAGATTAGGTCAAGAAAAGACCTACGAGCAAAACAAGGCGATGCCTAACAAGTATGATCTATTACATCAAAAGCATTGACAGAAACACAAACAAAAACTAAATAGCTACCACAAATTACTACCTTGCAAAAGATGGATCTTGATCATGCCATCCCAAACTTGACAAGTCTTTCAAAGGTGTGTCGGGAGGACTCACTCTACACCAATTTTATATATGTACACTAATAACTATACTTATTACATATTGGAGGGTTTGTTGTTTTAATTACTTGTCATTTTCTTACCCTATAATTCACCGGAGGCGTCTCCTTTGGTGTTGGCCCTGCTGGAAAGTGTCAAACTCCAGCAACTTTTACTCGGCAATCAAATCCCTACAATATTTTCCTAGCAGTCAAATTCCTTCACACTGTTCATGCCTGTTTATACTTTCCCGAATGCACTATGGGAAGAAGCAACAACATCCTGATTATGGTTATTATGGTCATTGTTTCCAATATGGCTCTTGCAGCCGATGATCCACAGGCTACACTTCTCGGCACTGGCTGCAGCGACGAAATAAAATACACCTACAGAAATTTTACCATTTTCGATGAGAATCGGGCTACAGTTTTTGGAAACCTCGCCTCAATTCTGTCCTCCAATGGATCCGGCTTCGCTAATTCAACGAGCAGCAAGGCCGGCATGACGGATCTTGTTTATGGACTTGTTCAGTGCAGGAAGTATTTAACGCTCAACGAGTGCTTGCAGTGCTTCAGTGAAGCGCAGAATCAAGTAAAGGATGCTTGTCCTCGATCTAATGGCGCAAGAATTCATTTCTATGGGAGACGAAAGAACAGAGAAAGCTACAATGCATGTTAACAGAGATTGCTATTTAGACCAGAAAACAAGTATGGAAAAGGGCTAATCCATGCCTGACAATTCCCTCATATGATATTGAATAAGGCATTTCTTTCATCGTACACAAATCTAAATCATAGAAATTCGCTTAAAGTTGATCATGATATTATTAACAGCTTGGCAGAACTTCGTTCAATTAACCATAAAGAAATTTAGAGTTGCATTTAGTAAAGAACCAGAAACCAGTGTGCAACTAGGACTGAAATGCGAGAGGCACGCAAGGAAGAGATACACTAAGATATAGATCAGGTGCTAACATATCCTAATTATTACAAATTCCAAAATCTGCATAATTAGAGACATTGAATCCCTTTGACTACACATTTGGAGTTTAGAGGAATGGCTTGATGTTGGTATTCACATAAATGAACAGTCGCAACATCGCATTTATTGGGGAATTTTGTTGATTGAGGATTGTTGTGAAATAGGTTTTTTAGTTTCAGCAATAGTTCTGCCCTGCCCCTGAGCCCCGGAACGCAGGTATGGTTCCCAAATGTTAGAGGTATCTTCGACCGCTGCAGTCCTGTGTCACCAAGAAAAATGTTTTTCAAAGTAAATAAAATCCACTCCTTCATCAGTGACGGGATTTGCATTTGCTACACAGTTTTTCAAAACTACCGAACCTAATCAGCTCGCCTTTTCCAACATTCTCCCAGCCTATGGCAAAATAAGAACTTTGGAACAGGGCGTGGACATCGATCAAAGCATAATAGAAATTGGTTTTTGTTGGATGTAGAAGCCTGTTCCTTTTGTTGATATGAATGAAAATGTTGAAGTATATACAAAGCATGTGAACTGTTTGACAAAATGCCTAAAAAAAGTAGTTTTCATGGATTTCTATGATGCAAGGGTATGTTACAAAATAACAATCCTCTCCGGCGTAACTTGCGACCCATGAGCAATTGCTAGTAAATATTTTTCAATTGACTTTGCGTCTTTCTTTGTATAATACTATTTATCCAATGCACAACTATTATATTAGTAAAGACCGAATTGAGATCGATCCTAGAGATAAAAAGAATTGTAAGAGTATTGAGAATAAATCTTGCACCCTTGTGGGGTTTAGTTTTTGAAATAAGAAAATTAACCTCGTAACTAAAATTTCCGTCACTAAATTTTGCAGTGCAATTTACAGCTAAAATCGAAGGAGAGAACGAAGAAAATAAGTAATTTTGCAGCGGAATTCGCAACAATTTGAAAAGCACGGTTTCCTGTAGAAGAATCTTGAAGGCAATTTTCTAATATTAATCCGCACAACTGATTTCGGTAGCACAGACAAACTGGCCATGTTGCCAATTCCATCAATCTTTCAAGCATGAAAACATGAAAACACTGAAGCAAGTCACAGGCGGGTTCAAACCTATCATACAAAAGGACTTCTTACAACATCCACAACAAGGTATGCCTCTGAACTACCCCTCCTATCATGTTTCCCTTATACAGTCATGCACAACTTACAAACAACTCAACCAAGTCCATGCCCACATGTTCAAAACTGGTTTTTGTGGCAGCCAAGAAATTAAAACATTATCAAAACTTGTTAGCATGTATGCGATTTTTGGCAATATGGACAATGCCCACTTACTTTTGATAAGATATCAGGGCCAAAAACTGCATTTCTTTGGAATGCAATGATCAGAGGGTATGCTACTAATGGCCCAAATGAAGAAGCCATTAGACTGTATTACCAAATGAGAAAAGAAGGTGGAAAGGCAGACACCTATACATATAATTTTGTGCTGAAAGCTTGTAGTGCTCTTGAGGCTCTGGAAGAGGGCAAGGAGATTCACGAGAAGATAGTAACAGGAGGGTTTGAGTCTGATCTTTTTGTGGGGAATGGGCTTGTGGGTTTCTATTGTAAGTGCGGTGAGATGGGAATTGCTCGCCACGTGTTTGACAAAATGTCTGAGAGAGATGTGGTGCTGTGGAATACTATGATTGCTGGGTATGCCACCCATGGGCCCTATGAGGAGGCCATTGTGTTCTTTTACAGAATGCAGGAGGAGTCTGGTATTAGGCCGGATAGTTTTAGTTTTAATTTTGTTTTCAAGGCATGTGCTGAGCTGGACGATATCGAAGAGGGAAAGAGGATTCATGATTGTGTGGTTAAAAGTGGACTTGGATCAGGTGTTTATGTCGGGAATTCGCTTGTGGCTATGTATGCTAAGTGTGGGAGTATAGAGGTTGCCAGGGAGATATTCGATGGAATGTTGGAGAGGGATGTGGTTTCATGGAATACAATTATTGGTGGATATGTGAAGAATGAGGAGGGTGGCGAAGCTTTGTTGCTCTTTAAACAAATGCAAATGGAAGGTGTAAAACCTACCAGAGTAACATTGCCGAGTGTGCTTAAGGCTTTGGCAGATTTGGCGGTTTTGCAACAAGTGAAATCAATCCATGGTTATGTAGTTCAGAGGGGATTTGATAATGATGTTGTTGTTGGGACTGGTCTCATAGATTTGTATGCCAAATGTGGGAGCGTAGAAATTGCACACCAAGTGTTTGAGAAGATTTCTAAAAGAAATGTGGTCTCTTGGAGTGCAATGATTGATGGTTATGGAATGCATGGACATTGTGACAAAGCTCTTGAACTTTTTGGTGAGATGGAGCAGACAGGTGTGAAACCAGATGATGTTACTTTTGTTTGTGTTTTGTCTGCGTGCAGTCATGGGGGACTAGTGGATAGGGGCTGGCATTATTTTAATTACATGATTCAACATCATTGCATCTCACCTAGGGAGGAGCACTATGCATGCATGGTTGATCTTCTTGGGCGTGCTGGGCATCTTGATGAGGCACATGACTTCATTGAAACGATACCATTTGAACCAGGTATTGCAGTTTGGGGTTCCTTGCTTGCTGCTTGTGGCATTCATGGTAACATTGAGCTAGGAGAAACGGTAGCAAAACACGTTTTGGAGTTGGACCCCAAAAATGCAGGACGTTACGTACTGCTGTCCAACATCTATGCTGCTGCCGGCAGATGGGATGAGGTAGTAAAGGTAAGAGCATTGATGAAAGAAAGGATGGTGAAAAAGACACCAGGATGCAGCTTGATTGAGATAAATAACAGAGTTCATGTATTCCTCGTGGATGACAGGTCACATCCTGATTCTGAGAAAATTGATGCAATGCTGGAAAACTTGGCTGTACATATGAAGGAGGCTGGGTATGTGCCTGATACAAACTTCGTGTTGCATGATGTGGAGGAGGAGGTAAAAGAAGATTTGCTTGGCAGGCACAGTGAGAAGTTGGCCATTGCATTTGGTCTAATTAATACAATCCCGGAATGCCAATCCGGATCACTAAAAATCTTCGTGTGTGCGGTGATTGCCATATTGCTACGAAGTTCATCTCCAAGATTGTCAAACGAGAAATTATTGTAAGGGATGCAAAAAGATTCCATGTTTTTAAGGATGGAACATGTTCTTGTGGGGATTACTGGTAATTTTGATTGAGATAATCAACAACTATGGGTATCTGTAACTCCAACCTTAAATGAATTTTTTTACCATAGATTGGCAATTACAGCATGCATTATTTTTGCTTCTTAAATGATGTAGCCTTATCAGATCCAGGGTGTAAAAATTTGGCTGCAGAAGAGGCATTGAATGAACCATTGATGAGGTTAATACTGCAAGTTAATGTCACAAACATATATTGACAGGTATGCAAGGACATTCTTGGAAAGTTTTTACTGGGATGTTTCAGTTTCACTGTCTTTCAATTAAAACATCATCACCATTACGGAGGTAGTCCATTTTTCCAGGTTGGTTCCACCTGATCATTTGGAAAGATTGTGAGGGATCAACCTATCATAGGGTGACATCATTTAATACGATGAAAATGTGTGTGCAATAAATTTTAATGTGCATCCTGCATTTAAGCTCCTCACAGTTTCAAAAAATGGAAGATTTGAGGCAGAAACTGCACTGGATTTGTTGTCAAGTCAGCACATTAATCAATTATTTCTAAGGAATCTTGCTCGGTTATGAAGAGCAGAGCTCTTTGTGCTCCCTACCTTGAAGCATCATGTGCTTCTCAAAATCCCATCCCGGAGTCAATGACTACTTGCATTCAAGCCAATAAACCAGGTAGGTGGGGAGGCCATTCTCGAACATATCTGTGGTTTAAGGTCTTCAATGTGTGTTTTGAAAGCAATTTTGGTTTATAGGAAAGCATCTTTTCGTTAATTTTAAATTCAGCCAATGATGTTAGTGTTTATCAGCAATGTTTACTGCTGAAGAACTAAGAGGCAGTGCACGGAATACATTTGTCAGAGTAAAGACTCTGTCAAGTATATTGGCAATAGAAGGATTAACCAACTTGCAGTAAAATCCATTGATACTGCTACAAGTCAAGATAATGAAGATAACTGGAATAAGAAACCATCTTGCAGTGGACACCATTGTACAATTTAGACAGGCCAGGGAGATAGATCAAAGCTGTGCATTAAGCAAATCGAGAAGAATAGAAGTGGACAGATGGCTAGCTAGAAAGGGCATATCAAGATAATATTAACAGAAAGTGGAATAGATTTAGAAGGACCTGCCTCCACTGTTAAGATTATAATGATTGAATTTTACAAAAGGCAAATCCTTTTGTGTCATGTGAAAATGCCCAGGATACAAGGTTATATTGAATCACGAAAAATCTGCATTTGTTGATGAAAGATGGCAAGAAACAAACAGGATAAAAAATGAATAAAGTAGAAAGTCAGTGCCAAGAGGGATTGTCAGACGGCAAAAGCTTTGTAATTATTATTTGTATTTGATCAACGAAACTTTGTAACCCAAATTCTATCTAGTGCTGCATGTGCACAATACTTTTGAAATGGATGTGCATGGCATCAAATTCATCATATTACCATTGTTCTGGAATCTTAACTTACTAATGCAGATGCCATTGTGATATTGATTTCCCAGCATTATACTGACAAAACCATTAGGTTTATGATATATTGGTGAAACCAACAAGATGACATGGTAGTTGATGGTAAAGTAAACTTCAGGTTTGTGAGAGTGTGATGTAAAACTACGATGCAAGAAATGACACAGTATCTCCATGTCCCCTGCCATTCTGTGTTTCTTGTGTTTCATGTCTATAAATTAGGTACAAGCAGGACGTGGAATCACGAGGCTCAATTGATGATGGAAATGATCAGGTACCTATTGAGAGCCTCGAGGATTATGTATAGCCTATAGGCCATCTTGACAGGCAATAGCAATTCAGGAGCAGAGGAGGCAGGGAAAAGCAGCAGAACTGCTGAAAACTTCTGTACAAGGATTTAGTCTTGTAGAAAGGCAGCTATTAGATTATGTAAAATTGAGTAGGATATCGTTTAGGAGACATACTAGCTCCTTTTTCATACGATGTTGCAAGAAACGAGAAATGGAGAAGCATGGTAGTAATGGAAATGTGATGAGAAATGGGATGGGAAGAGGTTGCTTATGAGAAATGAGATGGGCATACATATGTATAATTCTTATTTTATTTTATAATATTAAATTTTTTAACTTGATAAAAAAGAAACTGCATAGATATCGTTTCAGTCACATCGGCATTTCAGGCCTTTAAAACGTAAAACAGCAATATGCCACCATGTTTTTGTAACAAGGTTTTCATATGACATAAACTATATACTTATTAGTACAGTTCATACGCTTTCATCACATTTTTATCTTTGTATCATTTTGAATATGGTTCCAATGACAAATGTTGAACTTCACTCTTGATCAATGAAAACTGCCATTGTTCATTGTTCATTGTTTGCTTCTAAATGTGAAATCATAATGAAATCAGAAATTCAAAGTTGTGGCACTATTTGGAAATTTACAAGTTTTTGCTTATGTTTAAAGTCTCTTTTGACAAATATTGCCTTTTTGTATGTATATACACTGAAATAACTGTTTTTTTATGAAACATTTCGAACCTCCTTAACTGTGCTGTTTCACTTTCAGTATCTTAGATTTAAGGAATGACTATAATATATATAACAGAGGTTTTGAGTATGTATGAAACCACTTTGATTTGTATTTTATCATTCTCCGTGTAGTATATTTATCCACTAAAAGCATGGTCATGTTGAATACCCCAACTTTTGAATACCTTATGAAGCATGTGAAATATTTTTAAAGAAATGAGATTTTAGTAAACCTAAAGCCAAACCTTGATGAGCATCAAACATTGTCAATAGACTACCTTATAGGCCTATCAGGTCAGTCGGCATGTTCCACATTACATGCCAAAATTGTTTGATTGAGGGTAGGGGAAGAGATACTTGCATGTGCTTACCTTTACATCTGTTGCATTGTTGAATTTTATGGAAAAAATAGGCTGAAAGATACTTACATGTACTTACCTATCGGTGGATTGAGGATGCGGGTCTGTTGAAAAACACTATTACGTCTTCTTGCAAGTTGCATCTTGATAACCTGCAAAACTGATCACAAACACAACATTGATATTTTTTGTTGGTAGAGATAAATGAGTAAAATTGCTCTGCACGGTTAGATTCATCATGGGATGATTCCATATGTATATAAAGATGGTAATAAAATGAGGATTTTAGAGTCGTAGAAGTGATTCCAAGATGCATTGAAAATGATGCAGGAGCATCATTTCTTTATAAATATAAACATTTTGGTTTTCTTGCACTTTTTCGAGTGAGATAGGTTTTAGGGGCATGGTTTAGTGTGTTTCTATGTATGCCAACTCATTTGGATTCTTTCATGTTTGTAATAAGGCCATTTGGGGTTTCCCTCCAAAATGGGCCATTCAAATATTTGAATTTCCTAGATAGCATTTAGAGGTCTAGTTGTTAGGTTAAGAATTTGAAATGTTGTAAGGGTTCTTAAGAACCTAAAATAATGCAATTACATGTGTCATATCCTCTAGTAAGGGTTTTTAATCATGATTACTTCTCATTATGAGTTAGGTCACTAAACAAAGTGTAACTACCTCGTTTTTGGTTATTCAAGGAAAGGTATTCGAATGGAGAGAACAAGGAGACTGTAAGAGGGAGAATATAGCTTGTAGAGAGGTGTTAGACGTACCAAGAGGCTTAAGAATGATCTGCATGAGATCATGATTACTTTGTATGGCATATTTTGAATGAAAGAAGCTTGACCATTCTTATTATGCCGAAGGCATTTTCTAAATGGAAATGAGGGTTGTTGCATTACCTGATGACAGGTTGCATGAGATGGACGGTGGAGAGGGCGAGGTGGATGACATTGACGTACGGAGCAATATAAGTCGTCCACGTGTTTATCGACCATGTTTTTTTAATGTGAACGCCTGAGACGACCATGGAGTCTCAAAGAATGTATGTAGGTCTTTTTCTTTTTCTTTTTCTCTCTACGTATAGGTAAGCGCAATATCATTTGTTTTTTAAAATTCTCGACTTCCAAGGAAGAAATGCATTCATAGTTGATGGCAAATCAATTTGATTCATCCTGTTTTTAGGCAAATAGGCATTTTCAAGTTGAATTGTGGCTTGTTGTCGACATGGTGCGTGGGATGGACGGTCAAGATGTAAATGGTCATTGATGTACGGTTGAATCATAACCATTGTTTCTAGTAGGCGGTTTATATCCTCCCAATTGTGGTTTCTACGCGAGGTGGTTTACATCCTCTCGCCTTTGGTTTCACTCCAAATCGATGTACCACCACGCCGCTTGCGGTTTCAACTATGAAATCCTATTGTTGCATCGGTTTTAGTCCAAGATTTCCACACCACATGTCGATTATTTGTTTAGTTCCACTTGGCCCGGCCGGATCATCACATTGCCCTCGTACAGTCTCATGGAGAAGGTTTCCCTGCCTCTGTGGACGTTGACATTGATCCGAATTCTTCCCTTCTTTGCTTCCAACACTTTTTGGATGTTGAACATAGATGACATCGACTAAGCAGACACCCAAAAGAGCATAAGTTCCATTCTCCTCTTCCCCTTGAAATCCCAAATTATTCACACTATTTAATACTTCGTTAAAACCACACTTGTTCCGCTACTCGTCGATGCCTCTCGATTTTCCTCGCTTCTTCATCTCGACTATCTTCATCGTTTCTCTTTTCACAACACGTCATTAAAACTTTCTTCTATCAATTTTTAAAAATAATTTTAATCTTCTTTTTGAGGTGACTTGTGTCTTACAGGTGTTAGAAGCATAGTGACTGAGAGGGGGGTGAATTAGTCATACAAAACTTTCACTACATCAGCCTTAGCTTGCAAACATCATTCAAAGCATTCATTCAACATACATAATTAATTGTGAGCTTATTAGGTGTGTAACAACCATCCATGGAAACATAAAACAAGAGAGTACACATGAACACAAGATATAAAGTGGGAAACCCTCAAGGGGAAGAAAACCCATTAAACATTTGCATATATTACACAACACAAAGGAATTTAGTGAAGCACCAACTTCACAAGGAGCACCAACCCCTAGTTTAGTAGGGCACTAACCCTACAAGGAGCACCAACCCCTGATTTAGTGAGGCACCAACCCCATAAGGAGGATACAACCCCTAAGATGACTAAGCACCAACTCAACCACCCAAATATGAAGATTACTTGATTACTTGTTGTTCTGACAACTGATTGTGATCACTTTGTAGGCTCTCTCTACTCAACACCCTCTCAACTGCTCTCTCTCCTTATTTGCTCATGCATGCACCTTCATATGTTGATTAGGTCATATGACCTTGAAGCCCTTATTCTCTGCGCCATGCTCATCTTCTCATCCTCTTCTCGATATGTTCTTGACTCCTCACAACACTCCACACACTTCTCTCTAGCTTACTCACCACAAGTTCAAATGAGCACATACACCTTCACTTTTATACATGACTCATCAAAACACCACCACGGGTAAGCTATAACCATTAAGGTCAATCATGACAACTTAAAAACACATCTACACATTCATATAAATCACTTAAATGGACCTTAGAGGTCGTCATATGTCATACACACACATTTGCCAAAGGCTTTCCAATTAGGCCTAAAACAAGCTTTCATCTCCAACGGTCATGTCATGAACCTCAAACACATGAAGAAACACCATCATGACATCTCAAGCTTCAAGAAAATTAACAATATCCTCTCACACTCATCTAAAGGTTCAAACAACTCTGCACCTTCTATTCTCATCATAACACACTCCATCTGTGGAAGAACCCTCGTTAGGTCTTAAACACCTATTTTTCTCTCTTCAAGAACAAACAACTTCTCATGTCAAAACACTTCACCAAGGAACAAATGACACATCACTAGAAATCTCACATCTTCAGCTAACTGGAACAACTCATGAAAATCACTAAATCATGACATAAGGAATCGAAACAACTCCATCTCTGAAACTAGTCAAACCTGGTTCTAGGACTCAAGAGCCAGTCTTGAGCTAAACAACCTCCAACAATTTTAACATCACTTCCAAGCTCTACCAATGAATGGAACACATCAAGGGCATCATGACACACCTTCTCAATCACTGAAACGCATATGTCATATGAATAAAATCAACCAAGCACACATGTTTCAACACACCTTCTTAGCAAGCCTAAGAGGGTTGATTAGGCCATTAGGTCTTCAACATGAAATCACTTTTTTGAGATCAAACCAAGAGCTCCATCACATCACATTAGATCTCTACATGCTATCCAAACTCATGAACTATTTCTTGAACATGCAAAACATATCACACACCTTCATACCTTCATACCTTCATACCTCCACGACTAGTTTAAGCCTTTATGGCCAAAAGCTTTAGGGCACATTGGAGGTCTATTTCTCCCATTTATTGCACTGAAATTTCCTGGAACTTGTCATGAGCACTTGGCACACATTCCATACTTGCTCCCACAATTGGATTTGCACCATGAACCTTAACACAAGATTCTACTTGAAAATATTCTCAAAATAGATATATTTGTTTACTTTACCAAATTCTACCTAGAGCATGCAAAAATACCACCAACAAGAGCCTTGGAGAATTCTCTACAACCCTGAATCATCACATTAGCTTTCCCATTCCATTTCATTCCCTTACCAATCATATTTCCTCTATCTCTCTAGAACTAGGGTTTTGGGAGGGTTTTGACCACCTTAGCTTCTTAGCAATCGTTCATAAAGCACATGACATCATTTAACCTCATTCTAACTGAAAATGCTCTTAGCTCCATGCCTCAACTATGATGAAAGGATCAGGTCCCCATGCAAAGATTTTACGAGCAAGTGAGCACTCCAAATTTGACCTCGAGCTAGGAAAACAATGTTTCAAGAGCTTGGTAGAGCCAACAATAAGTGTTCTTGCATTGTCTTCAACTTCCTTACCCGAAACTTGGCCTATAGCACTATAAAGAACTTGCTTGATGTTTTCAAATACTTATTCATGCTCTACAACCTCCGAAACTCTCTAGACACCATGGTTTGCCTTATCTTACTTGCCTAGTCTTCATAGAGCATGCTTCAAAGAACCTTGTACCCACATTATACATATGTTCCATGACCTTGGACTCCTTCCACACATGATATGTAATGTCAAATCACTCCTCACATGCTTATACTAATCTCTACTCCATACTTCATGTTACCATACCATCTTGCTTGAACTAGGTCTATGACTAGGCCGAGAATGGCTTGTTCCAACACATGAATCTTATGAACTGGCCTTGTCAACATCTTACAAAATCATTAACACCTACGAAACAAATTCTTGGACATGTTAGACACCATAACAACCTTTGGAACTCATACTCAAGACCAATCAACACCTTGTTGCAAGAATCCCGCCTCAAGAACATACAATCACAACTAGACATCACGATACACCCACCAAATCAAGACACTACCAATCAACCTTCATGATATTTCATGGATGAAACCTCATACACACACCTATGCCACCTCGACTCCCTTTAACATCAATGTTACTTGACATCAATGACAACAACACGAAGACATATGCCCAACAATCTCCCCTTTGTCATTGATGGAAACTATCTTCAGAAACATTAATGACAACCACACAAGAAAGCACCTACATACCTCTTTTCATGTTTTTGAGCACACTCTCCCCCTTTGACATCTAATGACAAAGGCTACTTAGACAACTTAACATGAAAACAATGACAACAATGCATAAACTCTTACTTGCTCCTTCGTATGTGTACACCTTCTTGACTTCAACAACTGCAGATGATCTATGGACTTGGTATGAACATGCACATTACTCCCCACAAATGATACACACCTCATTTTGACTTCTCCTTAGCTGCAAACATCATTTTGGACTGAATCTCAAACTTACATACTCTTTGTAGATTGCATTATGGACTTGCTCAATCATCCCCGATCGAAACCATCTCCCCTTGAGATTGTACACACTCTTTCTATAGCTTATGGAACTAGGGTACCAATAACTCAACTCTCCTGTCATATATACTCCTTCATACATCTTCTTGATTCAACATTCATTCTTGTAGCACATCTTCTACTCTTTAGGACTATCATAGGACTGATTAAGTTCCAATCATCATTCATATGGTTTATCGTGAGCATCACATACTTGAATAAGGTCTTTAAGCCACTTTCTTTAGTTCCAATACTTATGCCACATTCCGTGACACACATTACAACCTCTTGATGCATCATAATATTTCCAGTCCTAATTACTTGTTCTTCATACACATATCACACATACAAAAACTCGCTTACCTAGTTCTTGATCCTTTATGAAGCGCTTGATACATGTCAAGCCTTCATCATCACTTATTGGGAACATGATACACATTTCTTCAACCTTGAGACTCTATTAGAATACATGTTTTACATCAAGCAAGTTGAATCAAACTTGATATGCATCCGTTGGTTCATTCTCATCATTCTTCCCGGATCTAAACTCCAAACTCGAGTGCTTTTTCTTCGATTACACAATGTCATAACCTTATGATTGGTATGGACATACCTTGTAACTTTTGTAACTCATGACTTATGGACATCCTTCAAATAAATTTTAGGTCTTAACAAAACCTTCAACCATTAATATCAACATCTTGATTGTCCTTTACATAGTAATCATTGAGTCTAATCACAACCCTTTTCTCACTTGTTCAAAATTGTATGCCGAGGTTTTCATTCATCATAACTCCATGCATAAAGGCAACATATAGAAATACTTTTGAGACATACCTCCAAGAGACCGACATAAGCTACATACCTCCATATCTCTGCAATCTTGACTTGTCAAACCACCATACTTATTCTAAGAACAATTTATCATGCAATTTTGTCTTTTTCACTTTCTTGCAACATCAATTCGAGCACATAGCTCCCCCTCGGACCATGTAATCAAGCTTGGACAAATGTTGAGGTTGCTCAACCTTCATACTCTTACCCTCTTGCACTTTGATGTAGACCTTAGAACATATCATAGATGTCTTATGTCACTATGATCATTACATACCTAGGTTAGGCCTAATGATATCCAAACTTCTCTATGAGCCACACGAGAAATATCAACCCCTTCAATCCATCGGGACAATCAACTCACTAAATTTTTTTCCGGGACAATTAGAGACCTAAATAGGTCACCCAAATACAACTGGAATCTCAACAAAACACAATCTCATTTCACAGAATAGTATATCTAGAAATGAATTTCTTAGACCAAGATTACATACCTTATCGTACCATTTGGGTCTACACATCTTCTTGATTGTACTCATATCTTCAAGTAATCCTTCATAAACCTTTAAACTTGGCAAGAAACATTTGGATTATATTCTTCATGCAATATGACCGTACATGGTCATGCGAGATCTTCTTAACTACCTTCAATTATCTACTTTTGTAACAATTATGTCTACCAACACTTACCATGACATCAATTATACTTAAGAGTTTTGATTTGACATGTGACCTTCTTGAAAATTTTGTTGCGTAATAAACAACCTTGAAAACATACAATCTCCCCCGGGATGATCAACACTACAGCATACAATTGTACCCTCTCACATATTGATCACGAAACAATAACATTTTGTTGGCTAGATTTTCTGCATAGCTGAAAACTTAGGCAGTCATGAGATAAATCTCCCTCATTTACCAGTGAGGCTCCCATGTAAGATTTTGTCAATTATATTTTCTAGTATCTATCTGTTGGTATTACTTTAACTATGTAGCTCATGAACCATAGCTAGACAATTTTGCAGCAAGTAAGCAACTATAAGAGAAAGGAAATATCTGCAGAAGAGGAAAATAATAGGAAATGGGAAGAAAGGAGAGAAGATGTGCAACCCAATCAATAGTTTACAGAGTTGATCGCATGCACATAGATTAAAACAAATAGATCTAGAAATGCAGAATTTGAAGCAAAAGAGATTTTCAGTTCTAGATCTAAGACAACACAAAGTTTGTGCAGAGATCTTAAAATAAATAAGAAATGAATGCACTGTTGACACAAAATTCTCCGAAATCTACATCTTCTCTATTCCTCTACTTGCAAAAAAAAGCTATCAAGGGTTTCACTCAAATTCGAACACAAGAATGTTGATTACAAATTTTGATCCTTTACCCCGTAGATTCTTCCTCTACTTATAACACGTAGGGGGAAATTACAAATGAGAGACTATAATCGAACTAGATCATAAACAAGAAGTAAAAAGAACATCTGAAATCATCTTCCTTTAATTCCTCTTTTAGTGACATGCATCGAGTTCAAGCTAAAATTGTGCACATCTGTCACTTAACTCAAATAGTCATTCCAAATAAATTAAAGGAATGGTTTTCAAACCAATAAATTTTAAGTTTACAATTACATCCGAGAACATAAGAAATAAGAGAAGAAAGAAAAGAAGAAGGAAGATTTGCTAGCTGTAACTCCTACTCTTTCTTTTTGTTTTGATACTGAATATACTTTTCGAATATATAGTTCAGCAATTTCCCATTTGCTTTAGCCATAACTTCTTTCTCTGTCTTGAATTGCAGCAATCCTTCGCTCAAAACTTCGATGCTCGCTTCCACCTCCTTCAAACTAGGCCCAAACTTCTTAATTTCTTATTGCAGCGTTACTAACTTACTGATTGAATTCATCGTGAAAGTCCTAACAGCTTCATCAATCCTCTCTTGAATCATCATAAGAGATCCTTCCAGGGAATCGCACTTTATTGGGAATGGTCCTTTTGTATGAAGAATGTTCCCAACCACTTCCTCATTGGTGAAAGCAATTACATTGCTTGACAGTGACGATGCCATACCCTCGAGTACCCGTATTCTTTTTAGCATAATTCTAAAGATCTCCAAGCAAAAAGAGACTGTGAATTCAAGCTGCTTCCCCTTTTCAATCGATCCATCAGGCACAATTCATTCTACAATCAAAACCTCCTTCGATAACTTGTTTATCTCAACCAAAGTGCCCATGTTACTTTCAGCCACTGTATTCATATCTACCGTGCTTTTCCTTTGGTTGCTTCACTGAACTAATGCATCCTCATAACCTTTAGATTTAGTGGCACCTCCCCGAGGTGCACAAAATCTTGGAGAATGATTAGGCTCTTCCATTCGTCAATAGCTTTAACTTAGTTACCTTTATTTTCCACTTCCTGCATTAGATGATCACTCACCTGCTCATGTGTTGAAGTTGGCTGAGAGGAATGTTTGACAACCTTAGCAATTAATGGGTGTCGCTATTCCCTTCATTTAATCAACTTCTTGTTGATGTCATATCAAACCAGGGGTGTGTCTAAAGCTATATGCAACAAGAGTAATCTTATTGATCTAGTAGTTGATCAGTAGTTGTTTTTGTATTTTTGGGGGATCTTTTTAATGTCTTAAGGACTTCTTAATAAAACCTTATTTAAATCATACTATGAAAACGTTGCTGAAAGTAAACACACTGAAAGCTTTGTTGAAAGGAAACACACTTTATAGAATGTAAATAAACACACTTGCTTCTGAAAGTAAACACACTTTCTTTTGGAAATAAACTCACACAATTTAGAATGCTTGAAAACAATTTTAAGAAATATAAGAATCTATCTAAACATCTGTAGGAATGAGTATACAACAAAGTTTAACTGAAGAACTAAAACAATACAGAATTAACAGATCTAAGCTATTTGCTGAAGAAATATAAATACCAAATAAACGAATATCCTAGTCCTTGGGGGAGTGGGCCCTTGCTCCTCCTCGAATCAAGATTTAACAACTCAAAATTCTCTCAAACAGAATGGCTATTTTATTGATAAAACATTCAGTATTACAAAACATACTGGATCTGAGTACTTAGTCTATATTTCTCTTCTCTGTTCTATCTCTATTTCATATCATATTCTATTGTTTTTATCTATCTACTACAGTCTGCTTTTATATACATTTTACAATCATAGTTGTCTCAACGATTCTGATGAAATCAAATCGTGCCCATAATAGATGCTGAGTCGGATTGTGGTTGATCGATACAGTTGTAAGATAACTATCCTTGGATCTGCATTCAAAATCTTCTCATCCTTTCCTGATTGAAAGGGTCGTTGATGTAAAATCTTCGGATGTGGTTAGAATAGATAACTTCCATCGGTTCTAGAACTTCAGAGAAGTTCTAGAACCATAGGAAATCGTTAAGGATCAAAACCGTGAGAGTTCTCGGAGCTATACCCAGGAGTTCCGAACTAAGTCCGAAAATTCTAAAACTAAATACTAGAGTTCTAGAACTAAGTCCGAAAGTTCCGGAACTAGCTTGGAAGTTCTGGAACTAAGTTGTGTGGGAACAGATGCTACCGAAAACATACTGAACGCTACCTGCTTCATTTCCTCGACTGATTAGACCTGCTTTATTACAAAACTGAATTTCAAACACACACTTCATTAGGAATTTCAGAGCTTTTAAACATTAGAATCAAAATCAATCAAAAGATAGACAATTACATCCTAAAGTCACAAAATGCAATCAAACTTAATAAAAATAAGAGTAAGATGAGATCATATATTATATATTAATCAGACATATTCTGGCCTCATCATTTCCCCCAAACTTACTTGTTTGTAAGTCCCTTTACAAACTTCATTATTCAAAAGTGGGGTTATATGTTCTGCATTCCATTTGATTTCTCAGATCAAATGGTTGAAACTAGATTTTCCAATGTTTAAACTTAGATGTACTGTACTACTCTCCGCTTCTATTTTCCTCTCCCACTCTTCAAATTCAGTAGGATCTTGAGGTTCTCTGTTTTGCCAAGGAGACATGGGGGTGAGAAGTAGAGGGGGCCTTGTTCGCATTCCCATCCATATTTTCCCGTAGGTTTCATTGACTTGGGGAATTATTGTGCATAACGCTTTTTCCCTTTCTAAACTCCAAATCAGATTTGTAGGGGATATTACTTCCCTTCTTCTCAAGGAAATAGTAAGGAGTTCCCACCTCTTTGAGCATCCTTCATAAATATCTTCAAACTTTTCCTCCTCATAGGAGGTGAAGGCATCAATACTCTTTTGTAGAATGGCAAGATAATGTGTCTTGAATCTCTCATCAAAGGCATGAGTTCTAAAATGTATGAGGAAGGCGAAGGTTTACCATAGTGAGCTCTCATACAGAGACTAGTTGAGCTAGCTTTCAATAAAAATTTAGATTCCCTTTCCTTCCATGCAATTTGGTTTTGTAGAACAAAGACAAATGCATTGAGTAGCTCTCCCCACATACAAATTGATCATAAATCCTGTGTTTTTCTCTAGCATAAAATTACAAAGATAAAATTCACACAAAAGATTTTTCTGCTCAGGACTAGATAGAGAGTAAGTTGTCATGAATTCAGATTCATCTTTTAGTTCATGTGGAAGTCCACATGCAATCCTTGACAACTGCCAACGAATGAACTGCTCTTCTAAAAACACACTATATGCAGGAGAGGGCCTCCTAGAGCAAGCAATTTTTCACTCATAATATAGACCATATGAATTTTTGCAAGACATTTATATTTATTTCCTTCCTCCTTATAAAACTTTTCTTCCCATTCTTTTCTTGCCTTCTTTTCTTCTTCCATCTTGGTCTTCAATTCTTCATTTGATGTTTTGGCTTCTCTGAGTTCCCTGTAAGTGTCATTCCATAGTTGTTTGAGTGGCAAATAGGTTAACTCAGTCTATGTAGAGACTGTGGACACAACATTCTGTTTTCTGGAAGTCTGACATTCTTCCTCTTTTTCTATCAGTTGTTTCTTGATTACTGATAATTCCTCAGTCCTGGCTGCAAGCTGAGTTGTTAGCTCTCCAATGAGCATTTCCCTTTGTTCTAATTTGAGTTTGAGGAAATCCAATTCCTCATCCTTTTCTCTGATAATGAGCTCTACTCTAGACAAGAACAAAGCCTGTTTAACTTGATGTCTTTCTTCTTCCTCTAAAATTACTTGAGGAGTTGAGCATTCTTCCTCTATCAAAGGAAATTTTCCTTTTCTTCTCTAGGATGCCAACTCTTCTTCTTCATGTGGCAATGCTTTGATGGTTCAGCCAATTCTTGAAAATCCTGCTCTTCAAGTCTCTCATCTCCTCTATCCATCTCAGCTTGGCTTGGTTCAGGAGGACTCATGGCCATGCTGCCCAAAATATCAACAACTTCCTTTTCCATCCTTTCCTAGCTCACTCCTTCCCTTTGGGGTTTCCCTTGACCTCTTATGAATTTTTCTTCTTTGGGAATTTCAACATGCCCAACAGTGGATTTCCTTCTAGAGCTTCTTCTTATTATTCTTTCTTGCTCTTGCATGGGTGAGCTATCACTTTGTTAGAGACAGATACTAGCTCTCCGAAGGCTGCTTTGCAGAGAAGGAATTTCCTTCAAAGGTACAGAAGGCTCTGTTGCTTTTGATCTTTCTCACAAACCTTCTTCTTTTTGGTATATTCTCTCTTTCCATTTCCCTCTATTCTTCTGCAGGGGCATCAATTTCCAGATTAGTTGAAGGAGAGAATGGGGCTGGAATTGTCCTTCTGATAATATTAGGGTTTTTCTTGAACTTTCCAAGAAACTTGTCCCAAATTTCTTCTCCATTTTTCTTTGACAGAAAATGGTGTTGGCATACTAAATGAATTAGACCGTGATGCTTGATTGTCCCAACACCCTAGGAATACCTTTGGGCCATGGTCTGGATAGAATAAAAAAGAAACCTTGGAAGGTTTATTATGTACTCAAGTTTTGTGGCTCCATACTTCAGATATATGAGCATTTTTAGGACTTCTTTTCCCACAAACCCAAATTGACCATCACAAGTTAAATATTTCACTATCCAAAATGCTACCTTGTCAAAGGGTTTGGGAAAACTGGCCCTTTTGACCCCTTTTATGATTTTCTTTGTATTGTAGATGTACTGGGGTTCAGTTTCTCCTTCTTGTAGTAAGATTTCAACCAGTTCTTTCAAAGTCCCTTTGGCAGGATGTGGAACATGCACAATTGGCACTCTAGACACATTACTTACTATATTTACAGAAAAAGGAATAAAGATATTTCTCACCTTTTTCCTGGATTGCTCTAGGTTTATGACGAATTCTCTTACTAATTCGTCATTATACCTTGAAAACTTCTTTAGGAACTCTAGCCATCCTGCATGCTCAAAGATAGATGTCACTTCTTCGTCATGAGCATCTGGGAATCATCCTCTGGTTCTGATTTATTTTTAATCCCCATATCGGCTCGAGTTCTGTCTCTTTTGATTTTGTGCAAATTAGTTACAGGCCTTCTTGCTTAGCTGCGAAATTGACGATTTTGGCTGCAGAACCTCTGTTCTAGCTACCTGAATTATTTGTTCTTTGCTACGGAACACAAACTTAATTCATTACTTCTCCCTCAAAATATCTCTGCAACTTATTTCACTTGATTTTGCAATAATGATTACTAATGATAACCATGCCACCACTTATTCCATCCAAATCATCTTCATGATTACACACTTGTAATCATAATCTATAAATATATGACTCATCATACCAAATTTTAAATTAAGTCCAATCACACATGCAAACATTTAATTTAACCCTAAATAAGTTAAAAGATATAATTACCATCCTTGATGATGTAATTTTTTGCTATGATGACTCATAATTCCTACAAGTGGAACAAAACATGGTTAGATAAGACAACTGGAATTCAAAAGAATTCCCTTTTATTTGAACTAGCCAAAAGAAGAGGTCAACCGCCATGTTCTTGGTTTTCAATTAACCTTTGAGAGATTTTTTTAAATTTATTTTTGGGGAAGAAAACGCCATTTATTGGTTTTCATCTTCTTCCCTTTATTCTGGATCTATCATTTGGTTATTTGATCATTTTGGAAGAACTAGGTTCTTCTATATGATCAAATTCTTTGTTTGCTTCAATCTTCCTCAAGAATTCATCCTTAGTGGGAGGCTTCCTATAGAGTTTCAGCCTATGTCCATTGACCAAGAGTGTTCTGCTGCTGCCATCAATGGGAAGTAATTGAATAGAACCATTGTCAAATATATGCTCAATCTGATAGGGTCCCAACCATCTAGTTCTCAATTTTCCCTTGAATTGTTGGTACTTAGAATCGAACAACAATGCCCAGTCTCCTACTTTGAATTCCTTCTCTTGATATGTGTGTCATGCCATTGCTTCCTTTGCTCTTGAATTATCTCTGTTTGTTGAAGTGTTTCCATCCTTAATTCATCCAACTCATTGAGTTGAAGGATTCTTTCTTTTTGAGCTGCATCCAACTCAATTCCCACCTTAATTGTTGTCCTCAATGTTTGAAGTTCAAACTCTATAGGAAACAAGGGATTTTTCCCATAGACTAACTCATATGGTGAAAACCCTGTTGTAGTTTTCCAAGTTGTATTATAAGCCTAGATAGCTTCAAGTAGTCTCTTTACCCAATCTTTTCTCTAGCTTCAACTGTTTTGGTAAGGATGTTCTCCAATTCTCTGTTTGTTACTTTAGCTTGTCCATTTGACTATGGGTGGTAAGGAGATGACTTCCTATGATTGATTTGGTAATACATTGTGAAATCTTGGATCATATTAGACATGAATTGTGGTCCCTGATCTGAAACTATGCTCCTTGGTGCTCCAAATTTACCATAATTATGTTCTAAAGGAAATCAACAACTGCTTCCTCAGTGGCATTTGTCAATGCCTGCACTTCGCTCATTTTTTCACATAGTCAATACAGACAAGAATATATTCCTTCCCTTGTGAAGGAGGATTAAAGGGACCAACAAAATCCAATCCCCATCTCTCAAATGGTTCAACCACAACTTGAGGTTGAAGAGACATTTCATTGGTGAAAGTTGGTTGTCCCATCCTTTGATAAGGATCACACCGCTTGATATATCTCTTCACATCCTTGTCAGAGAGATGACCAATATTAACCAAAGTGCCAAGTATCTTATGAGTTGTTCTTTTCACTAAATAGTGTCTTCCACTTGGTTCATCATGACATGCTCTGAGAATGTCAAATATTTCATCCTCTCTTACACACCTGCACAAGACAAAATCAGACCACATTTAAATAGCATTCCATTTAACCATTTGAATTGTGCACTGGTTTTGATTAACTTCTTTATTTTTTTCTTAGTGAAAGAAGGAGGAAACTTCCCTATTGCAAGATAATTTTCCATATCAGCAAACCATGGTGTACTTGCTGAGATTACAAATAGTTGTTCATCTGGAAAGTTATCCTTGACTGGATCTTGCTCCCCTGTAGTGGTTAGTCTTGACAAAAAATTAGCTACCACATTAGATTTACTTGGATTGTCCACAATGGTAATATCAAATTCTTGTAAAAGTAATAACCATCTAATTATTCTTCCTCCAACCACTGGTTTGTTCATTAAATACTTAATTGTTGAATGATCTGTGTGTACAAATATCTTGTACCCTATAATATAATGTCTGAATTTATTGATTACATAAATCACAACAAGAAATTATTTTTCAATGGTGGTGTAATTATTTTCAGTGGGAGTAAGATTCTTGCTAAGATAATAAATGGCATACATTTTTCCTTCCTCATCTTTCTGTCCCAAAACTGCACCAATGGAATAATTTGAGGCATCTGTTTGGATATGAAATGGATTTTCCCAATTAGGTCCTCTCAATATTGGGGCACTGATTAATTTTTCTTTAATTTCTTCAAAAGCATGCTGACACTTTTCATCCCAAAGAAATTCACAGTCCTTGGTTAGCAAATTAAACATGGGGGCAACAATTTTACTGAAATATTTTATAAAGCGCCTATAGTACCCAACATGCCCTAGAAATGATTTGATATTTGTGGGGGTCTGAGGAATAGGTAAATCTGAAATGATCCTAATTTTGTTTTGATCCACCTGAATTCCTCTTTTTGAAATATGGTGTCCTAATACAATCCCCTCATCCACCATCATCAAACATTTTTCATCACTAAGAGACAGTTGTGTTGTTCACATCTTGTTAACACTCTGTCCAGATTTCTCAAAGCATCTTCAAATGTATCTCCATGTATACAGTGAAGTCATCCATATATACCTCAACACAATCATTTGTTAGATCAACAAAGATTACAAGTACAACTCTCTAGAAAGTTATAGGAGCATTGCATAAACCAAATGGTAACACCCTATAGGCAAAGGTTCCCCATGGACATGTAAATGTAGTTTTGTCCTAATCTTCAACAACAACTCTGATCTGATTGTATCCACTAAAGCCATCCAAGAAATAAAAGTATTGTTTACCTGAAAGGTTATCTAGGACTTGATCTATGAATGGTAAGGGAAAATAATCTCTCATTGTGGCTTTGTTCAGTTCCCTATAGTCAACACATATTCTCCATTTTCCATTCTTTTTGGAATAATTACAAGAGGAGATACCCACTGACTATCTGAGATAGGGTAGATAAAACCTACTTGTAATAGTTTTTCAATTTCTTGTTTGACTATATCCCTTAAGGATGGGTTAATCCTTCTTTGAGGCTGCCTAACTGGTTTAATGTTTTTAGTATAAATGTGATGAGTGTAGATACTTGGGTGAATTCCCTTCATGTCTTTGTAATCCCAAGCAAAAATTTAGTATGATTTTTTAGAACATCAAACAATTTAGCTTCTTCATCATCCTTCAACCAACTTGTTAATGTTCAAAGTTTTACCCGGTTGAATTTCAACATGCTTGGTTCCAATATGTGATGAACTGATTTGTTGGAAGGGTTTCATTAAAGTATTTAATGGACATGCATGTGGTAACAACATATGGTATGTAGTAACATCTCCAAAAGTTCCTTGAGACAAAATACTTGGAAAAAGGAAAGTAATGAGAATTATGATACTTATCTCTTTGCAGGCCAAATTCTTCATCACTGCTACTTTCCAGAAATTCTTCACCACTCCCTGATGTATTTGAAACTAAAGCTACTGATTCATCCTCTCCCCATGAGAAATATCGTTCCTCCGGAGCGAAATTATTTCCAATCAAAGAGAATCTGTTGTTGTCATGGTTCCAGAACTAAATGTGGTGGTTCCGGAACTATAGCCGCAGTTTCAGAACTATAGTTACAAGTTCTGGAACTAAGTTCACAGGTTCTAGAACTATTTCTAATTGCTTCGAGGACAACTGGTGCTCATCCAATGGTGGATTAATCATCTCTTCTACTTCTCTTACATGATCCTGCAATGTGATCATAGCCAAAGAAGACAAATTTTTCTTATTAGTTTCAGGAGAATCAACCCACAATTGTTCATGATTGTCAGTAAAAGGTCATGCAGTAGGATATAAGGAAATTTGTTTAGAGTTCTTACCATTCGAGATTGTCATATCACCTGACCTGCAATCAATTAAAGCAACAACTGTAGCTAACCATGGTCTACCCAAAATAATGGGATAACCCAATGTTTTACCTTTTGGCTGCAGTATAAGGAAGTCAACTGGATATTCCCATGACTCCACCATAACCGCCACGTCTTCAATAATTCCTTCTAGTTTTGTTACGGATCGTGCATCATCTATCCGCAATATGGTATTAGTAGGTTGTATGCCCGTTAATGGTAATGTTTTCAGAGTATCCACTATCATTACATTGATAGCCGCTTCCAAATCTACCAAAATGTTATGTATATCCTTATTTCCTATAGAGACAGAAATAACAGGACTTCCAGATCTCCATATTTGGGAAGGAAAATTTTTCCTGCTAATAAATCAGCAAGTTTCCCATCTAATTTGATAGTCTTGGGGTATTGTTTCTTCCTTCCAGGATTTTTCAGACATAACATTTTAATTAATTTGTTCAATTTTGGAATGTCTTTAATTGCTTGTAATAATGGTATTTCAATATTCAATTTCCTTAATTCCTGTACCAATTTAGACTCCTTGATTTCTATAGCTTCTTTAAATCTCTCTAGAAATGGAGTCTCAGTAGTGTTGCTATCTGGATTCTTTTCTTTTCTTTCTATATCCTCTTTTGGAACAACAGTACTAAGGATTTCATTTTCTTCTGTAATTTCAGTGATTATAAGGGGTGGGCTACTAATGATTTTCTCAGATCTAGTTTGGATATCCTTGCAATCCATAACATGTAAATCAACTAATTTTTCTGGTTCTATTCAATAAACATGAATTATTTGTTTGTTTCTTGGATTTGTTACTGGCTGTGTTGGTATTTGTGTTTGAACTACATTCTCGCCAGTGAATTCTATGCAGGGGATCCCATGATGGCATGTTGATTCTGATTTGGATATGTTCTTCCTTGAGCATAATTACTAGGGTTCCACCTAGGTTGTGACCAAGCATAAGGATTTCCTTGACCAACCCATGGTTATTGATGTCCCTGAGCATACCAAGCTTGATTTGCCCAATCTTGAGGGTTCCAAGTTGGTTGAGGTACCCAAGGTGGTTGTCCCCAATTTTGTGGTACTGATTGAGCAGCCCATGGCATCATCCATGGATTAGGAACTAATCTTGGCATAAACTACCCTTGGTTAGGTTGTCTCTAAACAAAATTCAATTCTTCTATTATAGATGAGGCACTGGTTTGTTTAAGTTGATTCTTAATAACGGGAAGTAAAGAACAAACATCAATATCATGTTCTTTAGATTCACAGATAAGACACATTTTTGTTTTATCCAAAGGATAGTCTCTTAGTGCATGCTTCTTCCTACATCTAGGACAATACATAGCCAATGGTTCAGTTTTGGAATTTTCTTTAGCTTGTAATCCATCCATAGTAGAGGTTAATTACACTAAAATGTCTGTCTTAAAGTTTGCTAACTCATCCATCAGTTTGTTCATATCTGGATTCGGACTTTTCACCGATTTTATTTTCTAGGTCCACCTCTCGCTCGTAATAACTTCTACAAAGCTCCTTAATTTCATTCATTCTTAACTAATGAATGTCTCCACCTCCTATCAAGTTAAGGGATTCCCTATATTCATCATCCAAACCTTTAAGAAAAATGGTTTTACTTAACTCCTCTTGAAGCACAAATCCACATCTTTTGCTCACAAAGAGGAATATGTCTCTAAATAGTCCTCTACGTTTTCATTTTCCTCCTGCTTGATTTTGAAGAATTCTTCCTTCCTATTTCTCCCTCTACAATAATCCTAGTATTTGTCTAGGAAGACAATCTCCATTTGTGCCCAAGTGCTAATAGAGTTGGATGGTAATCTCATGAACCACCTCATTATTGCATCCTTCGAGTGGATGGAAACAACTTGAGTTTTTTTATTATCTCTGTTTTAAGTCATAGGTCGACATAGTACCTTGGACTCAAATAGAAATTGGTCGTGGTCTTCGAGATGGCATCCCTCTAAATGTGGGTAAATGTGCAGGTGAGATATTTTTCATTGATGTATCATCATCTCCCAATTGGATTGGATAGGTAAAGGTCCTATCAGGTACTCTTTCAGCTTCTCGTACCATTTTAAAAATATTTTCTGAATTTTCCTCCCAATCAATGTGGTGTGTGGTATGCCTTGGGGAAGGTGAAAATCAGGAGTAGGAGGTTGACTACTTAATTGAGAATAAAAACTTGTCCTAAATGGATCTTGAGTAATAAGCCTTTTCCTAAAAGTTCCACTTCCTTCAGGTGACTGATCCAAGAATTCCAAAGGTGGCAATTCTATTTCTTGTATGGCAAGAGATAATGGTGCCTCCAATTCTTGAACAATTTCCTTACTTTGACTAGAGGATGTTATGAATTCTTGTGAAGATGTTTTTGGGAGGAATCTACCCTGTGAGTCTCTTGGTCTACTCATATATTTTATGATATAGTAGGGAAGATCCTTCAACTACTAGATGTATGATTTGTTGCTCTTGTTAACACTTAATTAGAAAGTTCCAACTAGTGTTCCCCTGGAAACGGCACTAAAAATGATGGGTGTCATTATTTCCTTCATTTAATCAACTTTTTGTTGATGTCATATCAAACCAGGGGTGTGTCTAAAGTTATATGCAACAAGAGTAATCTTATCGATCTAGTAGTTGACTGTAGTTATTTTTGTATTTTCTGGGGGATCTTTTCAATGTCTTAAGGACTTCTTGGTAAAACCTTATTTAAATCATACTATGAAAATGTTGCTAAAAGTAAACACACTGAAATCTTTGCTGAAAGGAAACACACTTTGCAGAATGGAAATAAACACACTTGCTTCTGAAAGTAAACACACTTGCTTTTGGAAATAAACTCACACAATTTAGAATGCTTGAAAATAATTGCAAGAAATATAAGAATCTATCTAAACACCTATAGGAACAAGTATACAACAAAGTTTAACTGAAAGAACTAAAACAATACGAGAATTAACATATCTAAACTATTTCTTTGAAGAAATATAAATACCAAATAAACGAATATCTTGGTCCCCGGGAGTGGGCCCTTTCTCCTCCTCAAATCGGATTTAAAAACTCGAGAATTCTCTCAAACAAGAATGACTATTTTATTAATAAAACATTTGGTATTACAAAACGTACTAGATCTGAGTACTTAGTCTATATTTCTCTTCTCTGTTCTATCTCTATTTCATATCATATTCTATTGTTTTTATCTATCTACTATAGGTATGTTTATATATATATATATATATATATATATATATATATATATATATATATTACAATCATAGTTGTCTCAACGATTCTGATGAAATTGAATCGTGCCCATAATAGATGTTGCATCGATTTTGGCCGATCGGACATCCGTAAGATAACTATCCTTAGATCTACGTTCAAAATCTTCTCATCCTTTCCTGATTGAAAGGGTCGTTGATGCAAAATCTCCAGATGTGGTTAGAATAGATAACTTCCATTGGTTCCGGAACTTAGGAAATCGTTAAGGATCAAAACCGTGAGAGTTCCGGAGCTATACCCAAGATTTCTGGAACTAAGTCCAAAAATTATGGAACTAAATACTGGAGTTCGAACTAAGTCTAAAAGTTCCGGTACTAGATGATGACTATGTGAAGGAGTTCTGGAACTAGCTTGGAAGTTTTGGAATTAAGTTGTGTGGGAACAGATGCTACCGAAAACATACTTGAATGCTACCTGCTTCATTTCCTTGACTAATTAAACCTTCTTTATTACAAAACTGAATTTTAAACACACACTTCGGCAAAGAATTTGAGCTTTTAAACATTACAATCACAATCAATCAAAATACGATAATTACATCCTAACTCATATCGGATCAACTAAAAGTCATAAAATGCAATAAAACTTAATAAAAATGAGAGTAAGATGAGATCATATATTATACATTAATCGGCATATTATGGCCTTATCAAAGAATGATCTCATACAACCTGGAAAAATCCTTTTGAAGTTTAGTTTTTCTACCTTTTCTTTGTCAAGCTTAAGGAATAAAGCATTTATTAGTGTCTACGTGTCTTGCTTTAATCCTTCGGTGGTAGTTTGACCTATTGACACCTTGGTTACTGATATATCTTTGCCGTAAGCTTGCCTTTCTGCTTTCCCTTTGCTATAACTAATACCTCAACGAAATTTTTCCCTGATTCTTCAATAATCAACCTAGAAGTCACCTTAGCAACTCTAGGTTTTCTATCTTTCCGCCCAAACTCAGGAGTAGCTGCAAGTCATGTTCCTCCAGGTTGATCTCCTCTCTAGCTTCTGGGATTGACTGCAAAGCCAACCACTTTGAGAAATTACTTTTTAGAGAATGAGAAGTCATTGAATGCACCACCATCTCATGCTTTAGTTCCTCTCCATCCGAGTTTGCTATAGTGTCGTGACTGCCATCTTCTGAATTGTCCAAAGACAATGCCCTTTCAAACTCTGCCATCTGCAACTTTAGCTTTTCTTCATGAAGAGGTGAAGATCGGAGTGGCTGAGGAGAAAACACAAACATTTCTGGATTCAATGGAGGAACGACAAGATCTCCCTGAGGTTCAAAGGTAGGTGAAATGCTGTGAGTTGACACTGGAGAAGTTGGAACTAGCACCATAGCCGTAGAAGTGTCCTTTTCCTGTGTCTGAGACTTCTTGTGCACTTTAAGCTTTTCAGGCCTTCTACTGCTTTCACCTTCGTGCTTTCTTTTAATAGAGTCTCTTGCACTAAGGTTGCTTGTTATTTGATTCATCAAAGCTTCATCAAGGCAATACCCCTTTGCAAAGAACTAGCCGAGGTGTTGACCGTGAACCGTAGAAGATCTTTCCTCGATCGTGTGACTACCACCAATGTTTTCCTAAAGAGAAGATCTATCCCCTCCCATCTGATGATAAGTTTCAAGCAACACATGCCCATCATCTGTGAGATCTACAGGTATCTAAGCTAATCCATAATCAAACACTTGTTACATCGATAACTTGATGAAGTCTTTCTTTCTGACTTCGTACTCGTTTCTGCACTTCATCCAAAAGTCTTCTAATGAAGGCACATGCGAGTACTCCTGGGAGATTGTCTTCTTTGCTACCCCATATGGATCGAAGTTCAGCCGTGCTGGGAAGAACTCATGCTCATACTCAGAAAACATTTAAGCTTCGATTCCTCTAGCCTTATGGATTCTCTAAGAGCTGTAATAGACTACTGTGATTAGAAAGGAACCTATAGACTTGTGTCACTTTGATTGTAGGTCATGCATCTCCACGAGCTTCTTGCACAACTCTATACTGACCCACTTGTCACTTGGATATCTTGGCAACTTGACTAGTTCTCTCGAAAAGCCGGTTACCCTGAGGTATGTGAAGTCTAAAACTAGATGAAGATATAACCATGCTGGGATACAACTTCCCAAGCTTCTTTCTCACCTGTTGGTCTTCAGATCATTTTTCAATTTGTAAATGAATCTGTAGAAGAATCCATCATTTACCACCTTGTAATCTTTATGCATTCAGGAATTGTCAATTGTGGGTAGCACTCAAAAATGGGATCCTTCGAGAGTATGCCCCATCTATCTAACTTGGAAAATATACCCTGAAAGCTGCTGCGTATACCAAGTATGAAGTCATCTTGAAGTTGTATGTCCACCTCACACTTTGGAGCTGCTCACCAATGTTATCACTGATGATCTCCACCCAATTGATTATTGAATCATCTTTTTTGATCTCAATGGTTCTAATGAAGGCATACATCCATGAGTGGAAGTTGTGAGTGTTGGCTTCTCCATTTATCCTGCATAGCAATTTAGTAATATCATCCACTTCTTGCACCAAATTGGATCGTGGAAGAGTCCTCGGGAACTTTGATGGAGACCTGGGCTTCTTCATATATCTGCTATTCATTATGCCCACAAAGTTTGCTTTCCCATCGGTTACTAGCGTCCAACATGCTAATTGTAGTCACCACCGATCGCATTGGAATCTTTAGACAATAATTGATAAATTGTGCATCCAGCCTGATTATCATCTTTCCCACAGCATCTCGAATTGTTCTAGATAGAAGATGGTATGACCTGCACACTCCATGACAAATTCAGGCAACTGAGCTGTGATTGGGAATGTTGAAGCTCGAATAATTCCACTACTTTTTATTGCCCGCATAAGAGACGTCTTTCTAGCCCTAGATCTATCAATCAATTTGAGAGAGGTTCGGGGCCTAAATCATGTCATTGATATCAACAAATCTGGAAGTAATGCATGATTCTTTTGATCCTTCTCTTTCATCCCGCTTCATCATGGCCAAAGCAATCTTTATCTAGAGAAACCTTTGTCTGAACTCTTTTTCTTTTAATCTTGCCAGAATTCTTTGCAATTGGTGCAGATCTAGTAATTTCTTCAGATTCGAAGATATATTCAATGTACCTGACATTGATTTGAACTTCCTTTCACTTATATAAGCACCTGTAATGAATACCTGCAATTAATTCAGACAAAGACGGAATCCAGAGCATGAACACTTGATTTTTATCACAAAAATCTGCATATAAAGCCCACTGCCCTAAAATTTGAGGCTTTACTTGCATGCAAAGCAAGCATAAATATTTTTAACTTCACCTGGGCACTTATACCAACATGTAGATAATTAACAAGGCTTAAATCAAGCTCCTTCCAACCCTAGGCGCCAAACTTTGAAGCTTTCCGCAATGAAAAACACTTTTGATGCAAAAATCCTCCTTCCTTGGGCACCAAAACTGTCTGGGCTGCAATCCTTTGCAAAAATAATTAATTACATCTTCACTATGGCAGCCCATGCTTATATAACCCTCAACATTCTATTTCTAATAATTGTCCACCCTATTTCTGACAATTAATTAATAAACAATGATGTTTATTCACCCAAATTGGGCGCCTATTTTTGCATGTTGTTGGCTGCCATTAAATAAATTTAATTTATTTATTTTTAGCATGCTACCTTCAGTTCTCTTTGACTAGCCTTCATGCATTGACTTTCTATTCATCCATGGCACCAAAATTAGGCATAAAAGCTATTAATAAATATCATTAATATCATTGTTTAATCACCAAATGGGTCGCACTTTTTGACATGGGTGAATTCTAAATTTAAGAAGTCAACTTCTGATGGGAATTTTCACCCTGCACGTAGCTCTAATAATCCCTTCTTCCACTTAAGTTGTTTGACTTTTATAATGGGAATTTTTACCCTGCAAGGCAAGTAATAAATTCCCACCTGCCTGCCACTTCTAATTTTCCCACTGCAACTTAAGTGACTTTCCAAAAAGTGTGACTTGCATTAAAATTAGCCCCTTTGAAAAAGTGTGACTTGTTTGGGTGAATAAAACCTTCTGATGGGAAAAGTTAGCTCTGCTAGGTAGGCAGAAAATTCCCATCGGTGCTTTAAGTGATTTTTCTTTATTTTATAATGGGAATTTTCACCTTGTAAGGTAGGTAAGAAATTCCCGCCTGCCTGCCGCCTCTAATTTTCCCATCGCAGCTTAAGTGACTTTGACTTCATGGGAATTTTCACCTTGCAAGGCAGGTAATAAATTCCCACCTGCCTGCAGCTACCAAAAATCCCACTGCAGCTTAAACCTCATTAATTCCCAAAAAATGTGACTTGCCTGGGAGAGGCTTTTTGTGCATGACTTCATCATTTTTGGTTAGCAGCTTGCATTTTGAGGCTGATTCCTTCTAGTGCATGTTGGTCGTAGATGATCTCCAGATGCTTCAGAAATTAAATAGACTATACTGGTGAAAGAATTGACCTAGGGGAATTTCACAGAGAAACCGAGGAGAAAACCAAAGAAAATGCAAAAGAAATAAATAAAAGTGAAAAACGTTGCCAGAAGTCACAGACAATGCCTGAATTCATTCCTGGTGAAAACCCTAATGAGATGAGTGAATACTGGACATGCAAAACTTCAATAGGATTCAACCGAGCACAATTTACTTCAAACGGGGCACTATTTATTTAATAAATAATTAAATAAAAATTTCTCGCAGACAAAACTTGGCAGAGGGATAAAACGAGTTTGGGCATCTGGGTATTTGTCGAAATTGGCTCATATGATACACTGGGAATATCCTAACATAATACAGACATCTTCTGGCAATAAAAACACAAAAAACCGTTATTTTAAAAGAATGAATTTTTTTCCAAATGGGTAGTCCCAAATTTCAGGTGAAATCTGGGGACACCAGTCAGCTCCGTCTGGACATATTTGCCTCTATCAAAAAGACAAGAGTAAAGATGAGATCCCAACATCTCTGGTTTCGTATCTTGTCCATTGGGCTTGAGGGTCAGGCAAACAAAAACAACACAACACCGAAAAAACAAAGAAAAACAAACAAAGTTTATTTATATACATACAGGTTTTACCCTGCACTCTTAGATCCAGAAAAGCTTCAAATGTTTCCCATTGAAAGGCAACGATAGTTCAATTCCATCCTGATGAGCAAGGATGAAGCTATCTGTCCCGGTAGTCTTCTTGATCACAAAAGGCCCTTTCCAAAGTGAATCAAACTTCCCGTGCATGCCTTTTGTTTCTCGTCTTTTGTCCCATAAAAGGACCCAATCACCGATCTCAAACTTTCTTTCTCTAGCCTTTTTGTCAAGATCACCTTCACCTTCCTTTGATGCTCTGACAATCTGTCAGCTACTTGAACCTGTACTTCTCGCAATTCAGTCAGATACATTATCCTCTTTTCAATGGCATCAGTGAATGTAGCATCCTCCAGAGCTTTAGAAAGTTGTAAAGCAGGGAAATTCCAAGGTAAGAGGCAATTCTGTGTCTCTCCCATATAACAGCTGGAAAGGGGACATGCCTATAGCTTTCTTTGGTGTAATTCTATCTGCCCACAGTGCATCAAACAACTTTTTGTGCCAAGTCCTTTGATTTTCAGTTACTAATTTTCGCATGATAGTCACCAGATTCTTATTGCTTGATTCATCTCGCCATTCCTCAGGTAATAATTGAAGAATGTACCAACTGAATTCCATGAGTGTAGCAAAACTCGACCAACTCCTCAGAAGACAAATTAGGAGCATTATCTGCTACTATTTTATTGGGCACGCCAAACCTAATAACAATATTTTCTTTTATAAAATTACACACCTCCGCGGAAGTGGCATTCTTAACAGGAATGGCTTCTACCCACTTACTGAAATAATCAATAGCTATGTTAGGATGTAATGATGATTGACATTGGAGGCCGGGGTTGAGCATACCAATAAAATCCATGCCCCATTGACTGGAAGGGTTCTTCAATTACAACTGGTTTTAAAGGTAATGCGGCAATTTTACACGCCCAACAAAGTGTTGGCACACTTGACACTTAGACACCCACTTTACAGTATCTTGAAAAAGTGTGGGCCAATAATACCTTGCTCGAGGATCTTGTGAGCAGTGACTCAGGCTGAGAAATGACCACCACAAGCCATATTATGAAATTGTTTTAAAAGCTGATCCTGTTGAGCTTTATCTACACATCGAGAAAACACACCATCAATTCCTCTTTTATATAAACCATTGTCCCAAAGGAAAAGTCCTTGGACTTCAGTTTAATAGTACGCTTTTCCTTTCGAGAAAGTTGATCCGGGCATTCTCCATAAGTTAGAAAATAGGCAATATTACTGTACCATTCTTCCACCAGATCTATAAAAAGAACCATAGGCAAATCTTGACTTTCTTTTGGTTCTGTTGCTTTCATCTCAGTCATCAATTCACATGACCTCTTCCTCGAACCAGCTTTGTGGGCTTTATATCTAGGTCATATTCTAAACCTTCATCACCCATGTGCCTCTTAATAGCCCTAACTCTTGTTGGGTGAGGATAGACTTCACTGCAATATCCTGAACCAGACCACAGTATGTGAGGCAAGAATATAATACCTGAATGCCTTACATGCCTTTACCACTACATATGCATGTTTTTCCATCGAGTATATTTCAACTCATAATATTTTAAAGGCATGCTCATGAAAGCAATCGGAGCTTCTACATCCTCCTGATTTTTCTGCATCAGATTGTTGACATTGTGTGTTCGGAGGAATAACAGTAAAGAATAAATTCTTTACTAAAGTCAGGTGAAACCAAGACTGGGGATTTTGACAAGGCCTTCTTTAATTTTCTCAAATGCTTCCTTCCCCTCACTGCTCCATTTGAAATCATGTGTCTTCTTCATCATATTTGAGATATGACGGGTTAATTCAGCGAAGTCAGGATGAATCTTCTGAGAAAATTTACTTTACCAAAGAAAGAGTGAACCCCCTTTTTGGATGTTGGCAATGGCAACGTCTGAATAGATTTGACACGTTCCGGATCTATCTTGGTTCCTTCCTTTGAGACGATATGCCCTAGTAGCTTTCCTTCTGTTACATACAAAAGATAGATTTCTTAGGATTTAGAGAAATACCATGTTTGTGGCATTGGATGAAGACTTCCTCAAGATCTGAGATGTGCTTGCTTCTTTGCTTGGAAAAGACCATCAAATCATCGAGGTACACTACTATGCTTTTATCTTTGAGATGAGAAAATGCCAAATCCATAGCCCTTTGAAACGTAGCTCCAACATTGATCAAACCAAAAGGCATTTTCTGATAAGCAAAAGTTCCCCAAGGTGTAATGAATGTCATTTTATATTGATCCTCCTCAGCCACCTTGACTTGATTATAGCCTAAAAACCATCAAGCATGGATAATATTTCAAATCCAGTAACAACCTATAAAAGTGTGGTCCATGATGGGAATGGGGTAGTTGTCTTTCAAGGAGGCTTGATTGAGGTTGCGAAAATCAACGCACAACCTAATCTCACCACTCTTCTTTCTCACAGAACTATATTGGCTAACCATTCAGAGTGATGTATGGGGTAAATTATCTTTGCATCTAACAACTTTTGGATTTCTACAAAGATAGTCCCTGAAATAGTAGGGTTATGCCACCGCAACTTCTGCTTGAAAGGCTTTTGTTCTTGCTTTAATGGGATATAGTGTTGAACTTCAGGCTGATATGTCTTTAGATCCTGGTAAGACCAAGAAAAAACATCCATATATTTCTTAAGAAGCTTTGTAAAAGCTTCTCTTTCTACCTCTGAACAACACTTACCCAAATTTACTAATTTGGGATCATTACTTGCTCCCAAATTTAATAATTGTGTATCGAGGAAGAACCTTCCCACTTTCTTCATTCTTTTTAAGCATCTGATCATGCTTGTCAAACATTTCCTCAAGAGATACTAAGCCTTTAGGAATTTTATTTCCCTTCAGCTGATAATCTCTTGACTTCCTGAAACCTTTGCATCCGTTTCTCCCATAGTAGTTTGTCTTGGAGGTGAGTTGCTTCCCTCATAGTAGATCTCTTCGAAGTTGTCCTTTTGTTGGAGAAATGCAACAATCTGCTTGTCATCATTAAAAACCTACCATTGTTGGACATTATCAGGAACCTTCGGGTGAAGACCATCTCAACTTTGTAATCCCCTATCTAAAGAATGTGGGTGGCTGATCTGGATTTAATAAAGCTGCAGTTACTGCAAGTGAATCAGCTCTAGAATTTTTCTCTCTCTCGAATATAGGATACTGAGAAAGCCACAAAATCTAGGATAACAGAATAGACCCGGTCTCTATAATGCCAAGTTTGTCCTTTTTGACTTGGTAGAGACCTCATGTATCTAGCTTAACAATCAACTCAACATCTCCCTTTGCATGTAAGAGCTTGATTCCCATTGTTCTTTCCTGCTCCATACCTAACAACAATGCTTCATATTCCGCCATGTTGTTAGTATTTTCAAACATTAACTTGAAGGAATGTGCATGCACCTTTCCCTCAGGAGAAATAAGAACAACACCTGCACTGATCCAAATGAACAACAACTGCCATCAAATTCCAGAGACCAAACCTTATTATCCAGTTGATGTGGCTCTTGGATCACAAGTTGAATTTCTTCTTTATCCAGTTCTAGATAATAGACTCCGTGATCGGATTCTTGAAACAAGATCTGAGATCTAGGATCCTCGATTTCGATACTATGTACTTGGATTTCTTCTCAGGTTCCAACTTCTGATTAACTCCCTTGATTGGTATGTGCGCACAAGACCAATCCATCTTGACTTCTCCGCCCAGTTCTTTACAAAAGTTCCTACTCAACAACATGCCATAAGATACTGGGATATCCACTACAAGGATAGTCAGCTTTAATCTTTTGTCTTGGGAATGAAGCAAGTACGCCTGTGCATCTTTGATTTTCCCAACCAGAGGTACTTGTCTTTCCATTGAATAACATCTTCCAATGGTTTTTGTCAATGTGAGACCCAGAGCATCAACAACTTTGGTAGGCATCACATTGTCGGAAGCTCCAGAATCTAGAATGCAATTACTTAATTTATAACCATTAATAAGTAATGACACATAGAATGGCTCGATCCTTTCCGATGTAGCAGGAGAAGAAGTAGAAGGAGAAGAGCTTGCAGCCGCATTGTTTGAAGGAGGAGTAATCTTCGACTAGACAAGATACCCCGTGAAACACTATTTGTTGGAGTATTGGGACCATTACTTTGCACATACTTAACCAACCTATTTAGCTGATCAGGAAATGCCCTCAAATACTCAACTTCTGACATCTAAACCTTGGTCTTTTTAATGTGATCAATAATGTCAAAAGCTTGACTTACTTCATCCGATGCACATTGGCCCTTTGTTATGGATTGAAAGAACTTGCATGCTTATCTTTGGGAGCTAATGAAGAAGGTAGCATACTGCCTCTTTTTAGGATAGTAACATCTGGCCCAGGATCTTCTCTTTCTCTTCTTTGGCCACTTGTGGATGCTTCAACATTTTGGCATGTTTGGGACCTTGTGAACACCGCAAATGTGTGACCATCAAAATCTTCAAAAGATTCATAATAGCCCTCGTCAGATTCATAGTCCAGGTAACCAATGTTGGAGTCGCCAACGGGATCTACAAAGTCCTCATCATCAAATGATTCACCAATGCCAAGATCTTCTTCATTAGTTTCCAAGTTGTTCCTTGAGAAGCTTCAATTGCCAACCATTGTGGTGCAGCAGTAAGTCTATTTCAATTTTGATTTTGACCATTAAAGGTCCGAGCAGGAGCTATTCTTGAAGGAGTCGCATTTCCTCCTTGAGATATCTGCTTCTTGATTTGCAGCATGTCGTTAGCCAACCTTTGCAGCAAAGGGTCGGAAGTACTTGAAGAAGCTCCATCACCTTTGTGGGGTGATTGTCTGATTTTTCCAGCCATGATCAAGTCATCTTCAACCTCCACAACAACATTTTGTGCTTCTAGTAGATTCACAAGTCTTTCCCTTCGCAACTGATATCCAACTTCGGGAAACAAAGCGTTTATAAAAATGTCTTTTGATTTTCATCGCTAAGCGCAAAAAAGTGGGGGGATTTTATACAAAATCCTTTGGAACCTTGCAATAAAGTCCCGCATGTTCTCATTTGGTTCCTTCTTTAATTGTGTCAATTGAGTGATCAGTGCTAGCATCTTCTGCAGTTTGAATCTCTTCAAAAATTGTTCTCGCATGGACGCCCAATTTGTTATAGTTCCAGGGGCTAACCGATAGAACCATTCTCCAGCCAAATCATGGAGAGTCTCAATGAAAATTCTGACCGAGACATCTTCATGCTCCACTGCAAGCACACCACAAGATATGAAGAATGTTGCCAAGTGATCATCTGGATTTTTCTTTCCATCTCCAAAGAATTTCGAGAAATTATTTCTAGACCCTTTAGGCAGATCGTGCATAGGTGGGGTCAAGTTCAGTGGCCCAAAAGTTGCTCCCCATGGAACAGGTACTATCTGGTTCTGATTCTGATTCTGCATGATGAATGGGGCACGTCTTCTACGAGAGTAGACTTGATGGATAATTCCAGCTACTGGATTATGCTGAAGATGATCCGATCTGGATGAATGTGTACTCTTCTTCCTGGTGAGAGACTAGATCTGTGGCTTCTAACTTGAGGAGGATGATTGAAATTGAATTTCTCCTACAATCTGTAGAAATGATCAGTCCTTCCTTGTGCCTTCACAGATCGGGTGAATGGACGTTCAACCAAGTTGAAAGTTGAATGGGAAAACACTCGATCTACAAAGAGATAAGCTTTGATCTACAAAGATAGTTGTTCCCCAACAGAGTCACCAAAAATTGTTGGCTAGATTTTCTACATAGCTGAAAACCTAGGCAGTCATGAGATAAATCTCCCTCATTTACCGGTGAGGCTCCCATGTAAGATTTTGTCAGTTTATATGTCCTAATATCTATTTGTGGGTATTACTTTAACCATGTAGCTCATGAACCATAGCTATACGGTTTTGCAGCAAGTAAGCAACATCTAAAAAGAAAGGAAAAATCTGCAGAAGAGGAAAATAATAGGAATGAAAGAAAGTAGAGAGGATGTGCAACCCAAGCAATAGTTTACAGAGTTGATTGCATGCACATAGATTAAAACAAATAGATCATTAAGCACATAAATTCAAAGCAAAGGAAACTTTCAGATCTAGATCTATAATAACACAAAGTTTATGAACAGATCTAGAAAGAAAGTAAGAAGCAAAATGCACCATTGACACAAAGTTCTCCGAAATCTCTTCTATATTCCTCTGCTTGCAGAAAAATCAGGGGTTTCAGCTCAAAGTCTGGAACACAAGAATGCTGATTACAAATTCCGATCCTTTAACCCGTAGGTTCTTCCTCTACTTATAACACGTAGAGGGGAAATTACAAATGGGAGACTATAACTGAACTAGATCATAAACAAGAAGTAAAGAGAACATCTGGCAATCATCTTCCTTTAATTCCTCTCTTAGTGACATGCATCAGGAGTTCAAGCCAAAATTGTGCACATCTGTCACTTAACTCAAAGAGTCATTCCAAATAACTTAAAGTAATGGTTTTCAAACCAATAACTTTTAAGTTTACAATTACATCCGGGGACATAAGAAATAAGAGAAGAAAGAAAAGAAGAAGGAAGATCTGCCAGTTGTAACTCCTACACTTTCTTTTTGTTTTGATACTAAATATACTTTTCAAACATATAGTTCAGCAATTTCCCATCCGCTTTAGCCACAACTTCTTTCTCTGTCTTGAATTGCAACAATCCTTCGCTCAAAACTTTGATGCTCGCTTCCACCTCCTTCAAACTAGGCCCGAACTTCTTAATGTCTGATTGCAGCATTACCAACTTACTGATTGAATTCATCATGAAAGGCCTAACAACTTCATCAATCCTCTCTTGAATCATCAGAAGAGATCCTTCCAGGGAATCAGGCACTTTGTTGGGAATGGTCCTTTTGTATGAAGAAACGTTCCCAACCACTTCCTCATTGGTGAAAGCAATTACATTGCTTGACAGTGATGATGCCATACCCTCGAGCACCCGCATTCTTTTCAACATAATTCTTGAAGATCTCCAAGTGGAAAGAGACTGAAATTCAAGTTGCTTCCCCTTTTCAACCGATCCATCAGGCACAATTCGTTCTACAATCAAAACCTCCTTCGACAACTTATTTATCTCGACCAAAGTGCCCAAGTTACTTTCAGCCACTGTATTCATATCTACCGTGCTTTTCATAGTTGCTTCAGCTGAACTAATGCATCCTTCATAACCTTTAGATGAGTTGGCACCTCCCTGAGTTGTACAGAAGCTTGGCGAATGATTAGGCTCTTCCATTCATCGATAGCTTTAACTTGGTTACCTACATTTTCCACTTCCTGCATCAGATGATCACTCACCTGCTCATGTGCTGAAATTGGTTGAGAGAGAAGGTTTGGCAACCTTAGCAATGATCTCGCACAACTGGGAAACCTGCTTTTGAAGTTCAGCTTTTTCTGCCTTCTCTTTGTCAAGCTTAAGGAATAAAGCATTTATTAGTGTCTGTGTGTCTTGCTTTAATCCTTCGGTAGTAGTTTGACCTATTGGCACCTTGGTTACTGATATATCTTGCTACCGTAAGCTTGCCTTTCTGCTTTCCCTCTACTGGAACTGATACCTCAACAAACTTTTGCCCCGATTCTTCAATAATCAACCTAGAAGTCACCTTAGCAACTTTAGGTCTTCTATCTTTTCCACCCAAACTCAGGAGCAGCTGCAAGTCATGTTCCTCCAGGTTGATCTCCTCTCTAGCTTCTGGGATTGACTACGAAGCCAACCACTTTGAGAAATTACTTTTTGAGAATGAGAAGTCATTGAATGCACCACCATCTCATGCTCTGGTTCCTCTCCATCCGAATTTGCTACAGTGTCATGATTGCCATCTTCTGAATTGTCCAAAGACAATGCCCTTTCAAACTCTGCCATCTATAACTTTAGCTTTTCTTCAGAAGAGGTGAAGATCGGAGTGGCTGAGGAGAAAACACAAACGTTGTTGGATTCAACGGAGGAATGAAAAGATCTCCCTGAGGTTCAAAGGCAGGTGAAGTGTTGTGAGTTGACGCTGGAGAAGTTGGAACTAGCACCATAGCCGTAGAAGTGACCTTTTCCTATGTCTGAGACTTCTTGTGCACTTTAAGCTTTTCAGGCCTTCTACTACTTTCACCTTCGTGCTTTCTTTTGATGGAGTCTCTTGCGCTAAGGTTTCCTATGATCTGATTCATCAAAGCTTCATCAAGGCAATACCCTTTGTCAATAACCAGTTCGAGGTGTTGACTAGAACCATGCGCAGATCTTTCCTCGATCGTGTGGCAACCACCAATGTTTTCCTGAAGAGCAGCTCTATCCCCTCCCATCTGATGATAAGTGTCAAGTAACACAGGCCCATCATCTGTGAGATCTGCAGGTATCCGAGCTAATCCATAATCAAACACTTGTTGCACCGATAACCTGCTGAAGTCTTTCTTTCGACTTCATACTTGTTTCTACACTTCATCCAGAAGTCTTCTAATGAAGGCACATGCGAGTATTCCTGGGAGATTGTCTTCTTTGCTACCCCATATGGATCGAAGTTCAGCCGTGCTGGGAAGAACTCATGCTCATACTCAGAAAACATTTCAGCTTCGATTCCTCTAGCCTTGTGGATGCTCTGGCAGCTGTAATAGCCTATTGTGATCGGAAAGGAACCTGTAGACTTGTGCCGCTTTGATTGTAGGTCATGCATCTCCACGAGCTTCCTGCACAACTCCATGATGACCCACTTGTCACTTGGATATCTTGGCAACTTGACTGGTTCTCCCAAAAATTTGGTTACCCTGAGGTATGTGAAGTCTGCAAACTAGATGAAAATACAACCATGCTTGGGATACAACTTCCCAAGCTTCTTTGCTCACCCTGTTGGTCTTCAGATCACTGTTCAATTTGCAAATGAATCCATAGAAGAATCCATCATTGACCACCTTGTAATCTTTATGGCATTCAGAACTGTCAACTATGGGTAGCACTCAAAAATGGGATCCTTCGAGAGTATGCCCCGTCTATCCAACTTGGAAAATATACCTTGCGAAGTTGCTACGTATACCAGGTATGAAGTCATCTTGAAGTCTGTATGTCCACCTCACACTTCGAGCTGCTCACCGATGTTATCACTGATGATCTCCACCCAATTGATTATTGAATCAGCTTTGTTGATCTCAATGGTTCTAATGAAGGCATACATCCATGAGCGGAAGTTGTGAGTGTTGGCTTCTCCATTTATCTTGCATAGCAATTTAGTAATATCATCCACTTCCTACACCAAATTGGATCGTGGAAGAGTCCTCGAGAACTTTGATGGAGACCTGGGCTTCTTCATATATCTGCTATTCATTATGCCCACATAGTCTGCTTTGTGCTTCTCCCATCTATTGCCAGCGTCCAACATGCTAATTGTAGTCACCACCGGTCACGTTGGAATCTTCAGACAATAATTGATAAATTGTGCATCCAACTTGATTATCGTCTTTCCCGCAACATCCCGAATTGTTCTGATAGGAGATGGTATGACCTTGCACACTCCATGAAAAAATTCAGAAACCGAGTCAGGATCGGGAATGTCAAGCTCGAATAATTCCACTACTTTTTATTGCCCGCATAAGAGACATCTTTCCAGCCCTAGATCTGTCAATCAATTCGAGAGGGGTTCGGGGCCTAAATCCATGTCATTGATATCAAGCAAATCTAGAAGTAATGCATGATTCCACTGATCCTTCTCTTTCATCCCGCTTCATCATGGCCAAAGCAATCTTTATCTGAGAAACCTTTGTCTGAACTCTTTTCTTTTTTAATCTTGCCGAATTCTTTGCAATTGGTGCAGATCTAGTAATTTCTTCAGATTCGAAGATATATTCAATGTACCTGACATTGATTTGAACTTCCTTTCACTTATATAAGCACCTGTAATGAATACCTACAATTAATTCAGACAAAGACGGAATCCAGAGCATGAACACTTGATTTTTATCACAAAAATCTGCATATAAAGCCCGCTGCCCTAAAATTTGAGGCTTTGCTTGCATGCAAAGCAAGCATAAATATTTTTAACTTCACTTGGGCACTTATACCAACATGCAGATAATTAACAAGGCTTAAATCAAGCTCCTCCAACCCTAGGCACCAAACTTTGAAGCTTTCCGGCAATGAAAACACTTTTTGATGCAAAAATCCTCCTTCCTTGGGCGCCAAAACTGTCCGGCTGCAATCCTTTGCAAAAAGAATTAATTACATCTTCACTATGGCAGCCCATGCTTATATAACCCTCAACATTCTATTTCTAATAATTGTCCATTCTATTCTGGCAATTAATTAATAAACAAACATGTTTATTCACCCAAATTGGGCACCTATTTTTGCATGTTGGCTATTGCCATTAAATAAATTTTATTTATTTATTTTTAGCATGCTACCTTCAGTTCTCTTTGACTAGCCTTCATGCATTGACTTTCTATTCATCCATGGCGCCAAAATTAGGCAGAAAAGCTATTAATAAATACCATTAATATCATTGTTTAATCACCAAATGGGTCGCACTTTTTGACATGGGTGAATTCTAAATTTAAGAAGTCAACTTCTGATGGGAATTTTCACCCTGCACCGCAGCTCTAAAAATCCCTTCTTCCACTTAAGTTGTTTGACTTTTATAATGGGAATTTTTACCCTGCAAGGCAGGTAATAAATTCCCACCTGCCTGCCACTTCTAATTTTCCCACTGCAGCTTAAGTGACTTTCCAAAAAGTGCGACTTGTATTAAAATTAGCCTTCTTTTGAAAAGTGTGACTTGTTTGGGTGAATAAAACCTTCTGATGGGAAAAGTTAGCTTGCTAGGCAGGTAAAAATTCCCATCGGTGCTTTAAGTGATTTTTCTTTATTTTATAATGGGAATTTTCACCCTGCAAGGCAAGTAAGAAATTCCCGCCTGCCTACCGCCTCTAATTTTCCCATCGCAGCTTAAGTGACTTTGACTTCATGGGAATTTTCACCCTGCAAGGCAGGTAATAAATTCCCACCTCTACACTACCAAAAATCCCACTGCAGCTTAAACCTATTCATTCCCAAAAAGTGCGACTTGCCTGGAGAGGCTTTTTGTGCATGACTTCATCATTTTTGGTTAGCAATTGCATTTTTTGAGGTTGATTCCTTCGGTGTGCTGTGTTTGGTAGATGATCTCCAGATGCTTCAGAAATTAAACAAACTATACTGGCGAAAGAATTGACCTAGGGGAATTTCACAGAGAAACCGAGGAGAAAACCGAAGAAAAACAAAAGAAATAAATAAAAGTGAAAAATGTTGCCAGAAGTTGCAGACAATGCCCTGAATTCATTCCTGGTGAAAACCCTAATGAGACGAGTGAATACTGGCATGCAAAATTGCAACAGGATTCAACCGAGCACAATTTACTTCAAACAGGGCATTATTTATTTAATAAATAATTAAATAAAAATTTCCCATGAAACAAAACTTGGCGGAGGGATAAAACGAGTTTGGGCATCTGGGTATTTGTCAAAATTGGCTCATATGATACATTGGGAATATCCTAACATAATACATCACCTTCACCTATCACAACTAGAAAGGGCACAAGATACCACAAACAGGCGGACGTTCCTCTATTAAACTCAATCAGAAAACAAACTACCAGTCTCCCAGTGGAAAAGGATGAACTTGAGAAGGGTGAACAAGCACCACAACTCAACTGCATGCAATATTTCACCACTTGATAAGCACAAAACTCCATGAACCTGCAATGGAAACCAGAACTTGCACTATGCACCTGAAAACATGAGAGAGACAAATAGAAGCAACATAATCATGAAAGGACATATATGTGATCACAAAACATAATCCTCATTACTTAAAACACTTGCACAGTGCATCATTACATCAGGTGAAAAAGGGCATAAGCTACCATTATATTTCGAGAAGAAAGGCTTGAGAGCCTACAAATTCAAAAATTGTGAAGAGAAGGGGAAGATTAGAAGTGTCTAATCCACCAACTTGTGTGACGTGTTAGAATCCACTTGTTGGAACCCTTTGGAATGGGCTTCCAACTTACATTTATAGAAAACCCTGAGCGGTTAAGAGAAAGAAGGAGAAACCCTAGAATCTAGGCCAAAATGTAGGAAATAATTAATCACTATTGTTGGCCATGTTTTCTCATTTATTACACCTCCACCTTTCGAGGAAAATTCGAGGAAAGAGGAAAACCTGAAAATTTTGGAATGCAAAATTCCAAAAATCTATTTTCTGATTGCTCCATGGCGTATCTCTCCTTCTCCCAATTCCAACGACTATAATTTTGTGAAAAATAGATAATCGGGGAGGAAGTTATGGTCTCCTGAGTAAAACTTGCTTATTGGGTATCCTTGAGTATTGTACTCCATCATCTATCGATAATGGCTCATGATGATTTCATAAATTAAAATTTGAATTATCTCATCATTCAATAAAAATAATATTTTAATATATTTTCTCGTAGGTCTTCCTTGATATATTCTGGGGCCCACATGGCTGAAGTTTGCATTTGAAGGGATTTAGATATCTTTGTATAGTGGCTAGCTTGCCATCAAACAACTCGGTGAGTTGGTTGGCATGCTATATATTCTAACTCCACGGGGCCACGTGTTTTAGCTCAAACGAACTCTTAATAGTATTTTCCACCCACTTCATTTAACAATTAACTCGGTGCCCCACGTCTCACTTCTACCGCCTTTGTTTTGGTTAGGAGAATCCTTTTATACTTGTCGAGTCCCTTAGAATACCCCGACGTGGGAAAATGCCAATTGCCTTGGACCGATTCCTTAGAAACTACCCATGTAACCTACCTTAGAACTTTCCCACCAATCTTCCTTGTTGACTAAATCTCCGACGGATTTCAAATTCTGAAACAAACTCTCCCGATGTGTCCCCGATGTGCATGATCCTCGAAAAACACAGCTCCGAACTCCAAATTTTGAAGTTTGGGTTTTCGGAAATTTCCTTCTAATTTTCCAACTCGTCCTAAACATGCTCTCCTCAACTATCTTCTTGTGGATCCAGACACTTTCGACTACCGAGCCAGTCATTGTGCTATTTTTTTTCAGCTTGTCCTCCATGACTCGAGATACTTTCAAGCTTCGAACACGAATTTGTCCAAGTCACAGAACAGTCCTATCCAACTCGGCGATTGATTTGCACTCTGCCGCTCTAACGACTTGGTCCACTATTATGCCTCACCATCCGATGAACTCGACATGCAACCCGATCCCACCTCAGCATTGGAATCAGACCTCCTCCTGACTTGGTGATAGACTCGCACCTCCCACAAACACTCCGTAGCTTCCCGATCCCAAAACATTATCTCCAAATCCCGAAAAGATGAAACTCCAAATTTTGGAGTTTCAAGCTTCAGATTTTCAACTTGCTTAATGTCCTCAAGCCTAAAATTCTCTAAATTTCCAAAGAAAAACTCCGAACAAAAACTTTGAAACAACTCCTTGGCCTGCCTCTCGAATCTCGGCTTATCATCTTCCTTTAGCTCGCTACAAGATCCATCGTGTGTGTGACCAACTCCTCCTGAGCCACGTCCACAATGATGAGCCGAGTCGTAACACGACTCACAATCTCCTTACCTATACCTCAGCCAACACTTGTCTCCATGCCTAGCTCATAAAACAAGCTCTCCTAACCAAGTCAATTTTCTCTCTGATCAAATCAGAATCCTGACCAACTTGTTTGGGCCTGCACCTGAGCCACTCTTCGGCATTGAGTTCCACTCATTCTTGCTGAGCTCTGCGATTGACTCAAGCCTTTCCTTGTCTACCCGCGCTCACCACCGAGTGATGTGCCCTAAACATATTGAGCGAGCTCCCAATGAACTCTGTCAAATCCACCGAGTTTTTCCTGATTGATCTATTCCTCTCAATCAAACCTGCAACATTACATTGAGATTGAAGGAGCACTTCCTTGAGTTTGTGAGCCACTCCATAATTCCAGGCGAGCTTACCATTTTGATCTCTTTTTCACTAATATGATCCTGACCCCCTCTCTGTTATGGCTCATTTCACTGAACTCTGCACTGAGCCATCTACTTAGACATTCATCTTGTGATCCTGTTTACATTGATGATCGGTTCCATGGCTCGACCTCTCGAGCTCGGATCTCATTCATGTATGCGCAAAATGACTGGACTGGCTGTGTGCGAGTCTTATAATGGATTCAAACTAGACATTTTAATTGGATCATTTCTTCCTCATACGTTTTTCATTCGGATACCGAGGATCTCCATTCCTTACCCAGTGTATATACAACGATCTTCAACATGTTGAGCATCAATCATGGCTTCATATGTGCTCAGAACCAAGATTCTTCCTATTATGCCGAATTAAATGTTTTCTCGACTAGACAAGATCTCCAAGACCGATATTTACTACTTCTCGAAATCCACATGTGATCTCCAATTTTGCTGATACAAGCCTCTATTTTGCAAGTTGATCCCACCTCATCCTTCACCGTGCACGAGTTGTGTCCCATTAATCCGTCGAGCTCGATCCTCTGAACCGAATTGTCGATCTCGCAGAGAGTGAGCTTTCCACCAATCTTCAAACTAACTATTGACTAAACTTGGGGGCCTTTGTTGAGCCCAAATATGAGCTGAGTCAGACCCGAGCGAGCTCCTCTCAACACACAACTCGGCGAGCTATTTTTACATAGTGTTAATTTTCCTTGATTCTACTTATTTTTAAACCCTGATTTTAATAGTCTGGGGCTTCTCCTCAAACCGAAGGGTAGAAAAGATACAAAAAAGGCATAATGATCATTTTAGCATGTGGGCCCACCGGAGTTGATTTTCCCATTTAGAGATCAATTCAAACCTCCAAGACATGGAAAAGAAAGAGCAATCCAGGAAGATCTCGAAACCTTCTAATGACATACAAGACTTTCAAATCTTGAAATTATACTGATAACCCCGAAATCCTTATGGAAGAATTTTTGGTCTCAGGGTATTATCCTATTGTCCATTTTTTCCCTTGGGGGAAAAATTGACAAAATTTTGGTGACCTCTCAGGGATGCTTGCCTGCTAAGCATTAGGCCAATAGCCTTGTCTATCCATTGGGCATGGAGTCACTATTTGTCAATCAAAACCAATCTGATCCTGAAATCCCCTTGAGCATTGCTGATCTTGGACCTCCCTCGAATGCGAAGCATGAGGTATACCAAAACTGATGAACACCTGGGAACTATGGAACACTACATAATTTTGACTGAAGCAGATCATGAATCTCCAATGGAAACTTTTGAACTTTCCTTCTCCTTGACACCTTCCAATGATGCAACAATGTGTAGAACAACACAAGAGCGACAATGGAAAATGAAAACACACAACAACTGAAAACCATACATACCCCAAGTGGATCATGCAGGGTGTGCATTGCACTTATTCTGATGGAAAAAAACCTATACTACCCTACACTAACCGGAAGCACATGTGAGATAAACAAACCCTGCAACTAGTTGTGTAAAATAGCTTCCTTTCCTCATAATGGATTGCCATGCAAATGATGTGACAATGGACATTGCTGAGAATGAGAGTGCAAAACTGAAACAAGCCCAATCCTCCACTTGGTTCATTGAGAAATCAACTGGAAAGAGAAAGAATTCCTCTTTTAGTTGCTCTGCATTTGTCTGTAGAAACATAACAACTGATCCTCATAATTTTGAAACTCATCCTCACACTCTGAAGTGAATGTGACTGGTTCTAGCTTCTCTTCTAGCTTCAATGAAGCTAGGTACTTGATAGGACATGGTCTAACTCGTTGAATATTCTGCTTGTTCAAAACTTTCAATTTTAACAAGAAAGTCTTGCTGAAGACATTCTTGAAAAGGATAGTTATTCACGACCTGATTTCCCTCTTGTTTCCCATTTACAAACAACTGATCTTCCTCCTATGTGAATGGTATGAAAGGGATATCTTCTTCATTCCTTTTCCTTCTTCAACAACAAGGAGTTCCTCCATGACATGCAACTGATTTGGACCACTTACAATCTCAAATGAAGCTACTGGAAAGTTCACTGCAAGTGTTTGAAGCATACTATCATATAGGAGTTCCACTTTCACCTAAAGGCAAAGTTGTTCAACATCTCTAACCTCTTCATCCCACATGAAACTTGCAAGATCACATCCTTTCACCTATTGTTTTTCGGGACAATTAAGGGAAGCAAAAATTCCTTGGTTTTCTTCCACCATCACTTGTTCATCAAACAAATCTGGCTTCACAATTGAGAGTAAGAAACTCTCAATAATATCATCTTCACCCAAAACCTTCAAAGTTGACTTATTTCCTCCCACATGCCCCTCTCTTTCTTCATTCAATGAATATTGCAGATGATCCAAGTCTTCCCATTCAAGGAGATAACTTGAAACTATAGGTGTTCCAGAGGTGGGTATTTCTATAGGTTCTCCTGCATCCAAATACTCCTTCGAATCTGACAAAAAATCTACTTCTTTGTTCTCCAAATGTGCAAAGGGTTCAACCTCCCTTATGGTGTTTCCTGAATTAGCAGTTGATTCTTCATGACCTTCCTCATCTTTAAACATAAAATTTGCAAGATCAAATTCATCTAAGAAAACAAAGTTTTGAAAAGACGAAGAAAGGGAAGAATCAAACTTCCTGTATGGTACAATCTATACTTGAGACTTCCGAGTCCATCATGAAAAGAATCCGCTATGATCAGTTGTTGTATTCAAAAGTGATGCAATTTCTTGACATGCTTGATAGGTAGGATCATTACACTCATAAGAATCAGCTTGTACACTTGAGAGTCTTTCTTCTTCAGCTTGCACATTCTCTTCTCCAACAGACTCTGACCACCTTTGGTGATTCAAACTCCTCTAATGGAATTGAGCCAATATGAATATTGCATTCTGAATAAGTAGACTGCTGGTCCTCTTCATTCAACTCTAGATTTGTTTCTAGCACAAAACTAGTTTGTTCCACTTGTTCTTGAGCCTCTTCTACAGAAGGTTTAGTCAGGAATGAAGTTTGCTTGATGTTAAGTTTTGCAGCCCATTTCTTCAGATTATCTGCATGCTCTCTTTTTCTATTCTCTTCAACCATATACTCCTCCCTTTTTCTCATTTCTTGACAATGCTCCTCCCAAAATGGATTTGGGACTATAAGAGGAGGGGTGGGTTGGGATTTAACTGATTCCCTCACTGTTTGAGGAAGAGATTCATTATCTTATCTTGATGGATCTTGTAGAAAAGAGGGAAATTTAGAAGGATGAGGCATGGAAGATTCATGATTGAATGGAGGAATAGAAAACAAAGGAGTGAATTCCACCAAAGGGATAGAAACTGGAAGGTTAGGACTATGGGGTTCAAGTTGAAACTACATGGATGGAAACATGGGAAAAGGGTTGTAAGGTGGTAATGCAAGGGCCTCCCATTGACATGATTGACTAACATTACATTCATGAATGTCCCTTTTCTTGATCCATTCTCCAACTTGAGTCATCATCTTGATTATGCATTGAAGCTTTTGTTGAGGGCTAAGCTCACATGGTAAATGACCAGTCCATGGGTATGGAATTCTGAAGCCAATCTAGACTGCCTTTGTCATTTCATTGATCCTTATTTGCTTCATGTTATACTCCAACTCTTGAACCTTCTTCTGTAAGTGATCTTCTTCAGGTGTACAATAGATCCCAGAATCTGCATGCCATTGTTCTTCGTAGCCCCATCTTTGGTGGATGACCAAAATGATCTGCATCTTGCTCCTGTGGACATGCATGCTCAAACTAAAACTCATCATGAAATTGGTTTGGAGGTGGATTAAAATAGCTTGAAGATGGAAAGTGATGCTACTGGAAGTGAAATTCCCATTGTGGAAATGAAGCCATGATTGCATAACTTCATGGATGGGACAAAATGGAAAGATATGGAAGAAAACTAGATGGAAAATGGGTAAAATGAAGGTCTGCAACACATAGAGTAGGGTACTTAGACCAATGGAGTCACCAATTGTGCTTGGGTATACCTCCTAAGGCTGAAATTTCACTAAGAGCACAACAACTTAATGAAATGAAGTGAAAAAATACGCACACCTATGAAATATGTGCCTCTTGTCCCACCGAATGTGCCAAAAATGTTGTCACCAAATCACTACACCCCCGAATGGCCTGAAATTAATCACGACATTCGGTGTGATTGGGACACATGGGATCACCTCTCAAGCTGTGGGACTTGGGATAGAGGTGAACCTTTAGAGAAGGCCGGCTCCTTGTTCCTAAACTAAACACAACACTACTTATAATGCAAGATAAAAGGATAACTAGTCCTATGCTAACATTTCATGGGATTAGGGAAAGATATTTGCAAGGAAATAAAACCTATGCTAGAAGTGGTGATGCACCAATTAAGGGATGTTTAACATCTGGAAGGGTTAATGTGGGAGGGATGCTTGCATCACTAATCACCTTCACCTATCGCAACTAGAAAGGGCACAAGATACCACAAACCAGGGCGGATGTTCCTCTGTTAAACTCAATCGAAAACAAAAACTACCAATCTCCCAATGAAAAGGATGAACTTGAGAAGGGTGAACAAGCACCACAACTCAACTGCATGCAATATTTCACCACTTGATAAGCACAAAACTCCATGAACCTACAATGGAAACCAAAACTTGCACTATGCACCTGAAAACATGAGAGAGGCAAATAGAAGCAATAAATCATGAAAGGACATATATTTGATCACAAAGCATAATTCTCATTACTTCAAGCACTTACATAGTGCATCATTACATCAGGTGAAAAGGGCATAAGCTGCCATTACATTTCGAGAAGAAAGGCTTGAGAGCCTACAGATTCACAAATTGTGAAGAGAAGGGGAAGCTTGGAAGTGTCTAATCCACCAACTTGTGTGACCTGTTAGAATCCACTTGTTGGAACCCTTTGGAATGGGCTTCCAATTACATTTATAGAAAACCCTAAGTGGTTGAGAGAAAGAAGGAGAAACCTTAGAATCTAGGCCAAAATGTAAGAAACAATTAATCATTGTTGTTGGCCATGTTTGCTCATTTATTGCACCCCACCTTTCGAGGCAAACTTTGAGGAATGAGGAAAAACTAAAATTTTGGAATGCAAAAATTTTAATAAAAATCTATTTTCTCGATTGGTCCATGGTGTAACTCTCCTTCTCCCGATTCCAATGACTGTAATTTTGTGAAAACCGATAATCAGGGAGGAAGTTATGGTCTCCTGAGTAAAACTTGCTTGTTGGGTATCCCGAGTATTGTACTCCATCATCTATCTGATAATGGCTCATGATGATTTCATAAAATTAAAATTTGAATTATCTCATCATTCAATAAAAATAATATTTTAATATATTTTCTCATAGGTCTTCCTTGATATATTCTGGGGCCCACATGGTTGAAGTTTGCATTTGAAGGGATTTAGATATTGTATAGTCGGCTAGCTTGCCAAGCAACTCGGTGAGTTGGTTGGCGTGTTGTATGTTCTAACTCCTGGCACCACGTGTTTTAGCTCAAGTAAAATCTTAATAGTATTTTCCACCCACTTCATTTAATAATTAACTCGGTGCCCCACGTCTCACTTCTACCACCTTTGTTTTGTTTAGGCGAATCCTTTTATACCGTCGAGTCCCTTGGAATAACCTGACGTGGGAAAAACACCGATTACCTTGGACCGGATTCCTTGGAAACTGCCCATGTAACCTACCTTAGAACTCGCCCACCAATCTTCCTTGTTGACCAAATCTCTGATGGATTTTGGATTCTGATACAAACTCTCCCCGTTGTGTCCACAAACTGATGTGCACGATCCCCAAAAAACACAAGCCCCAAACTCTGAATTTCAGAGTTTGGGTTTTTACCATGAACTTTCCTTCTAATTTTCCAACTCACCCTAAACATCATGTCACAAACTATCTTCCGTGTGAATCTAGACACTTTCGATCATCGAGATGTGAACTCGCTAGTTTTTTTATAGCTGTCCTCCATGACTGAGATACTTTCAAGCTTCAAAACATGAATTTTCCCAAGCTCACATGAGCAGTCTATCCAACTTGGCAGCTTGATTTGCACTCTGCTGCTCCAACAACTCGGTCCACTATTCTACCTCGCCATCCGATGAACTCGGCATGCAACCTGATCCCACCTCAAAGATCGACTTGGACCTCCTCATGACCTAGCGATAGACTCGCACCTCCCCACAACACTTTGTAGCTTCCGATCCTCGAAAACATTATCTCCAATCCCAAAATCAAACTCCAAAATTCGAGTTTGAGTTTCGAAACTTTGGAGATTTTCAACTCGTTTAATGTCCTTAAGCCCAAAATTCTCGACTTTCCAAAAATAATAATTCTAAAGAAAAATCCGAACAAAAACTCCAAAATGACTCCTTGGCCTACCTTAGCTCAACTATCATCTTCCTACACTCACTATAAGATCCATTGTGTGTGACCAACTCCTCTTGAGCCACGTCCACAATGATGAGCCATAGTCATAACATGATCACACGAATCACGATCTCCTTACCTGTACCTCATTCCAATGCTTGTCTCCATGCCTGGCTCCCAAAATGAGCTCTCCCAACCAAGCCAATTTTCTCTCTGATCAACTCAGAATCCTGACCAACTTGCTCGAGCCTGCACCTGAGCCACTCTTTGGCATTGAGCTCCACTCATTCTTACCGACCTCTGCGATTGACTCAAGCCTTTCCTTGTCATGCCCTGCGCTCACCACCGAGTGATGTGCCTTGAACATATTGAGTGAGCTCCCAATGAACTCTATCAAATCCACCGAGTTTTTCCTGATTGATCTATTCCTCTCAATCAAACCTGCAACATTATCTTTGAGATTGAAGGAGCACTTCCTTGAGTTCGTGAGTCACTCAATCATTCCAACAAGCTTGTCATTTTGATCTTTGTTTCGCTAATACGAGCCTGACCCCCTCTCTGTTATGGCTCATTTCATTGAAATGTGCACTGAGCCATCTACTCATACATTCCTCTTGTGATCCCATTTACATCGATGATCAGTTCCATGGCTCGGCCTTTGAGCTCGGGATCTCATTCGTGTATGCACAAATGACTCGAATGTGTGTAGAGTCTTATAATGGATTCAAACCAGACGTTTTAATTGGCTCGTTTCTTCCTCCTATATTTTTCATTCAGGATGCCGAGGATCTCCATTCCTTACCTAGTGTATATACATCGATCTTCAACATGTTGAGCATCAATCATGGCTTCATATGTGCTCAAAACCAAGATTCTTCCTATTATGCCGAATTAAATGTTTGCTTGACTAGAAAAGATCTCTAGGGTCCGGTATTTACTACTTCTTAGAATTCCACATGTGATCTCCAATTTTGCTGATATAAGCCCTTTGCAAGTTGATCACACATCATCCTTCACCATGCATGAGTTGTGTCCCATCAATCCATCGAGCTCGATCCTCTGAACCGAATTGTTGAGCTCACAAAGTGAGCTTTCCACCGATCTTCAAACTAACTGTTGACTAAACTTGGGGGTCTTTGTCGAACCCAAATATGATCTAAGTCGACCAAGCGTGCTTCTCTCAATACACAACTTGGCAAGCTATTTTTACATAGTGTTAATTTGCCTTGATTCTACTTATTTTTAAACCCTGATTTTAATAGTCTGGGGCTTCTCCTCAAACCGGAGGGTAGAAAAGATACAAAAAGGCATAATGATCATTTTAGCATGTGGGCCCACTGGAGTTTATTTTCCCATTTAGATATCAATTCAAACCTACAAGACATGGAAAAGAAAGAGCAATCTAGGAAGATCTGAAATTGATATACAAGACTTTCAAATCTTGAAATTATACTGATAACCCCAAATCCTTATGGAAGAATTTTTGGTCTCAGGGTATTATCCTATTGTCCATTTTTGCCCAGGGGGAAAAAATTGACAAAAACCAACACCTTTTAAGGACCTTAAGTCATTTCTACGACAGGAAGAGTATCATGAACCATTTATAACTACTTATGACACACCATCTTATAATAAGAACCCCGAGAAATAAATATACTCCCCGAGACCATACATACAATTTGAGATACAAATGCATCAACCCAAACCTTTTCAACTTGTTGAACATGATTGTATGACTTCATTCTTGCAATACATTGAGAAAAAAATCAACAATTCAGACTTGACAACATCTTACAAACTTAGAGGAGTCCTGCTACCAATTTTCAAGAACCTTCATGATGCTTGATACTAACCTTTTCATAGTAATACTTTTATTCCTTCCTTAGTAGCTAAATATCTTCAACATGATAATGCACCTTTAATAGTCTAATAGACCTTAATCATAGATCATTTCTTCTTGAAGAACACTCCAAAAACCTTGTGTCACTATATCCATTCAAGAAAACTCCTCCTGTCTTCTTTCATCCTTATAAAACTCAATCGGTCTTTCATGTCTTGATGAAACAACAACTCAGACTTGTTGGGACAAACTCATCGTGGTGATCTTCAAAGCCTTTTTCTCTCGGTTGTCAACATTAGACTGATTATCCCAAGACCTGATTTCCATGCACTTTGATACACAATTCTTGTAATATGATTTCTAAAAGAGGACTTATACATAATTCCTTGACTAAGTAGGCCACCTCATAACAAAAATAGTCTATCATAGCTTGTCAAGCCTTCACATTGTCACAATATTTCATATACCATCTAGGAGCTTAAGAATGTAATATTACATCATGATCAGTATATTTCTAATCACGAATAAATCGAGCATACCTAATTTGATCTTCATAGAAGTATTAGTTGACAACACACCTCCATTTCTTCTCTAATCGATGAATGCCTTTAAGAAGCCTAGTGAAGAAACCCCATGCATCTTAGGGCTCTAGAACAATATGAAATCCTTAGAGGAGTCCCAAAAATCCATGTCCTTCTCATATTGCTTGTATTTATCCTTTGAGGTCCTCTTTCCCTTCTTTGAAACATTAGGCTTGATGATTGTTTCTACCTTCCTTCTTCTTGATTGAAAACTTGTCAAACATATATGGTTCTCCTCAACTACTATCTTATCCTCAATCATAGCTACCATACCCATTTGACTTGTTATCCGATCATATCCATATTCCTTACTGTCTCCTTTTCCTTTGATTTCAAGATGGTCTTGATGGTCTTAGGTTCCTCTTTTCTTCATTTTCTTCTCTTATCCCTGAATCTTCTTTGACTATCTTTATAAAATCAGACTTCATGATTTCCTTTGTTGTAATTGATTCCTCTTTGGCGACTTCTTGACAAATAACTTCTTATCTTGAACACTCTTACCATGTCTAGATGCATCAAACTTATTAAATTGTTTGAAAGACTCATAATGAAAACGCTTGTTATATGACATCTATAAGACAAGACACCATTCTTTCCTCTTGACGATACAAGCCTAGGTACCAATTACAATACATAGCCTTATTAAACATATTCACAACATGAATCAACTTTGAAGGAGCTTTCATAATTCCATACATACTCATTCCTTGAAGGCCTTCTCTTGTAATCTCTAGCTTTATAACCAAATTCATGACAAGCATAACAATAACCATTGAAAGAATAACCATATCTCATTGCATTTGGCTTCCTCACAGGGTTAGAATTGTTTGAATATATCTTCTTGGTCTCCTTTATGTCTTCATAAGCACTTGGACCTACTTGGTTATCTATAAATTCTTCTCTAACCTCTCATAGGTATTCAATCTGCTAGATGTCTTCTCCAACTCTAATTTCAATGACTTCAACTCATCTTCATACCTGATGCAATATTATTCTTTAGCTCTTAGGGTTTCTAATTTAGACTTGATCTTGCAACATTCTTCTTCTTTTCCTTTGAGAGCTTCTGTCACTAACTCGACTTGATATTCCAACTCTTTAATGGATTGATCATGTTCATCATTCATACAACTAATATGATATTCATATCCCTTATCCGTGACTCCGAACTTCATTCTTCTTTCTTATACACATCAATGTTGTTTTAACATCAAATAATTTTCCCATTATTGTGCTTCAAGGATCTCCTCTAAGTTGTTAGACTTGCTTCCCAAGGAACTTTCTCTAATACAAATTGTTATAAGCATAATGACCGAGAGGGGGTGAATCAGCTATAAAAATATTTTACTTCATTTACCTTATATTGCAATCATCATTCATTCAACATACATAATTAATTGTGAGCTTATTAGGTGTGTAACAACCATTGATAGAAACATAAAGCAAGAGAGTACACATGAACACAAGATATAAAGTAGGAAACCCTCAAAGGGAAGAAAACCCACTAAAAATTTGCATATATTACACAACACATGAATTTAGTGAAGCACCAAATTCACAAGGAGCACCAAACCCTAGTTTAGTAGGGCACCAACCCTACAAGGAGCACCAACCCCTATTTAGTGAGGCACCAACCCCAAAAGGAGGCTATGACCCCCTAATATGACCAAGCACCAACTTAGCCACCTGAATATGAAGATCAATTGATGACATGTTTCTCCAATAACTGATTTTGATCACTTTGCAGGATCTCTCTACTCAACACCCTCTCAAATTACTCTCTCTCCTTCTTCGCTCATACATGCACCTTCATATGTTGATTAGGTCAAATGACCTTGAATCCCTTCTTCTCTTCCCTGATTAGATTCTCATCCTCTTCTCTGTATCTATTCTTAACCCCTCACAAAACTCCTCACACTTCTCTCTTGCTCGTTGTAGACACCTAAAATCTGACTATGCAGTTTTAATACTAAAATTGCACTAATTATTCTCTTTCTTGTCATTTTTGTTATAATTAGTGATTTCCCGCTAATTAACTAATGTTCCCCTCCATTTCGGTCAATTAACAACATTTCGTTAATTAACTATCCTTTCCCCATTCTAAATGCCAATTAACGACACTTCATTAGTTATAATCCTCTTCTAATTAATTAACTACTTATTAGTTAATTAAGCCTTTTTAATCTTCTATTTAATCAATAAACCTTCTTATTGGTTAAATCCCTCTTTCAAATCCTCTAAATCCTATCAATTTCCTTCTAAGTCACCTCCAAATATCTTTCTAATCTTATGTTGGCTTATTAATTAATCCTAGTTGATTAATTAAATCCTCTCCAACTCTTATGAGTTGTTAATCACTAATAAATCTCTTCTAGTCATGTTTATCCCCTTCTAATTTTACTTTATCTTTGTCCCACATTCACTAGGTTTCTAGCTTCTCCCAAATTAGAAAGTTACATAAAGAACCTAGTATCACCCCTTCCAAGCTTACACCTTTAATACCACACTTTTGCTAGTGTTATTACGTGCACATGATAAGGGTATTTCTACTTGGAATAGCTCTTTCATTCTTTCCTCCATTCTTCTCATCCAATAGTAGTAAAGGAAGATCCAAACATGGCCATTAATCCATTTTGGTGACATTCTTTCCTCTTTTTGGATATAACATTCATTTGATTGCTCATGATCAAGATAGGTTCATATTAAGGAGTAATTACACATACAAAGCACATCCAAATTTCAAAGGGATAGCTTTACATTTAATATTTTAATGTTGGATGCATTTAGATTAGCTTTCTCTTTCAAGCTTTATCATGATGTTGTTAAATTAGCTTAGTTATAGGGATTACTTGGTGTTAATTCCTAGTTCTTAACTTAGCCTACTTTCACATGCATACATATGGCACGCCCGGTGGGACAACTCCTTTGTCTCATGCACATTTTCTCAAGTTTTTGTAGTTATTGCTTACTAACCCTCTTTTAACACTTATTGACAAATATTGTATTTCTTAACTTGTTTTGTTGAGTTTACATGTGTTGACCGCTCTTTGCGGTATAAAGGAGGTGAGGTATTACCAAATTTGAAGCTAAACAACAAAGGTTTGATATGTTTGACATTTTTGTGTCAAATTATCATGTTATTGAAGTCACATAGGCCCCATGCGCTAGCATTAATACTTTTGTTGCATCTACGTTAAAACTTGCGTGTTAGTGTTAAAACTATTGCATTTATGTTTTTGTATGTGTGCTAGTGTTAATTATCATGTGCTAGCGTTATTCTATTTTTTCTTCTCTTTCTACATAGATAATCCCTCTCGTGTCTGCAAAGCGTTGAAATTTATGCACTATTGTTAAACGTTGTGTGCTACCGTTAAAACATGTGTGCTACTTTGTTAATAGATGTGCATTACCATTAAAACCTATACGCTCTACTGTTGATACCTATGCACTAGCATTTTTGCCTATACACTACCGTTAATACTCATGTGCTTTAGTGTTCTATGTCAAATTTTGGCTTGGATTTCAAGATTTCCATTATTTTATTTTTGGTGTTTATTGTTGTTTTACAGGTTTTCTAACTCGAGTTTGTAGGTTTTTACATTAAAAATCAGTTTTCTAACATGTTTACATGCTTTAATGAATGTTTTATTTTCATGATTTTCTTAAGTTAGGCTAAAGTTTGTGTATACTCTTCTCTTGCACCTTTTGGTGATCTTGAGAATGAAAAGAAACTTTAGTATTCTTTTCTAAAAATTGGATTAAATTGAAATTTTCATCATTTATTTTTCTTAAGGGGATGAATCTTTCAAAATCATTTTAATGGTCATTTGATTTAAAGTTTTTCATTTCTATCTAGTTGGATCAATCGGTGTGTATGCTCCTCTTGCATCTTTTGAGAATCTTGAGAATCAAAAGCAACCTTGATCCTCTTTTTGGGAAAACTACTAAATATTTTGTGCGTAAGACCTATACGCTTGTCAAAGAATTGAATCAAAACAATACTAACTATAATGTGTTACAGGTTGTCAATGGTGTGCTAAATGAAATTTTTAATCAAAGATAAAAAGCACTCCACTCTATTCAAAACATTGTATTTACAGCTTAAGATAAGGGTTAAAACCCGTCCGCTTTAAAATGTGGGAAGTATCTTGGCATAAGCCATAAAACTCATTATGAGGATTACCACAAGAACCCCAAAGTAGTCCAAACCTTGAGGGAACTGGTGGACGAAATGGGAAGTTCCCCACTACCCACTTGACTAGAAATACCCATGAGGAATGCTTCAAGTTGTCTGTATGAGGCCCCGTTCATTAATTTGATTGTGGGGTAATGGTCCTTTGTCTAGGAGTTATCTAGCAAATCATACCTCTCTTAGGAAAGTATTGGAAAGTGTTGAGAACAAAAGATTAGGCAACCATTTGGCATTGGGGCCAACTTGACTATATCCAATCGTGTTCTAAAGAGCCTTCACAAAGCAAAAACTTCTTTGGAGTCAAAACCTTATTAGTCGAATAAGGGGAAAGTTCATCGAAGTTTGCACCATGTTTTATTCATCACGAAACTTACAAAGCACAACTTTTTCCTAGTTTCTACCATGTTATCGAACAAGGTGAAAATTTTCCAAAGTTAGGCTACGTATTTTTCATCACCACTTATATTATCTCCCTTGTTTTCTTGTTGATTTTTTTGGTCAAAAGAGAGAAACACACGAAGTGGTGCCAAAATAATTGTGTCCACCACTTTTGTATTCACTTATATAGCCATGTTGTGGCATGGATGATAAGTTTTGAAAGTGTGTTGGTACGTCCTCATGTTTTGGTAGCCTTGTCTTAATACCCATATCTATACATCTCATTATAGTTAGGTTATCTCATCATTGATTTCCCCTTGAGTTTTTACGCTGATCACATTATATCAATACATTTTGATACTTACATCTTATTTTTATAAATATAACTTGATATAAGTTTTCAAATTGTATTGTTACGTTGCTCGCATAGTATCAACTCCTTGTTATACTTAGACCTTTTTTTTCAAACATTTCCTTGAGTTTTGGAAGGTGTTGTAGTTACACTACTCGCATTGTATCAATACCATTTTGATACTAACATTTTTATTTGCCTAAAAGATTGATTAAAAGTACCCATATCTTATTGTTATGTTGTTTGCATCTATAGCCTCCATTCTCAAAACTTGGACTTTGTTTATATTAAACTCGTTTAAGTATACCTTGAATTAAAATCATTTCAACCCATTTTTAATACTTAAATCTTGTTTATTCCAAACTCGATTTAAGTGTTGAAATTATGTTTTCATCTTAAACAAAACAATTAATTTAAACACAAGGAGTAGGTTCTTTTTGTGATTGGTACCTTATTCGGAACTTGCTTGGTTTTCCTTGGTATTTCACATTGTACAATTTTATCTCCTTGGAAAATTATTTGATTCTTTCATTATTTACACCATTTGAATCTTGGCTTGATTAGTTGGGATTCTTTGATTCTTTGGGATTATTTCTTATTCTTTGGGATTATTTGACATTCTTGGTGATAATTATGGTTTTCATGCTACTTTATTTTTTCCTAGGTTCGTTGTAGTACTTATACACATTTTTCAAAACTGAGTAAAACATTTCCGTTCATCACATGCCTCCTATTACCAAAATGGGACATAGAAGATTAGGGTCGAATCCTTTCATCAATTCAAATTTAGACCCCTTACGTGAAGAAGAAACCATGGTTCATGAGAGTGGCGATGAGGGAACACTCCTCAAGATAAATTTGAATTTGATCCCACCCAAATGGATAAATTTATCTTCCATAATCAAGACCAATTCTTGGTACGAGTTGTAGAATTAGGGTCTAAACTGCCACCTAAATTTGATTATACTCTTCTTACAAACATGGTTCATGGAGAGGAAGAAGTAGAACATCCCATTCCCTCTATTGATGAAATATTAAACCCTGGACATGCTTCTACTTCTAGGCAAGGAAACGACAATGAATAAGAACCTCTTAGAAACAACAAAGGGCTATCGGTTACCACCCCCCCTTAAGCTAAATCATGAAGATAGGATGGAGGATGAAGCTCATGAACAACCTCCTCTGCATGAAACTCATGAACCCCATAATGACGAGGTCACTATTCAACAACAAATACAAGCCCTTAGTCATCAAATGGAAAATATAGCCTCCCATGTTCACAGAGACACAAGTAGAGTTGCGCGTTAGGAGAAACCTAAGGTTACGTATAATGATATTTACACAAAAATCATGGTGGTGAGACATCAAAGTCTAACCATGTGTATATTCCTGCCACTCCTTCACGTGGCCAAATATTTGATCAAGAGTGGCAATCTATGAAGAATGCCCTTACAATTTTATAAGAAAATAACATTGGATATAGTAAGAAATATCAATTTGAAGAACTATATCCTTATCCTTTTGATAGGGCCATGTTACAAACACCCTTTCCTCCTCACTTTGATTTCCCTAAATTTGAAAAATATAGGGGTAAAGGTGATCCACGCGATCATGTCAAAGACTTCTTCATGGCTTGCCAAGAAGTTGCATATAGTGACAATTACCTTATTCGCCTATTCCCACGAGTCTTGGGGCCAAACACTTGAATGGTTCCTCCATATACCTAAAGGGTATATCTTCACATTTGTTGAATTGGCCAAAAAGTTTGTGTGCCACTTTTCATTCAATATGGAAAGTGACATTACCATGTGTAGACACCTAGAATTCGATTAAGCAATTTTAATACTTAAATTGCACTAACTATCCTCTTTCTCGTAAATTGATGACACTTCGTCAATAAACCACCATTGTCCCTCTATCATCATTAATTAATTACATTTTGCTAATTAATTAGCCATCCTATCATTCAGGATGCCAATTAACGACCTTTCATTAATTAACATTCACTTCTACCTAGGTTAATTAATTATTCTTAATTAATTACTATTGCTAATCTAAATCAATAAATCACCATTTATTGAACCATTTTCCCCTCTTAAATATCCCGAATCATAATAAATTTCTTCTAATAATCTTCTATAAGCATACCCCTTCTATTAATTAATCACCTTTGATTAATTAAACCCCTTTCAACTCCCACAAAGTACACACACTTTATTAAACATACATGGCCTTTGTATTTCCTCTTTGGGGTTTATCCCACATTCATCAATTTGCTAGCCTTTCCTAAGCTGGAAAGCTATATAACAAAACCTCCTTACCTTTCTTCTTACACCTTATTTTCCCTAGAGTAAACTATAGGCATTTTGATCTTGAGCCATTCTCCATCAAGGAAATAGCTTCTCGATCTTGCGTCCATTCTCTCAAATCAAAGAGCATGGGAAGATCCAAAAATAGACTTGGAATTCAAAATATTTAACATGTGCATGATTAGGGTTAGTCCAAATTGAGATAAAGAACAACAAAGCTTAAGAGCGACTCAACACATGTAAATTTAGCAAAATACCCTTTCGCAAAATGCCCAAAATTAACAACCCATCACAATTAAACCTATAAGAGCGACTCAACACATGTAAAGTTAGAAAAATACCCCGAGGAATTCAAAATATTTAACATATGCATGATTATTGTTAGTCCCGTTAGGTTGTGGAGCCTGTTTTCATGTGAGAAAGTGTTGAAGAATGTACACTAAGAGTACTGTACACTTTCCACATTGTCTCACCGAGGTTAAGGGGGCAGCCCACAGTAGCGAGGGTTTGGGGCACAACCCCGAAATTTTGTTTTTGGGCCTTAAAACATGCTCGATATATTGGAAACGTGATTTTCTCATATGGGCGGGTTTTTTGACCCATAGGTTTATGGGACGGTTTTGGCCCATGGTTTTGATACCCATGGTTTTGTAAAACTGCTTAAGCAGTTGTCTATTTATATGGTTTTGTGCATATGGTAGATATAATATAACATTGTAGATGTGTTTTGAATTCAGGTGTGAATTCTATAGAGTTTGTTGAGCATAGCTCCAAATAGATCTGGTATTGTATTGAGAGAGTGGTGGCTTGTAATAAAATCTGAGCAAGTGATTCTTGGTGGACGTAGCCCAAATTAGGGTGAACCACGTTAATATTATCTCTTTGTGTTGTGTTATTTTATTCTACACTTTTATTTGAGATCTGTAATAATTTTTGCATATTAGTTTCTACTGTTGCGATTATGTGAGGGATTATTGCACATATTTTATCCCTTATTTCCTAACAATTGGTATCAGAGTCTAGTTTAGTTTGCTTTGAAGTTTTGAGTCACGGGAAAGTTTTATCTTGAGTGGGAGCTATGGTAGATCATGTAAAATCTAGGGTTGATAAATTCAACGAGCATAATTTCAATCTTTGGAAGATGCATATGGAAGATTACCTTTATCGAAAGGATTTTAATATTTGGTTGTTCGAGAAGGTGAACGAACCCTTGAGCATGATGGATGCGGAATGAGATTTTCTAGATAAGAAGGCACTTGGGACTATCCAGATGTGTCTTGCATCTTCATGTATTATTTAATGTTTCAAAGGAAAAGACTACAAAAGAACTAATGGATGCATTAGGAAGTTATATGAAAAACCCTCTCCTCTAATAAGATATTTTTAATGAAAAATTTGTTTAATATGAAGATGTCGAGAATGGTTCAAGTGAGATCATTTAAATGATTTTAATACGGTTGTAAATATGCTAGTTTCGGTTCTGATAGAATTTGATGAAGAAGTTAGGGCTTTATTAGTTCTCAGTGCTCTTTACTCGAGAGTTGGAATAGCCTCGATAATGATGGTAAGCAATTCAGTTCTAGCTAACTCAAAGTTGAAGTTTGAGGATGTTGTAGGGTTGATTCTAAGCGATGAAATGCGAAGAAAAATCTCTGGGAATCTTCTACTTTAGGGAATGCTTTGATAGTGTGAACTAGAGGGAGACAAAAGAATAGAGGAAACTGTGGAAAATCAAAAGATCAGATAAGGTGAAAATCCAAAAGCAAGATAGTATGTTGGCATTGTGGTAAGTCTGGGCATGCAAAGAAGGATTGTTGGGAACTTCGGGACAAGAAGAACCAACAGGAAGAAAAAAAAGAGGTAAATGTGGCAACAGGTAATGTATGTCAAGATGCTTTGATTCTTTCTTTGCACAATATTACTGAATCTTGGGTTTTAGATTCGGGGGCTTCTTTCCATATTACTCCACATAGGCATTATTTTGTTGATTATGTTCAAGGAGATTTCGGGCATGTTTTTCTTAGTGATGATGAGCCTTGCAACATAGTTGGAAAAGGTTTCATTCAGGTTAAGATGCAAAATGGGAATACTTGGCTATTGAAGGATGTCAAACATGTGCCTACATTAAAACGAAATTTGATATCGGCAGGCAGTTGGGAACTGATGGTTTTACTGTGATATTTACAGTGGACTCTTGGAAGGTTACCAAGGGTGCTCTTATGGTGGCAAGAGGTAAGAATGTTGGAACCTTGTATTTAACCACTTATAGCACTAATGTTTGTAATCTTGTGGCTTTAGAAGTAGATACAACATTGTGGCACTATAGGCTCGGTCATATGAGCCATAAGGGCATGGAGATCATAAAGAAGGATTTTCCTGGATATACATAAACATGTTTGGAGTTCTATGAGGACTGCATATATGGGAAACAGAAGCGAGTAAGGTTTCTCAAGGTTGGACCTACAAAGAAAGAGAGTAAGTTAGAGCTGGTGCATTCTGTGTGGGGGCCGGCTAAAATATCATCTCTTGGGGGTTTAAGTTATTATGTTATTTTTATTGATGATGCAACAAGGAAAGTTTGGGTTTATTTTATTAGAAACAAATCTGATGTATTTGACACTTTTGTTAAATGGAAAGCCTTGGTAGAGAATGAAACAGGTCTTAAGCTAAAATGTCTCAGGTCAAATAATGGAGGGGAGTATTGCAGCAATGAATTTGATGATTATTGTTCTAAGAATGGAATCTATAGGCAAAAGATGGTTCCATGAACTCCGTAACAAAATGAGGTGTCAGAAAGGATGAATAAAATAATAATGGAACATGCTAGGAGCATGAGGTTACATGCAGGATTGCCTCTTTCTTTTTGGGTAGAAGTGGTGAGCACAACTATGTACTTGATCAACAGAGGACCTTCAAGTTCCTTGGATGGAGGCATACATGAGGAGGCTTGGTATGGTAAGAAAGTTGATTATTCATTTCTTAGAGTCTTTGGATGTGAGGTGTTTGTCCATATAGACAAGGATGATAGGACCAAACTAGAGGCTAAATAAGAAAAATGTACTTTCATTGGTTATGGTGGTGTTTACTTTGGATATAAATGTTAGAGTATTAAGGACAAGAAAATAATTCGATCTAGGGATGTGGTCTTTAATGAGAAAGTCATGTATAAGCAAAGCGGATTGCGGGAAAATAAGGAAGAATCCAAGAAAGAATATGCAACAAAGAGAGGATCTTCCGGATGGGAAAGTGACACATGAATCGGTTCAGAACCTCCTCAACAGGAACCCCAAAATTTTATATTGAAGAGGTCTTCTAAGGTAAGAAGAGAGCCTAAACATTTTTCTCCTTCTCTTTATTATTTATTACTCACTGATAGTAGAGAGCCAGAGAGCTTTGATGAAGTAATGTAGGTAGATGCTAGGAATAAGTGGGAGCAAGCCGTGGATGAGGAGCATCAAGATCTCATGGAGAACCAGACATGGGATTTAGTAAAGCTACTTGAAGGAAAAAGAGCATTACAGAACAAGTGGGTGTTTAGAGTGAAAGAGGAAGGAGGAAAGAAAAGATACAAGACCTGGTTGGTGGTCAAGGGGTTTACACAGAAAAAGGTATAGATTTTGATGAGATTTTTTCTCTTGTAGTAAAAATGACTTCTATTATAATTGTTCTAGGAATTGTTGCAATAGAAGACTTGCACTTATAATAGCTTGATGTAAAGACCGCATTTCTCTAAGGTGATTTGGAGGAGGAACTATATATGCAAAGAACAACCAGGAGGGCTATAAGGTCAAAGGTAAAGAGGAGATGGTGTGCAAACTAAAGAAGAGCTTGTATGGCTTGAAACAAGCTCCACGTCAATGGTATAAGAAATTTGATAGCTTCATGATGGATCAAGGTTATATTAGATGTCATTCTAACCATTGCATGTATACAAATAAATTTGAGGATGGCAGTTATATTATCCTTTATCTGTATGTGGATGACATGTTGGTTGTAGGTAAAAACATGCAGGAAATAAAAGTACTCAAGAAGTAGCTAAGTGAATCCTTTGCTATGAAGGATTTGGGGGCAGCCAAACAAATCTTTGGTATGAGGATATCTCAAAATAGGAAGGAACGGAAGCTAACTTTATCTCAGGAAGAGTACATTAAGAAGGTCTTGGAGAGGTTTAATATGTAGGATGCTAAACCGGTTAGGACTCCTTTGGCAGGCCATTTCAAGTTATCAAAGGAACAATGTCCCAAGACAGATCAGGAGAGAAACCAGATGTCCAAGGTACCTTACTCATCAGCGGTTGGTAGTTTGATGTATGTCATGGTGTGCACCAGGCCTGATATTATGCATGCAAAGTGGGAGTGGTGAGTATATTTATGAGTGATCCAGTAGAAATCACCGCGGCAAGCAGAAAGTGGATCCTTCAGTATTTGAGAGGTACCATGGGGAAAGTTTTGTGCTATAATGGATTAGACACCACTTTGTGTGGTTATGTAGATTCAGATATGGCTGGAGATGTAGACATCGGGAGGAGCACAACAGTTATGTTTACACTGTAGGTGGGACAATAGTAAGTTGGATTTCACGACTACATAAGTTGGTGGCTTTGTCAACCACGAAGGTTGAGTATGTTGCTGCCACAGAGGCAAGCAAGGAAATGATTTGGTTACAACAATTACTTGAGGAGTTGGGGCATAAGCAGGAGGAAGGAAATTTGCATAGTGATAGTCAAAGTGCTATACACCTAGCTAAGAACTCTGCTTTCCACTCTAGGATGAAGCATATACAGTTAAGGTACCATTTCATCAAGACAAATTTGGAGGAAGAGAAGTTGAAGCTGGAGAAGATTCATACCAGTCAAAATCCTACAGACATGATGACCAAGGTGGTCACAAGGGAAAAAATGAAGCTGTGTTCAGCTTTGGTTGGTCTTCACGGAAACTAGTGAAGGCTTGAGAAACTTTCTTAGAGGAAAACTAGTCTCCAAGTGGGATATTGTTAGGTTATGGAGCCTATTTTCATGTGACAAAGTGTTGAAGACTGTACACTAAGAGTACTGTACAATTTCCACAGTTTTCTCATCGAGGTTCGGGGGAGTAGGCCCTGAAAAAAAAATGGGCCTTGAAACATGCCCGATATATCGGGAAACGTGATTTTCTCATATGGGCGGGTTTTTTGACCCATAGATTTATGGGACGGTTTTGGCCGATGGTTTTGATACCTGTTTTTATAAAACTACTTAAGCAGTTGTCTATTTATATGGTTTTGTGCATATGGCAGATATAATATAACATTGCAGATGTGTTTTGAATTCAAGTGTGCATTCTGTAGAGTTTGTTGAGCATAGTTCCAAACAGATATGGGTATTGTATTGAGAGAGCGGTGGCTTGTAATAAAATCTGAGCAAGTGATTCTTAGTGGACGTAGCCCAAATTGGGTGAACCACGTTAAATATTGTCTCTTTGTGTTGTGTTATTTTATTTTGCACTTTTATTTGAGATCTGTAATAATTTCTGCATATTAGTTTCTACTGTTGCGATTCTGTGAGGGATTATTCCGCATATTTTATCCCTTATTTCCTAACAAGTCCAAATTGAGATAAATAACAACAAAGCTTAAAAACAACTTCAAGGGACTAAGGATCCCTCCTAGAGGGTTAAGCAACAATGTAGCATATGCGCAGACAGAGGGACACAAAGCGTGGCACAAAATGTGCTTGCACATACATTAGAACCGTAATGCGCCATAGTTAATAGATACGCACCCTAAAGACGCATGTGTGGGAATATTCACACATCCACGCGTACTGGAATGACGTCAAAAATACAACATACGATGCAAACAACTTCAAAAGGTTAATTCTTTGATCTATTAGCCCAAAATTAACAACAACACATCACAATTAAACCTAGCCCTTCATCTTCTATCTATGGCTCATCTCCTCAGAGCCCCTTTTCTTCCATCCTTGGGCCACATTCTAGTAGCCCTTCATATTTTTTCTGTGGCTCACCTCCCGATAACCCATCCTCTTCAATCCTTGACCATATCTTCTTCGTCCATCATATCATCCTTCTATCAAAAATTGTGGAAAGCCCACCATCATCCCTAATGTTCCTCTCATAAATCCTAAACATCCAATTTCTTCTCCCACTTCTCGGGATCAGACAAATCACACATTAGCTTATATGAAACCTAAACAGTTTCTTCATCAAGCTAAGATCAAAAATATGAAGAGCTCTAAAGCTCCCAACAAGTCAAACAACCATAAATTTAAAAATCAAATGCGATTCAAGAATGCACACCAACGCAACCATCAAGTATGGTACAAAGTGCATAAACATATGGATAGGGAACTCAAGATCCCACATACAAAATCCATGTTGAAAGATAAGTCACGCTACTTATCGACTATGAGCTCACAACGATCATCGATATTGGAGATGATATCGCCTCTTGATAAGCAACAAATCATAGTCTCCTCATCAAAGAAATCAAAAACATTATTTTTGGATCTTATCACGCAGAGTGACATTGTTGGTCCCAACTTCCCAAAAATAAAAATATCTAAAAAAATTAAAAACAATTAAAAAATACAAAAATGAGAAAACATTAAAACATCACAAAAATAAAAGGTACAAAGATAAAACATTGCAATCAGGTATTGCATACACATGGATGTTATTTCTTCCATTTCTTTCCATTCCTTTCGCAATTCGTCCACCATGTTCATTCCATTCGTTGATATTTTGGTTAGTCTATTTTCACTCCTTGTGCGACATTGATCTCTATTGTATCTATTTGACCCCGACCTTTCATCACCTTGGTAAATTGAAGAACGAATGACCTCTTAGATATCCTATCACTATCTACATCCAATAACATTTTGTGAAGTAATTTTAGACGTATTTTTTGTTGCTAGTCAATGTCATCATCATAATCACTTCCACATCCTTCCATCAAGCCATCAGTGGTTCTTAACCCCTTATCAAAACAATTGAGAGAGCTGAAATAATTTTCAGAAAGAAAACAAAATCAATCAAAACATCAAAAATAATTTAAAAAAAAGTATAACTCTCTTGAGTATTTCTAGTATCTCTACTGGGGATATGGACATCTAGATGATAGTAGATTAATGTCGCTATTAGAATAAAATACATTCCAGATGGGGCTATGGATGCCTCATCTCGGCAGCAGAGTAATGTATAGCTCTCTTTCCACCCTCCATTCAAAAATCACCTTTCAAAATAAATCATTCCTACACATTGGCTAGTGTGTCTTCAATTGATGTCTATCAAATCTTCAGCTCAAGAGGTAATTAATTTCCACAGGCACACACCGGAACTCGATGAGCAAGCAGGAGTAGTATGTTACTAGGTGTTGTTTGGACCTTGTTCAAACTCTTGATATAGTCTACATTTTGTCTCATGATTTTTGCATTGGGCTAATCACCTTCTCATCACCAATATTCTAGCTACATTTTCCATATCCTTTCATAACATTTTATGTTCTTTTGCTTCATTTAGAACATCCATATGTATAAGATTTCCTTTTTACCATATTTGAGGGAAACTTTGTCCCTTATTTCAATAAACAATCTTGTTCTTCTTTCTATCATATGTTTCATGGTTAGCTTGCACTGGGGGCATGTTCGCTCCTTCTTAGCACTTCATTGGTTTGAGTTCATCATCACGTTAAATCTATATGTTTTCACCTTGATCCATATTATCTTCATCTTGTATATATGTGCGGGATTTTCCTTTGTATATTCCCATATAATGTTGGGGGCATCTTCACATCTTCACTTTCTTACACATATGTGTGGCATTTTTACCTTGTACATTACCGTCTAACATTGGGGGCATCCACGTTTCTCCGTTTCCCTTTACATAGCTTTGGAAAAATTTCAAAACCCTAAAAATTCATAAAATCCCAAAAACCTCAAAAAATTGGTAAAACATTCAAAAATCCTAAACATTGGTAAAACATTCAAAAATCCAAAACATTGGTAAAACAATCAAAAAATCAAAAATTGGTAAGAAGCATGCATGCAGCTGAAGCATTTATCAAACACATCGTCCTCAAACATAGAAATTTTTCCTACAAAACATATTTCTTTGGTCCTCAATTGTTCTCGCAAATGACTCGTGGATCATCTGGATCTACCTCCATTAAAAAATTTGGTTTGCTTACTATGTTTGTACTCCCTTGCACAATGAGTTTCTTGGGGCAATTTCATAGGGCACGATTGCTTTATCATGGGACTTCTAAGTGCTTCGCTTTTTCACCTCGCATGTATCCTTTCTTAGGGCACCATTTTTAACCCTTGTCATTAAATCAAACATTTGGGAATTGAAGCTTGATAACAAAAACATTTGTGTAACTGTCTTGAACATTGTTTGTTTGAGTATGTGTGTTTGTACTTGTTTCCCTATCAGGTTAGCTTGTTTACTTTCTTGTATTGTATTGCATTTTGTATGTTGCATTGAGTTAGTGTTTTAGCAATGAACAAATGTTTGTATTATATCTTTTCATGTTATTATACACTTTTGTTATATGCGTATATTTTAATAAGGACCAATGACATAGATCACATGCAATATGATGAAATAAAGTTGTTTTTACATCAGTTGGATGAAAGTTATTTCCATCCCCTTCATCTTCATTTTTCTTCCATATCATTCTCTTCTATCAACACTATTCTTCTAACTCACTTGGGAAATAAGGATCACCTTTATCCCCCAAAGAGGGGCAAATGCAGACAATTAGAATTCAATCAAGCAATCTTAATACTTAAATTGCACTAACTATCCTCTTTCTCATAAATTGACGACACTTTGTCAATAAAACACAATTCTCCCTCTATCATCATTAATTAATTACACTTCGCTAATTAATTATCCCTCATATCATTCAGGATGCATATTAATGGCCTTTCGTTAATTAACATTCACTTCTGTCTAGGTTAATTAATTATTCTTAATTAATTACTATTAATCTAAATCAATAAATCACCATTTATTGAACCATTTTCCCCTCTTAAATCTCCCGAATCATACTAAATTTCTTCTAATAAGCTTTTATAAGCATACCCTTTTATTAATTAATCACCTTTGATTAATTAAACCCCCTTTCAACTCCCACAAAGTGCACACACTTTATTAAACATACATGGCCTTTGTATTTCCTCTTTGGGGTTTATCCCACATTCATCAATTTGCTAGCCTTGCTCGAGACGGAAAGCTATATAATAAACCCTCCTCCTTACCTTTCTTCTTACACCTTATTTTCCCTAGAGTAAACTATAGGAATTTTGATCTTGAGCCATTCTCCATTGAAGGAAATAGCTTCTCCATCTTGCATCCATTCTCTCAAATTGAAGAGCATGGGAAGATCCAAAAATGGCCTTGTAGCCATTTCTTGGTGAGATTCCATCTTCAAATCTTGAGGAAACCACTCCATTTTGATTGCTAAAGTGATCTAAATAGGTTCATTTGTTAGCTAGCAATCTAGAGAGTAAGAAATAGCTTAGCATTTAGTTTGAGATTGTTCATGCATTGAAGAAGTTGTTTCTCATAAGATCTTATCTTGATGGTTCTATAGTAGGTTTGATTGTTGCTTTGAAGCTACTAGGTGTTAGATTCTTTAGATTAGTATGGAAAATTTACATATGAACACACCATGTTAGATTTATGTAACGAAAAACAACGGAACAATGGAAACTTTTCTAGTTTCTTACAAAGATGGTGGGGGATAGCTAGTCGCACCCTTGCTCCATTTCAGAGAAACAACTTGTTAGCATTTTTGTGCTAAACTTACTTGAAATTTATTTTCACTTGTAAATGCATTTTGTGAGCACTTTTGAAGAATTCATAGAAAAAGGAAGCCAAATCGAGAAGGCTTTGTTAGCTAAAGGGACTTTAAAACCATTTTCAAGAGATAATCATGAGTCACAATCAAGACAAACCTAAATTAGTTAACAAGAATACAAACGTTGTAGGTGATGGCACAACATATTCAAAACATGTGAAAGCAAGATAAAATAGTGCTCATTTGAAACTTTTCAAAGGACCAACTACACCAAAAAGAAAATGTCGATTTTTCACTCCTCTTAGGGATTCCTTGTTGTAAATATTGAAAAATTTAGAAATAATGAACATGGTTAAGTTTCCTAACACTATGGCGTTTGCAAATGATGCACCTAAACCGTCATGGTACAAAGACCATGAATATTGTGACTATCATCGTATTAAAGGCCATACCACATAAATTGTTTGAAGTTGAAACACTTCATTCAAGACCTCATAGATAATAGAGATGTTGAAATGGATTCACCGGACCCAATAAAACTTCTAACCAACAATTGGGAATTTACAAAGAGCCATTCCCTAAGCATAAACATGTGGAGAAAAATTTGGATCAAGGTCAATCATCCTAGAATAAAAACGCCAATCATGTTGTCACCAAAACTCATAATCCATTTGATTCCCTCATTGGTTGTGTTCATCCTCATGTTGAGCATATAAATACAATTAAGATCAATACACGAGAGTTTGTTGTGGAAACACGACGTGCTCGCCTTGCTATTTCATAACCTCATCTACTTACCCATCAGGATAGTCATTATGATATTTTAGAATAGCCTGAGAAGACCACTACTAATATTTTCATCCTAGATCTTGTTAAAATATCCAATGTTCATAACGACAACCTTTAAAAAAACTTTAGGGGTCGGGAGTTTAAACGAATATTGATCCTTCACACTTTCAAGTCTTGGTCATGTAGCTTGCTCCTTCTGAACACATTACCTTTAGCCAGTATGAGATTCCAATGGATGATCATATGCAAAATCTGCCCTAGTACATGAAGTAATTTTCACTCATAAGAAGATTAAAAGGGTGCTTGTGGACAACGGATTTGGCTTGAATATATGTACCTTTAAACTAATCAAACAACTAGGACATAATGATACTTGAATTGAGGCCAATGTTATCACCATTAAGTCTTATGATAATGTAGAGTGACAATCGATGGTATAATAACTTTCCCTAAGTTAGTTGGACCTAATCTTCACAATACCCGATTCCCATGTCTTGGAATTGGAACTACCCTACAATATGCTCCTTGGTTACCCATGGATTCATGCCATGTAGGTTGTGCCTTCAAATTTCCATCAATGTATCAAATTGTACCATGAAGGAAAAAATCTTACCATTCTTAGGGACCCCAAACCTTTACACATTGTAGAGCATTATCGTTATTTCCCCACTATATATGAATGTCATTCAACCGAAATAGTTGTTCAGATTCAATCTGAGGCTCTCGCTTCTGCATAGATCTAGATACATTGTGCTCCCATGATAATGGTTCTTCTAATTCTATATCTCCCTTTACTTCATGGGAGATGAAGGTCCTTATAACTAGCTATAGAGAATAAAACCTCCAACAGGCCCTCATGGTTTTCGATCTCCCCTATCACCCAAGACGCGTGGTAGGTCATATTATAAATATCAACAGTCTGAACACCGCAACATCAACACTTTCCTTCCCGGTGGACTTTTAGCAGATGAGAAACTGCTTGACACTTCTATATCCCGGTCTCCTGATGATGAGATGGCTTCATGCTATCAAGCTCCTAAATATGTCATCCCTAACAAGATGATGTATGCAATGGGTTATCAAGGATATGGATGTGGCGTAGATGAGCAGGTGTGTGAGAACCTCTTCCGACACCACATCACAAGGTGGAAAAATATGGTATTGGTATTCAGTTGTATGGGTCCCATCCTCTAGAGGTCGAAGCCACCTCTTCTGAACGTGATGATAGTTCTTCTAGTTATGATAGTAAAATAGAGTCCCAATGTAGTCTCTATGAAGACCTTTCCTCCATGAACTTGTTTCCTGACATGGCTATTTTAACCATATCCCCTTACACTCTTGAATTGAATCTTGTCCACCCATCCCTTGTAAACTAGGACCAACAACAACATATACCAATTGATTTATTTGAGAATGATGAAGCAATTGGTGAATTTATGGGTCTCCGTGATGACATTCTTGTTGGCGACCACAAAAAGGGATTCTCCATCAACCTTTATGCATATGCATACTTTGGGGAGGAGGCTGAGTTCTGTGGTCAACAAAATAATAAATAAAATGAGGGCAATATATCTTTAAAAATCCTCAACAAAAGAAAAAGTCTAAGTCCCATAAAACCTCTTTGAGGCACTAGTGAACAAACAAATGGAAAAATCAATGGACATAAAAAGTGACCATTCTAAGGGTGAAAATATCATTGAGACACCCTTAGAGGAAGATCTCAATCTCCCCCGATCCTACACATATGGAAGATGAATCAAAATGGCTAGTGGATGATACTATTGATGTTAATATTGGAATTGAAGTGGAACCTAAAATGGTTAAGTTGGGAGTTTTCCTCTCAACACGAGAAGAAAATTTTTATCATGCTTCGTCCGGGAATTATTAGATATATTTTCTTGGTCCTATGATGACATACCAGGCTTGGATCCTTCTTTAGTAGTGCATAACTTAGTTTTTCACAAATCAGAAAAGTTGATTAACCAAAAACTTTGTAAGATGCATCCTTATGTATCTCTGTTGGTCAAAGAAGAGTTTGAAAATTTATTAGCATGAGGGTTCATCAAAGCTTATTGACTACTCAAAATGGGTTTCTAATATAGTACTTGTAAAGAAGAAACCCATTGGCATCAAAATTTGCATAGATTTTTGGGAAATCAATAAGGCATGTCCAAAGGATGACTTTCCTCTTCCAAATATTGACATGATTGTTGATTTACTGCAGGTTATGAAATGTTATCCCTCATGGATGGATTTTCAAGCTATAACTAGATAAAAATTACGTAAAAGGATCAACATAAAATCGCCTTCATTACCCTCGGGGACATTCTTACCAATTCATGCCCTTTGGCCTCACTAATGCAGACAACTTATCAAAGGGCCATGACTCAGTAATCTTCCATGACATGCTTTGAATGATATAATGGAATACAATGTTGATGAAATATTGGGTAATTTCAGACTAGAGAAGAACATCCAAAGATCCTCGTTATCCAAATAAATCTCTTAGTTATTTGTATAACTTATACTTTCATTCTGACTTTGATGTTTCACATTTTAGGTTGCGTGCACTCAAGCTTTCTCCCTTGGCACAGCCATGGCTGCAGCTTCTTATGTGCACCCCACGTACCTTGCTTCCTTCTTACTTTTGTTCCCCTTCTCTCTGCATTTTGATATCTCCTTCCATTTCCCTTTGCACCTTCCTCCTGCAAACACGCTTTCTTTCCTATCCTATCATGCACTCCTTGTGTGTACCTTTGTATAATTTCCTTCCAAAATGGCTATGTCCCTGGCATACCTCTTGTGCTCTCGCATACACTAAAATTCCATGCACCCATTTTCTTCCCCGTCTCTACGCGCCTTCCCTCTGTTTCATTTTACACACCTACATTTTGCTTCCATGCCTTGCGCCTTCTTTTGTGCCAGTCACTATGCCACGTCATCTGTCAGACTTGAGTGTGCTACACGCAACCTATCAAAGTACGCCAATAGGGTGCCGAATATTGACAACCAACCAAGACATGACATGTGGTAGAAATAATAAAACAAATGAACAGGTTGGTGGATTTCTTCGACAATCCACATGTGCCACGTGTCTTGCATACCCATACTCTAACATCTTCCAAAATTTGTATCTTTTGCTTGCTCAGAGCTCCGATTAGCACACGCTTAGACTTTTCAGAGAGCTACTGACACAAGCTACACGTTGGACTATTCAAATTCAAATCTAGGTGGGATTTGGTAGGCATAAAATAAGGAAACATCTTTCTGATCATCAATGCACACATCTAATCAACCTCAACCACTAGATTTCAATCATATCTTACTTTCTTCCTTCTTCCACATGCCAAATGCAGACACGCGAGTAAGCACATCCGACAACCTTATAGGTGGATTTTCAGGAATTTATTACTTGATGTTGGTGGTTACAGATTTGAATCCGAGTTTCCCTTCTTTTCTCCTTCTTTTCTCTCCTTCTTCTTCTATAAATAGTAGAATTCCGCTTTGTAAAAAGGATCCTCTCTGTTGTAATGACATCATGCCAAAATGGTGGCCGACTTCCCATAAGCATCGACCTTGGTATGGTCTCTCGTAATTCATTCTCTCCTCCTTCCGTGGATGTAAATGTCTATGCGTCCCTTAAGAAATAAAATCATGTTTTTGGAACTCTTGTCTTCCCTTCATTGTTTTTCATTGCATCTCACCTCTCTATTTTCATTTTCGGCATGTTGTGTGTATTCATGTTTGCACTCCCCATATTCATGTGTTATGTGCGATGGAAAGCCAAGCCCTTGTGGTGATATGTGGTGTGCTTCATCCACCCTCTTCTCCCGTGACCTCTTATTTCCTTCGCCACTCATGGAGAGAGATCGACCCTTTCCCTAGTGCTATCACCTTCCTTAGCATAGGATTTCCCCTTTCTGCACATCCTTATATCCCTGGTCCCTTGGCATGTTTAGTTTAGGATTTTCTTTCAGCATTATGAGTAGCAGTAGCGTTAGAGGTAGGTAGAGGAACCGGCCTTCTCCAGAGATACGTTTCAAGAGTGCAAGGTCCCACGGCTTAGAGACGATTCCATTGTTGTCTCAAATAGCTCAAATCTTCCAGATTCGAGACTCGGGTGCAAGTTTGACCACCAATAGATCCTACGATGTATCTTTCAATGTCTCAAAGATTATAAGGTCAGAATGAACCCAAAGAAGCGTTTCTTTAGGGTGCTTTTAGGGTAATTACTAGGCTTCATTATTTTGAGGAGAGGAATCAAAGTGGACCCAACAAAGTTAACAACTATCAAAAAAATGCATCCTCTAAAGAACCTCAAATAGTTGCACGATTTGTAGGGTAAGATCCAAGATATTTACATATTTATATCTCAACTTGCTGATAAGTTCCATTCATTCACACATCTTCTTAAGAAAGATGTTTATTTTCACTGGGGTCTCGAATTCCAACAAGTGTTTTTCTTGCTCAGGGAGTATTTAGCCAAACCACCTTTTCTATGCCGCCTACCCCAGAAAACCCTATTCTTATATATCTCAGCTACCTAATTTTCTATAGGCGTGTTTCTAGCTCGGTATGATCCGAATGAGAAAGAGAAAGTCATCTATTACCTCGGTCATACTTTAATCTCTTATGAACTTAACTATTCGTAAATTAAGAAAGCTTATTTGGCCTTTGTTTTTTCTTTCTAGAAACTCCATCACTATCTATTAAACAACAAGACCAAGATTATATTTTCTAAATTTGTGCTTACTTGGAAGGATGACCAATTGAATCATCTTTCTTAGTGAGTTTTATATTGAATACGTCATCTAGAAATTGGTCAAAGGGCAAGTACTTACGGATCAACTAGTCAAGCCCATTTTAAAGGAACTAAACCATTGATTTTGGAACTTCTTAATGCTTATATGATGTATATTAAGGAATTTGTCACATTGTAAATATAATTTTGTGGATCCTTTACCTTTCATGGCTCAAGAGTGGGAATTTTTTTATCACTCCTAGAGGTTATTTGATTGCTCGGGATTTCGAGTTGGTTTCCCATGAAAATTACTATACAATGGGATATCGATAGGTCAATGTTATAGGTGATTCTCAATTGATCATCAAACAAGTGAATGATGAGTATAAGGTCAAGGATGAGAAGCTCATCCCTTATAAGAAACTAGTTGATACTTTGAAGGAATTATTTGTGAAAATCACCTTCCAAAGAGATACCCGAGGACAAAATCACTCAAATGGATGACATGGCCATAATTGAAACTTTGTTAAGCATTCCCTTAGGTAAAAATGACATGTCATTCTTTGTAGAACATTTGACAAGACTGCATATGGCATTTTAGAATCTTGTTTGGTATGTGAAGTTGTTTGTCCTTTATCCCCCTAGTATCTCTATATTTTTAATTACCTACATGATGGAACCTTCCTCCCAATATTACCCATTGTAACAAACGTAACCTCATCCAACGTATCACCCATTATACCCTACTTGGGGACACTCTTTATCATCGAGGATACGATGGGAATATGTTACACTGTCTTAACTCATAAGAATATATCTTAGTGGTCAAAGAGGTGCCTAAAGGCATCTGCAGGGCCCATATAAGTGGAATGGTTCTTAAAAAGATGTTATTGAGAGTAGGCTATTATTAGCTTTCTATGGAAACTGATTATTGTCAGTATGTGAAAAAATTCTTGCTATATCAAAAATATGGAAACCTAATACATGCTCCAATGCAATATTTACAACCCATCACGACATCATGTCCATTCTCAAAGTGGGGACTTGATCTCATCGGGAAACTTACAACCACCGTAAGAGCAAACTGACAGATTTACATTGAATATAGTAATTTATTAGATACATACGGATCATACAATATATAATGAGATGTAATTCCTATATTCTAGGAAGTTGCTCCAACAACATAACAATCTACCTATATCCGTGATATTGTTGTAACTCACAACAATATCACAACTATCAAATAATACAACCATATATGTGAATAATTACTCACATAATTATTCTCTTTACAATATCTATAATAATGGAACACTAATAAATTATATTTCCTAACATTCACCCCCTTAGTGTGAACATTATTAATATCTAATCTTCACCCCCTTAATGTGAACACGACGAAGAACCATATTCGAAGAAATTGAACCACCTCTTGAAAGCACTTCTTAGACCAGGTACAGATGCCATAGATTATCTCTTTACCCTCGTAAAGGCGTAGTGTCAAGCCGAATTATGCAGGAATGCTCCCTTCCTCTTTGGGTTCCTGTGGGACTTTCCCTTCCTCCCTGGGTGCCCAAATTCTAAATCTCCAAGATCCACAAGCTTCACACTAGTTGGATAACCATCCCTTGAGTCTACCTCGAAATCTTCTCCTGCTCCCAAAAGTGAGTATTCTGAAAACATGACTCCTCCAAAAACTCAAAAGGGTTTATTCAAAAAACCATCACACTACAAACAGAACACCGAAAAATGAACTGAAAATAGAAACCACACTGCACAATGTCACCAAACCATCTGTGTGGCCCTGTTGTTGGCGACTAATGAGAGGTCGATGATTGACCTCCTTCCTTTGTTTTCCTCCATCCTCCGATGTCATGCTGCTAGTTCGCACCAATGTGATCATGAAGCTCAAAATACCTTCAATAATTTAGACGTCGCGTACAAGCGAAAATGAGTCCAAAATTGAAATGCGGGAAATTTTTATTTTATTTTTCAAACTTTGGAAGATGACACTTTTTATAATAGTAATGACCCACAATGAACTTTTGACAACTAAACAAAAATCGACTCTTGATTTCTTTGAAAATAGACACAAAAATGACTATTTTACCATATATAAATATCATGAAACTTTACGCTAAACACACTAATGGTGCTATATAAGACACTTATACTCTTAATGACATGAATTTTTACACCATTATTGCTTTGACACTTATAAAATACTCTTTTACATTGATAACTAACTTTCAAAACAATACTTGTCAATTTGAATGACTCAACTTTAATTTTTTTACTGGAATTTAAGAGGACATTACCAAAATAACATACATATGACATGGAAAAGAAGGCAGCGGCCAAGGATTTTGACAATATAGTGAGTAATACAAGGCGATTTTCCCTAAAATGTAGCCAACTTAGCAAAGCACTGCCTCCACAAAGGAAACACAACCACCGAAGATGAATCCCAAACAGCTCTCGAAAAATGTAGACAAATAAAAAGAAGTGTTCCAGGGAAAGGGGTCCAATATAAGAAAACACCAATTTGTTTATTCCCACGTACAGGCCATCCTATCTCGAAAAAACATCTGTTTGCATAAGATCTGCAAACCAGATCAGAGCAGCTCAATGCAAAACTCAAAGAGGCACCACCTATAGAGGCCGTAATACCAAAGAAAACAAGTCTCCACATGCAAGGCATGACCGCTTTCAAGACCGTGTCAAGCTATTCTTGATTTATCTTGCACAGGTTTCAGTTGCATGCGTATGACAGAACAAAATGAACACGAGTTTATATCAGCGATCCGAAAGATACACAACGGCAATATTCCTCCACTCCAAATGTATAAAGAAATAAATGTATCACGATTTCCAACCAAATTTCTTCTGCTGCGAGGAGATCATTTGATAAACAATGATATATTTACATTGTCAAAGCATAAAATAATGTGAATGATAGCCGTGGGCATGCAAAGAAATGTCCAGATCTAATAGAATCATTGGAGGTAGAAACCACAATCCATTATATGCGCATGCACATGGATATACAAATTGCCTCCTCTGAATGCATATATTCTCCAAGACATCTACATAGATTAGAACACCATCAAAGAATTCAGGAGATTGAATGCACGACTAGTTAAACCACACTGAAAGAATTCAATATCTACTAAAATCTCAATCAAATCTCTCATGGATCGACCATGCTCTGACACCAAATGTAAGAGCAGCTACAGATTTACACTGAATATATTAATTTATTAGATATATACGGATCATACAATATATAATGAGATGCAATTCCTATATTCTAGGAAGTTGCTCCAACAACATAACAATCTACCTATATCCGTGATATTTTTGTAACTCACAACAATATCACAACTATCAAATAATACAACCAAATATGTGAATAATTACTCACATAATTATTCTCTTTACAATATCTATAATAATGGAACACTAATAAATTATATTTCCTAACAACCACTTCCTTTGATGGCCATAATCACATCATAACTACCACCGAATATTTTATGAAATGGGTAGAGGTTGTTCCTCTTACTTATGTCACCGGTGCACAGATTTCCAAGTTTATAATGAATCACATCATTTTCCATTATGACATTCCCTTTGCCATTGTATCTGACAATGGTAAGTATTTCAAGAATAAGCAAGTGAAGGCACTATGCCAATGCTTCCAAATCTACCAGAAATGGTCAACCCCTATTACCCTCAAGGTAATGGATAGGAAGAATCCTCAAACAAGAATCTTGTTCATATCATGGAGAAGATTAATAAAACTGGTCATAATTAGCACCTACAAATCCATCCTTCCATTTGGTATTATAGATCATCCTTTCACACCCCTACTAGTGCAACTCCATATTCCCTTGTTTTTGAAATAGAGGCCATCTTACCCCTTGAGATCGAGCTTCCTTCTTTGTGCATATCCTTGAGAGATTATTTAGACAAAGAGGAATACTATAGGGTGGCTCGGCTAGAAAAGATGGACTCGCTTTAGATGAGAATTTCCTTCACGCAAAGGATCACCCGAAAGTGTATCGAACCGAGTGTGCCAAGGATATAACAAACACATCATACCTCATACATTTAAGGTAGGATAACTTGTCTTAAAATATAATTAGTTCAATACCACAGAGGAATGAGAAAATAAAGGAAATTTTGAACCTAACTGATTGGGACCATATGTTGTGGTTGCTAAATTTGGTTCAGGTGCTTATAAAATTTCCTATCCTAATGGTGATGAACTTCGAGAACCCATAAATATGATGCATCTCAATCGTTTCTATGCCTAAGCATGAGGGTACTTCAAAAATAAAAAAGTAAAACAATAAAAAAAACAACAAAAAGTAAAGTGAAATAAATTCATCCTAGTGTGAAAACCACACAATTGTTGCACTTTGGGCACATCCTTTGTGAAAAATAGTTTTCGGTGCCATAAGAGAGTTAATTATTCACAAGCATCTCACACCCGGGGTAAAATATCTTTATCCTAAGCAATGCTTCGCCTTGTATGTATGAGATCCTTTTGAGACTATCATTCATGGCCTTTATCCAACTGATCCTACTCTTGTACATATGTGTGGAGTTTTCCTTGTACATTCCCATCTATCGTTGGGGGCATCCACACATCTTTGTTTTCTTTTCCATAACCATGGAATTTTTTAAGAAAAACCAAAACATTCAAATAGGTTTTACTAGAATAGCCCAAAAATAATATCACATTGTCTCACAAAAATACAAAAATAATACAAAATGTCTTGAAAATGTCCCAAAACAAAGTAGTCTTGCTTACTTGTTTGTTTTCTTATACAAAGTCTTGTTTGTTTGTTTGTATAGTGTTTTGTAATTCTTTCTTTTAGATTAGTCTCGTATTCATGTTAACTTAGATTAATTCATTGCTTTTATATAACTTGAGGTTGTTAATTTGTTGTATTGTTTAGCATGTGTATATATTAGATTTGATTAAATGTTGTGTGTGTGTGTGTGTATTGTTTACTTGTACATTGTTTGTTATCATTTCATTATTCAAATCTATCATCACATCTAACATCATCATATCATCAATAAAATGCTAAGCTACATCATCATAAAAATGAAAATCAACATGTATGCTAAGCTAACATTACATCATATCATATCATCAATGGGGTAATAGGGATTATTTTTATCCCCCTCATCATAAATCATAATAAAAACATAGGCTAACATAATATCTCATAAAACAAAATGTGATAATCATCAATTTCTATCATCATCATAAACATGTCAAAAACATCAATGTCCATATATAAAAGTGTCTCGATATAATTAGATACAAAAATAAGCCATCATGGGCATGGATAAAAATGTGCCTTCATCTTGAGGCATAACAAAAAACATACATATACATCCAATTCAAAAATGTGTCTTCATCATGAGGCATATAACAAAAATAAATACATGTGTACAGATACATGAGTCAACCCTGACTCTCGCCGACACTAGGACTTCCTGACCCGTGGCTCAATGGAGGCATCTGCACTGATCTAGTGAACTTGGATGGTCTATGTGATCTAGACCTCGATTGGATGCATGCAATCTAGCCATAGGAAGTGCCCTCTATACCTCTGGACTGCAACATGATATAGATATCTATAGTACCCAGCCTTGCCTAAATTTGTTGCAAAGTCCCCTAGATCTAGATAACTAGGTTGCATGATGTAGAGCATCACACTCTCATGTAATAAAGACCACATCAACCCTCAATTGTGTCCTCTCTGTCACAAGGTGATCTCTCACGTATATAGCCTAATCCCTCTCTCGTGAAGGCTTGTGTAATTCGCCTAAGGGTAGCCTACTCTGTGGACCCCGCTCAACCTCGTCTTTAAGGTATGAATTCTCGATGAAGACTACATCTCCTCATAGCATAGCCATGTCCCTCTGTATCTATGCAAACCGTCTTCTCGATGGCCCACTTACTCCTAGAATCAATCTATATCCCAGAATGGTATTCGTAGTTGTGGTGGCCTCTATGTGGCCCCCATTCCATCTCCATCACCCCGACCTACCGCACCACCTAGACTATCTTTGTGTGGGGTGATGGTGGTACTGCTATTGTAAACCTCGTAAGGGAACTTGGTGAATTAACGTTTCCCGTGCCACATATACATGAACCTCTTGAATAACTAGTACACGTTGTATCATAGACACCTACATATGTGGTTGTACGTATGGCTATATCTATGGTCCCTAATGCACTTTGGGGCACCTATGGCTATACATGTGGTCCCAATGGACCCTATCCTCAGACTTGGTGGATCCTGTTCTGTGCGGGTGGAACCTATGCCTTGGCAGCCTCGACCTCCTTCTAGCCTAACTTGTCCCTGTCTCGCAATGCCCGACCCCGAAGACCTACTTACCTTCCGCTATATACCGGCTGTTATAGTTGTCGCTAGAATGGTGATATGCCAAGGCATCACAATCGCATACCAAGTTGCATAATATGTTGTGGTCCCGTGGTCTCTGCGCTCGTCCATCCCATACCTATGTGGATGAGTCCAAAAAATATGTAAAGCTATCCAGCAGTATGATGCAGGTCTAAAATCAAATGTCTCATGTGCTACGTGCACATATAATCTCTCATCCCCGGGATACCCCGATCACACCAAGTTGGCGTTGTCTTGTGTCCACTTAGTACCACTCTAGGATATGCCTATAGTTGCCTATCAAAAAGTGCTCAACCTCTGCAATGCTTAAATATATAACATCGGTGCACCACCGATATAATTGGTATGGGTGTCATGTCACCATCCGTAATCGTAGGTCATCGATGACTCTCCTATATTAGGCAATATCTCCCATGCAAGATCTAATATCAACACGCAAAGTAGCTCCCTAGCCCATGCAAGATTGCTCATTTGAAAATCTAACTCATGAACACGAAGTGGGTGTGCAATCATGATGTGATCACATGCCAAAAATCATGTAATAAGGTCACATGACTCAGGATCCTCATCCCTTTGTAAGCTATCAAATGTAGATCTCTGTATAAGTGGGCCAGGATGCACCGACCTGTGCGAAGACCTCCCCATCCATCAATCACTACACAACTCCTATCAAACCCAACTAGAAATGTGTACCGGTCTTATTAGGAAATAAGTAGCCACTTATAAGAGCCATAAGATATACTGGAATCAAGTGCAATCCCCAGCCTCAAAACATCTATATAGATGCACTGCCATACCCTATTAGGGTATATATCCTCTTCTAGAACATATCCCATGTGTGTGTCCTATAATCAGCCCATAGTAAAATCATACACAACCAAAATACCCTAGATTGGAACTTGAAGAATCCGATAAACATCCTCAAGAGTCATGATCATCTCTCCAAGGTAGGTAGTCAAGAAGTTTAACGCATGTGCCCTAATTTCACACTAGCGCGTGAGTTGACCTAATCTAAAATAAGTTTAACGCATGTTCCCTCGCCACACTAGTGCATCCGAGGCCATGCTAACACACCTAAAGGCACGTGCTTAGTGTTAACCCATCAAATTATAAAGCTAAAAACATGCATTAAATGTACTCAAATTTAAAAAAATTATGTTACTTATAGGGGCGCCGTCTCGTTGATGCCTCTCATACTATCAAACTTGGTTAGTATGATGTTTGCGGTCCTAGATTCGCACCATCTCTCTTAGAAATCGAGCAAAAATCTCAAAAAGGAAATTAGGATATAATAGCTCAAATGAATCGTGATGGATTTTACCCCTCCCACCCTACTTTTTATACCCTCTCAGCCCTAATTCTTCATTTTTTTCCCTCCTGTGGGTAGATTACTAACTTGTTTCTCTATTTTCTTCCTACCACGTCTTTGGCATTCCATTGCGATAATTATTTTAATTCAATGGTTATTTTTACTAATTTTTTCACCTCGTTGGGGCATATGTTTTCTTCCATGTGGCCTTTTCTTCTCCCTGGAGCATATTTTTGCTTCCCGATGATTTTTTTTGGTGTCACACACACATTGTCATTCTTCTATATCACATTCTTCCCAAATATTCAACAAAAAATCCAAAAATTGGTAAAATTCAAAAAATCCATAATTGTTTTTGGTAAAATTCAAAAAATCCAAAAAATGGGTAAAATTTTCAAAATCCAAAAATGGTAAATACAATGTTTCAACAATCGAATATTTCACATTACACACATCCTCAAACATTGAAAATTATCCTATAAAACATCTTTCTTTGGTTCTCGTCTATTCTTGTGCGCTACATGCAGATCATTTTGATCTTCCCTCATTAACAAAGCTAGTTTTCTTGTTATGTCTGTATTCCCTTACACAAGTTTCTTGGGGTAGTTTCATAGTACATGATTGCTTTTTCATAGGACTTCTACATCCTCCGTTTATTCACCTTGCATGTATCCTTGCTTGGGGTGCCATTTTTAACTCTTGTCATATAACTTGAACATTTGGGTTCACATGAAGCTTGATAATAAAAACATTGGTAAAACTGTCTTAAACATTGTTTGTTTGAGTTTGTTTTTTTTTCTTGTTTTTTTATCTCGATTGTTTACTTTCTCATATTGCATTACATTATGTATGTTGCTTTGAGTTAGTCCTTTCACAATACACAAATGTTAGTATTATGGATTTTCATGTCATTTTATATTTTTATGCATGCTCATATTAAATAAAATGTTTCTCTTGGACCGATGGTTTGTTGATCATGTAGCAATATGATGATAAAAATTTGTTCCTAAGCCAAATAATATGATTTTTATCTCCATGTGCGAGTTTCATTCTATCTCACTTTCTACCAATCATTTTCCACATTTTTTCGATTCTACCAATGGCCAACCAGGCTCAGTTGGAATCTCTTTCATCACTATCCACATTTTCTTCCACAACACCACAGGGTTAATAGGAATTATATTCATCCCCTTCCCCACCTTGTTTCTTATATCCGTTGAAACATAGGATTTTCTTTCCCACTCATTCAAATTAAACACTAGCCTACTAGGCTCATTTTGAATCTTCTTTTTCCTTATTCTTTTTATCATTGATCAACCTCTTCTATCACCCCATCGAAACTCAAGGGGGCATCCTTCATTCTACTAATTTTTCTTCTACTTCTTCAAAATTTAATTGTCTATAATTGTCTACTATCTTTGAAGTGGCGTCGCTTGCATTACACCACACCAAAGAGGGGCAAATGTAGACACCTAAAATATGACTACAATTTTAATACTAAAATTACACTAATTATCCTCTTTCCTATCATTTCATTATAATTAGTGATTTCCCTCTAATTAACTAATGTTCCCCTCCATTTTGGTCAATTAATGACACTTTGTTAATTAACTAGCCTTTCCCCATTTCATATGTCAATTAACGACACTTCGTTAGTTATAATCATATTCTAATTAATTAACTACTTATTAGTTAATTAAGCCTTTTTAATCTTGTATTTAATCAATAAACCTTATTATTGGTTAAATCCCTCTTTCAAATCCTCTAAATCCTATCAATTTCCTTCTAAATCACCTCCAAATAGTTTTCTAAGCTTATCTTGGCCTATTAATTAATCCTAGTTGATTAATTAAATCATCTCCAACTCCCATGAGTTATTAATCACTAATTAATCTCTTCTAATCATGCTTATCCCTTTCTAATTCTACTTTATCTTTGTCCCACATTCACTAGGTTTCTAGCTTCTCCCAAATTAGAAAGCTATATAAAGAACCTAGTATCCCCCCTTCCAAGCTTACACCTTTAACACCACACTTTTGCTAGTGATATTACATGCACATGATAAGGGAATTTCTACTTGGAATAGCTCATTCATTCTTGCATCCATTCTTCTCATACAAGAGTAGTAAAGGAAGATCCAAACATGGCCATTAAGCCATTTTGGTGAGATTATTTCCTCTTTTTGGAGATAACATTCATTTGATTTCTCATGATCAAGATAGGTTCATATTAAGGAGTAATCACACATACAAAGCACATCCAAATTTTAGCTTTCATCTTTCAATCTTTATCATGATGTTGTTGTTAAATTATCTTAGTTATAGGGATTACTTGGTGTTAATTCATAGTTCTTAACTTAGCCTACTTTCACATGCATACACTTTCTCACGTCACCATACTTATGACAAGTTTAAATGAGCACATACACCTTCACTTTTATACATGAATAATAAAATGTAACACAGTCGATAAGACCATTAACGTCTATCATGAAAACTTAAAAAAACATCTACTGATTCATATAAATCACTTAAATGGACCTTAAAGGTTGTCATAGGCCATACACACACATTTTCTCAAGGCTTTCCAATTAGGCCTAAAACAAGCTTTCATCTCAAACAGTCATGTCATGAACCTCAAACACATGAAGCAACACCACCATGACATCTCAAGCTTCTGTACATCAAAATATCCTCTCACACTCATCTACATATTCAAACAACTATACACCTTATATTCTCATCAAAACACACTCCATCTAAAAACAACCATCATTAGGTATTAACACCTAATTTTCTCTCTTTAAGACCGAGAAAATTCTCATGTAAAAACACTTCCCCAAGGAAAAAATGACATGTCACCGGAAATATCACATCTTCAACTAATTGGAACAACTCATGAAAATCACTAAATCAAAGCACAAGAAATTGAAACAACTCCATCTTTGAAATTGGTCGAACCTGGTTCTAGGACTCAAGATCCGGTCTTGAGATAAACAACCTCCAACACTTTTTAACATCGCTTCCAAGATCTACTAATGCATGGAACTGTTATAAAAAAAAGACAACACCCTCTGATATTTCATGAGTTGTGGATGAGAATACAATGTTTTTGGGGTAACATGGGATTGTCTCAAGGTGTGGGACCCTTGCAAATGAGACAAACCTCCAAAGAAGGTTGGTTCCTCTACCTAATCTAATGCTAAAAATACACCTAGAAAGGGAAATGCAGCTACCTAACACTAACCTAAAATTCCTAGGGACTAATGAGAGAGATACGTGAAATCAAATTCCTAACTAAGGGAGGTGATAACACCAAGAACAAGGGTGGATATATTCTAAGTGAGTGAAAATTTGAAAGGAAACGAAGTAGGGGAGGGCGAGAATGGTGTGCCACAATCCAAACAACATTCAAATTTCCATTTTTGTGGAGAACAACAAATTTGAGTCCTGCAAGAAAGAACAAAGTATGCACAATATATCTGCAAATGCAAAGGAAGGAAAGAAACACAATATAACACAAGCTAGGGTAGAAAAATCCACAAAACACGAATTTTATTGCTCAAAAGATGCACAATCCATTACAAATTAGACACAAGGCAAGAATCCTTTACAAAATGCCCAAATTCAAGGCTTGTAACTCACAAAAGCTCTAGAATTTTTTTGACAGAGTTCCTTTACATTCCAAAATTATCCCTCCCCCAAAATGAGGGGTCATTTACATTATATAGAGAGAAATCCTTGAATTTTCCTCACCAACCGATAACTTGCATTAACTCTCGAAAAGAGGTATGGGAAGCCATGTAAATTCACTTCCCAAGGGTACTTTTCTTGTAGGAGGAGACATGGATGCCATGCCTCATTAAACTAGTTGTTGAGCTACTATGTACCCAATTCATTAATGCCCAAGATGTCATTGATATTTCTATATTTAGTCGGTTGCATGTATTTTTTCCTCGGACGATAACATTCTATATCCATTCAATCGGCTGCATAATCTTCATGGTGTCGGTCGCTAGAGAAAGATTTCTCTATCGGGTGGTTGCATTTCTTTACCTTGTATTCATGTTATCGGTCGGTTGCGTATTTCCTTATAACTAGTTCCGTAGCGACCATACTATCATTGTCTTCTTCACCTTGATCCTCATCCTTACGACCAGAGCATACTCCTGTTGTCGCCACGGTAGCATGAATTTACTACGGCCAACAACATCCATTCATACTACCGACACATCTCGTATCGACGCCCCATCGCCATAGCTTCTTCATTGTTATGCTTACGACCTGGTAGCACTAAACATGATACCAACCGATAGCATTCATACATGCTACTACTAGCATGTAACATTTGTACAACCTATCGGCCCATAGCATCCATAGATGCTACCGATTGGTAGATCCATACATACCACGGTCGGTAACATCCATACATGTTACCGACGGCCCCGCACCATTTCTTGCTTGAGACCTGCTTGATCCTACTACCGAGCTTATTTTCTCGACCTCAACCAGCTCAACTATGACCCATCCATCATTCTTTCTCAACTTTCAGCATCAAATCAACTCGGTAAAAAGTTGGCCAAGCCACTCACAAGCTTCCCTATTCTTTGAAATATGTGCACTCCATTCGATTGCAATGCCCAAGTTCATAGGTTAGTCTATTTTGTAGGGGTACAAAATGAATAACAATTTGATGACTCACGAATGATTTACTTGATAGATTTCCAAGATCGGTATCCCCAAACCATCCATTGGGCACCGAGTCATCCTCGAAAACTTAAAAATTCACCCCTAGATCCATTTGAAGCCTTTGTACAAATTTGATTATCATATGGAATTTCCTAATTTTCTACCTAATTCTCTCATCATAAGACCTTTATTGAAATTGAAAAGTGATATAATAACCAAAGGAAAAACTATGTACAAACATAAAATCATACATGTCCAAGTGAGACATGCAGAGTGTGCACAAACCCTTATACAAAAGAAAACCTAAACTATCGCATAATAAAGTTCTACAAGAACTTGGATGAATTGAACTAATTACTATGTACAAAGGGTATTTCTGATTCAATAACACTTCTTGAGATAGATTCTAGTGACTAGAATAAGCAATTCTTCTCCATCCAATTTTGACAACTAGAAAGCATTGTTTACCTTGCATCCTGAAATCATGTAGGGGCCACTCCACATTGCATCAAAATTGGAATGTATCCCTAGTTTGGCCCTTTTTGTATCCCATTTTAGGACCAAGTATCCTTCTTGGAAGCTCCTATATTTTCCCATTTTTATCAAATATCATCTTAATTTGGGCCCACTCTTTCTCAATTTCTTGCATAGCTTGACTTCTGAGCTCTTCTAGATCCATAAGCTCTTCATATCTCACTTTCATGGCCTCAAATTCAAATAACTCCAATTTCTTAATAAGTTCCAATGTTGGTAATTCCAGAGATACCGGTAGCCTTGCTTATTTTACATAAACCAATTTATAGGAGAGAGTTACTTGTTGACCTCTTAGGAGTAATCATATCATCCCACAAGGTTGATTTCAATTTTTTGGTCCATATTCTCTAGTTTTCATCTAGAGTCATCCTTATGATCTTCAACTTTCCCATTACCTTAGGGGTAATAGTTTGAATATGTGCTCAAATATATACCGTTATTCACAGATTTCCAATCAAATATTTTCAATCTAAGAAAAGACAACATTATCGTAAATAATTGTGGAAGGGACACCAAAATTTCCACAATATCTTCATAAAAATATAAATTTTGGCCTCATTTACCTCCTTCAATGCAAATGTTTCTATCCACTTGATGAAATAGTCATTTGCTGTGAAAATCCACTTGTGGCCTAAGTTGGAATTCGGATTGATGACTCCAATGAAGTCCAAACCCCACCGGAAGAATGGTTGATCAATTGAGATTGGGTGGAGTGGAAGCACTTGTAGATTTTATTTTCTTGTAAAAAATGCACATTCATTGCACTTCTTAATCCATGCATAGCAATTATTAAAACGATTAGGCCAGTAATAACCAACTTTTATGATTATGAGGGTCTGTGACTTACTCTTGGGAAAAAGTGACCACCTGTTTCCCCATCATGGAACTCATGTAATATTCTCTCTATCTAGTTTGTTTTGATGCACCTTATAAGGACACCATTTACATCTTTCTTGAACAAAATACCATCCACAAGCACATATGGAATGGATTGGATCCTGAAGTACCTTCTCTTAGCCTTACTCAATCCTTGAGGGAATTGACATGTTTGGAGGAAGTGTACTATATTTTAAGTCCAAAGATTCGGATAAGGCATTCATTGATTGTACTTGGTCATCTTGAATTACTAAAGTGGCCTCCTGCTCAACTGTTGGTTTAAAGCCAAATGCTCACACATACCTTTACCTCTAACCAGCTTGGTCACCTTAATATCAATGTCATATTCCATGACCTTGGTTATCCATCCATCTCTTTTCTCATTAAGATCCTTGTTTAAAAGAAAATCTTTTACACCAGCATGTGAAACTAGTAGATGAATTCTATTATTTGATACTAGATGTCTAAATTTCTTTAAACTTCTTATCACGGAAAGGACATGTTTCTCAATGAATGAATATCTTACCTCATAATCTTCAAGGCCTTGGCTGAAGAATGCAATAGGTTTCTCTAGTCCTTCTTGATTCAGTTGTACTAGCATAATTGAGATTGTCTCAACACCTCCAAAGGCATACATAATGAAATCCTTTGAGAAATATGGATTAACAAGAGTTGGGGCCTGCACAATAGCCTGCTTTATGGCTTCAAAACCTTCATTTCCTTCAGGGTCCACTTAAAAGACATTTTCTTTTTCAACATTAATGTCAATGGCTTGACAAGGCTAGAAAAATTAGGGACAAATATCCTAACAAAGTTGATCCTCCCTAAGAAGCTTTGAAGATCCTTTTTATGACTAGGAAGTGGTAGCGCAAGAATGGCAGTGATTCTCTCCAGATCAATTCTTAATCCTTCCTTACAATTAAGAGAAACTCCAAATTGTTTGCACCTTTAAAATAATTTCACCGAGGTGAAGGAGGTGATCAACTGCATCTTTGGAGAACACCGTGATGTCATCAAGATAAAAAAGAATGATCTTGTTAATCAACCCTTGGAATGCCATGTCCATGGCCCTTTGGAAAGTTGCTCCCACGTTAGAAAGACCAAATGACATCTTCTTATAAGCATAGGTTCCCCATTTTGTAGTGAAGGTTGTCTTGAACTGATCCTCCCCTTTTACCATGATTTGATTATACCCTGAGTACCCATCAAGGAGGGAAAACCTTCCTGAACCTGCTACCACTTGCATATTTTTTTCCATTGAAGGTAGTGGGTAGTGGTATTTCAAGGAAGCCTTTTTCAAGTCTCTAAATTCCACACACAACCTGATCTCTCCATTCTTATTCCCAACTAGAAAAGGTTGGAAACCAAATATGAATGTTTGATAGGAAAAATTATGCTTTCTTTGATCAACTTGTTTCAACTCTTTCATCATCAAGGGCTCAATATGTGGGTTGGCAAGCCTCTGCTTCGCCTAACAAGCTTAGTCATAGGGTCCAACTCAATGGTGTGCTGAGCTAATCTAGGATAAAAAACATTGAGATCCTCATAGTTCCATGTGAAAACATTAGGAAAATCTTGAAAAAGTTTCACAAAATCATGTTTCTCTTGAGAAGTGCTTACTTTGTCAATCTGAAGAGATTTACCTTGACCCACTAAGATAGGTTTTGCATCATCACCTTTGACCTTTATATTTTATTTTTATTTTCTTAATTGGTCGTTGGGGTTAAAGATGGATTCTAGGGTCACTAAGCCCTTAGGAAGCTTGTTTTTCCTAAGTTGTATGACCTAGTCTCCATACCGCTCTTCCAATTTTTCTTAATTTTTGAAGAAAAATCAGCTTCTTCTTGAATGAAGTTGATGATTTGTTGATCATTCTCAAAACTTGCCAATTTTTGTTATTGTATGGTATAACAGTCTCATTATCATCCCGATATGAGGCTGAATTTTGTTCTTCCTAACATCCTCAACAACATCAAACCTTGCCCAGTTGCAACAAGTTTTTCAAAGCTCATTCTCCTTTCTTAGAATTTCCTAAATATTGAAATCTTCAAAATATTCCAAAAATCCCACACTATATGCTTCAGGCCTTAAGTAAATCATTTTTGGCTGCATTGTAAATTTTGACATGGTTCACTATCCCCAAAGTCCTATAAATTTTTAACGTTCCTCTTCCTTTCCCATTGCAGTCCATGGATAAGGGATTCATACTGTTGTGTTGTTAGAGCAACTGAATTGAAATATGAAAGAAGAGTAAAACTTTATACCTTTAGGGGACATAAGCACTACACCTCCTCCCACACCTTACCTGCTCCTTGATCCATCAAAAAACATCAGCCAAATGCCCTCATCATCGTTTTCATTCGGCTTGGTCACACTAGGGGCATGTTTTTTTCATGTAGGCAATAGATCCCAAGATTAGCTTCTTCAATCTACTAGTTCTTTGAAGAGAGCTCAAATTATTCCATCTCCTTGTAAGGATTGTATCTATGCCTCTTATGTTCCCATTCATCAAGTATCAAGTCAGGTATGCCCCCATTTGAGTGTCATCTTCTTGAGTATTGGGACAATCCTCTTCATCAAAGATTGTGCAATTTGCATTGATAGGACTAGGGGTGTAAGGCTCCACATGGTATGTAGCAATTGGTTCAGATTTAATAGTATCCTTAGTGCCATACCTAGTCTTGAAAAGCATATGAGACCAATCTGTTGATAAGTAGCCTCCAATTTTGGTAGTGAAATCCCTAGATAGACACAGGGAAAAAGTGGAGGTATATCAATTTTAGACACATCCTAAGAAACTAAAACATTGGGACATGCATGACGTGTGAGGATTAGACCTCAGATAACCCCAAAAATTCCTACCGTTGTTCCATCTAACTGCACTACACCTTTTGACAAAGGTTCATATTAAAGGCCTAGCTGCTATGTAATCTACTTTGGCATAACTAAGTTGCTTACCCCAGAGTCAATCATAAAATTATGTACCAAGTTGTTCCATATGATTAATGACACATAGAATGGTGGAGGATTCATGTTTCTACTTGGTTAACCCTCATTTTGTTGCATTGCATTGGTGAACACTTTCTCTTGATCTATAGATGGATCATTCGTGATAAGAAGACTAGCCATAGCTATTTGTAAGAGGTCCCTTTGGCCTGGAATTGCCAATGATTCCCACATAGATATGCTTAAATATTTTTTCTTCATCTACTCCAGAATGTTGAACGGGGTGGGGTTCTCCTTTTTTTTCTTGCACGCTACTTACAACAACCTTTTATTTCACTTGGCGGCGTGGAAGATCCGTTGGTTTGATTGGTCACATTTGGAACCATGCTCGAACTACCACCACCTTGATCATGTTGAAGAAGATTGGGATGGTCCTAAATTTTTTTTTGTCCCTCCTTTATTGTTATTTTCTTAGACCTAGTGTTAATAACCACCTCTTGAGGAAAATTTTGATTCATTACAAAAATTCCTTTGATTGCCAATTCACAAGTGAAGTGTCACTTTGAGGTGCCTATTGAACAACCAACTGCTGCTGATTTTATTTTGCATGTGTCTCTTGGGAAACAAATGAACTTTACACCATCAAATATTGGTTTAAAATGTCATTAGGGCATGTTGCTTGGTTTTGTGGAAGATGACAAGGGAAACACCACTCATAATCTTGCATAAGATTGTTTTGAACATGAACCAAATCTTGGGATGAGCTAGTTATATTGAGATTATATAGTTGGAATGGTGTAACAGAAGGAAATTGGTTTTTCTTTTGGTTTGTAGCTTGGGCTGGAGGTTTGTTTGGCTGATAAGGGGTTGTATTTGGTGTGTATGGATGTTGATAAGGTCTAAAAGTTTTGGCTTGCTTCTTCTTAAGGGATACCAACTCATTACCAAAACTTTGCAAGTGACTCATTACTTCCTACAATTCAATTGAAGTATTTGAGGAGGTGGATGCTTCACTAGATCTCTCGTTTCTTGGGGTTGGGATACGTGTTAATTCAGGGGTCCAATTATGGTTTATGATTTCTACGTAAATAGGCATGGGGGCATATGAGAAAGTTTCCTAGCCTAAATCAAAAAGTTTCATCTCTAATAGCCATGGTGGGAAATGTTACACCTCCATAGATTAAATCATTACAACAATATCAAAATTTAAATCTCTTAGAAAGTAAAGAAAATAACCTTCAAAGTGGTTGGTTGAGTCGATAAGGGCTGGAATTCTTTCCCAGGTCTTTTGAAATCTAAAATTGAAGTTCGCCATGAGCTCATTGGGAGCCCTCTTTATGGTTTTCAATTATTCCACAAGGATATCTTTTCTACCTTTTCTCCAAATCTGGTTCTGAAAGGGTTGTTCCCAACTTATTCCAATTAGTGATTGACCTTGTGTCAAGCTTCCAAATGACCGCAAAGCTCTCCCCTCAAATGAAGAAGCTAACAACCTAATAGCTACATCATATTAAAAAATTTGATAGATAGCACAAAAATTTTCAACGTCTTGAATAAGATAAACCGGAGTGGTCTGATCCCCTAGTGAAGAAAGGGATGCTCTTAAGTGAAGATGTTGGAATGTGATTATTGGCATTAAGAGAAGGAGGACTACTTTGCCAAAGGTAACATTGAAAAACCCTAGATTTTCTTGTGTTGCCATTATGATAGGCATGAGAACTCTTATAGACTGCAAGAAAGGTCTACTAAGAGGTGGTGTGGATAGAGTTATATTTGGTGGAGATGGTGATATTTGATCCATCCTATCTATTCTTCCCCTCCTAGGTGATAGTTGCAGGTACTCAAACACTCCTTCATTGTTCTCGACCTTTTCTAAATTCTTCTCATAACCTAAGGAAATTTAACTAAAACTTTGCTAAAACCAGAGATTTTATATTTAGAATCACCGATGTGTTGCTGCAAAGCCTCCAAAGGTTGAAAATTTTACCAAGAACACACCCAAACTTCATAAAACTATAAAAATTGAATTCAAGTCCCAACGAGCATGCTAGAACCAAGTTATCACAAAAACCAACACCCTCGATATATCATGAGTTGTGGATGAGCAAACAATGTTTCTAGAGTAACATGGGATTGTCTTAAGGTGTGGGAACCTTGTAAATGAGACAACCCTCTAGAGAAGGTTGGTTCCTCTACCTAATCTAAAGCTAAAACTACACCTAGAAATGGAAATGCAGCTACTTAATACTAACCTAAAATCCCAAGGATCAAGGAGAGAGAGATATGTGAAATAAAATTCCTAGCTAAAGGAGGTGATAGCACCAAGAACAAGGGTGAAAATATTCTAAGTGATTGAAAAATAGAAAGAAAACAAAGTAGGGGAGGGCGAGATAGGTATGCCATTGATTAAATAAAATTAACTAGCTAGGTGTTATAAGGGACAGCTTAATCTAATCTAGGAGGACATATAAACGCAACAAATAAATGCACTAAGACAGTATGTAAATGAAATAAGTAATAAAAATAATGAAAATAGAAACCCTAATGTGTAAGAAGGAAGAGGAAAGAACTCATTTGAATAATAGATGCCTGTCGAGAGTGTCACAGAGGTGACTAGAAAAATTAGAAGTAGGAATGACTATGCAGAAGTCTCGAAAAGGATGGATCTAGAGGATCTAGCTAGACCGGAGATTCTAAAAGAGGACTAGGGTGCATATGAGCGGTCCTGGGTCTATAATCTAGGTGCCCTAGTCTGTGTAAAAGCTCTAAAAATGATCTTGAAATGGTTGGGAGATGACTGGAACCTTCGTTATTTGTCGCATCAAGTTCGTTGTCTCGTGTCGTATGTCGTCAATAACTCGAGATGAAGGAAAGACCTGCAAAACCCCAAAAAGCATCAAACCTTAAAAATAATAATGCATATGAAGGGTCGATCCGACCTCAATCTGCTAAAATGGTGAACTTACTAACTGAGCATTGCACTACATCTCAGAGCCAATGTAGTTCTATGTGCAAGTGTGTGTGAAAATTCCCTAGGTTGCTCTTGTACTAATTGCACTTTGTGAAGTAGCGAGCAATAACTATGTGTAGAAAATGTAATAGAATGTGTGCATGGAATAGAATAGAATTCCTCCCCTATGAAGTGTGATGCAGATGTCTTATCCTTGTGCCTTAATGATGGAGCTATGTGGATGCAAGTGATCTCCAATGCAATATATAGATGCAACTCTAGATGGAGTGATAGTAGTAAGTGATGTTAGGTCCCTCATTATGGTCTCATAACTTTATATTTATAGGTTTCTCTTGGTCTAATTTCGTAATTAACCTTGAAAAGGTCAACCACAAGAAATATAAAGATCTCAAATGGCTAGAAAGAGCCCAAAAAGTGGCGGGAAAGCTCTATAAGGATTTGGGCACCCTTGGTAGGTCTAGGGCACCCATGGGCACCCCAAGACTAATCTAGGTGTCCCGACGAGGTTAAAATGATGCGAGATGACAGAAGATGATTGGGTAGATGGGTGTAAGAGGTTCGTAATGATGAAATAAAATAAAATAAAGTGGCCAAAGGACAAGGGTTGATTAGTACTTTTTTCCTCAAGAACCTTCTAAATAGTAGTATGATATCGGGATAAATAAATGTCTAAAGTGCATGATTTTTTGAATACAACCACAGTCCAAACAAAATTCAAAGTTTCCACTTTTGTGGAGTACAACTTTGAGTCCTACAAGAAGAAAAAGGTATGCACAATATATCTGCAAATGCAAAAGAAGGCAAGAAATGCAATATAACACAAGGTAGGGTAGAAAAAGCCACAAAACATGAATTTTATTTCTCAAAAGATGCAACATCCATTACAAATTAGACACAATGCAAGAATCCTTTGCAGAATGCCCAAATTCAAGGTCTGTAACTCACAAAAGCTTTGGAACAATTTTGACATAGTTCCTTTACATTCCAAAATTATCACCCAACATGAAGGGTCGTTTACATTATATAGAGAGAAATCCTCAAGTTTTCCTCACCAAATGACAACTTGTATTAACTCTCTGAAAAGAGTTATGGGAAGCCATGTAAATCCACTTCCCAAGGGTACCTTGCTTGCAGGAGGAGACATGGGCACCATGCCTCCTTAAACAGGTTATTGAGATACTATGTAACATGTTAATCAATTCCCACCATCGTTGATATTCCCGTATTCAATCAAGTTGCATGCATTTTTTCACTATAGCATTCTATCTCCATTTGATCGGTTACATAATCTTCATGGTGTCGGCCAAGAGAAATATTTCTCTTGTTGGCTAGTTACATTTCTTTACCTTATATTTATGTTGTGGGTCATTCGTTTATTTCCTTACGACGACCAGGTGGTAGTGACCATACTATCCCCCTCTTCATCGCCTTGACTTCCCCGTTCTCGCAACCAACCAAGTGAGCATAATCTTGTTGTCACCCGATAGCATGAATTTTCTACCACCCAAGAACATCCATTCATACAACCGACACCTCTCACATCGCGGCCCCACCATCCACTACTTCGCCATCGTCTTTCATGAGCCAGTAACATCCACACATGCTATCACCGGTAGAATCCAAATATGCTACCATCGTTCGTGCATCATTTCTCACCCAAGACCTGCCGATATTATTACCGGCTTATTTTCTCGACCTCGACTAGTTTGGCTACAACCATCTCGCCACATCAACTCAACTCAAAGTGGCAACTCGACTCGGTGAGCCACTCACAAGCTATCCTATTCTCTAAAATATGTGCACTCCATCCCGATTTCCAATGCCCATGTTCACAGTTAGTCCATTTTGTTGGGGGTGAAAAAATGCATAGTAGGAACACATCAAGGGCATTATGACACACCTTATCAATCAATGAAATGCATATGTCATGTGGATAAAATCAATCAAGCATACTTGTTTCAACACACCATCATGGAGAGCCTAAGAGGGTTGATTAAGCCATTAGGTCTTCAAGATGAAAGCACTTTTTTTAGATCAAACCAAAATATACATCACATCACATTAGGCCTCTACATGTTATCCAAATACATGAATTATTGGTCCAACATGCAAAACATCTCACACACCTTCATACCTCCATGACTAGTTTTAGCCTTTAAGGCCAAAAGCGGTAGGGCACATTAGAGGACATGTTTCTCCCATTTATTGCACTAAAATTGCCTAAAATTTATCATGAGCACTTAGCACACATTCCATAATTTCTCCCACAATGATTGGATTTGCATCATGAACCCTGCAACACAAGATCGTACCTACAAATCTTCTCAAAACAAAGATTTTTTTACTTTACCAACTGACATGGAGCATGCAAATACCACCAAAAGGAGCCTTGAGAATTATCTACAACCTTGAATCATCACATTATATTTCCCATGCCATTTCATTCCCTTACCAATTATATTTCCTCTATCGCTCTAAAATTAGGGTTTTGGGAGGGTTTTGACCACCTTAGCTTCTTATTAATAGTTCATGAAGCACATGACATCATTTAACCACATTCCAACTGCAAAATGATCTTATCTCCATGCCTCAGCTATGATGAAAGGATTAGGTCCCCATGCAAATATTTTACAAGCTAGTGAGCACTCCAAACTTAACTTCAAGTTAGGAAAACAATGTTTCAAGATCTTGGTAGAGCCAAAAACAAGTTTTCTTACTTTGTCTTCAACTTCATGACCTTAAAATTGGTCCATAGAACTATACAAACTTTGTTCATGCTTTGTAACCTCTGAAACTCTCCAAACACCATGGTTTTCCTTGTCTTACTTGCCTAGTCTTCAATGAACATGCTTCAAAGGACCTTGTACCTACATTATACACATGTTTCATGACCATGGACTCATTCCACACATGCTATGTAATGTAAAATCACTCCTCACATGATTATACTAACCTTCTCTACTCCATACTTCATGCTTTACCATACCATCCTCGCTTGAACCGGGTCTAGGACTAGGCCTATAATGGCTTGTTTCAACACACAAATCTTATGAAATGACATTGTCAACATCTTACGATACATTAACACCTTTGAAACATCTTCTTGGGAATACTAGACACCATAAAAACCTTTGGAAATCATACTCAAGACCGCTCAACACCTTGCTTGCAAGAATCCCGCCTCAAGAACATACACTCACACCTAGACATCATGATACATGACCAAATTAGGACACTTCCAATCAACCTTCATGATATTTCATGGATGACACCTCATACACACACCTATACCACCTTTGACTCCCTTTGACATCAATGACAACAAAATAAAAACAATGTTCATAATAGGTTCGTTACTCCTTCAGCGCATGAAAGCACATTAAATTTATGGGCATGGGATTGAAGGTGGAAGGGGTGTCATGGAAGGTGAGGTCCTTATAGTTGGCGCAAAATCCCTTATAGTTCTCGTGGTTGATGTGGGAGTAGCAATTGCGAATGGATGGCATCCACATGATGCTCAAGTCGACATGCTCACGTGGTACACATGCTCTACACGAAGGGAAGGGCTCGGTGTAGTTTTGAGGCACGGGAGGGAAGTAGTGAGATTTCCTTGTGATTGAATCTAAAAACTCTTTTATTTTTCATATTTTTTTCCTCCTCGTTAGCTCACCATATTGGTGAATTTTAGACCTTGAAAATTATTTCAATAGTCTTATAACTCATGACATGTCACTTCATGGTCACAAATCTCACTTCTTTTCTTTGAATTTAAGTTTTTATAACCAGTGCATAGATATTTGATGCCATTAATTGCATCCCTCCAATATTGGGTACAAATGAAGTGTATATTGAAGGCTAATGAGTTTGAATCAAACACCACGTGGATATGTTACATGGCGATCAGTCTGTTTTGAGGATTAAAAATTTGAACTAACCTAAACGCATCATACATAGGTATCACCATGTGTAACACCATGGGGAAAACAGTTAGGTTAGAATGTTAAGTTTCATTTGCATTTACTCAATGTGAAAAAACTTTCCAGATTTATTTTGTAAAGTTAGAAAGTGTTTTTAATCAAATAATTATGGCCATTCCCTTGAAAACTTGATTACATGGCACATGAATCTTTAAATACTTCCTCTTTTTAATACATTTTACATATAAATTTTGGTTTGAATACGTATCACGGGAGTAGGTTTTATGAGAAGTTAAGTCACTCTCAAATTTCAAAAAGCATATGATTTAAGTACAAGACCTAATTAAAAATTATGTTGGGAGCATATAATATAATTAGTTGAGTAAAAGAAAGGCTTAGAACATTCTCTCCATGTTGGAAAATTTGGTGTTTCAACTAAAAGTATGGTAGGATTTAAGGTTTAGATTTGGTAAGATATGGACAAGATAAATGTGGTGTGTTTAGAGTTAAAATTTGTTAGAAAGGTAGGATGAATACAATGGGATGAAAATTGATAATTTTTTGTTTGGAAGAATCTCTAAAATTTTAATTTTTAGGGTGATAACTTCTTTATAGTTTATGTATTTCCCCAACTCCTCCATCATCATGTATGAATGCTCCATCAGAAGCTAAATGTTTTTCCATTTAATTACTATTTAGAGTTTTAAGTTTCTTGCCTTTTTTAATGAGTTTCAATTATTTAGATGTTTAGTGTAAAAGTTGTTTTGGGTTATATTTTTATTATTCATTTAGCATATGATTTTTTATTGTTTATAAATTTAGTTAATATGTAATTGTAACGCCAACTAAATTGTGCCCACACGAAACTCGATAACAACCTAGGACAAGCTAGAAAATTATGGATTTTTTTGAAAACGTGCCCACAAAAAGGTTTCAAAAACAACAGTTGTCACATTATTATTTCTAAGTTGCTTATATATAATAAAATAATTTCCCCATTATAACAAAATATTAAAACCCCACATTACATTTTAATGAACTTAATTAGACTAAGCATGCTTTAAGTTTCCCCTAAAAGTTATTTTGATAAACAATTTAATTCCACTATAGTTGATAATCCCACATTTTAATCTCAAGGGTAAAGGGGCCAATATAATTAATTACTAAGTTATTTTAATCCACAAGGTGACTAGGTTTAAAAACAATTAACAAGGTCCTCAATTTGACATGAGGTTAGAATAATAAACACACCCCTACCCCATAAAGTGACCCCTTAAAAAGTCAACCCATGTATTTTAGATTTAAAATTAAATTTTAAATTCAAATTCCTCTCACCCACTCCCCACCTACTTTTTGTAGGGATGAATCTCATCCCTTGGATGGATTCATTTAGGACCCTTAGATGAGGGAAAAGACAACTAACCCTAAAGTATGCTTAAGAAAACTACTTTCTCTTTTCTTTGACTTATTATTTCTCTTTTGTGGAAGAGAAGAAGGAAGCCATTAGAGGCCATTCCAATCTTTTGGAGAGGCTTGCATTCTTCATTATTATTATTTTGTTTATTCGTCTACCTAGGGTTTAAATGTATTTTTTTAATTTTTGTTTATTTCATTTCAATAATATTTTCCCAAATGGGCTTATGGGTTTTGCCCCATTTTTAGAGGGAAAAGGCTAAAATGGTTATTGTATGTAATATATATATATATATATATATATATATATATATATATATATATATATATATATATATATATAGTGGCTTTGTGTGGATTAAATTTTCCACAGTTGCGCATTTAACAAGGTTTAGCGGCTCAAAGTATCCCGATCATGAAAAGGTAAGAGAAATTGTGTAGGTTTTAGACTTAATAAATTTTGTTGGGTTGGGGGAGCGTCATACCCCATCCCCCATCCCATTTATTAATGGGGTGGGGGAGGAATGGGGTGGCATATGGGGTCAGTGACCTTCCCCCCAACCCTTACCCCTTATCCCTCCACAATGGTCGCGCCTTTACCATAAGGCAACACCAATACTATCTTTTTGATTTTTTATCAAACAAACTTCGGTTTTGTAATATATTTTCAATATATATATATATATATATATATATATATATATAAACCATTTCATCGTTATATTGTTTTTTATAAGAAAATAATATTATTTTTTTAATACCAACCTTAGTAGTATTTTAATAATAATACTTCTATCAAGGTAGTGATATATATATATATATTGTTATTTGTGTTAACAAATTGTAGTTTCATACTAAAATTTTCTTGTGTAGTTTGAGAGAAATGTATAAGATACATAACTAAATTTCCATTCCCTTTATTATTATTATTTGATTGACAAAAGAATATTTGTATAATCCAACTTAAAATTGATACTAAGATTTTCCAAAACAATTGGGGCTAAGGCTAGTGGTAGCCATGTATTTTGGTTTACTACATTAACTTTACAAGGGAAAATAGATTACATTTGTTTGACATCCACTTAATCAAGGAAATTTTGAAAGCCCTTCCCTACTTCCATATGAATTTTTAAACTTTCTATACAAAGAATAAGCAATGAAATTTACTAGCTATCAAATGCAAGCATATCAATGAAAATGGATCTTTTCTTTACATTAACAAGTTTACAACATTTTCACAAGAGGCATGCAAAACAATTTCCAATAAAGCAATTCAATATGGACAAGTTGTCTTCCTTTCATCCACATTCCCACTATAACAAAACTAGCTTTACAAAAATGTCTTTCTTTCCTTTACAACATACAATAAAATCTTGATCACTAATAACCATTACAAATTTTCTTCACAAAGATTAATACAATATCTTCCACTTAAAGTGGGAAATTTTACAAGAATGAAAGCTAAAATGAAATACAATTTGTCTTCAATTATAGCTCCAAAATCAAATCTTCAACCAAGCTCCATCTTCTCATCACTTGACCACAACAACCAAAAATGGGGGAGAGGCAACACTCTCCACCCAACCAAAATTCCAATGAGAAGAAGAAATTCTTCTCATTGGCCCCGAGCCCCAACCACAAGGCAATAAGGGATGTTTCAACACATGGAAACTAAAACAATGCTTCAACATTCACTTTCAAACAACCAATCACATAAGAAAGATAACCACAAAACACTTATTTTTAAACACAAAGAATTCCCAAACAAAGGCTTCTAAAATAGCCAAAAAGAGATAGGAAAGATGGGGGTGCCCTTGTGCCTCCCAAGGGTTTGGATGCCCACCTCTAAAACCCTCCAACACACATTCAACCCAAAGTCTCTTATGCCTCCCTCACAACAAAACTATGTCTCTTATGCCTCCCTCACTCTTATGGCTCCCACAATACATAACATAATAGAATAGAATAAGGTGGGGCATCCAAAACCCACTCCCTCCTAAAACCAACAAGAATCTCTTATGCCTCCCAACATATTTCATCCCCATATCCAAATCTCAACACAACCTAAGGTCAAAATACTACCCAACACTTCAAATAAGAACACAATTTCATACAATCACATAACATGCAAGAAACAAGGAGAAAAATAAAAGAGCAAGATCCTACCTTGCCATGGTAAATCTCCTCTTTGAAATCTAGTCCCAAAATCTTCAACACAAGCAATTTTCCAAGCACTCTTCAAACTCCCACAAGAAAGCATCCAAAAAGAGAGCTCCAAAATAAGTGAGTAACCCCAATTACCTCTCAAAAATTTCAATAAATAGAAAGGAGGAGGAGGAGGAGGATGTGGCTCCAAGTAGGATGCCACATCCTTTCTTCTCCACTCCACATCACCCAAGTCAAACCCATACTCCAAGGAAATTAAATGGGTGGTTGAGAGGTATGACAAACCTCTTACACACACCATTTCAAACTCACACCCTTTAAGGACTAAAATTAATTACATGTAAGAAAGTGCAATAAAATTTTACCTTTTTGTCTTCCCAAAACACATAATGGGGTCTATTTTTGACCCCCAACCCATAGGTAGGGTTGGTATAATAAATTTAGAGGTGTGGGACAAGTTTAACTTGTCCCACAAGCCTCCAAAATTGACCCTTAAGGCCAAATCCGAATTTCCAAGATGGGATAGAGTGTGTCACACTCAAGGTCACATACACTCAACTTAAAACACATAAACCAAAGAGCCATCAAATCTAATAAATGAATTATTTGTCCCATCCATGATTAGTTTAGTAACATGATTAATTTACTAATCTAGACACAAATTAAATAATTAATAAAAGGGAAATACATCACTATAAAATCACATACTAAAATTAAATAAAGGAAACAAATTAAAAGAACAACACACAAAACCCCTTGGTCACATTTGGAGGTTATCCCCCATGGGGACCCCCTAACAACAAACAAGACACACACAACATAACACAAGTTTCCATGGTGACCCTTGTTGAATCCATCTGGTATTCCGATGTGGTTGGTCTTAATCCTCGTTGGTTGTTGTGTTATGTTTTACCTGTAAAACATACAATACCTCCTTCGGCCTCGTGGCTGCATCAAAACATCCAAGATAAAATATACAATATAAATCAACAATCATCCACATATAAATTAAATTAAATCATCATCTAGACAAGTAATGTTACTATTTTCAATTTCTAACAACATCTCAATTCTACATTTCATCAATATCAATAGGATCACAAGATTAGTTCAACTACTAAGGCCTACTCAATATGACGAAAATATCAAATGTCAAAATATATAACCATGTCGACAATCCATCATCATCAATATAACATATCTCTAATAATCCACACACATAATACTATAAATCAAAATCCAACCATAATCCAAGTATCTCAATCATCTAACATCATGCTAAGTCAAAATGATACAATAATGTCCATGTATAGCCAACAATATCGAAATCAAAAGTAATAGGTGTCGAAGGGAAGTGGACACTACAAAGTAATGTTATAAATGTTTTGTAGTTTGTTATAATTTTATTATTTATCGTGTTTTATTTTTATATAAATTGCTAAATTAAATTTGGGATGTCTTTCATATTTTATTGATAAACCTCTCACTCCAAAATGACTCGAGCCCCCACATAAGGTAGCTTGGTATCCAACGTATCATCATAAAACAAGCCACAAGTAGGAAAAATTAAAAATATTATTGTTCTGAGGATGTGGTGACTCTTTGTGTTGAAATCCACTTGCCATATGAAATAATGGAAAAAATAAAAATATGGCATTGTGCAAATGGATTAGAATGAGAATGAGGTTAGGTACTTTCCATCCACACCCCGTGCCCCTCATTTTTCATCTAGATATTTTCCCATTGAATGTTTTTTCCTTTCCCCTAATTAGATACAAATGAACGATGAAGTTGATGATCAATGGCATATTCGGTGCACATGTGTCATTTACTTTAGACTCGAGTCTAAACACATGCCTTAAGAAAGAGTCCTATTAATATTGTTGAGCCGATGAATTGACTAAGTATAAGATGATCATGAAGGTTAAGAAACGTGCAAGTGTTACACATGGAAATATGAAGGAGGATGCGCGAAGGTTGGGCATGTAGGTACAAGAGAAGACACGACACATCTGGGTATGATAGGTGATAATATGTTGCAGCAAAGATGACTTGATCACAAAGCAAGCCAGAAATAGGAATATCTTAGATAAGAATTGGGTGACAACATAATAAGAGCATTCAAGACTAATTGTAGATAATACTAACACATGGATAAAACATGGATATTTATAGTGCATGGCATGGAAATAGAATTTCTAGAAGAAAGAAGACCGCCTTTTGAGAACCATAGGTTTAAGTCCAAATATCTAGATAAGTGTGAGTTTAGAGCATGCATTCTATATATAGTACTAGTCTATTTTCAAACTAAAGCATGATCAAGCGATGAAGGACAAGTCCCCACCCTATAAATACTTGTAGTATCCATGTAATATATGCGACTAGAGAATATATGAGTATGTCATGTAATGTCTTGGTGTGTCAAGAAGAGTCTTGTAAAGTATTGAGGAGTCATAGATTATCTAGCATGGTGTTGAATATCATACAACTAACAGATCCGTATAAGTGCTTATTTTGTATGAAGTGCAAAGATGTCGCGATAAGCTTGCATATATGTAATAGATCACGATTTATGAATGAATAATCAACTCTCTTAAGGTTACATATAATTTTCTTTGCACATGATATAATTTTGTGAATGTGCATTCTCCATATGGTATGCATGTATGTGGTGGTAACCATGTGCATAAGATATTATCTTTACTGATTGACACATGAAGGGACTGGTAGAGTTGTGTGTGCTTTAGGTGAACACTTAGAATTTTGTTTGGGTGAAGTGTCAAGACACCTTACTATGTCGCATTAATCACGAGAATCAATGTGAAATTTTGGTTCCGTTATCACGACCTTCTTTAATTCATACTCTTAAGATGTAAACCATATAAATTTCATAGCAATATTGGGCAAAAACCCATATCGAGAAAAATTTCTAGTTCTAGTTCATGAGATTTTAAAATTTCAATTTTTCACCTAGCGGAAGCTACAAACACGACAACCATTAATGGAGCTTGAAAATTGCAGGTATGCTTTTTTCTCCTCCGATCATGACAAAAATTATATTTTTGATGTGGGTTTTTGCTTCTCGTTCCACTGGTGAGTTTTCTCTTCAAACCGATTGTCGGTTTGGCGGGAAATTTAATTTTTGTCTTCGTTGTGCCAAGAAGAAGAGTTCTTTCATTGTGAAAAAACCTTGTTGCAGATGGGAGATCTATTATGGGTGTTTTTATGGCCTCTAAAATGGTGAAGATTGCAAAAACTCTTGTCTCGACCTGTGCATTGGTTTGCAATATATGTCGATTTCTTGGATTCATGGCTACGAGGGTTTTCGAATGGATTTCTTCATTTCTTTCTTCCATTCTTCGATCTTACGAGCTGTTCTTCCTCTGAAATTGTTTTGTTTTCATGGTGTGGAGGATTTGATGAAGCTGGTTCGGAGTGCAACAATGGTGGATTGAGTGTTTGGACAAGAATGGATAGAGTTATGGCAGGGTGTGAAGCTATGAAGAAGAAATGGAGGGAAAGAAAGCTAAGTGCTAGCTTTAAAGCTTTCAAAAAACATATATCAAGGGTGGGGAACATTTTATGTCCCTGATTTCCCTTAAGCTAAAGGGATGAAAGGGTCATCAAATTTCACATCATGCCTCCTCATGCGACACTTGTTAATCATCTAACGGTTGATTATTAGGGCCAAAATGCTTGAGAAAAGCACTCGGGGCTGAAAATCGGTCGTATGAAGGACCAGGAGGCATACCTAGGGCTGGGCACATTTTCATGTCCCCTATGTCCTTTTAGCTAAAGGGAAAAAGGGTCATTAGTTTTCACATTGCGCTTGGAGCTGACACTTGGCGGGCATCCGATGGTTGTGCATTTGGCTCCGCTAACTCTGGGGGCTTAAAACTTGCACTGTAGAAGGTCACATTGATGACCTGAGGGCCACAGAATTTTCATGTCCCTCGTGTCCCTTTTCCAATGGGAAAAAATGGTCAATAGTTTACACATCACGTCAGGTTACGCCACTTGTCACGATCTGAATGACTGAGGAGATAGGCTTCGGCAAGCACTTGGGGCTGAATCTGAGCGATGCGAGAGGGTTTCATGGGTGGCCAAAAATAGGGAAACATTGTACTCTCCCTATTTCCCTTTTATTAAGGGATGAAAGGGACATCAAAATGTGCCAGCTCCTGGAGTTGACACTTGTCCTCTTGAAAATTGACTAACTGTTGGAAGCTTACCTTGAGGAAATCTTGAAACGACAATAACTTGAGCTCCCGATGGAACATTTTGAAAAAGCTTTATATGAGCTTGACTGAAAAATGCATTATTAATCCAATGGTGGGGATCTAAGCTCTTGATTCCTCCATTTATGCCTTGAAAAATGCATATTTTTTTTACGGCTCCCTAATTGAGCATGAGAAAAACTAGATATAAACCTATTATGCTAGAGTGTTGTGAAAAATATGATTTCACCATATTGTAGAGATCTGAATTCCTTTCTAATGATGTCTTGTTTGGCTCCTAACTCCATCCAGAGCTCTCAAAATCACTTCCCGAAGCTCGATAGCTTTTTCGGCCTTGTGCACTACCTAGGCCTGAGAACCCTATTTTTGATGAATCTACCCCAACTCCTCCAAATCTTTCTTGAATATTCCAAAATCAATTCCTTGATGTTATTAGACCTTTGATTCATCTCCATGTTGGATTTTTCTCCTCTGTTCTACTCTAGGGGTTTCACTAGTCCTGGGAAGGCCAATGGTAGCCCTTCCCAACACTTGCCCAAAATTAGCATTCTTGAGAACTCCTAAAATCACCTAGGGGATTGACTTGAATTTCCTAATTCACCTAGGGGACTGAGTTAACATCCTCTGGGGTCATTGGACCCAACAAGGCCTCTTGAGGAGTAGACTGGGTGTGTTTGGAAAGGTAAAACTTGAAAATTTTGACATAGGGGTATCGTTGTCATGCTTGAAAATTGTAAATTTTCCTGTTGCACATTTACATGAAAACAATGGCTCTAGCTTGGGGACATGGTATGGAATGAGCACAAAATGAAGACATGGCATGAGGAATCCTAGAATCTCAACTTATAACATATTGACCAGTGCCTTATCCATTGGGCCCTATGGAGTCATGTACAACTTACAAGAGAGAGATAACCAAGAAGAACACACACACACAAAAATGAAAAAAAAACACAACACAAAGAAAGGAAAACACACACACACAAAAAAGGGAAACACACCTAACAATCACCTATGGTACAAGGCGAGGGGACAACCCACTTTCAGATGATATTTACTATATTTCCCACTGTGAGGCAATTCCAATGTCCCATCCAAATATGAGAGTAGAAATACATTTTCACCACAAGCTTCATGAATCTGGAATGGGCCAAGCCATAATGAATCAAAATTTCCATGGACCTTTTGTTCTCTCCTTTTTCCCATAGTAGGACAAGGTCTCCAAATTTGAATTCCCTGGCCTTAGCCTTTTTGTCGAAGATCTTCTTCACTTTTAGTTGATGCTCTTTGATACGATCAACCACTCGAGTCTATTCTCTTCCACTTCTCAAGAAATAGGATCCTCTTGTCAATAGAATCCTTGTATTGTTCATCTTTTATTCCCTGAGCAACTTGAGGGCTGAAATTCCAACTATGATAGGAATTTCTCTTGTCTTCTTTCTTGGAGTAACTCCATATAATTTCAACTAATGGTAATTTTGTAAATGGTGACATACCTATTGCTTTCTTTGGAGTGATCATGTCCACCCATAATGCATCATATAAACTTCTTGTGCCAATTCCTCTGGTTTTCATCCACGAGCTTACGAAAAATGGTCATGATGTTCTTGTTGCTAGATTCATCCTAACCATTTCCTATGGATAGTATTCTGATGAGTGGGACAGGGAGATTCCATATCCATAATAGAACTCAATCAACTCCCTTGAAGAAAAATAGGTAGCATTGTCTACTACGATCTTTTGTGGCACTCCAAAATGTACTATGATATTCTCTTTGATGAAATTACATACCATTTCGGTGTTAGCTTGCTTGACTAGGATGGCCTCCACCCACTTTGTGAAATAATCTATCATTATGAGCACATAGGTGTGCCCCATGCTTGAGTGAGGATTCAGAGCACCGATGAAGTCTAACCCCACTACTTTGCTGAAATGGTTCTTCAATGAAAATTGGCCTGAGTGGTAGTGTTGCAAGTTGTGGTCTCCCAATGAATTGTTGACATGCTTCACACTTGGAAACCCATTCTTGAGTATCTCAAAGAGAGTAGGCCAATAATATCTTCCTCAGAGAATCTTATGTGTAGTGACCATGGCTGAAAAATTCCCACCACATGCTTGGTCATGATATGCTTTAAGAAACTTCTCTTGTTGTTCTTTGTCTACGCACTTGAGAAAGCATCCATCAAGACTTCTTTTGTAGAGTGTGTGGTTCCAGATCACAAACTTTGTTGCCTTCACTTGAGTGTTCTCCTTTTCTTATAATCAAGATGAGGGGGGCATTCTCCATAGGTTAGATAATAGGAAATGTCTGTGTACCACTCATCAGTAGTAGTTATGAAGAGGACTTGTGGACTATCTTCAAAACAATTTGAGCAAGCACAATTATCTTCACCATGTTGAGCTTTGAGAGCTTCATCTTTGGTGATCAATCTACATAGACCATTTCCCCACACCAAATTGGAGGGCTAGATCTCCAAGTCATACTCTTGAGTCTTTGCAACCCAATTTCCTCTTTTAGCTCGGATCTTGTTGTGTCAAGATGGACTTGATTGCACTTCGGGGACCATCACCACCGTATGAGAGTTGAGTATGTAAAACCTGAAATTTTTTACAGCCTTGACCACTTGCATAGGCATGTTTCTCCAATTGGTTGTAGTTTAGTTCATGCTTCTTCAATGGGAGCTCATGAAAGCAATAGGTGCTTCCACACCTTCATCATTCTTTTGGACAAGAACAAAGAGCATATGTTCTGATGCATAACAATACATGATGAATTCTTTACTAAAATCCAGAGATACAGAGTTGGGCTTTGGAAATGGATTTCTTGATTTCTTCAAAATTTGTTTTTCCTCATCATTCCACTTGAAGCTTGCTTGAGGTTTCATCATGGTGGTGATGTGCTTCATCAATTCTTGTGAACTCCGATAACAAAGTGACGAAGAAATTTTACCTTGCCAAAGAAGGAGTGAACTCCTTTCTTTCTTGTGGGAAGAGATAGTGCTTGAATGGCCTTCACTCTTTTAGGATCAATGTGTGCTCCATGCTTATTCACAATGTGCCCCAACAACTTACCTTATGTAACTCCAAAATGCACTTTTTGGGTTTAAGGATATGTCATGCTTTCTACACCTTGTGAGTACCTGTTCCAAATGGTGAATATGGTCTCCCCTCTTTTTTGAGAAGACTGTGAGATCATCCAGTATATGAAAATGTAATGCTTCAAATATTTGAATGCTAGATCCATCACCCTTTGAAATGTAGCTCTGCATTGATTAGGCCAAAAGGCATTATGTTGTATGCAAAAGTGCCCCAAGGTGTTGTGAAAGCTTTTCTTGGTGTGATCCTCCTCTGCCACCTTAATTTGGTTATACCCTGAGAATCCATCAAGCAATGAGAGCATTTCAGATCTGGTGACCATCTTGCAAAATGTGATCCATGATGGGGGGGGATTATCTTTTAGTGATGCCTAGGTTCAAGGTTGTGAAATCCACACATATTCTTATTTCACCATTCTTCTTCTAAACTGGAATAATGTTTTCCACCCATGTGGAATGATGGATGGGAAAGATGATCCTTGCATTGAGCATTTTCATCACCTCCTCTTTGATGGTGTCCACTATCTTTGGGTTGTATGGCCTTTGTTTTTTCTTGCTAATGGCTTGGCATCTAGCTTTAAGGGAATTGAGTGATGCATTTCCTTTGGTTGGAAGGATTTAAGCTCATCATAAGAATAGGCCAAAACATCTGAATATTTTTTGAGAAATGACATGAACCTTCTCTTTTCTTCAAAAAAAACACTTTCCAATGTTGACCATTCTTGGGTTCTCCGGGGTGCTTGATGTTTTCTTTCTCAAAATCAGCTAGGCACCGAGAAGATTGCTTCACCTTCTCTTGAATGAATCTATCATGCTTATCAAAGAGGTCTTCTAGAGAGACTAGGCCTTTAGGGATCTTGTTTCCTTTTAGTTTGATCACTCCTTCTTCATCAATCCCTTTAATTCCTTCTTTCTCCTCTTCAACTACCACTTCCTTGTGTGGATTCTCACTTCCTTCAAAGAAGAGATTATTGAAATTGTCTCTTTGTTCTAGGAAATCAAGAGCTGATTATCATCATTGAAGACTTGCCAGTGATTTACATTATCGGGCACACTAGGTCTAACACCATCTCTAATGGTCACTTTATCTTTTCAAAGGATGATGTGGCATCACTAGGAAGGCTGACAACTTGCAAGGGAATCAACCTTTTCATTATGTTCTCGAGGAATAGATTCGATGGAGAATGCATCGAAAGATTCAATGCAATCCCATACTCTGTTTCTATAATGTCGAGTCTTGGATTTTTCACTTGATATTGCTTCAAACTTGCTTTACTTTACTATCACCTCTGCATCACCTTGGCATTTCAATTTTTGATTCCCATATCTTCTACTATGCCCATGCCCAAGAGGAGAGCTTCATACTTTGTCCATGTTATTTGTATTATCAAATTGTAGCTTGTAGGAAAATGGGTACAATTCACTAGAAAGGAGAGCACAACACCACACCTGCTCCCAAACCATGCTAGAGTGACTACCATCAAATTCCATTGTCTAGATTTGATCTTCTTCCTCTTCCATAAGAAGTGGAAAATTCTCATCTTTCTCTGATGTGAGGAAGTAGTTTCCTAGCCCACTATCTTGAAATAGAATGTTTTCCCTTGGATCATCATATTTTCATACTGTGTACTTCATCTTCCTTACTAAGAAATTTCTTCATCTCACCTTTTACTTGGAATAGTTGTAGATGACCAATCCATTTTGATCTCTCCACCCAAATCTCTGCAAAAAGCTTTGACTCAAGTAGCATCCCAAAGGATGTTGGAATGTCTACCACCAGATGGTGAGAAGCACCTTCTTCTCTAGAAAATCAACTAGTGCTACCTGTGCATCCTTGATTCTTCCCACCAATGGAACTTGTTTGGATTCCTTGAATAACAAGAGCCATTTTCTTGGGTCAAGGTGAGGCCTAGAGAATTTGTAACTTTGACTTGGCATCACATTATCTGAGGCTCCAAAATCTATGATGTAATTATTGAGTTGAAAGCCTTTAATGAGAAGTGATAAGTAAAAAGGCTCAACTTTGTTGGTTTTGGAGGCACTGAGGGCTAGCATGTTTTTGAAGGTGGTGTGGATGGTGTGGGAAGTAGGCCTTTGGAATTTTAATTTGATTCTATAGAACTACCACCATGGACTACATCAACAAACCTATCAAATTGGGCAGGGTGTATTTGTAAATATTCTAGCTCTGTGATTTGGACTTTGGTTTTGCTTGCGTGTTCCACATAATCAAATGGGGTCATGGTGGGTGAGGTTGAGGTTCCAGGGATGATGAAATATTTACATGGTGAAGGTTTTTTCTACTTTGGGAGTTGGATTTTCTTTCACGGGTGTGGTAACTGGCTTGGAAGGAGATGGGGATGTAGATTTTGATGGAACCTTAGATGATTTTGTAGGAATAACATTTGAAGAAGAATTATTTTTAGCAACTTTAGGACTAGGAGAAGGACTAGGAGACTTACTTGGTGTGGCAATGTGATCCTTGCTAACCAATGGGTCTAGTTTTTCTTTAGCCAACTCCATTGAAGGTGGTAGTGGTGATCCTCTGCTTGATGATTTTGTTTTGTGGAATTTCCGCAGGAGGATCTTCTTTCTTTTTCTTTTCCTTCACCACATGCCATTGAGGATGAGGCTCCTTTCTTGGATTGTGCATGAGTGAAAACTACACATGAGAAGCTTGGGGCTTCTTCATCATTTTCATCTTCATCTCCATCAACATACTCAATTAGGCCATTGTGTATCACCATCAACTTCTTCAACCTCGAGATAGTTATCATCATCTCCTACATCTTCTTCTTCAGGTTCTTCTATCTCTACTTCTTCCTCTGGCTCCTCGGTGTCACAAGTGACATTAACTAGTGGTGCTTTGAGAGATGAGCCAATGAGGAGGTGGGGTAATCCTCTTGTCTATTGGGAGGATTTGGCTTCCTTGGAGTATTCTGCATTGTGATATGAGATAATTGTTTCTTCATGAAAATTAAGTCATTGGCCATTTTCTAGAACATTGGGTCATGGTAATTGAGCCCGAAACTCGACCTTTTTCTTTCCATTCGGACCTTTCACTTTTCCAGACAAGATCAAATCATCTTCTCGATCGTGAAGTCTTGTGCTTCCCTCAAATTTCTAGGTTGGGATCTTCTGAGGAAGAAACCAACTTTCGGTGGCAAAAGCACTGATGAAGAATATTTTCAATTATTTTTGGAGGCATGACATCTTCGAATTCTTCTTATTATCCTATTTATATTTGGTGATGAAGTCTCGCATTGATTCGAAAGCATCTTTCTTCATTTGTACCAATTGGACCAAGAGATCTTGGTAGTCTTCCATAGATTTGAACCTATGTTTGAATGTGCACTTCTTATATCTTCCCAGTAGGTGATAGACCTCGGGGAAACATGTAGAACCATTCAAATTTTTTCTTGAAGTGATTCCACAAAAGCTCACTAGATACACATCTTCATGCTCCACACCCAACACACCACAAGTGGATGAATGTTGCTACATGTTCATCGGGAGTTGAGAACCATCCCCTAAATTTTGGAAAGTTTTTTCTTGAGCCTTTTGGTAGCTCATGGAGTGGTTGAGCAAGGGAAAGTGGGCCAGTGTTTCCACCCCATGGTACATTTGGCCTGCATTCTTCATGATCATGATCCACCATTCCATTTAATTCTAGCTTCCAACCTTTCTAAGGTTGTGGCTTCAACTTTTTCTTTGCATTTCTTTGCTTTGAGCTCTTTCAATCTCTTCAATTTGAGCTCTTATTTCTGCTTCAACTCTTGCTTCTCTTTCTCTAGCTTCTTCTTCGGTCTCTATGTCAGTGAAATCTTCAAGATTCTCATTGATGTATGGAAACTCAACATCTAATGGATTGATAACTTGGAATCCCAATGTGACCAGTTACTTGATGAAGGGAGACCTCTAATTTCTAGAGCAACTCTTGTCTTCTTTGAAGTTCTTCAAAAATGGGATCGGTTTTCCTCCTTGTCTTTTTTTTTGGTGTATCTTCTATCACCACTTGAAAATTTATACTCTTCTTTGTGGTGCCTAAATCTGTCTTTGCCTTTCTAATTCAGCAAATGTTTCTTCTTCAAGGTCAGTACTCTCGTGGTGATGAAGTAGTGGTTGACACTTTTCTTATTATGCCAAATAGCCTCTCACAAATCTGAAGCAATATCCTCTTGAATGTGGAAGAGTAACTCAAGTCTTTCAATAAGAGGATTTCCCAGAATAGCCATGGTTTGAAGACATAAGGCTCGGGTAACTATTCAAATTCTAGAAATTTTCTTTTTTGAATTTTTGGATTTTTGATTTTTTTGTATTTTTCTAGGTCATTTTTGGTGTAGATGTTGCTGCTAAATATGCCCCCCATGGTGGGTGCCAAAAAATGTTGGTGAGAAAAAATTTTTGGGGGAAAAATTTGTGGGTTTCTTGCCAACACTCTAGGGAATCTAAGTCCCTCTACTTAAATGGTGCAACTTTCATATATGCATGCATGAGTAAGGTGAGTTTTATCTGGGTTGGCCTTGCATAGGGGGATCCAACAGGGGCACTCCAATGACCTGTGGAAAAATCTTGCAAATACCTACAAGAGAGGAATTTTCTAGGAGAGTGGGAAAGGGAGTGAGAATGTTAGATAAGAGGACTAATGTTGCAAGTAGAAAATCAGAGTCTTGCATACATCAGTTATAAGTTTCATCACATGCATTAAAATTAAGAAGAAACAACTCTGCAAATAACAACAAGACCGATTAGAATTTATGAGCACAAAGTATCAATAAATTCCTCAGTCAAAAAGGGCTAGAAACTCCTTCTTCTTGTATTGATGCTTAAACAAAAAATTGTACATAGTATGAGAATAGAGGAAATTTGAGAATGGGGAATGGAAGAATTTTCTATCTCTTTGATTTTTCACAAGGATCTCTCTCTCATGAATTCACAAAAAAAAACTAAGAAAAGAAGACCCTCAAATGAGGAGTTCATTACAATTTATAGAAGAGAAAAAACTCTTCATCTTCCCGGTGACTTTTCATATGCCATATTTTTGACTTTAGGTTGTTCATATTCCTATCAAATATTAAGTCCCTTTTATAAAAACAAGGTGACTTAAATGTTACATCATGTTTCTAAAGTCACTTAAAGACATATCAAAAGTGTAAAACCCCAATGCAAAATTAGAACATTGAAGAAAGAGAAACATTGGGAGAGAGAGAGAGAGAGAGAGAGAGAGAGAGAGAGAGAGAGAGAAGAAGAAAGAAGAAGAAAGAGGAAGAATCATGTAGAAGAATGAGCCACTCCATGGATTTGATCTCACTCCTTGACCGTCTCCATCTCACGCTACTGTTGAGAAGATCTCCATTTCTCCAAATTCCTTTTTGAAAATGAGCTGTGCAGAGTTCCACTTTGTCGGCAGTGTGAGGAATGTGCAACACACAACTTAGAGTCTTTGTCCACCCATTAGACACACCATTGATATCTTTGCACTTTTCAAACCATGATGGATGTTTCTCTTGCAATGAGTGCAATGGTGGCCCGAATCTCTATGAGAGGAACTCTAGGGTATCCTTATTGAAGGATAATGGATTTCCCACCTCTTTCTTAACATATTCCTCAAATGGCCCAATCAACTCATTGGAAGTTGTGTCTTCTCCCATTGCAGGCACTCCAAGTTTCTGAATTTGGTGATTAATACTATCTTGCAACTTGTATGCTTGTTCCTCTTTTTCATCCAACTCGGTGATGGCTCGATTGATTGCTTCAAATCTGATTTCTAAGGCCCTTTCCCATACGTGTGACAAGTCTTCAGAAGGGTGCTAAAAAATTTCTTGTTAATCAACTCTTGAGAATGAGAGTGTTGCTCATTTCACTCACCACTTGACCTAGAGGATCCCAGTGATCCCTTTCTTTCTCCAAATCTTCTCTAAGTGCCCATGTCATCTATTTGTAGTTTGCACACATGTAGGTGAAGAGTTTGACTACCTCTTGGAGCACTGAATTTCCTTTTTTGAAATTGTACTGATCCATTCATTATTAGCTCATCCCTACATCATGAGCTCATGTGTCCTCTTGATAGATTCTGGATTGAAGTTGCTGATGGGTGTAACTTCTTCGATGGGAATTGTTGAGGCATTCGGATCCACTAGGTGTTGCACATAGGATGAAAGAGTTCACACATGTTCTTTTAGCTCATCAATCTTCTTCTTATATTATTTGTTCCTTACCACCAAGTGAGTGGAAGATTATTGATACATATGCAAATCCCCTTCATGAGTAGCTGGCCCTAGTTGGATTGTGCTCATTTCATAATCATCACGGTGTCATTTCATCCACTGGCTTGATCACCTTTGGTCGGATACTTCAATATATTGATTACCTATTTCTCCATTATAGAACCATGAGGCCATGTGTGTGAACTTCCTTTTCTTTCCCTTGGCCAATGAGGTAAATTGTTGATAAATCAGGGGCCACCACTTGTTGAATAGTGTGAGTATCAGGTGTTATTATTTCTCTGCATCCATGGGAACATTTCATCGGACTCAAGCTCTATGACAGGTGTGCATCAACCATTCCCTACTCTGGAAGAGGAGGCATATCTTGGATGGGAGAGGAATTAGTGTTGACAAGAGGTGAGACCTCTTGTGGTGGTTCAAGACTGGGTCTTGAACTACGTGCTCTTCTTCTACTTGTGTTTCTACCACTGGATCTTCTTCTTGCATTTTTGCAACCAGGTCTTCCCCTTGCATTGTTGCAACTAAGCCTTCTTCTTCTGGCTCTCTTTGGTGACTTTTCATGAGAAGAAGTCTCCAATTCTATGGATTTTCATTTTGAACTTGCTCCAGAGTGTCTTGAACTTGAAGTAACTTCCACAACTTTTGATGATGACTACCGAAGCTTGTTTCTGACTTGTGGGGTACCTCGTGATTGATGATCATGGCTCTTTCTCTGGAACCAATCCCTCATTCTCTTGACCACTTTCTCAGTTCATTCCTTTATATCCCCTAACTCACGAAACATGCCAATTGACTTGAGGCAATGGGAAACCTTGATCACCATACTCAGGATCATACATTTTGTCCATCATCTTAAAAATATCTTCATACCAAGAGAACTTGAATTTTCTCATCTCATCAACTGTCATCCTCATATGATCTTTTCCCATACTTCAAATTCATCAACACAATTGGCCCAATAGTCTTCAATTTGTGGATCATGGCACAAGTTTGGAACATGAAAAGAGTCAGGATCATCTCAAATGTCAAAATTGGGTCTATAGCATAGGAATGTAGGAATGCAGAGTCAAATGTGCAAAGAGCCTCCAGATGAGATGCATCATTCACATTCTTACATGTGAACACCCCAGAGAGATGGGAAATGAGATCAACTTCTTTTTCTTACTCCTGAGTCTTGTTGTTTACCTATATGAACTACTACGTAGAGCTCAAATAGTACAATTTGGTCACTAAGGTACTTGGGAAACCTTAGCGAGCTTGGTCAAAGCCGAAACTCATAAGTAGGAGAAAGTCGAGAATTGTATGAAATAAGAGCCATATTTTTTTATTAAGGATGTTGCTTGTGGTGACATCCTTTCCTCCAAATCACCCTCCAAAGTTTGGACCATGTACATCATGAATGCATCATTCACATGGGTGAAGTGCCTATGACTTTCCTCCATTACCAACTATGGGAGTTCTCGAATGTGGGCACCTTGGCAACAATGTTTGTGTGAGAGCCAATCCCTTGAATGATCTTGAGCTTGGCGAGAAAATAGACCAAGTAAGAATTCATGTGGAACTTCTTTGTCATGGGCACTTAGAGTAATTGTAGATGCAAATTATCACTTGATTATCTACCCCCAGTCAATTCATTTCTTTCCTTCAGTCACTATCAGATGAAAAGGGCCATCCAATCTTGGAAGTCCCTCATGTGTTTGCTTCTCCCATCACTCTGCTGAGGAGAGTGATTGCATCTAAATAGCCTTCATGAAACTCACATCTTGAAAGTGTTTTTGGCATCCTTGAGGGATTTCTCCCTATCTTCATCCATGATCCTAGTGCAATCCCTTACACGTATGCATCCATCTTTTCCCACTCATGCACGACCTTCTCCTTTGTGATGATGACCATGTTAGGTGATGTTGGAATTTTAGAGTGAGTGAGATGGTTATGGGGTTAATGAATTGCCATTTCCATGCCATTTTCAGCTCAAATTGTTCCTCATGTTTCAGGCTCATAGTGGTGTGAGCAGGCCAAGACCATCTCAGTGCTTTGTACAGACATGGGTGTCCTATGACTGTGAACAACCCACTTGTGAATACTTGATCTTCATCTTCCCTCTTTCCTTGGTGTCATGTGAGCCTTTAGATCATTTGAAATCCATATAGGAGACATCATTATCTTCTATCTCATACTCAAAAGTGAAAGGTTGTCGGCTTCTATCCTAAAAACTTGTACTTCATGGTTCCTCAACACTTACTATTTCTAGAAAGAAACAACTTACTATTTTTAGTAAGTGTGAAAATTCTTCTCTCAAACTCCAACTGTAGCTGCCAATTTGAATGTTCAACTCTCAAAATGCTCCTTTTTGAAATTCACCTTCTGGAATGACTTACTATTTTTAGTAAGTGCTATGAGACAACTTACTATTTTTAGTAAGTGTGAAAATTCAACTCTTTCAAACCTTGATTGGATGTGACAACTTGAATTCCTTCTTTCTCCCTGTGTTCCTCTCACCTTTCTGGACCAGTTTTTATTTTTAGCAGGTGCTTATGAGACCACTTACTATTTTTAGTAAGTGTCAATTTTGGACCAAGATGACCCTTTCGATGATTTTTTCTGTGATACCTTCTCTTGTGTTCACCGCCTCCTTCACAACTTCTTTAGATTGGTGACTTACCCAAATAACAATCTCCCATGTAGAAGGCCTACTATTTTTAGTAAGTATGCTTCTGGTGGTTGATCATGGTGGAACAAAGTTTTTGATATGGGTTTTTTCCCAATATCACCCCTCTAAAATTTTAGGCTTACTCGATCACTTGGTTTATGAGATTTTAAAATTTTAAATTTTTCACTGGCGTGGTACTGGACACATGACAACCATTAATGGAGCTTGAAAATTGCAGGTTTTTTTTCTCCTCCATCATGAAAAAAATTATATTTTTTTGATGTGGGTTTTTCTTTCTTATTCCACCGGTGAATTTTCTTCAAACCGATTGTTAGTTTGGTGGGAAATTTGATTTTTGTCTTCGTTGTGCCAAGAAGAGTTTTCTTTGCTGAAAAATACCTTGTTGTGAATGGGAGATATATTATGGGGGTTTTTATGGCCTCTAAAAATGGTGAAGATTGCAAAAAAAATCTCATCTCGATCCGTGCACTTGGTTTGCAAGATATGTCGATTTCTTCATTCACGACTACGAGGGTTTTTAAATGAAGTTCTTCATTTCTTCTTCCATTCTTCATCTTATTTGATTGTTCTTCCTTCCTAAATTGTTGTGTTTTCATCATGGTGTGGAGGATTTGATGAAGAGTGGTTTAGTGCAAAATGGTGGATTGAGTGTTTAGAGAAGAATGGATAGAGCTATGGCAGGGTGTGAAGTTGTGAAGAAGAAATGGAGGGAAAAAAGCTAAGTGCTTAGCTTTAAAGCATTTAAAAAAAACATACCAGGGGTGGGGTGCACATTTTTATGTCCCTGATGTCCCTTTAGCTAAAGGGATGAAAGGGTCATCAAATTGCACATCGCACCTCCATGCGACACTTGTCAATCATCCAACGGTTGAGCATTAGGGCTAAAAGCTTGAGAAAAGCACACAGGGGGCTGAAAATCAATTGTATGAAGGACCAGAGAGGCATACCTAGGGCTGGGAAAATTTTCTGTCCCCTATGTCCCTTTAGCTAAAGGGATGAAAGGGACATCAATTTTCACATCATCGCTAGAGCAGCATCCGATGGTTGTGCATTTGGCTCCACTAGCTCTTGGCGGACATTGCACTGTGAGATTTGGCTCCAATGCTCTGGGGGCTTTTCATGTCTTCATGCGATGCGTAAAGGGTCATCATTGATGACACACTTGGTGAGAGGGATAAAATAGGCTGATGGGTGCATTTTCATGTCCCTTAAATAGGGATACCTTTTTTTACTATCCCTATGTCCCTTTTTTATTAAGGGATGAAAGGGACATCAAAATGCACTAGCTCTAGAGTGACACGTGTCCTCTTGAAAAATTGACTAACTGCTTGGAAAGCTTACCTTGAGGACAACTTGAAATGACGATAACTTGAGCTCTGATGGATTTTTTTGGAAAAATTTTATATGAATTTGATTGAAAATGGCCTTTTGAATCCAATGGTGGGATCTCAGCTCTTGATTCCTCCATTTAAGCCTAAAAATCAGAATTTTGTTCTAGCTCCCTAGATTGAGCATGAGAAAAACTAGATATAAACCTATTGCACTAGGTGTTGTGAAAATATGATTTCACCATCTTGTAGATCTTTGAATTCCCTTTCTGAAAATGTCTTTTTAGCTCCTAACTCCTCCAGAGCTCCCAAATCACTTCCCAAAGCTCGGTAGCTTTTTTGGCCCTGTGCACTGCACCTAGGCCTGAGAACCTATTTTTGATGAATCTGCCCCAACTCCTCCAAATCTTTCCCGAATCTTCCAAAATATAATTTCCTTGATGTTATTAGACCTTCAATTCATCTCCATGTTAGATTTTTCTCCTCCATTTCCACTCCAGGGGGTTGCACTAGTCTGGGAAGGCCAGTGGTAGCCCTTCCCAACACTTGCCCAAAATTAGCATTCTTCAAGAACTCCTAAAATCACCTAGGGGATTGACTTGACTTTCCTAATTCACCTAGGGATTGAGTTAACATCCACTAGGGGTCATTGGACTGACTGGGTAAGGCCATGCTTTGAGGATGGGTAGACCTGGGGTGTCTTGGAAAGGTAAAACTTGAAAATTTAAAGTAAAATATTGAGTGAAATGTGGGATAAGATCATTCCCCAAGTTACACCTCACCCTTCTCACGCATGTGAGGATAACTACCACTTAAATGTGCATTTACCAATGTTGTGCACATAATAAATCTCACTGAATAACAAGACTACATAAAGTGGACTTCAAAACAAGTGTGAATATCTCTCTCTCTCTCTCTCTCTCTCTCTCTCACACACACACACACACACACACACACACACACACACACACACACACACACACACTCTTTACCGTAATTATTTTGAGCGAAATGAGTGAGATCTTTTAAAATCTTTAAACTTAAAACTCAAGGGGCAATGCATATGTTCTCTATGAAAAATCAAATCTTTATAATCATAAGCTTTATATTTTCTTGTAAAATCCTTTATTTACAACTAAATTTTATTTTAATAATTAAAAAAATAAAATTATTCTTTTCATCGATTGAAGGGTTTATAGAAAATAACATTTAAATACAAGTCTAGAAGATCATGTCAAAACTAATGTTAAAAAATAACATGTGTTGATGTGATTGATATACTCATTGATATAATTATAAACATCTAGTTTTTGTATATTAGTTTTAATATTATATTATTGTAGGGTGTTTTGTATTTATTGTTCATTGTTTTGGATTATGTTTTTATTAGTGTATTTGCAAATGTTTGGCCTTTATTATCATGTGTGACATCTTTTTCTCTCTTTGTTTCGTCCTCTTCATGTTTTCAATAGTCTCGCCAAAATTGTGAATTCATGGTTATAGGTCCCCTAAAAACATGAGGATATAATTCTAGAGCCCACAAAATTATAAGTGTAGAGTTATACATCCCTTTAAAAACACGAGTGCACAATTCTTGGGGTGTGTGTCATAAGGACCCGTGGAGTTTGTCTTTCTACTCATGTATTGGATTTACGAGTGTACCTCTAATTTTGACATGACATTGCGACACGTGTGAGACTCTCGATGATTTTGTGAAGTTTCTATCCAAGTTCCAAACTCATGGCTACAGAGAATGAATTTAAATTCGGAAACCACACATAACATTTATTCACATTGTTTCCATTGTAACATAATTCTAGTGGGAGGAATCATTATTCTATAGGTTTAGATGCATTTTTACCTTTATGGAAGTTATTTTGTTCTAATAGTACTTGTAAATCAATGGTAGACGAGTTGTGGATGAGTGATCCTCGAAGAGAGTTGACACTAGTAGAAGATCAATAAATGAAAAATTGGCTTATATTCTATGGGCCAACTCTAATGGTGACTTTTACACCTACCGCATGAATTATGGGCTTACAATCTATAAGTCAAAATGCGGAAGGCGGATCCCCTAAGGAGATTATTCGTCTTCATCTTCCAAGTCGTGGTTCTCCTATCCTTTCTATTTTAAGGGTGGGTGAGGAGATGCTCAAGAAACATCTATATTGAATTTAAAAGAATGGTCAAAGAGTTTAACTTTTGGATTGATTCTTGGGATGGTCATCCTCCTCTCGTTGAGTAGTTTCCTCTTTGGAGACCTATTATGGAGAGTCTCCATTCCAAGAATTGGATCAAGGTGGCACATTATTACAGACCGTTGAATAACATGGCAGAAGTAGGTAGAAGTTGAATAACATGATTGGCCCATTTAGTTTCCAAACACTCAAAAGCTGGACATTTTTTTGTAATCTAACAGAGGTCACTTTCTTGCTTGCAAGATGAAGATAGTATTGGTTGGGGTATTTGGGAGAATTACATTGTTGCTTTGGGGGTTATAATGCTCTTTGTAGGACCACTCCTCATCCCTAAAAGACATCTTTAAACCTCTCTAGTCTCAAAACCTTTGGCCCAAAGTCTGCTTCTTCATATGGCTATTGTTACATCACAAAATTCTCATAGGTGAGCAATTGTTGAAGGGTTTCATGGTCCCTTTAGATGTGAAATGTGTTGGGGTAGTGAGGAATCTATTGATCATCTCTTTAAAGATTATCCGATCACAATCAATCTTTCGCACAACCTCGTGAATTTGTTGGCGGGTGGTTGGAAGTATAAACCAAACCCGGAGGGACTAAATCAATCGGACTCAACCCGATAAATATGTTTGTCAAATTATGTGGATTAGCACATCTCTTCTCTTATGAAACATGTAGGAGGGAAATCAACAAATCTTTAATCAAGAATACAAGGATAGCTATTTTGTTTAGAAAAAGCCTCAAGAAAATATCAAAGAATCTATATGTGATTTGGTAACACACCCTCAGACACCTAGTCAAATGTGGTTTGGTATTTTATCTAAGCTTCAAATTCAGTCCAAGCAGTCTATTGGAAGAAGAAGGGCTGAGATGGATAATAATGTGTTGTGGTCTCCTCTTATTGGGATAGGTAGAATTAATATTGATGGGGCTTCTAGAGGTAATCCTAGTAGACCCAGCATGGGAGGCGTAGGTAGGTCGCATGGTGTTCCAATTTTCCTATTTGCGGAAAATTTAGGATCTCTCCAATAATACAGTGGAAGGATATGCGATTTTGAAAGGAATAAGGAGGCTCTAAAGGTAGTTTGGAAACATATCATAGTGGAGTCAAATTCTCGAATTTGGATTAAGTATTTAAATGTTACCCCTTGTAGCCGAGCGGATTGGAAATTGGAAAGAGTTCGAATATATCCCAAGGAATCAAAATAGGGTGGCTGATGCTTTGGCAAATTGGGTGTTGGACAAATCTGATATAGTTTGTTATGGTCTCCCCCGCATTGGTGGTCATCACAGACTAGGGATGTTATCTACTCTCTTCTTTCTTTAAATGATACCTAGGTTTGCAATCTGTAACTGCTTGATATATCTATTTGTGGGTAGTGATGCATTTCTTGCTTAGTTGTATTTGGAATACTAGAGTTCAGCACTACACCTCTCAAGCTAGGTACTAGGTCTGTAGTGTGTATGTCTGGAAATCAAATGATGTAACTTTGTCATCTACTCTTGAATAAAATACGTCCTCTTTTAAAAAATATATATAAATGATAATTGCTGCTCCTTGAGATGCCACAAGGCTGCTCCTTCACTCTAGTGCCCAGAATTTAAATAAGACAAAAAAAAGCCTCTTATGACTGCACCCTCTCTCTTCTATTGGATGAGCCAATCAGCAGAAAACACCTTCCCACAGCTGTGCTTCACTGCGTCTACAATAAGCCATTGCAGATACCAATCACTGTGCTCTTTTCTTTTAGTACACCACAGAATAAAAAAATAATTGCTTATTCTTTGTTAAACTAAACTTGCCAACATCTTCATCTCACCTCCAACTTTACCTAGGAAGAATTCCTCAGGCAAATTCTCGGCTTGCACCCAAGCTCCTCATGCAGAGGCTCTGATACCATATAAGATTGAAATGCAAGTAGCCCAAATACAAATTACAAAGAAGGAAGACATCCTTATCACTAACAAGAAGAAGCTTAATAAGCACAAGCAAACCTACGGATGACCATGCAAACAAATAGCCAAGATTTTGGTTTTATGAGATATTATAACAGCTAGCTAACTCACTCATATAACACAGTGTTGCTATTTTATAAACATTATCAGCTAAGTATTCTAACATTCCAAACGGGAGTCTCATACACCAAAGCAATGTCTTGCTTAGAAGTGACCTTAAAAACCTACCTTTACCTTTACCTATGCATTGACATCACTGATCACCTTAACAATATTTTGAGGAAAAATAACCAAGCAAATACACAAAATGATATTTTACAGTTTAATGCAATTAGTAGATAAACACAAGAAGTGGAGCATCATCTATTGGAGAATGAATGATCATAATCTCAATTACTCGAGTGTTTTCTATTTAGGTCCATGCCATAATAATGTATTTTCATAATTATATATTTGCCAGTCTTTTGGACTTCTTTGTCCTGGCTTATGTTTGGCAAGAATAATGTTAAAGAATTACAAATATAGATATCATTAATGCATGCATATCAAAAGAATGGAAGCAATGTTGAACATGATCACGGATCAAATGTTGGCATTGGAACAGTGAATCCCGAAGCTGCTTCATAGAGGAATCTGGGAAGAAAATGCCTATAAGGATCTTCTTCTCTCTTTTGTAGCAAATATGTTATTGCTGCTTCCACTTCACCCTTAGCTTGTAAATAGAGATGTTGGGCATTGGTCTTGTCCTGAAGCTCGTCCTTTCTCCCTTCAAATTAGAAAAATTAAATTAAAAATTAGTTTCAAATTTTGATTTGTAGATAAATTATATTAAATTCAATTTAGAACTAAAATCAGGCTTTATCCAAGGAAAAATAACTCAAATGTTGCACAATGCATATATTTGCATGGACATCATAGAGAAGGTGCTTAATTTCCAACTAGAGAATGAATGCAGCCATCATGTAATAGTTTTAAAACATTAATATTTTTCTATTAATTAAACAAGAATTAGTGCGGCCTCACCCTAGGACACAAATAGGAGCCCAATTCCTGTGTGTGCTACTGCACGTGCTTTGGATACCATATTTATTGGGGAGAAGTTTGTGTGACTCAAACCTGTGACCCAATGGGGCATTATACATTTCTTCTTCTTAAACAACTGTTAATAACAACCCTCAAGTTTTTAAAACATTTTTTTTTCAGTTTTTAATAAAAAGAAAGAGAGATTATGCAGGGCAGGTTCACTAGTTCTATGCAGAAGATCCTTGGAGAAGAATCTTTTGGTTTCCTATCTCATTATATGATGGATTCTACTTCATTTGTTTAGAAGCTACAATTTAGAAACTAGAGGATATAGGATGCACATTTTCAGGCTTAAGTAGGCAATTGAACCAATTGTAAAGAGGAAAATTTACATTTTAAGATGTCAAACATCTGTCAAAATTTGGAATTTGAGATTATCTTTCACCGTAATTGTGAGAAATAATGTTTATTTCATTAAATTTTTATTGTTAAGGGTAATAACAAAGCTGAATAGTAAGCCCCGAGTTGTTGTGTAACGGTTGAGTGGATATATTCGTACATGAGCTAACCAAGTTCAAATCCCATTTGCAATTGGGTGACCTAAGCTGGGGACACCCAAAATCCACGTGCTCTAGTGCAGTAGCAATAGGTTTACTAGTGAACAAGATGAATTAGAACGGGGTTTGGGATCCTGATTGTGTCCTAGATGGTTGTAGGCACCATCCAAAACCCATGTTGATCAATCGAAAAAATAAAGTTGAACGGTAACAAATTAATGATTCCAATGGTATTGCAATGTGATTAGATATAGAGAAAATGTAAAAGGTTGTCTTATATAATTCATTGTATGTACCACAAATGTTTGTGCAGATTGAATCGAAACTCGAGAGAGACTTCTAACTGCTCATAACAAGTTTCAGATATTCTCTTCCTCTGCTCATATATTGGATTTATGCGTGTACCTCTAATTTTGACATGGCATTGGGGCACATCTGAGACGGTTGATGATTTTGTGAAGTTTCTATCCAAGTTCAGACTCATGGCTAGAGAGAATGTATCTAAATTTGGAAAGGGCACATAACAATTATCACATTCTTTCCATTACAACATAACTCTAGTGGCGGGAATCATTATTCTATAGGTTTAGATGCAGTTTTACCATTATGGAATCTATTTTGTTCTAATAGAATTTGTTGCAAAACAATGGTAGACTTGTGTAGTGGATGAGTCATCCTCCGAGAGAGTTGACAGTATTAGAGGCTCAGCAAATGAACCTTGTATGGTTGGTCAAAAACCCTAGCACGAACCTTGTATGGAGTTGGAAAACTGATAAATCTGCTTGATGATTCTCCCAATGCTTGATTATGACGCTATCTTGGTTCGAAAGCACAATTGTAGTTCCTAAATGGAACCACATCACAAGACCAGAGGGTTTTTCGTCCTCGGGTCTCCTTATCCATCGAAGGGTTTTCGTCCTCGAAGGTTGAAAGCTGAAGCAAATGCTCAAACTTGCAAAAGTGTAATTGATAACAGGAAAAATATAATCTTCCATGAACCTAACACCCCTCTTTATAGTTTTGTTTTCACTTTTGCCGAAGAAAGCGTCCAATAAGCTTTTAGAAAAGCAACGCCCCCTTTTATTTTAATTTTGAATTACTTTGTCAATAATACAATTAAGTTTCCTTTTGATTATGAAGAGACTAGGACATCTTTATAAAAATTATTATTAATTATTTCCCTGATAAAAATATTTCGAAAAGGGGACATGACAGTCTGCCCTTCCCAAAATTGCTTGTCCTCGAGCAATTGCAAGCTCAACTGCTCTGACTTTCCCCAATTAGCCATCTCTATAATACCTAGATCCCAATTCATCCTTGGGAACTTGCAATTCCATGTTCTAAATTCCTCGTGTGATGCAGTATGTTCCTTTGACTGCATAACTTTGGTTGTCCTTGAAGCCTTCTCCATACATCCATCTGGAAGACCAACAACGTTATTGACCAAGGATGAAGCAGCAATACAAACATTTGGTTTGAATGTATTGATAAGTGCATTTGCTTCCTTTACTAAATCCATGACATCTTTATCAAATAAGAGCTTTTGCAATCCATTGCTAAATGTAAATATCCCTGAATCTTAAATGTGATATATGCCTCTATCCAAAGGTGCTCTGAGTTCTAACATTGAAGCATGAAATTCTGCAAGCACCTTCACCGTTGTACCTAAACCAACCAGTACTTTGTGTGTCACAGAATCATCGGGTATCTGCAATACTATCCCAGCTCATGTCTTCCGAGGATTTCCTTTAGATGTGCCAGCCAAATCAAGTTTATAGACAAGATTGAAATACCTCACATCCATGATTGTAGTTGAGAATTTAATCTTTTCGAGTCCAAGGTAACTAAATACATATGCCTCTGATGCAACAACTGATTAACCTCGTCATCATCACTGTCAATCAGACTTACATGCCTACTTGAACTTTGTGTCCCTTCATGTAAAAGAAATACAAGTTTGTTGATCTCTGCCATATTGACAACATGTGCAAAAATATCACATAAGAGATCACACATTTCAGGAAAAGATGCATAGTATGAATACTCAAGATTGGAGAAACTAGCACCAAGCAATGAACCCTTGTGCTCATCCTTATTGAATAAATTTTGCACCCTTGTAGCGTTATCAATTGGTATCCATAGATTTTAGAGACCCTGAGCCTTTGCCATTTCTTTTAATGTTTCCTCTGCTGCATCAAATTGATTGTCACCATCAAGTGTCTCGACTCGAATATATTTATTAAAAGAAGCATAAACCTCCTTAGAGCCTTTGACATGAAGCTGAAGATCATAAAACAATTTATTCCAGTAGATTCATAATTCTCATCAATGCAATCTATAAATTTTGAAAAGGCTCCTTTATTGTCTCTTCTAGCTTATCACGCCATATTGTGTTAAACTCGTGCACATCATACTGCTGATCAGATTCATATATGGGCCAACCAAAAGATATATAACTTCTTTTGTGGATACACTATCTTTGTTGCTTTGTTTATTATAAAGAGGTTCGGCAAATAGCAAAAAAATAGTGCAATGCAATGTACTTTTCCGTTTTTTTTTTCCAAAACACAACTTGAAATAAGATCCTTTAGCATCAGTGGCCAACAATGCAAAATAGCAACATGAAGAAATTCAACTAGAGCAATTCAATGTAATCCAGCACCTCAGTCTCCCTTATCCAATTGAGACAAATCCAAATCTAGTATAGAGATGATGGCACCGTGGATAGGCAATGAACTAACCAGATGCTGCCTTTTGTGAAAACCCATTGCTTGCATCACTTCACTCCTATGTAATGAAGAAACTTCAATAACCAAACCTTGAGTTCAATAGATCTTTCAATGATATGACCAGCTATACCTCGTAAAATATAGTGCAAATCAAGCTGTGTATACGCTGAAAACAAGTTACAACAGCCACAAACCACCTCGAATTTCATCTGAATCAGAACTATGGTGGCTGAAATGTTTGTTCCCTTCAGTTGAGACCTTCTGCCCACATCATCTAATGATAAGACCCCCTTAAAATGTGCAAACTTACAGCTATTCATGACTGATAACAGTAGTTCATGATCTGAAATTATAAAAACTGACAACATAACATTGACACAACAAAAACAAAATTGCATATCCACTTGTATGAGTGCAACTGAAATAATGTGGTGGTTGATAATGGCGATGACAGCAGCATTAATGGTGGCAATTTGGTTCATAGCTGCCCTGGGTATGTTTCCTCTATCACTTGACAATAGTATCCCATCACCATACATTCCCTTCATGTCTTGTTGGTGATCCTTTGCACAAATATCCAAGTTTGGAGTTACTCCACCATGCTTATGTTGTGCTACTCTAGTATTCATGTGAACTTCCCTTGAGATCTTCTTGTGGTGCTTATAACTTCCTCAATAGGAAGATCCAACACAACTTCTCTTTAACTCATGATGGTGCTCTTTACTCAATGGCAATCTTGAAAGTGCAAAATCAACCACCATGAAAAGTAGACCAAATACCATCATAAGATATCTCACCTAGACCCATGATGTAGGAATCATCGCATACCTTGTGTCCACTCCAAGTGCTAACAAGTTGTACCTTCATGATGCAAAGAATGGCAAACCATCTTGTAGTATCCCAACCTTTGTGAATTTTCCTTCACACATCTAAGGGTGGCCAACCTTTATGTAGCTTGATTCCAAAAACACCACGCCATGCTTAGTCAGAAAATCTTGAATATCAAAATGACATCTATTTTACTTACCACCTTTCAACATCAAGCATCTCTTTGTCCAACAACTACGACTATTTCCATAACCTTGTTTTCAACTGTAGAATTTTGCTCTAAGGAGTGATCTATGAATCATGAGCAATGATCCTCCACAACTTCATTCGAATGCACAACATACTCTATATGATTCCCCATGAACTTGTTTTCAATCCAAATGCATGAGATGAAAAATTCACTAAAAATAGTGATGTTGATCTCATCAAAAACTTTATGCTTCTTGTACCTCAAAAGATCACCCAGATTCCATATGCAAAAATAATTTTGAACTTGAATCAAAGAATTTGTGACCTATGCTGCAAGTTGTATCTTTCACACTATCACCATTTTTAGAATGTTTTCCATGATGACAAGAATCTTGTAATGGCATAGTATGAAACAACAAATCTGAAATATGACCATCCTTTTCATACCTTGGTGTGTAATTGAAGTGTTCATCTTCTTTTGCCGAATTAGAAATTGTTGAGATATTCTCAACACCTCCATCCTTGTGACTCAAAATTTCCAAGTTAGGATCAACATTCTCCTCAATGCATGTTTATCAACATGGCTATCCTGAAAATCAATCATATATGGTCATGACTCACCTTTTGGGAGATTGTTGGGTAGCTCATGGATTGGCACATCTATTTCCATCTTCGGCTCTTTGCATTCAACTAGTGATGTCTTTTCCTCCTTGACTTCATTGATATAAATGCAATCATTAGAAGTCAATAAAACATCTTCTACTATTAAAGGATCTTTACCCTTAACCTACATGTTGGATCCCTCATGTTCTTGCTCCATGAAGTCTTGTGGCTTTGAACTTGATTGTTCTTCTTGCTTTTTGATTTCTTCCTTTTACTTTTTGCTTCCCGATTTCTTCCTTTTACTTTTATTTTCCCCGTATATCTCCAAGAATTCTTCAAAGGTATTATAAGAATTGTAGATGTCATACTTTTCATCATATGTGTTAAAGGCATGAAGTTGGACCTCATTTTTATCACATTGCTCTTCTAACCATAACTCGTGAATAAGAGTTTTTGTTTGTGATCTTCTAAATGAAGGTAGATCTTCATAGTTAATAAAATGCTCTAGTAATGGTTCTTAAAAACTTGTCTCTTTATTCGTACCGCGTGATCTTTCCGGTCTAAACTCTTGTTCATTAGCTCTAGGATATCCTCAATTAGATTTGCAGATCTTTCCCTCTGATTTCCCATTATGTTGTATTAAATTTAGATTTAACCCTTTAGGCTAGCGAGAATATGGCTCTCATACCATTGTAATGTCCCCTTCCGGGTGAAATACTGAATTATGGGATTTGTCAGCAAACCCTTTATCAAAAAAATCTACAATTCTAAATAAACCTTAAATTATGAAATTTGATGATAAATCCCTTTTAACTTGGAATTTTATATAAATAATTAAAATGTTTGAACGCCCATAGAGAACAGAATTTTTATTGAAATCAGATTGCAATGCAAAATACAAAACAAGATACTTTGGCTGAAACCCTAGCCAAAATTATGGATGAAAAATTCAGAATTGTAACCGTAGATTTTTATGTCCGCTTGGCATTTAAAAACAGCCAACCCTAACGGTAGAACCTGTGCTTGTATGGCTGACCATACAAATGAATTGTTTGGCTGGAAATGGCATCCAAACTGGCTAAATATTTGTACCCTAGCTGACAGCAATCTCTAGAAGTCTGAAATGGTAGGTCTGAATCCTAGTACGACAATGGCGTCACTATAGCAATCTTAATTAAGGCTGATATTATTGAAGTGTCACAATAACAAACTGATTTAGGGCTGAAAATGATGACATCAACAATGGAGGGATGTATGGCTGTTGCCCTAGCTGGTATGGTTGGTCAAAAACCCTAGCACGAACCTTGGAAGGAGCTGGAAAACTGATAAATCTGCTTGATGATTCTCCCAATGCTGAATTTTGACGATATCCTGATTTGAAAGCACAATTGTAGTTCTTGAATGGAACCACCTCACAAGACCGGAGGGTTTTCGTCCTCAAGTCTCCTTATCCACCAAAGGGTTTTTCGTCCTCGGAGGCTGAAAGCTGAAGTAGATGCTCAAACTTGCAAAAGTGTAATTGATAATAGGCAAAAGATAATCTCCCATGAACCCAACACCCCTCTTTATAGTTTTATTCACTTTTGTCAAAGAAAGTGTCCAATAAGCTTTTAGAAAAGCAACACCCCCTTTTATTTTAATTTTGACTTACTTTATTAATAAGACAATTTACTGTCCTTTTTTATTATGAATAGACTAGGAGAACTTAAACAATATTATTATCAATTATTTCCCTGATTAAATTATTTCGAAAAGGGGACATGAAAAGCAATGAGTGCTCTGATTTGTGACCTCTCGCTTCTTCGACCTCTTCTTATCCTTGTTGTTTGTACCTACTCCAAGGGCTTCCTCTAACTTCGAACTTTGAACTTCTTTGAAAAATAATGGCTCTAATACCAATGTTAAAAGATGTGAACACTGAATGAATGAAGAGAAAAGAGAAAGGCACATAACACACTTTGAGATGTGTGTGGTGTTTGCACTTATCATGCTGAAAGAAGTTACAATATATTTGGGGAAGTTCATAGCCAAACATTAGTTAGTTGATAACTAATAGTTCATTAAACATTAACTAATATACTTTAATGTGGTGTATTTCCTTTGAATGCCTTCTTGACTACAAAAAAACAAGAAAACCCTTAGAGCGAAATTCTCTACTATTATTTGATTTGATAATTTTAATGCTCTTCAACATAGGCCAACAAATACCAATAGAATGACCTTAGCTCTTCAAGTTTTTCCATCAAACGGGATCCTATGTTGCTTCCCATCCTAGTATGCACTACAAAATCCTCGATGATTTTGAACCTTTGTAAGGCCATCTACCAAACTTTATTTAGACGAATAAGAAAGATATATCAAATTTAAAATCACCTAACTTTGATACCAAAGTGAATTGCAATATTAACCACTCATGGCCATCAAAGCATGCTCTTTCACCTTGCCTACATCAACAAACCTGAAATCCCATGGTCTTCAATACCAAGAGTGACTATTGTAATGCCCCTCCCGTTACCACCCTTTTGACTCTTGTTGCGTGATCTCGCATTGGCCTTGGTTTGATTGAGTTCATCATTCTAAGCGTCATGCTTATGATTTGGATGATTCGGAGATTGAAACAATTAAATATGATATAGGAAAAATAGTATCACCTTCCTAAAATTGAAATATTAGATGTTAAAGGATAAAAGTAATTGTATGGATCTTTTATCTCTGGTGGCCCGTCTTTCCTAAGGTCAAGAGCACAATTATCTATAATTAAGAAAGCTCTAAAATTCAAGCTTCCGAGACGCTTTATCGTGAAAGGGAGTCCAATGTTCGTGCATAACGGGTTATTACCACCTCTCGTGGTGGTTAGGAGGACTCTTGCGACCTTTGACGCAAGGTGCGTCCACAAATAACAAGGTCACTTTCATTATATCATAATTACCTTTATTAAATTTAATGAAAATAATTATGGGATGATAATAAGTGTCTTATCGGAAGCTGTTGAGGTTTGGGGAATAAAAAATTTGAAAATTTGAAAATAAATCATGAAATTAGCATAATATAAGAGTTTTCATTTAAAAATAAATAATTCATTAATATTATAAAATCTCTCCAAATTTTTGGAGCTTGGGTCAACCTCTTTTCAAGGACGAATTAATGAAATTCTCCTTGGGTATTGTAAATTGGTTTGCTGTGAGAAGATTTTGAGATTTTTTCTTGAGGTCTGTGAGCTTGCTTGCGTGAGGAATTTTGGAAATTTCTCGTCGTGAATATAATTGCAATTTTGGGCATGCATGTGTGCCAAAGGGGGAATGAATGTGTTGGGCTTGGTTTGAGCATCTATCAAAGAAGATAAGATAAGATAAATATATTAAATGTCCAACGAATGACCACAAAAGTAGGTCAATGGGACTGCAAACATACAATGAAGGCAAGTAAGACTCCAGCCAGAGGACCAAAAGGTCCCTGAGAACAAACAGGGAAGTAAAGAAAGAAGAGAAGAACGGGCAAAGAGAGAAGCCCGGAAAATCCTGTAGACGCTCGTCGAACCTGAACCAACAGAAGAAGGAGAAGGGAAGGGAGAGGAGGCAAGATAACTCCTCAACCAGTACCCACAGCTGACGGAAAGAATCTAGTGATGTGCTGGAGCCCAGTATCTGGACCTGTGGAGGGTCTGGAGTACCGATGCCCGGAAGAAGGATGAGCTCTATGTGCTCGTCTGGTGGATCTCAAGGACCATCTAGCATGGCCTCGACCTCGTATGTGACTGGATGTCCCTGGTCTGTGGAACAGTGCTTTGGGCCCGAACTAGTCTCAACTGGTAGTTAGGAATGGTAACGCCTGCGCTCAAAGTGCCCCTCCTAGGAGAGAGCGTTGTAAAAGAGGAAGTAATCTGCGGCGTAGTCGTCTTCCTAGAGGAAGGTTGACGGGTCTCCCCCCGAAGCCTAAAAGCCTCATCTAGATAAAGAGCAAGGCACCTTTGGTCATAGTATTTGAAGACCCAACAAAGGTAGGACGCTCTTTGAAAAAACAATGGAATCTCCCATTTTGATCTTTTGGAAGGAACAGAGCGACAAATAAGGTAGGAAAGGTCAATCTGATGATCACATTCAACTCGGAGTCTATGAGATCCAACCCTGAACTGACCTAGGGAGATGTGAAGAGCATGCATCCAATGCTTCGGGAGATATATTGGGGCCGAGAGATAAGACCATTATTGACCTCCAAAAAGTGTGAAGCGTAAAAGGACATCTTCAAACGTAACCCACCTGGGGGTTGGTCCAGGTGTACTGAATGAACTGTCTGTAGATATCGTCTCTGATGATTCTATTCAGATCTTGCTTGCTCGGAAGGAGATGAGCGGGGCGTCCCAAGGAGTAACTGTATGGTGGGAGGTGACTTGTCTGAATACCAATAGACTCAAGTAGTCGTGAAACTCCAACATACCAACAGCAGGAGCGACCAGTGTGATCAGCTAAAGAAATGGCCTCCAATGAGTAGTAAGCAAGGTAGGGGTACCCGTCCCTTCTAGCACCGGAATCAGCTAGCCTTCGAATGCGATGTATGAGGGAAACAATGCCAAAAATCACGTCCAACCTAAAGGGACGAGCAATGAACTCCACTAGGATGATATTATGGGGAACCGTCTCCTTGCATCTGATGATACATCTGAGAAGAAGGATCTGAACTCTCTCCACAACAGCCTAGTCAGACTCGAGGACGAAAGGCCCTCAAACCTCTGAGCCACAAAGAACCTTGGGCCTAATAAGAGAATCCGAGAGGGATAACTTGGATGTGATGTCCTGGAAGTAATGGCGGAAGCACTGTCTCTCCAATATTGTCAGACAGCCATAGCCCTTATTAACCCGAGGTTGGAGTGTTGGTCGTAAGATGAAGCGCGATCCAGAAAAGAGCACTCCCGACTAAGTATAAGAGTTGGTGATCTCAAGCTCCTCACCCTTATAGAAGAGATGAAAATCAAACATTTTTCAGGGTATTGAATATCATAACTTTGGTTTTACGTAGGTTAACTGTCAACTAACTGTGATCACAAATGAGGACTAGGGCATCTAGCTGTCTCTGTAAACCTTTTTCCGAGGCAAGGACCACATCATTTGCGAAGCGCAGAATATAGATCAAAACCTAGTGGAGATGACAGCCATCACCTTCTTGGATGTGGTCCCTGAGAAAATCCTCCAACTCATCTATGTATATGTTGAACAATGTAGGAGACAAAGGGCAACCCTGCTTGACCCCAATGGTACTCCTGATGAAGTCGAAAGGCCGATGCTTGATGCGGAGGCGGCCCAAAACCTCCTCATAAAGGCACATGATGACAACTAAAAGAGTCTTGAATATACCAATCTCTCTGAGCCTCTGGAAGAGAGATTCTCATGGATTAAAGTCAAAGGTTTTCCAAAGGTCGATGAAAGCAACATGTGACATTGGAAGAGCGATGTCGTGCCTCCTCGATAATGGCCCGAAGAGTGAGAACGTGGTCAATGGTCTGGTAGGTTGGTCAAAATCCCGCCTGTCCTCTAGCTCTGTAGTGATTCTGGTCTAGAAACTCTAAAACTCACATGTGAAGCATAGTAACATAAAGCTTGGCAAATGTGTGACCCACCATGATCGTTCGGTAGTTGTTGGGATCAGAGGTAGGACCCGACTTGTGGATGGGGTGAATAATGTGGTGGGACTAGGGCTCCGGAAAGCCTGTGCAAACCACCTGGTTGAAGAGATCCACTAAGTAGCTGTTGAGGATGCTAAGACCCTGCTTGAAGAGTTCAGCCTGGAAACCCTCCTCATCCGCTGCTTTGTTGTTATTCATGGTTGAGATGGCATTTTTGACATTCGTGTGGGTGAAAATGTGACAATTAGAAGGTGGGGATACCACCCGGATCTGGGGCTGGCCAAGAACATCATAAAGAGTGGAGGCATGAACAAACATGGAGCTGGGATCTAGGTCCTGTGGAAGAGGGAGTGTCGTGGAGAATGGTATGCCAAAAGTGTTTGGGAGAGTCCGAAAGGGACTTGCATGGAGCTCCGCCTTCGCCGGGATATGAAGATACGTTTTTGTGGCGGAGGGTGGCGATAGGCGGAGACTTGAGAGAGGGATAAGATGGGAGAGCGTGGACTAAAGAAAAGTGAAGTTGTCATGAGGGGCTTTACAATACTCATCATACCATTGGTTCATGGGGCAAGTTTTTCCGATATGATGGCCGAGAGTGATGTAGGGGTATGACTTCGAGGCAGCCTCATGGATAATGGACGGCAGGAGGTTGTACTTTGTGTTCGTGGGGAGCGAGGTGAACTGAGGCTCAAGGGAAGAAGTTGACGAAGGTGGGAAGAGAAGGTTTCAGAGTCACCTTCACCAAACTTTAGAATAGTACGTAGAGGGCAAAGAGAGTGATGCAGACCTAGGGGGTCAATCAGTAAGACGAAGGAAAGGGTAAAGATGACCAACAAGGGGAATGGGGGAGACGGAAAGGTGGTGGATGTGAGGAATGTGGTTGGGGGTGGTTAGAATGTAGTCCACAATGCTAGCCCCGCCACCGTGGGGAGTACAAGTGAAGGACCTGGAGTCGGGGAAGCACGAAAGCCCATTTAGAATCAGCAGCTCATGAGACTCTCCCATCTGTAAGAGATGTCGGCCATAGGATGTCAATTGTCCCGCATAGTCATCTAACTCTCTCTCGAATACCGATGGACTCGGGATCTGTCTCAACGGTACAAAGCACATCACTAGTCCTATCGTGAAGAGGAACCTGGAGGTTTTTGGTATTTGCAATTTGCAAAACAGCTTATGAATGGATGAACACTAATTGCAAAACAGCTTATGAATGGATGAACATTAATTGCTGCTCTTCTCCCCGAGGTTATTTCAATAGCAAATTGCACCTCTGTTTGTATGCAACAAGACCATTAACCATGAATGTAAACACTACTCTCTTTTACCTCGTAAGATGGATGGATAAACTACGATACTAGTTTGGATTTGAAAATCACGTGGTTGTCGTGGATAAACGGGAAACTTGGTAAAAACTACTTCTTGACAACTTTGTGTAATGTTAATAAAACCTGTTTTTTTGGAGGCACAAAACATCCCTATAAACCCCGAAATGAGAAAAGCAAGCTTGGGCCGTGTACCTTGTCACTGGAGTGTTCAACCGAACCCTGGGTTGTCCCTTAGATGTTCATTTGACCTTGTTTCGTCACACGTTTAGGAGCCCAGTGGGCTAGTTCGCAGCTTTAAACAGCTGCTGAAAGTTAAAAATGCAGTTTGGTTTTCATCCACCGTTTGGTCCTTCAGTAGCAATGGTTTTGGGCTTCCGCACACCTTTAGTATTTCTTCATGACAATCACTACAAACCCTCATTTTGGGAGATAAACATCCTGCAAGCTAATTCTCTTGATAGGTTTTGTAGGCCTTTGGTCATTGGGCAACGAGGCTGCTTGGGTGCTTTTACGATCGGTAGCTCCGGAAAGAAGAGCATCATTTTAATCTTGTTTGCCAGTTAGGGGTTCCACATCGGCCTCGAGTGTTTCCCTGTATATAGGGGAATAAGTAGGAATTTGTTCCCTTGTGTGTTTGAGTCTCGAAGATGGTTTTTGAATGCTGATTTTTGAGCAACTTGTCTAAATTTGAAGCTTTTGGAAACTTGTGACTAAATGGAGAAAATTGTCATATGACCTTATCCAAGCAAAATAACGATAGAGAAACCTTGTAAACATGAATACATGACTGTAGGAAACTTTCTTTTGACGCTTTTTTGAAAAGAAATTGATTGTGGAAAAATGGTGTTTTCTCTCTCATTGGCTTGGAAACGAAATGAAATGACATTGCAATTCTTACTCTCCTTTGAAGTGTGTTAAATATAGTTTCATTATTGTTAGAAAACTGTGAAATCGTAAATCATGCTTGGTTGTAGTTTGATGTCATGCCAGCAGTTGTGTTGACCATGCGGTGGTTGCAGGTATGTGAGACAAGAAGAAAATGGTAGCGTTGCTTGTGCTTTTGTAATATGGAATATCGTTGAAATATACATGTAATATTAAGTAGATGTATCAACACTATTTTTATGAACATGAATGTTATTTATTGATTATTTTGTGATGAGTAAGAAATTGTGTTATATTGGTGTATTGGGAAAACAGGCATTCTATTTGGGTATGATCTTGATTATGAGTTTGTATGTTGTTCTATGGTTTAGATGTTTTGAAACAAGCTTCTATAATGTTAATTATTGTTTTCTCCCTTAATACTTATGTTGATGGTAGAAACTTTCTATTCCTAAACTATCAAAGGAACCGTGCTCTTAACCCTTACTGTGTATCTCTCTCTTAAATGAGTCTTGTATAGTTTTACAATACCCCTATCATTTTAGAAAAGACTTAAACTTATCACATGTCGTTTCTTGCCTTTCACCTTTGAATGATCTCATTGTGAGATCTAAGCATCATGAGTGAAGTTGGTACTTGTTTACCTTCACATCAAATCCTCATGTTTGACTCCATTAACCCCTCTTGCATCTAATTGATCTATGGGAGGTTGAATTGCTCCAATGTTATCTTCTATCAAGTGGTAGATTCCTTTAGCATTCTGTTTACTTGTGTGTCATTCTCCTAAAGGGTTTTTTTGTGCTCGTGAAGGTTGAATTCCTCCAATGTTATCTTCTATCAAGTGGTAGATTCCTTTAGCATTGTGTTTACTTGTGTGTCATTCTCCGTAAAGGGTTTCTTGTGCTCGTGGAAGTATGCATGTTATTATAGTTAAGGGTGCAATGTCACTTTGTGACATGATTGATGTAATGTTTAACAACGTTTTTAGATGGTGGTCTTTAATCCTAAGTCTCTTTGGAAGAGCTAATCAATGTATGTGTATGGGATCATAAAGGCAATTAAGAAAGGAAATTATTATTCCTTGTAATGTGATCAAACAAACTTTGGTAAACTGCAAAGAGCGGTGGTTCCCTCATGTTGTTAATTACCTCAAATAGAATCCTGACTCTTGTGATTTGCGAATAATTACAACTAACACATAAGTGAAACTTGGAGTTATCGTATAACTTAGTTAGGCCTTCTTTTGGTGCTAAAAGTACTTATAGATTGCTCCGCATGAGTCCGAGCATCCGAGAAACATAATCTCTTATCTTGAAAACAAAACTTATGACGTATAACTATTAAAAATAACTCTAACCAATTATTGAAATATAATAATTACCAAAAGGGAACTAAATGTGCTCTAGCTAGTGGAAGAAAACAAAAGAAAGAAACTTGAATTTTACCCCTTTTTCAATCATAAGATTTCTCCCCCTTGACCTCATGTTAGTTTCCCTTACGTAATGAAAGCAAGGCAAGATGTCAAGTAATCTTATTTTTGAAACAAAGCCTTGGCATAAGAGGAGCATCGGGGACTCGTATGCGTTTGAAATGCTTCAAAAAAAAAAACTAACAATTGAGTTGAAAACTATTGTAATGGAGAAAGGAACCAAATTAAGTGTATTTATTATGAATTGAATCTGAAATGAAATAAATAATGTGTAACATTGTGAATAAGAATATATGCTTACATGATAAATGATTTTGAGACCTATAAGGTTATATAAGGGAGTTTTAAATGGCAGTTAAGATGGGACCATCTTAAGTTAAGTGTTAAACGAAATAAAAGCAATGCAGCCTAGAAAAAGGAAAATGTATGTTTTCATGCTATGTGCTCTTTAAACCTTTAAGGCTAAAATTGGAATATGAATACGACAAAGATTTAACCATGAAAATGTGATATTGTGGAAGGTGCCAATTCGTGATGTTCATGTCATGGTTGTGTCGTGGTTTCATACTTGCTCATTTATCTAAGTGTGACGTTGGTTACATCTTGTGTCATCTTGATATTTGCATGTTCTTCATGTTGGTGTAAACATTGCATGTGGTGTGGTGCAATCTCTTGTGAGTCCTTATGGTGTCGCATAGTTGTATCAAGTAAAAACAAAATATCCTGGTATATTTGGTTGTGTTTGGGTCCCACATGTGTGGACACTACAACTATCTTCTTGCTAACCTTATGAGCAATATAGCATTTATGATTGTTGAAAATCACATGTAAGTGGGGGTTGTATTTCATAATCTCAGTTAGAGAAAGTAGATTCTTCTCCATTCCTAGAACATGGTAGACATTATAAAAGACCAGCTTTTTCTCTGACATAGTTATCTCTACATTTTCTTTTCCTTCTACTTTGAATTCCTCCCCACCACCAAAAACTATAGATTTAGTAGAGATACCTTGGGAGCATAAACAATAAACCTACCTTTCCTATCGGTATAATGATGAGATGAACAAGAATTTATGTACCAAGCACATGTTTCACATTGTCTGCTTTATCACTAGCCATAAACACTCCTCCGCTTCCTTATGTTCAGCAACATTACTTGCTTCTTAGGCACTTGGTTATTTTTGTATCCCATAATCATTTCCTACAAAACTTTGCCTGTCCTAGATTTCCACAATAATGGCATCTAAAATTAGGTTGCATACCTGAGTCGTGTCTTGCTGCTGCCTTTTTTTTCTCCGTTATTCTTAGCAAACATTCCCTTGCCGTTGAAATTTTCCACCAAAGCCATCTCTGAACTCTTATTCCCTTGCTTACTGTCATACTGTCTCTTCACTTGTCTTACTACAAGAGTTTAGTGGTTAACTCTTCAAACTTCAAGTCAGCATCAATATGAATAATATTTAAGGTTTTGAAAAAATTCTCGAAGTAAGTTGATAAGCTCTTGAGAGTAAGTACCACCATGTCCTTTTTGTCACTCTTGCAAAAGCGAAGTTCGAATGCAATTACTCGTAAACGGTTTCTTTTGTTCAGGGAAGCTAACAAGTTTCAGCCTGGGGATTATTCAGATGTCATTGCTGTCCTAGTTCCTTTGAGGACCAAATTGTAATATTCATCGTAGATACTGTTATACAGCTCTTTATTCTTTTGTACAGCCCTGGTTGTAAATATTGTTTTTTTAATATATGAAGCATCTATTCAAAATAAAAATACCATAATATCCTATTCTTGCATTTTTCCACCAAATAGCATATAATTGCTCTCTAATACCTTTGATCTTGACTAACTGGTCGAGTAGAGATTCATTTTCATCCGTTTTAATTGAAAACAATAAATTCTTAAGGAAGAAGGCTCTACCTTTGTCTGAAGTTTCATACCAGTTTGCATTTCTGGTAGCATTTCATCAACCAGAGAAAGTTTTATCAAAATCACTGCTTCTCTATTCCACCATCAAACTTGTTTTGATCGTTTCTTACTGTTGCTAGTCTTGTTCCATTCCTCAACAGCACTGATCCAAACACTTGCAGCCAAAAATAGCTAGCATTCGTTGTTTACAGGTATTATAATTCTTCCTAAAATCTTTTTGGTTACCTTCCAACGTTATATTAGATAAACTAATCTTTTTTTTCGCAAAACATTTTAGCCTACACGCTGCTGAAAATACTAGATCTCCTGCTGAAATAGTGATAGTCAAAAATCTGTGTCAAGGGGAGAAAACAGAGGAATGATTTCTGAAAACTGATGAGCGGGCTGAAAAATGCTAGAAATGCAGAAAATGCAAATCCAGAAAACTGAAAATCCCTATTCTGTACAATTTCGTAAGACAGCGAAATTCCGTACGACAGTATGGCATCCATATGTTTGTCCCCTATGGTTCAGTTCAGCTGTTCTATGCTGTTCCCTACAGTCCTCTGGGGCTTGGTTTTCCTTATTGTGGATTTCAACCGAAAAAAATGAATCTCAGTTTAAACTAGAAAAAACAAACCAAGCTTTCTTTTCTCGAAAACCCTTTCAGTTTCTTGGTTTTTATCGTAAATAGTCTGTCACTGGTTGGAGCAATTCTTAGGCCTTCACCCGATACTTCCCACTCTGTCCTTGATGTGGCTCGAATACTATATCATGAAAATTTGAAGCTCAAACACATGAAGAAACCAAGCAAGAACACGAGAGACAACTTGAAAGAGATATAATTCTAGTATGTATTATTGAGAGAGCAACCGTCACTTTAAAAGGTAAGTGACAACATAAACCTAATCGTTGGGTGACACAAACCGTAAAACTAAAATACCTTCTGTGAATTTTAAGTCATGTTTACATTATTTGATAAAACAAATTAAAGTCATGAAGTGACTTTATGGCTAAACTTATCACTAAGACTAGTATGACCATTATAACTTTATGTAACAAATTTTTAACATTGTAGACCTCCTTATCTCTCTGAATTCTCCTTAGTCCTTTTCCTATTGCTTTTTGGGGCTGAATCACATCCTTGACACTTGACACTGCTGTCCATGCACAATGACTTAAAATTTTCATGCTTTTATATGGGGTTCACCAATGATAGCATACATACAATCTATCCTTGTGTACTTTAACAACAATATAAGAAGTAAAGAAAAACATAGATTCATAACAGTTTATAACAGCACGCAATACATAGCAATAAGAGTAAATAGCAGCTATGAATTGCAAAAGAAGTATGCTTTCTTTACTTCAAAGATATCCATATAAACATGATCCAAAATAACCTTTCAATGGTAATACCTTACCAAAATAACCAATAATAATTAATTAAAATATAATCGTCCAGCAACAAAATGAATTAGTTTACTTGGTAGTAATCCGCATTCAAAATGCACCCGAAATACCCCTTATGCTGACTACATTTCTAAAGTGATTTGTGTCATTTTATGTGTGTGCATTATGTTTTGTTTATATGCATTTGGGATGGCTGTGTAATTTGGACTCTGCAAGAAGAGAGTAGAGCAGACAACTTTTTTGAGCACTAATGAATTATTCAATAGTAAATATCATATACATGTGTGTGCAATGTGCATGTAAGCAGATGTTTTGGGTCGGGAGTGCTGTTTAAGGTGTCCATGTGAGAAAGAAATTATGTCGATGTCCATAGATGACCATAAGTAGGTCAATGGAACTTGAAGAGTGCATTAAGTTATAATAGAGAAGTACTAGGGTTAAGGTACCCTAGATTACCAAAAAAACCAACTACAAAGCAATAAATAAACTTAAACATAATAATAGGGTAAACCTAAAATGGTTAAACCCAAAATCATAAAAACTAAGTAAAAACAATCCTAATGAATTAACGATCAAATAAGTTATCATGAGCATAAAAGGCATTTATTTCACTATATGACTCTTGAATCTACCTGGAATTAACAAGAAAAGGACATGAGAAATAGATAAGTACCAACAGTCGAGATTGGCTTGCCAAATAAAAAGTATAGTCGGCCTGGAGGTTTTGGAACAAATAATGGTAAATGCAATGGTTGGTTAGCAACTTCACCAGATTGGTTGATCCTGTTCGAGGAGATTAAGCAACACAGCAATGTACTATATTAATTATTAAGGATGTTTGGTGGTATGATAATAACGTAGGAGTTACAGATTTTTCATATGCATCATCTAACATGTAGAGAAATCAGAGGAAAAATAATAAAATGCAAAGCTAGGAAAGAACAAATTTCAAGTACTATCATTTCTCAAACATTATTTTTTCCATTCTGCATGGTCATGATGTCCTTAATACACATACAATGAAACATATAACATATCCACACTTTCTCTCAAGATAAGGAATGTAAATTGCAATTGGAGCATTTGTTGTTAAGCTAGGAAATAATATATAAAATTTCAAATCTAAATGCATAAAAATGCACATGTAATTAACAAATCCTTTAAAGCCAATAATAAATTCCCATGCAAAGAATATGACCCTCAAAGTGAGTAAAGTGTGGATTAATATTATGATCATAAATGAAGGTATCATAAGGATCAAGATCAAGAGAAGAGGCCAGATTGTGCAAACAATGGATCGTGATTGAATGTAAAATTCATGCAGCTCTGCTCAAAACAAAAGGTCAACTTCCACAATTCAACACCATCATAATGGACCCTATAAAGAGTGCTTTTTGTGGTGCCCGATATGCTTACTTGCCTATGTAATGTCCCCTTTAGGTATTTTATTGATTCTGAATTTTTATTTTGATTCCTTCTCGATACTGGAATATCAATCAAATTAGCAAACAACATACAATACTGAGGTACTAAACCCAACTGAAATCTTTCTTATAATGTACTGAATGCCCACAAAACACAGATGATGATACTACTAAATAACAACTGAATAGCAAAGATAAACTGCAGGAAACCCTTACATGTTTTATGCAGCATAAAAACACACTTTTATCAACGATGTAGAGCAGAAGAAGAGCTTGCTAAGGCTATGTTTGATATGGGAACAAGATACGGCTGAGGGAAGGTTATACGGTAGCTTGAGGATGCTATGGCAGCAAACAAGGTAAGCCACCACCACTAAGAAATACATAAATTATCCCAAATGAATAGTTGTAGCAGCGGTGTGGAAGTGTTATAGCAAGTACTGTAGCAGCGGTACATAAGCCCTGTAGCAGTGGTACGGAAGTTCTGTGGCAGTGGTACAAATGTGATCCCTGAATGGAATCACCATAAATGGACGAGGATTTTCGTCCTCCAATCCCGTGCACCAAAGGGTTTTTGTCCTGTGAAAAGATGAACACAAGTGTTCAAGCTCTAAAAAGGGTTTGATTTCAATAGAAAAATCGATGCTTTGTTTTGAGTGCAGCTTCCCCTTTTATACTTACCTGTTTCATTCCAATTTCTTTTTCCTACCTAATTTCCAACTATAAGTGTCTAAAAATACTTGTTAAATTATACAACAATGGCTACTCAGAAAGGCCTTCTTATGGCCACGACAAATTACCTCTCAACTAAAAACTTATTGAGAGGTAGTACAGATGTAATGTCCCCATTTCAAGTAAAAATAATAGCTAATATTAATTACCTTGGGAGTGATTTTCATCGTTTGAAATTAGAGGGTAATTATATTAGTTATTATAATAAAGAGGGAAATAATTAAATTATTAGATTATTTTCCTTAGAGTAATTATTATTACTAAAACTAAACTTTAACAATAAATTTATAATAAAGTAAACAAAAAATAAGGTCGGTAAGAGGGAAAAGAGAAAAGAGATGAAAAAGGTGTTTAAGTGATTTTAAAATAAAGTTTTCCCCTGCCAAAGGTGGATCGCCCCATTTAGGAGAGATGTAAAAGCAACATAAGAGTTTCCAATTAAGGCATGCTTGGAAATTATATTTTGTATCTTCATGCTTGAAGATTTATTGGGATGCATGCCCAATAGTGTTGTTGCTGATTTTGGGTACTTCCATCCGGGAAATACATTGTTACATTTTGAATTTTGTTGTGTTGTTGTTTGAAGGGTTTTTCTGCATGTGAGGTCTTTGTTGAAGGTCAAACTAAAGGAGAATCAGATTTGAGGTGTTGTGATCAGTTCTAAGCCTTGTTTGAGGGCTTTCCAAGAGGGGCGAATGGTTGTTGTTGATTTCAGGTATAGCTAGGGTTTCATCTATACATTTCCAGATGTCCGAGTCTATTTTGGGTGCCTTCCATCGAAAATTCTAATTTTGGTATCATTGGAAAGCTTATAATTTTATCTTCAATTTGAGCAATCATTTGTCAAAAATTGTTATGTATTTTCCAAATTATGAATTTATGAAGTTTCGGTTGTTTTTCTACAATTAAAAATCAGATTTTTAGTATTTTGCAAAAATATAAGTATTTTCAAATTTGATAATTCAAGGGTTAGCTACAAATTTAATTTCATAATTTTTGAAGGTGTTTTGAGGCTATTTTTACACCCATAGGCAAATCTCCTAGGGTTTTGGCAAGGAATTTTGGGTTGTTTGCATTGTTGTCATAAAAACAATAATTTCTAGCTTCTTGTCATTCATTTTCCACATTCAGATTTCAAGGGTTTTGATAAATAATTGTTGAATCTTGAAATGTCCTATTTGGGGACATTACAATGGTATCAGAGCACCGATCTGGTGCACTTGTGAGGTTTTGTGTTGCAAATTTGGAAGCTAGAGGTTAGAAAGATTCAATGGAATGGATGAAGTGGACCCAAGTTCCTTTTTTGATGGTACTAATAAAATTTCTGCTAGATCTTGGTTGAAGGAATTTAAGACATATTTGCAATGGAATCCTATGTGTCAAGATGATGCCCTCATGCTCATCTCTATATACTTGAATGGAAGGGCACATAAGTGGTGGCATCATTTGTTGGAGACCCGAGGGGTCGAATCCATTGCCTCCCTTGAAGATTTCACCCAAGGTTCCTAAAAGGTTCGATGTGCAAGATTGCGAGGATGAGCAAAGTGAAAATCCTCATTAGTTGAAAATGTTTCTTTGCCTTTAAGGATTACATACATGTTAGCAAAGTGACATAAGAGGAGATCACAAAATTTGAACCCAAGGAGGAAAAGTCAGATCTACAAGAGAGAAAAGAGAATTTGGTGATTTACACCCCCAATCCCTAATGTGGATGTTAATATTCAACTTGTTGTCTATTCCGGAACAACCGTCAATATGAAGCAAGCTAATGACATTCATGGCCTTGAAGGGAGTTATGAGGATGTCCCATACATACATCATTCAAACATAGACATTTGTTATCATCATAAGAAGCTTACAAGAGAGGTTGATTTATTGTTGCATACTTTGCCATATCATATTTGTTTTCCTCATGAGAAGCATGTAAGAGACGGAGAAAAAATGAAGATTATGGGCTACAACATGAGGCAAGAAGATTCCTTGGTTCAAAGTCACTTATATGGGCACTCTAAGGTATGGGATCCGGGTAATTTTCCACATCCTCCAAAGGTTGTCAATTTGATTTTGTGATCTTTATGACTGATTTCCTGAGAATAAATAAAATTTCAAAATTATTTTTGGTGGGCATGAGTATTGGCATGCATGATTCGGCTTTAGGAGATCCGAATGCAAAAGGAAAAGGTACTCTTAATGATGTTTTTCCCTTTGGTAGACTCTCTATGGCAGCTACTAAGGGTAATCAATTTGACTATCTTCATAGCAAGGATTTGTTGCACCACCATCATACCTTGTCCTTGCATTGTTTTGGTCATTATGAGTATTGTGCTAACAATGAAGACAAGATGAATGGTGCTAAGTGGAGAAGGAATCTTCCTAAGGCAGCCCCGGATCATTTCAAGAAGGCCAACACTTCCTAAATTTCAGTCCAAGTGAAAGTAAGTGCAGCAAAAGAGTGATCCCAAGGTGTGGTAAGCTACCTAATTTTGTTTCCCTCAATTCAATTTTGATAGCTTTACTTGGGCCAATTCATGTGGAAAAAATTGAAGTTACATGGAAGAATGGTTAGTTGCTAGACATTGCACATGACAGGGCAGCGATCTTCCACTTTCATATGATTTATGGTTTATCTAACAAGCATACATGCGGAAGGGGAAAATAGGTTATAAGGATGTCTTGGAAAAGAATTTTGTACATGTATGAGTATGCACTCTTTTACATGCTTTGTTGATTGGGCTAATAGAGGTATGCTTGGTGTGAATAGAGAAAAGACTAATATCTACTTTAGTTTTTCTACCCTTTGTTATATATTTGGCACATTCCAATATTGGGAAATGTTTCACATCAAAGATGGCATTATTACTTCTCATGTTTTGGGTGAGTTGATGACAATCCATATTAATCATGGTTGTTTGGGTTTGGTACTAGCTACCATGCAATATAGGATTGTTGTACTTGTCATTTTCAATTTGCTATCTACTTTGTTCGCTACCCAACAAATCTTGGGATTGTTGTTACAAAATGTCTACATGATGGACCACCAACTAGATATTTTGGATTGTCACATTTTCAAGCATGAATTTGGCAAGAGGAGATGCTTCACTAAAATGGAACTTATGGGGTCTTGTGAGTTGGCCTCTCATGGTAAGTAAATCATTTCATTTACAACTCATGGAATATTAATTGATTTTCCCTTCATTCCATTACACATGCCTGGAGGTAACTCACTAATGGAAGATGGCTTCAAAATCACTCCATGATGAATGAAGGACACATAATAGGAGGTATTTTGATGTGAAGAAACTAATTGCTTTTTTAGGTATAAATATTAAGAGTTGAATGATCAGCTTGTTGTTATAAAGGGTTATGGAAAATGTCACAACATTCAACCCTCCATTCAACACATGTTTACTGATCAAGAAGGCAGCCCTCGAAGGTACTAATTTTAAAGTGGTAAGACTGTAATGTCCCTCTTTTTGGATAGTTTGTATCAAAGACCTTTGGCCCATTTTTGTCACCCGATGGCCAAAAAGGTGAGCTGGGTGGCTTAACTTTATTAACTTTATTATATTGTGCTAAAATTAAAATATAAATCATTATAAAAAGCACATATAATAAATTAATAGTAATTAACTTTAAATTAGAACTTAGGAAAGTTTTTAAGTAAAAGCAAAATAAAAGCACTTAATTAAAACGTACTTCCTGAATGGAGAATGTGATTTGGAAGTCCAAGGGTCATTTTCATTGGAAGTCCAAAAGTCACTTTCATGGAATTCCAAATATCACTTTATGGGAATTCAAAGGTCATATTTCAAATTCCAAAGGTCACTTGTCATGGGAAGTTAAAGGTCACTTTGGGTCCCATTTCCTATATAAAGAAGAAGGCGATTTAATGCAACATGAGGTATACTCCTCTATTTTATAACATTTTCATCTGCATGAAGCTTTAGCTTTCGGTGGTTAAATTCAAGGATGAAACCCCTTGATTTAATTACTTGTGGTAGTTAAGAGTTGAGAGAGTTTTTCACTGAAATTCCCAAATTTCTATGATGGCATGTAATCAGATTTTCAGTCTATTTCAAGCTTTTCCAATTGTTTTGAAAACGTTATTATTTTGGTGAATAAAATTGCTTCCTTGTTTTCTCTATGAATCGACTATACTTTGGGACGATTTGGGCATTATTATTGAGGATTTGATCTGAAATCATTGTCTAATATCTCATAATTTTAATTTTGTGTGAATGAAAATACCCAAGTTTCATAATTCTTGAGACTCTTGAACTTTCTTTTATAATCAGATTTCATATTTGATTTATGAGTTGATTTGGCATTCGAAAATTTGATTTTTATATGATTGAGTTCCTAAAAATTTAGGCAAGCATCTGGGATAGAGAAAATAATTTTTTTTCATTTGATGCCCTAAATGTGTGGGCCGAAATAGTAGGAGGGCCAAATCTGCATGTTTGTAGTTGTTATAATTTGATTTACATCATCTTGTTCCATGTATTTTCCCAAGTTCGGGCATATGTCATTTGCCTAGATCGGAGTTGTGTAGAGAAAGTTATGGTTCATGAGCTTTGAAGATTGCAGCAATTAGGGTTTCAGAATTAAATATATTTTCTAGTTGTTCACCGTTAAATGAATCTGATTTATCTCATGACTGCCCATAAATTCTCTAGGGTTGTTCATAAAATTTAGGAGTAAAAATAATTATTGTATCTGATTTTGGGTGTGTTTGCATATACAAACCCTAGATTGCTTTTTACATAAATTAATGGAACCTGATATTTGATTGTCACTTTCAGTTTATTTCCCTTATGAAAATGCCAAAAGTATATTTTATTGTTTTATAAAGTGGTAAGAAAATCTCTTATTTCAAGATCAACCCATGGAAGACAATTTCAGTCATCTATACTTTGGAGATTCATTGCTAACACTCCAAGAGTAAGTTTGGAATGCATATTTGGTCATGAGTTGACACAATAAAGATAGGTATTTTGATTGTTCACTAATTGCAACCCGTAAAATCACATTATTGGGAGATTCCAAACAATATTTTATGGACTGGACTGCTAAAAAAGTTGTTATTCATTCAAAGGTTGTTGTATTATGTATTTTAGCTTGTTCTTTTCTTTATTTGGTCCAATGGTAAACATCATTTCATTCAGTTGTTTTTTGGGTCACTTGTTAAAAAGTTCATGCATTCATGCAAAGTAAGTTTGGAATGCATAATTTTTTGTCATGCTTGGGTTCATACAAAAAGATAGGCCAAGTATCTCCTATATTTTAGGAGTTTAGCTCACATTTGGGAGATTCCCATAATATACTCCATGGGTTCTAAACTATCTACGTAAGTTGTTAAAACAACTTGTATTTTGATTTTACCACTCTTGTTCTTTTCTTTCATTAATTTAACTCTTGAAATAATGGTGTTGGCAGTTGTTTTATTTCACTTGATGTTGTGGGAACATTTTGGGCAAATAATAATGAATATCTAGACCATCATATACTCAAGAATAAGTACAAAAATAGTATGCTACAACCAATGTAAGTGCTGATGACTTATTGTTTCCTACTAGGTCATTTCAGTTTTGTGGGCAGCATAGTGATGGAGTAAGGAACATGTCTAGAAGCACTAAATTCAAGAATTCCGCTTTAAGGGGCAGCCAAGTGAACAACATCTTATTGTCCAAGATGTTATACATCCTCATGGCATGATGGAAGTGAATAGAAGTGTTAAGGAGGGCAACCCATGGTTCATGGAAAGGTGCCAGCATAATCGTTATGGACTATTGTTTTATGCATTTTCAGTTTGATCCTTCTCCTTTTATAATCCCGTGGTGGTAGTTTGACACTTGGGAGATGTTCTTTCCAACCCTTATCATCTTGGGAGTGCTTGGTGCAACCACTAGCGAGTTTCCAACCACATTAATGAGGATCATGGGGAAAAGAAACATGAATTACAACAGTAGATGCGGCAGCATGAGTGATCCGTGGAGGTCTCAACATTTGAGAGAATTCATGAGATAATCATGCCTCCAAGCATGATGGACTGACAAGTGTTGTTAAACATTATGTCTAATATGTTTGCAAAAACAAGAATGAAGTTGCAGAAATTTTGTTTTGGCAAAATTATATCAAAAGCATGAGCTTATGTTGGCAAGTGATATCTCATTTGGCGGCACCGTGTCAAGGCTTTGAAAACATTACATCATGTCTTATCTCTCGACATGGTATTTGGGTATATGAGCTTGCATTTTCTTGAGGGCAAACAAATTTGGGAAGGGAGGACTGTAATGTCCCCATTTCAAATTAAAATAATAACTAATATTAATTACCTTGAGAGTGATTTTCATCATTTGAAATTAGAGGGTAATTATATTAGTTATTATAATAAAGGGAGATAATTAAATTATTGGATTATTTTCCTTAGAGTAATTATTATTACTAAAGCTAAACTTTGACAATTAATTTAATAATAAAGTGAACAATAAATAAGGTCGGCAAGAGGGAAAAGAAAGAAATCAAAAAGGCGTTTAAGTGATTTTTAAATAAAGTTTCCCCCAAGGTGGATCACCCCACTTAGGGAAGATATAAAAACAACATAAGGTTTCCAATTAAGGCATGTTTGGAAATTATATTTTGTATCTTAATGCTTGAAGATTTATTGGGATACATGCCCAATAGTGTTGTTGCTGATTTTGGGTACTTCCATCCGGAAATACATTGCTACATTTTGAATTTTGTTGTGTTGTTGTTGCTTTTTTTTTAAGCATGTGAGGTCCTTTTTGGTCAAACTAAAGGAGAATCAAATATGAGGTGTTGTGGTCATTTCGAGGCATATTTGAGGGCTTTTCAAGAGGGGCAAATGGTTGTTGATTTCAGGTACAACTAGGGTTTCATCTACACATTTCCAGATGTTTGAGTCTGTTTTGGGTGCCTTCCACCCTTCGGAAAATTCTAATTTTGGTATCATTGAAAACTTGTAATTTTATCTTCAATTTGAGCTATCATTTGTCAAAAATTGTTGGGTATTTTCCGAGTTATGAATTTATGAAGTTTCGGTTGTTTTTCTCTGCAATTCAAAATCACATTTTCAACATTTTGCAAAAATATAAGTATTTTCAGATTCGATCATTCAAAGGTTGGCTACTGATTTAATTTAATAATTTTTAAAGGTGTTTTGAGACTATTTTACACCCGTAGGAAAATTTCCTAGGGTTTTGGCACATAATTTTGGGTTGTTTGCATTGTTATCATAAAAACAATAATTTTCAGCTTGTTGTCATTCATTTTCCACATTCAAATTTTGAGGGTTTTGATAAATAATTGTTGAATCTTGAAATGTCCTATTTGGGGACATTACAAAAGACCACGTGGCATTTACCAACAAAGAAGTGTCTCCATGGCGGTCCAAAATCATATGACTTGTCCTTCAAGCACTTTTGGAGTATTATCTTTATAGGAAATGTTGTTCTCAATCATTGTGCTCCGTAAGTGATTAAGTATGCATTCATGTGAGCCATATAATGCCAACTCTTATCTTTTATTACTTTCAGTTTGAAAATGTAGTGCATGAAGATAATATAATCCATGTTTAAAGCTTCAACCAGCTGCAGATGAATTCGTGACAAAATGGGCATATGGATGGCGAATTTCAGAAGTTAAGCAACTGGAAAGCTAAGATATCAAGCACTCAACAAAATGCCTCACATATATGAAAATGTGCTGGTGCCAACAAATTTTTTATTCGAAAAGCATTATTATGTTTTTTATTGTTGTAAGAGCACAAACTCATAGTTATATGTTCAAAGCATAACATATAATATACCAGTTTCATGAGCCCAAATCTGATCTACACATTGGCATTGACAACTTTCATGTATAGTACCCCAAATAAGTAATGGAGTTGAGATTGATTTATGCATAACCCATGCAGAATCCAATAATTGCCTGTACCAATTGATTCTGATTTATTCATTATTCCTTTATGAGAATTTCAGAAATGTATTAGACATGGTAAAAAAATTCATTTGAAAGCAACAATTGGAACCACTGCAATATTTTTTTCATTGAGATCATTCGTTCTATATTAAAATACTAAACATTAAAGGTACAACAATGAATACAAAAATAACAATTTAGAAACAATAAGGTAAAGAATGAGACTTTGATATGTTAAGATTTAGATGTACAAAGAAGAGAACCAAGATCCTCTCCCACATAATGCAGTCACTAATACTTGATATCACCACTTCAGGTTTACCTTTGTTTAAATGGTCTGAGTTTTATATTTGGTTCTATTTTCATGATATCAAATGTTACCCTTTTTAGGGTACATTGTGGTTTATACACTTGCTTTCTACTACAATGCCACAGAGTTTCTTGACATACAAAGTTGCATTTTTCTAGTATCATGAATTTTAAATTTACAATTTAAAAAAGAAGTCAAAAATATTCTGTTAACCTTGTTAATCCAAATCTGCAAAATGATAACATTTAATAACAACAGGCCACACAAGTATATACCTTACGTTGGGAATTTCTTTATTCAAGCGGTCTAGCATGTCATTATAATACGGTATCTTCATGATGTCTTCATAATCAAGAAGAATCTGTATATCAAACCAATAGATAAGAGTCAGTATATTTTATTTTTGAGATTTCTAATGGTTCATCTTAAATATAGTTAAGTTCAATATTATTTTATATAGAAGCTTGCCACTTATGCATATATTCTAGGCATTTAGCTTTGCTTCAAATTAATAAATGGTATATTTCATCCAACACACCCAATTGTCAAACTTGCAATATGGTTCAAAAATGATAGTGAATTTTCTACCATATACAATTTAGTGCATAAAGGGGCAATTGTTGAGGATTTATGTTTTAGATGGTTTAATGCAATTTGTTTAGAAATACAAAGCAATACTATTAATGCTTGGCTAGATGTTGAAGTTTGATTTATAATTTGGTCGTGAAAAATTATTGGAATTCAATATCACACCTCCATGAGCTCTATTTTCTAATATTGTTATTGTTGACAGTTTCTTTATGTTGTACCTGATCTTTGTTGTTTCAATGACTCACCAATGGAAGTAGAATAAAACCTGCAACATTAGGGAAAATCATCCATTAACAGGGTGATAATCCTTTGCATTTGAGAGGGGAAATTCCCTCATATGATGGGAGTGCTTTGTATTTTTGGTGCTTTAATCCAGAAAGCACAAAAGGCAACAAAAATGGGAAAGAGAAAGAAAGGAGAAAGGGGAGAAAAGAGGACGAGGAGAGAAACACACAGCGGAATAAACATAGAACTGCTTGGTTATGTCAAAGTAAACACAAAATAGAACTCTCTCTCTCAAACACAGATGAAGGGCAGATGAAATGTCCCCTTCTCTAAAATAACAGGTCAAAGACCCTTAGCCCAATTTTGTTTCCTAACGGCTAAGGGATGAATAAAAGGAAAACTTAGTCATAATGAATTAATTATAAAGTGCATCATAAAATTTTATTATAAGCACTTTTATTAATTTATTAATGACAAAGTTAAAAAGAAAAGAAAAAGTGACTTTATGATTTTTATTTTCCCCTAAGGAAAAATGTGACCCATGTGGAGAAGGGAAAAAGGCAAAGGAAAATATTAAATGCGGGAAAAGAGATCTGATTGGTTGTGTTGAGTGGCAAAAAGGCCAAAATAAACTATAAAGGCAAGTCGCCATGGAAGGGAAGGGCATCTTTTTGCATATGATAATTTCTGATTTTTGGTATAAGCTTGCATGCTTTCCAAATCAACTCCAAAGGACAAAAACCCTTTGTAGTTTGCTTTAGAGGACGAAAACCCTCTTTAGCCTTAGAAGAATGAAAACTCTTCTTCTCTTGTGTTTTCCAGCAGTGTTGAAGGCTTGATTTGCAAATTTGGTATTGATTCCAGCTAGGGTTTGAAGGGAGAACATTGTTGTTGAGTTCTACCTTTAATTTCCAACACTTCCATATTGGAGCGACCCACATTGTGTGCAATTCTGAGTGATTTAGGGCTTGTTCTGATCAGATCTGATTTTTGTTCATTAATCAAATTTTTGGAGTTAAGATCAGCTTCTTTGCATATTTTTTGGGCCAAGGAAACTATATTTTCAGCTGTGTTTGTGAGTTGTGCATCTGCAGATTTATTAATAAAATTCCAGCCTTCTATTTGGTCCGAATCTGGTATTTTCTGAAGTTTTTGCAATAATAAAATTAGTTGATCTGTTTTTGGTAATAAAATTGTGGTTTTACTTGAGTCTACTTTGGGATTTAAACATATCACCTCCCGCCATACTGCTTATTCCTTGACGCTCCCGCCCATCTCCTTCCACCCAAGCAGGTGGTTGCCTTTTGTCTCCTACCTTGTTCAGTATTTATATTGATGAGTTGGAGGAGTTTCTCAGGATCACATCCAGGAGGGGGATGGTTGTCTTCTCCACCAGGTTCGATCTATATTTTCTGTTTTCATGGACTATGTGGTCCTTCTTGCCTCCTCTGCAGAGGGTTTACAGAGACAGCTGAATGCTTTATCCCTCTTTTGTGACCACAAGTAGTTGACAGTTAACTTGGGTAAGACCAAAGTTATGATCTTCAATGGCCTGAAGACATCTGATTTTCATTTCTTCTACAGAGGGGATGAGCTTGAGATCACCAGCTCTTACACTTACTTGGGAGTACTCTTTTCGGACCTTGCTTCAGTTTACGACCGACACTTCAGCCTTGGGTTAATATGTAATGTCCCTTTTCCCAAATTCAAAGGCATAATTGGATCTTCTGGATATCCCTCCTCCTTGGTCGAATTGAAGAAGATAAAGAGGAAGCAAATAATATGTCTTTTATTATTTTATGAATATTTTAAAGTGTATTAGTGAAGACTATATGGGTCGGCCTTGTTTATTAAGGCATAATGAATGGTCATAAGGAAGCGGCCATGTCTTTTCTATTTTGGCGCCAACCTTTGAAAAAGTATAAATAGGGGTTAGAGGAGTCATTTGGGATATCGACTTTCATTTTGTAAAATCAAATTTTGAGAGTGAACTCTCATTTCTCTCCACTTGGGACGAAAACCCCTTGTGAGGTCCATTGTGAGGGACGAAAACCTCTCACTTTTGACTTAAAACAATTTATAATTGCAGATTATTATTATATTGAAGATCAAATTGTGCCAAATCTGATTTATGTTATTTATTCCAAAAGTGCGACTTGTTCTAGTGAGATTTCTGAATTATTGGATGATATTAGCATCATATAAAATTAATATTCCAAGTCGACTTGCATTATAAAGGCCAAATCTGCATTTGCACGGATTTTTATGCATATTTAATGGTCAAATTGAATTATTTATGGTTGCTGCAATTTCCAGATTATCAAGATATTTCCAGCAGAGTATTTTGCATTGCCTAAGTCAATTTGGCTCTAGAAAATTAATATATCTTTCATTAAACAATACTGGAATTAGTGAAGAATTTCCAACAATTTTCAAGGAGATTTTAGTCGCTGCAATTTAAATTTTAATTTGTTGTAAATTAATTCCAGAATCCCGAATATTTTGATAAAACTCTCAAAAAGGGTTATTACAGTGGTATCAGAGCCTGATTCTCAAAGGGCCTAAGGGAAATTCAATGGATAAATTTATGGCGGGACAAGAAAGACTCACAGAAGCCTTGGACCTTCTTGCCATGTCTATCCAAAATCTAATTAATATCAAGCAAACAATGGGAACGACTGAGGATCAAGTCCGAAGACTAGAGTTGAAGTCCTACCGGAAGAAGATCCAAGCACCACGGGAAGAGAAAATGTTGAAGCAAGCTATAAGGAATATATGGCTTTTCCCAAAGAAATCCGTGAAGCAATGTCATTCACAGAGTTCATGGAATTGGATAGTGGAAGATCTAGGCCTAGGCATGCCAAGCCACAAAAAGAGAAAGAGGAGAAGAGCTTCCAAGTTGCATTGGCGGAGAAATTCGAAGAACAAGCACAAAGGGAGATGAACATTCCACTTGAAGGTGATGTGAATGGCCATAAAACCTCCCTCAAAAGATAAGTGACACCAGCATTAAAGATGAAAGAAAGGGTGGTGAACAAGAAGCGGTGGTGTTAGGAACGAATGAAACTCATTTCCAAGATGAAAATGATAAAAGGCAGCCCGCTGGTCTGTTTGTAGCAGCAGACAAAAAAGAGCCCAAAGATGAAGAATCAAACTTGGGAAAGAGCCACCAAGATATCCCGAGTACTTGTGAACAAGGTATGAAAGAAGAAATGGATGAAAGTTTTGTTGAAGGTCTGAGGATCGAGTACATTTCAGATTTGTTGCTCCCTAGCTTACCATCACACAGAACTAATCATCATCATCAGTTTGATTCAAATATGGGAAGATTACGGTGCACATTAAGTGGTAAGGGGTACTCCCATCCTTTCTGGAAAACCCCAAGTCATGCATGCACAAGAGTTAAGATGAAAGTAACAAAGGATGACCTTCTCCCCAAGATCCATGGTTGGTATGCTAAGGTAACCATTTCCTCTTTTAGTTTGGTTGGCCATCTTCTTGATATTCTTATGTTGGAAAGAATAATTTGGAGTAGTGTTGATAATAGCCCTTTTGGGCCATGGAAATGGGAGAAACCCCTCATAAAGAACAAGATGAAGGGGCTGGACTATACCCAACAGCAGCAAAAAGAAGGTCCATTAAAGAAAATCTCAGCCCTATTGAAACTCAAGAATATGGGGAAATTGTCAAGCAATCAACAAGCGAGGAGAAGGGTAACTATGTCTTAGCCTTATTGCTCTTTCATATGTCGCTGCCTTGTGTATGTTCCTATGATCAACATGTTTCAAGGAGTAGAAAGATAGAAAGTGTCTCTTGTGGTAATGAATGTATGGATGATTGGGTTCAACCCCAATATTGCTTCTACATTGGTGCTGTTATAAATTCTGGAAAAAGGTTTCATTTTGAAATCAATATTGTTGGCAACCTCATCCTTGTATGTTTGGGAACAAAGGTTGAATCAAACCTTATCAAAGGAAGCTCAAATAATTCCAATAGGATCAAGGGAAAAGAGGTGTTGATAATAGCCCTTTTGGGCCATGGAAATGGGAGAAACCCCCTCATAAAGAACAAGATGAAGGGGCTGGACTATACCCAACAGCACCAAAAAGAAGGTCCATTAAAGAAAATCTCAGCCCTACTGAAACTCAAGAATATGGGAAAAATTTCGAGCAATCAACAAGCGAGGAGAAGGGTAACTATGTCTTAGCCTTATTGCTCTTTCATATGTCGCTGCCTTGCGTATGTTCCTTGGTGTCCCAGATTTCACCCTGAAATCTGAGACTACCCCATGTAAAAAAATCGTACTTTTAAAATAACGGGTCATTTTGTGTTTTTATTGCCAGAAGATGCCTGTATTGCGTTTAGATATTCCCAGTGAATCATAGGAGCCAATTTCGACAAATACCCAGATGCCGAAAATTGTTTTATCCCTTCATCAAGTTTTGTCTGTGGGAAAATTTTATTTAATTATTTTGAGCCCCGTTTGAAGTAAATTGTGCTCCGGTTTAGCCCTGTTGAAATTTTGCATGTCAATATTCACATATACCAGTAGGGTTTTCATCAGGAATGGATCCTGGGCTTTATCTGTGACTTCTAGCAATGTTTTGCGTTTTTGTTATTTTTCTTGTATTTTTCTCTATGAAATTCCCCTAGGTCAATTCCTTCGCCAGGATAGTCTGCTTTTCTTGCCTGAGTATCTAGAGATCGCTCTACACCGCCATACTGTAAGGAATCACCTCTCGAAGTCGATTCTCTTTAAAAAGCGACGCGTCGTACACAAAAAAGCTTCTTCTGGACAGTCACATTTTTGGAATGGATGGATTTAAGCCACAGCGGGGAATTTTGGTCACAGCAGTAGGTGGGATTTTTGTACTTGCCTTGCAGGTACTTTTTCCCATGAAGGCAAAGTCACTTAAGTCATGATGGGAAAATTAGAGGCAGCAGGCAGGCGGGAATTTCTTACTTGCCTTGCAGGGTGAAAATTCCCATTGTGAAATAAAGAAAAATCACTTAAGGCATTGATGGGAATTTCTTACTTGCCTTGCAGGGTAAAAAATCTCATTGTGAAAGTCAAACAACTTAAGTGGATAATGGAATTTTGGAGCTGCCATGCAGGGTGAATAATCCCATCAAATTTGACTTTTAAAAATAGAAACCAGCCTTTGCCAAAAAGTGCGACCCCTTTGGAGCATTAATTTATTTATTTAATGGCATTTATTAATAGTCTCTCTTCCAATTTTGGCGCCCAGGGATGAGGAAAAGTCAATGCATAAAGGGAAGTCAAAGAAGACTGGAAGTAGAATGCTAAAAATAAATTAAATTAATTTATTTAATGCAGCCCTAGAGCATGCTAAAAAGTGTGACCCATTTGGAGGAGAAATAATACTTTTTGAAGTATTAATTAATGGTTTTTTATTCCTATTTTTGGCGCATGGAGAAATAGAAGGTCAAAGCATGATGTTAAGTGAAAGTAGAGGGCTAAAAATAAATTAAATTAATTTATTTAATGGCAGCCTTGAGCATGCACAAAATAGGCGCCCAAATTAAAGAGAAAAGCATGCTTGTTAATTAATTAATTGTCAGGAATAGGAGAGGCAATTATTAATTATAGAATGATGAAGGTTATATAAGCATGGGCTGCCATAATGATGAATTAATTAATTCTTTTAGCAAAGGAGTGTAGCCCAGACAATTTTGGCGCCCAAAGGAAGAGGATTTTTGCTCAAAGAAGTATTTTTCACTGCCGGAAAGCTTCAAGGTTTGGCGCCTAGGATTGGAGGAGCTTGTTTTAGGCTTGGTTAATTATCTACATAGTGGTACAGGTGCTCAAGTGAAGTTGAAAATATTTATGCTTGCTTTGCATGCAAGCAAAGCCTCAAATTTTAGGGTAGCGGGCTTTATATGCAAATTTTTATGATGAAAATCAAGTGTTCATGTTCCGGTTGTCGTCTTTGTCTGAATTAATTACAGGTGCTTGTATAATTAAAAGGGAGCTTAAATCAATGTCAGATACATTGAATATATCCTCCGAATTTGAAGAAGTTCCTAGATCTGCACCAGTTGTAAAGAATTCTGGCCGAATAAAGAGAAATAGAGTTGCTCAGGGAAAGATAGATCCGACCATGGCAAAGCGGGATGAAAGAGAAAGCTCAAAGAGAATCATGCATTACTTCCAGGTTTGCTAACATCGGAGACAGATCTAGGTCCAGAACCTCCTTCCGAATTGATTGACAGATCCAGAGCTGGAAAGACTTCTCTCATGCGTGCAGTCAAAAGCAGTGGAATCATTCGAGCTTCAGCATTCCCATTCACACCTAGTTGCTAGAATTCGTCATGGAGTGTGCAAGGTCATACCATCCACTATCTAGATCAATTCGGGATGTTGCGGGGAAGACAATAATCCGGCTGATGCACAGTTCATCAATTATTGTCTGAAGATTCCAACACGACAGGTGGTGACTACTATTAGCATGCTGGACGCCGGCAACAGATGGGAGAAGCATAAAGTCAACTGTGGGCATAATGAACAAGTATATGAAGAAGCCCAAATCTCCATCCAAGTTCCCGAGGACTCTTCCACGATCCAATCTGGTGAAGGTGGATGACATTACCAAATTGTTATGCAAGATATATGGCGAAGCTAACGCTCACAACTTCCGCTCATGGATGTATGCCTTCATCAGACCATTGAGATCAACAAAGTAGATTCTATAATCAATTAGTCGGAAATCATCAGTGACAACATCGATGAGCAGCTCCGGAATGTGAGGCGGACTTACAGCTTCAAGATGACTTCATATTTGGTATATGCAGCAGCTCGCAGGGTATCTTCTCCAAGCTGGATAGACGTGGTGTGCTTTCCAAGGATCCTATTTTTGAGTGCTATCCGCAGCTTACTCTGCATGCAATAAAGATTATAAGGTGGTCAACGATGGATTCTTCTACGGATTCATTTGCAAGCTGAACGGTGATCTGAAGGCCAACAGGGTAAGCAAGGAAGCTTGGGAAGTCAGTATCCCGTTCGCGATATCTTCATCCAGCCATGCGACTTTACAAACCTCAAGGTCACCGGCTTTTTGGGAGAACCAGTCAAGTTGCCCAGATATCCAAGTGACAAATTGGTCATCATGGAATTGAGCAGACAGCTCGTAGAGATGCATGACATACGATCAAACGACACAAGTCTATAGGCTTCTTCCCAATCACAATGGGCTATTACAATTTTCAGAGCATTCACAAAGCCATAGGAATTGAAGCGGAGATGTTCTCTGAGTACGAGCATGAGTTCTTCCCAGCACGGCTGAACTTCGATCCATATGGGGTGGCAAGGAAGACAATCTCCCAGGAATACGCGCATGTGCCTTCGTTAGAAGATTTCTGGATGAACCGCATGTATGAGTACGGTTAGGAAGAAAGACTTCAAAGAAGTTATCAAAGCATGACAAGTGTTTGATTATGGATTAGCACGGATACCTGTGGATCTTAAAGATGATGGGCCTGTGTTACTTGATGCATATCATCAGATGGGAGGAGATAGAGTTGTACTTCAAGAGAACATTGGTGGCTGCCACACGATCGAGGAAAGGTCTACCGCCATTCTGGTTAATACTTCAATCGGTCAGTTCTTGACAAAGGGATATTGCCTTGATGAAGTTCTATGAATCGATCATAGCAACCTCGGACAGAGTCCCTCAAAAGGAAGCACGAGGGAGAAAGCAACAGAAGGCCTAAAAAGATTAAAGTGCACAAGAAGTCTCATTCAAGGGAAAAGATCACTTCTACGGCTATGGTGTTAGTTCCGACTTCTCCAACATCAAGTACTTCACCAACTGTTGCACCTCACAGATACTACCGCCCTCCATCAATCTAGCAACATTTGTGTTTTCTCCTCAGCCACTCCGATCAGCACCTCTTCCTGAAGAAATGCTGAAGTTGCAGATGGCAAAATTTGAAAGAGCTTTATCTTTGGACAATACAGAGGACTCAGTAGCCACAACATCAGTGCAGCGCTTTGGATGGAGAGAAACCAGAGCACGAGATGGTGGTACACTCGGTAACTTCTCATTCTCCGAAAGCAATTTCTCGAGTGGTTGGCTTCACGCTTGGTTCCGGAAGCTAGAGAGGAGATCAACTTGGAAGAACATGACTTGCAGCTGCTCCTGAGTTTGGGCGGAAAAGACAGAAAACCTAAAATTGCTAAGGTGACCTCGAGGTTGATTATTGAAGAGTCAAGGCAAAAGTTCGTTGAGGTATTAGTTCTAGCAAAAAAGGAAAGAAGAAGGATGAGCTCATGGCGTGGATATAACAAAGAACCAAAGTACCCATAGGTCAAGCCACTACTCAAGGATTGAAGCAAGACACACAGACATTGATAAACGCTTTATTCCTTGGACTTGACAAAGAAAAGGCGGAAAAAGTTGAACTTCGTAAGCGTGTGTCTCAATTGTGCAAGATTATTGCCAAAGTTGCCAAATCTTCCACTCAGCCAATTTTAGCACATAAGCAGGTGAGTGATCATCTGATGCAGGAAGTGGAAGATGCAGGTAATCAGGTTAAAGCTATCGACAAATGGAAGAGTCTAATCATTCACCAAGCTTTTGACAACTCGGGGAGGTGCCGGCTCGTCTAAAGGTTATGAAGGACGCATCGGTTCAGCTAAAGCAACTAGTGACAAGCACGATGGACATGAACACAGTAGTTGAAAGTAACCTGAGTACTTTGGTCGAGATAAATAAGCTACCGAGAGAGGTGTTGACTGTGGAACGAATTGTGCCCGATGGATCGGTTGAAAAGGGGAAGTAGCTTAAGTTTGCAGTTTCTTTCCGCTTGGAGATCTTCAGAATCATGTTGAAAAGGATGTGGGCACTTGAAAGTATGGCATCATCACTACAGACAATGTCATTGCTTTCACCAATGAGGAAGTAGTCGGGAACGCTTTCTTCGTGCAAAAGGACCATTCCTAGCAAATTGCCCGATTCCCCGGAAGGATCTCTTCTGGTGGTGCAAGAGAGGATTGATGGTGTTGTTAGGCCTTTCACGATGGATTCCATTAGTAAGTTTGGGTAATGCTTGCAATCGATATTAAGAGGTTTGGGTCTAGCTTGAAGGATGTGGAAGCGTGCATCGGGTTTTGAACGAAGGCTTGCTACAATTCGTAATTGAGCAGAAAAAGAAGCTGTGGCTAAAATAGATGGGAAGTTGCTGAATTACATGTTCGACAAGTATATTAAGTATCAAAACAAAAAGAAGATGTAGATGTTACAATGCAGATCTTTCTTCTTCTATTTTTACGTTCCTGGATGTAATTGTAAAACTTTAAAGTTATTGGTTTGAAAACCATTACTTTAAGTTGTGTGGAACGATTCTATAAGTTAAGTGACAGATGTGTATGATTTTGACTATAGATCCAGATGCATATCACTTTGAGAGAAATTAAAGGAAGATGATTGCTAGATGTTATCTTTACTTTTTGTTTATGTTCTAGTTCGATTAAGTTTCCTATTTGTAATTTCCCTTTCACATTCTATAAGTAGAGGAAGAACCTTCGGGTTAAGGATCAGAATTTGTAAGCAGCATTCTTGTGTTCTAGACTTTGTGCTGAAACCCCTGATAGCTATTTGAAGCAAAGAATATAAATGAGCAGATTTCCGGAGAATTGTGTCGACAGTGAATTTTGTTTCTAACTTTTTGTCTTAGATCTACTTATAAACTTTGTGTTATTCTAGATCTAGATCTAAAAGTTGTCTTTGCTTATAATTTTGTGTGTTAATATCTATTGGTTTTGTCTATGTGCATGCAATCAACTCTATAATCTATTGATTGGGTTGCACATCTTCCCTCTTTCTTTCCTATGTTTTATTATTTCCTTCTTCATTAGATATTTCCTTTCTTTAACAGCTACTTACTTGCTGCAAAACTATACAGCTATGGTTCATGAGCTACATGGTTAAAGTAATACCCACAAATAGATACTAGCATATTTAATTGACAAATCTTACACGGAGCCTCACCGGTAAATGAGGGAGATTTATCTCATGATCGCTAGGTTTTTGCTATGCAAAAATCTAGCCAACATTATGAGCAACATGTTTCAAGGAGTAGAAAGATGAAAGTGTCATTGTGGTAATTAATGTATGGATGATTGGGTTCAACCCCAATATTGCTTCTACATTGGTGTTGTTATAAATTATGGATAAAGGTTTCATTTCGAAATCAATATTGTTGGCAACCTCATCCTTGTATGTTTGGGAACAAAGGTTGAATCAAACCTTATCAAAGGAAGCTCAAATAATTCCAAGAGGATCAAGGGAAAAGAGGTGTTATGCACATGGAATAGGAATGAAAAGATGAGATGTGGTTTTCGTGGCAAGACCTATGGCTTGCATAATGAAAGGGGCATTAGCAACAAGCATATGCATGATGAAGAAATGATGGACAAATCAGATTTGAAGGACATCATTCACTGTCACCGTGAGCCATTTGAAGAAGGGAGCATGAGTCTCATGGTTGCTCCAGGTTATTTCCCACCTAGCAAAAACATTGGTAAGAAAGTAAAAGGGGCTTTGGATGAAGAAAATGGCGAAGAAAATAGTGTTGTTCTAAACTCAGAAATTCTGAGTTTTGTGGATGATGAGAGCAGCCCAAGGTATGAATTTTCATATTTCATTTCTCCTTCCATACTAAGCATTGATGGGTATGATTTTGAGGATGATAGGGAGATGAATATGATGTATAATGGTCACATCTTGGTTGGTACATTTGCTCTTAACATTTGGGTGCCTAAGGAACATACCGGAAAGGGAGAAAGAAAAGGAGACCATAAGTTTGTTGATCCGTACCTCATTAGAAGGCACATGGGTATGCTGGCCTCATGTACTTTGTTCCTTCTCATAAGGAAACATCATTGGCACCAAGTAAGGTACAAGGTTCTTTGGCTTCTCTATGTTGATATGCATTATATTTCAGCTTTATCCTTTCTTTGTGAACATAGAAGAAGAAGAACTTTGGGATGTACTCTTGCATACGTTGCTTTACGTGATGAGAGACTAAAAGGAATAGAATTTTGCAAGCTCTACCTGGATACATGGATTACCCTTTGCATGATAAGAAGCTCATTTTCAGATTTTGAGCAGCAGTTGTGGCATTTGATTGATGTGCTTCCAAAGAAGGGTATGCGTTGGGTATATTTGATTGTTGATGCTGGCATAACCACAAACTTTTGGAAAGATTTGGAAAGGAAGCAAGGATATGGTATGAATTCTCCACAAAACATTTCATTTTCAGCTGAATATATGAGTCATTTTCAGTTTGCTGCTATTGGGAATAAGGTTTCATGGAAGTCTTTTCATATTGGGAAAGCAATTTCAAACTGCTGTCCCATCACTTCTACAATTGACATCACCATGATCAGCCTTCCTATCATTTCAATAGCTCAATCTTTAGCCATGCCATTGATGAATGTATTGTTGAAGATTGATTTGGGTCCATGGGTGAAAACGTGGGAATGGAAACCAGCCAATTTTCTGATTTTTGAAAGAAGAATGCTTGATTACAGCTTTGTACAGGGCAGCCATCAAATACATGAAGATTATGGGGCTTCCACAAACAAGAAGACAATTGCAGGACCTAAAGGAGTGTTGTTAGACACTCATGTTTTTTCTAAGGAGTTTGCTTCTTGTGTAGATACAAAAATGAAGATTACAAGGATCACATGGGATCCAGGTGATTGCGATTGCTTGGGACAAGCAATCTTGGGGAGGGAGGACTGTAATGTCCCTTTTTCTCAAATTCGAAGGCATAATTGGATCTTCCGGATATCCCTCCTTGGTTGAATTGAAGAAGATAAAGAGGAAGCAGATAATGTCTTTTATTATTTTATGAATATTTTAAAGTGTATTAGTGAAGACTATATGGGTCGGCCTTGTTTATTAAGGCATAATGAATGGTCATAAGGAAGCAGCCATGTCTTTTCTATTTTGGCGCCAACCTTTGAAAAAGTATAAATAGGGGTTAGAGGAGTCATTTGGGATATCAACTTTCATTTTGTAAAATCAGATTTTGAGAGTGAATTCTCATTTCTCTCCACTTGGGACGAAAACCCCTTGTGAGGGACAAAAACCTCTCACTTTTGACAGATTATTATATATTGAAGATCAAATTGTGCCAAATCTTATTTATGTTATTTATTCCAAAAGTGCGACTTGTTCTAGTGAGATTTCTGAATTATTGGATGATATTAGCATCATATAAAATTAATATTCCAAGTCGACTTGCATTATAAAAGCCAAATCTGCATTTGCACGGATTTTTATGCATATTTAATGGTCAAATCGAATTATTTATGGTTGCTGCAATTTCCAGATTATCAGAATATTTCCAGCAGAGTATTTTGCATTGCCTAAGTCAATTTGGCTCTAGAAAATTAATAAATTAATATATCTTTCATTGGACAATATTTTATTGGAATTAGTGAAGAATTTCCAACAATTTTCAAGGAGATTTTAGTCGCTGCAATTTAAATTTTAATTTGCTGTAAATTAATTCCAGAATCCTGAATATTTTGATAAAACCCTCAAAAGGGTCATTGCATTAGAAGGGCTATGGCTCCTTGGCGATCTTGGAGAGACATTGCTTTCGCCATTACTTTCAGAACATTCTGTCCAAGATGTCCCTCTCAGACTCTCTTGTCAGGCCCAGGGTTATTTATGGCTCTAAGGTTTGGGGGCCCTCCTTACTTGAGTCTAATTGGGCTGCAAAGTGGAGAGTGTTTGGATTCTTCTTCTCAGATGTATCATCAAATGCAAGGAGATGGTTCCCCACAATATCATCCTAGCAGAGTTTGGGGCTCGTCCCTTTAGGTTGGAAGCAATTTTTGGCCTTGTTTCCCTCTTGCATCGCATTCGGAGACTTGTTGATTCTTCTGTAGGAAGGGACATGTATCCCTACCTTATTTACTACTCCTCTGAGGCCATCTCTTCGTCCGATCGTTCTGGTTGATCTCGTTGTTGGTATGTCGAGTCTCACGACTACTTGAGTCTATTGGGATTCAAACAGATCACCTCCCACCATACAGTTATTCCTTGGACACTCCCGCCCATCTCCTTTTAGGAAAGCAGGATCTGAACAAAATCATTAGAGATAATATCTATAGGCAGCTCATTCAATGCACCTGGACTAACCCCGTGGTGGGTTACGTCCGAAGATGGCCTTCTATGCTGCGCATTTTCTTGAGGTCAATAATGGTCTTATTTCTCGCCCTAGTATATTTCTTGACATTGGATGCATACCCTTCACACTTCCTTGGGTCAATTCAAGGTTGGCTCTCATAGGCTCCGAGTTGAGTTTGATCATCAGATTGACCATTCCGAACAGATTTTCCAACTTTGTTTCCTCCAGGAGATTGAAACGGAACAACTTTTCATCTTCTGGTGCCCCATCTACTACGAGATCAGAGGGAGATTTCACTGCTTGTTCAGAGAGCATCCAACATTCACAGACTTCTTCAAATACTATGATCAGAGATGCCTTGTTCTCTATCTACAAGAGGCTCTTAGGCTTCGGGAAGAGACCCTTTAGCCTCCTTCTAGGTAGACGACTACTTGGCAAATCACTTTTTTACGTGCTCTCCCAGGAGGGGCACTCGATGGGAGGTGATACCTATCCCGATCCCAGCACGAGATTAGTCCGGACCCGAGGCACTATTTCACAAACCAGGGATGTCCAGACACATACGAGGTCGAGGCCCTCTTCTCATAGATGGCCTTTGAGATCCACCGAAGAGCATGGAGAGTTCATCCCTCCTCCGAGCATCGGCACTCCAAATCTTCCACAACCTCAAGATACCGGGCTTCAACACATTACTAGCTTCTTTCAGTCGGCCTTGGATATTAGATGAGGGGTCTCCTCTTTGCCTCCTCTTCCTTCCTTTTCTTCCTCCGCATGTTCGGGTTCTGCTGATTTTTGCAAGATTTTTCCAGCCTCTCTTTTTCCCGTTCTTCTTTTCCTTCTCTTTTCTGGTTGTTCTCGGGGACCTTTTGGTCCTCTGGCTGGACTCTTGTTTTTTTCTTTGTATGGGTGCAGTCCCATTGACCTACTTTTGTGGTCATTCGTTGGACATTTAATATATTTATCTTATATATTAGTGGAGGAGAGAACCAGGGCGAGCCGGGGAGCTCAACCTCAAGGTGATAGGGTTGCCCACACCTCCTTCAGACCTTGTGGTCATCGCTATAGACTTTATCATAGGAAGTTTGGGGCTTTCTGATGTGAGGCTCGATAGAGCTTGGTTCGGGTTGGACTCCACCCTCTTTCCCTGCTTCAAATCTGCAGATGACAAGCTCGGGGCACTCAGATCCAAACGCAAGTTTTTCTCTCCCCGATAAGGTATTTCTCGATGAAGATCTCACCAGAGAACATGTAGTGGAACTCAAAAATCTGTGAAATAGTGATGGCAGCCAGGAAAGCAAGGAAGTGGGCAGTAATTCACAATCTCAGGCCTGTCATTCGAGATACTTTTCCTCTAGGGTGGGTCCTTGGGTCCGGTCCCAAATGACTGGCCCGTTGGGAGCGGCGTCGACTGACAGGGGCATCTCCATCACTTGCTGGAACGGGAATGGGTCCTATTGGTCTTCTCTCGAGCACTCTAGGTTTTTCAGACCTTCTCTTTGTAATAGAGACTCACGCGAGCCCTGTTTGCCCTCTCTCGGACATCAGCAATTACTACTGGCTCTCGGTTTGCAGACATGAAACTCGGAGCTCTGGAGGGGTTAGAGGCTCTGGAGGGGTTAGAGGTTCTGGGTTGCTTGCCTAGTTAGGGAGTCTCTTCGGAGTAGGATTTTCGTGGTTGCAGAGGACAAGTTTGCATGTTTTCTTCGGGTCAAGCTTAGAAGGACTTCATCTCACCTTAGAGATATCTTCATTGTAGTCTGTTATTTTCCCCCGCTTCCTCTTCTTTTACCATTCACAATGGCCCAGACGAAGACTCCTTTGACTTATATACATGCATTTCCCAAGACTCGATCTTCCTGCAAATTTATTAGATTTTTTGGCCATTATGAATTTTACAGAAAAATGACTCAAGCACGCAAAACAATGCAAACAGGTCGGGTCTTAGTCTCAAAACCCCGTCAATGCAAGAATAATATGACTTGTTTAATTATTACTATTATTATTATTATTTTAATAATAATAATAATAATAACCAGTCCGGTTACAATTTTTTTTTTTAATAATACATCACACCGAGACTAGGCTCGAATTTCGACTCTAGCGACAATGATTTTTTTAATTTATTTATTTATTTTAAATAAACAAATCACCCGATTTCTAATATCCCGATTTTTTATTTAATTCACCGAGCAAATTCTCCTTGGTATGCGTGAAACTCGCCTAACTTTAATGGCCACGTAATTTGAGATTTACTTCTTTGATGCGATCTTTTGATCGATGCGTGATGAATACTTGTTTAATCCTTCTACGAATGTGTGGAGACTTCTGATTTTGTGAATGCGTGGAAGGTCTTTCTTAATCCTTTGGCTGCATTTGGATTGTTCTTCTCTTGACCAATGCATGGCCTTCTTCAAAAAACTTTTAAAACTCCCTTTGGCATGGATATTGCTCCTTTAACTGCGTGGACTGTTGTTTAAGACAAAACAAATGCCTTCTTTTCTTCTGCGTGAAAACTTGCTCAATAAAACAAAACAAATCTCCTTTTTTTTTTGCTGCTATTTTCCTCCCTAGGTGTTGAAAACTGGACTGTTCTTTTGGCTATGTGGAAGAATGTTTTATGGCTTTCACTTTGCCTTTTTACCCAGCGTGGAAAATGCTCACTTTGGCCTGGGTGGAAGGTTGTATTTCTTTTGCAGCTGCATAGAGATCTTCTTGCTTGGGCTGTTTCTTTAGTTTGTTTGCCTTACTCTCCCTTGTGTGATGAATACTATTTATTTACTCAGCTGCAAATTATTTGCCTTGGCCTGCATGGAGGAGTAATGTGAATGTGTGATGATCTTTAGCTGCTCCTTCTTGTCTTCTACTGCATGAAAACTTGTTCTTTGCTGCTGTTTTGGACTATTCTATCTTTAAAAAAATGCGTGGGATTCTCCTTTGTTAGAACATGGACATTAAATTCCTCCTCTCAAACTTCTAACAACTCCTCCCTTCACATTGGTCTTCTTCCTGTTGTGTAGTCATGCACATGAAACAGACTTGCGTTGAAACTTCCACCAATGCACAGCTTTTAAGAACTCCTGGTGAATGCGTAGTGATTCGTTGAGGGATGTGATAAAATATTACTCTGAGACGTTCCTCCAGAAGAAATAAGAAGAAATTGGAAAGCTTCGCACGACTCTTTCCAACGAGTTTGACGGAAGGATTTTATGAGGATTTAGGAAGCTTCCTCGCAACCGTTTCTTATTCGTCCCGTTAAAACAACTTCCCTCTTTCCCGGGTAGTGGCATTAATTGCTAGGGGAAGTGGGGAAATAAATTGCCAATTGCCAGTGGAAATGGCAAGGCTGGCTGGCAATCCCCGTTTTATTTCCCCATGTGGGAAATTGGGAGATTTTTGCTTGTTTGCCAATTCATTGATTTGGCAATTGGTGGAAGAAATCCCACAAGCGGAAATTAAAATAAATTTGCCAAGAAAGGGGAAATCCGGGTCCGGGAAGCCAATTTGGCATCCTGCAATTGGAAGCAGAAGCTTACTTCCCCGGCAATTAAATAAAAAATTTGTCGAATGACTTTTAATAATTATTATATTAATAGTTATTTAATTAAAAACCCCAAATTTAATAAAAATTTGATTTTATCAAATAAAGGGTAATTAATTAATTATTAATGCATTTTAAGACCTGGCGGGAGGAGTTCTCACCCGAAATGGACGAAACGAAGACTGGAACGATCACAAAAACGAGACGATCGCGATGAGAGAGATAAATCACGCAAAGTAACACTTTTGAAAAAATTCAAAATTTCCATTTTTATTTTTATTTTTACTTTTGCGCAGTAAAAATTAGCTGATAACAGACTGTGATCAGCAAAAGAACAAACTGACAATGCCAAAAACAGCAGTCAATTCACAAACAGCCCTCATAATGTTCATTTGGTATTGGCACTTGTCACCCCTCGGTGCTCCAATGATTTTTCCACTTGTATCCTTAATAAATGGGGCCAAACAGATTGTAGAGGGGCTATATGGTGACTGTAACAGCCCTTAATTGCTCCAAGTTTACTTCCAAACAGCGAGCAATGGGTATTTAAGAACTCCATATGATGAATCCCCTCATACCAAACTTCAACCCACATGTCCCTCTTCATGTTATGGCTGTTATAATGTGTTTTATTGCTTCAAAACTGAACTGTGATGACTGGAAAGGATTTTGCAACAACCGTACATACCTTGGTTTTGAATTGTGTGCTTATCAGCACTCTTGTGTCTATCATGGAAGCCCACAACAAGTCATTGCAGCCTGAATATTTCTGAACCATTTGACAAATAAAGACAACCTCGGTGTGGTACCTTATGTTAGTTATTTCCCAATCATTGCATGAGTGAGGGCTGCCCACAAATTCAGTCATATTGTCCCACACATAGATGTACCTTTGCTTTTCACCTTCCCAAATCAGAATATTAGTCCTTAGAAAGAACCATGCATGATTCCCCATGAAAGTTCCTTTGATGTGTACAATAAGGAACTCATTAATCATACCAAAGTTGAAGTTGGGAATTCTATCATTCTTTCTAGCATGCTTCCCATGATAACCATGATAACAAAATGATGTAGGAGGAAACAATAATTTTGAAATACTCTCATACCTGGGGCTACCATCAATATGCTCACCTTCCAACATAAACCTCTTGAACTCCACATCCACCCTTTTGATAAGAAACTGAAAATCTACTTGTAGCAATTTGTGCTCCCTTGTCTGCTGTTATAAAAAACATGGAACATAGATCTGCCCCTTTTTGCAAAATGTGATCTAGCAAAGAGCTCACTTGAGGTGCCCGATCAACATTTCCTTCGGGACCATTTTCTTAAAAACATACTCATCACTTAAGTGACCAAAACTCTCTTGAAATGATGAATGTATTGAAGATGCATGAGTGGAACTTACCCAACAAAGTGCTGCCCCGTAGATTCTAAAACACGCACTTTGGGTATATTTCTAGTCCTGATCACATACTATTATTCATATGATTCCTAAGCGAGAAAAATACTAATTGACCACTGTCTTTGGCCTCTTTGCTTGCTTTCTATTTTCCTTCTTGGTCTTACACTCCTTGCCTAGTTTGTCTTTTGATATTTCGGCATTTCGACTGACACCAAAGGCCCAAGCGACCCCATCCCCTTTGGGCGCCCCCGAACACTTTGTACTTTGCCCGCATATTTTGGGTCTTTTCTAGCCATTTGGGCATCTTGTTTCTTACTAGTCATCCTTTTAGTGATTAATTACGAAATTTAACCAAAGGAATCATATAAATACAAAGCTATGTGATCATAATAAGGGACCAAGCACTAAGCATCTACTATCACCACCTAAGGTTGCATCCAAAGGCATTTACAAGAGCATTCAAGCATCCATCTAGCATCCACACAAGGGCAAGGGACTGCATTCTTCTACATACACTTCATAGGAGGGGAAGTTCATTTTTCCATGCACACATCTATCTACATCTAGCTATTGCTCGCTATCAAGTGCGACTCGCACAAGAGCCACCTAGGGCACGATTTCTACATACATGCGCATAAGTACATGGAGTATGAAATGTAGTGCAACACCCGGATCATAAGTTCACTTAGTCGGGTGACCGCCGGTCAATCCGAATCCCCATTTGCATCTTTTTCTTTTTAGAATTTGATGTGTTTTGGGGTTTTGCGGGTCCTTTTTCTTGCAGGTTTTAGGAAAATAACAGCGAAGTGCAAATGCGACATATAGGCGATCAAACGCGACAACCAACAAACATCTCACGACTGTGAAATTGGGTTTCGCAACTTCTAAGCGAAATCATAGGCAGCCGAATAGGTCTCTGGCGCCCCTTACCCTACATAGGCGCCCGGTCCCGGCATTTCCGACACTTCGCACTTTTCTCGGTTCGGTTGCAATGCTAAGTTCTTGTTTCATCAAAGATTCTATCTTGGCACACCTTCGGATCGTTGCAAATCAGCTAAGTCTTTTTGTCTCTTCATTTGCAACTAGGGTTTCATATTTTCTAGCTTGCTTTCTTGTGTCAAATCTATACTTAATTTTTTATATCATTGTGTTGGTACATATTTAGATTTAACATTTATTTATTTCAATATTTGCTTAATCATTTGGTGAACCCAACGATTCAAACCCTTCCTTTTGAGTATGTCTTCATCTTATTGAGTCATGGATCAATCTTCTTATCCTTCTTTCGCTCCAACTAAGGTTTATGGCATGGTTACTACTGTTGTTGATTTCATGCAAGTTCGTCCTCGAGCATCCTCCTCGTTTCATCACACTTATGACTGATCCTACTATCAATGTAGTAACTACTCGCCACACTCGTCCTCCTACGGATCCACTTGTTTCTATCCCACCGCTTATCACTTCTACGACTTCTCCTGCTACTTCTAAGGGCTATGATATCATTGAGCAACTTAAGAATACACCGGCCAAAATATCTCTCTATCGCTTATTACGCAATATGCTTGATTGTCATCATACATTAGAGGTTTCCCTTCATTCTATTCACATTGAAAGTGATAATTCTTCGGTGGCATTCACACACCTCATTCAGTCTCTCAAAACTCGCCACGTGCTATATCATTTACTAATGAGGACATATCGCCATTTGCTATTGACACTCACAAAGGGGCATAATTTGCAATTTTGTCCAAATTTCTCAAAGGGGAGACAAGTTTTTTTGGGGTTGTCAAGCAAAATGACTACTGACATTTTGCATGCCAACACATATGTCATTGAAACTTCTTGGAACATTCAATTCAATGGTGTAATCTTCTTGTTAACAATAGTGTATCTGTTCATTTCCGAAATATTTTTAGTTTCTCTAGTGGCCTTTGAGTTTACACCGTGGCATTAAGTTACAAGGCACGAGCCCACATTGTTAATCAACATGGGCATGGCTTATCATTGTATACCATTGGGAAAAATCAAAAGCAGTGTGCCTAGTCCATGATATTAGTATTTTTATTATTATAACAATCTTAACAATATTTTTCAAAACATTTCGATGATTATGATACTTGCTTCCTCTATGAGGTCCAATGCATCTTTATAGTAACTTGTTGCGGGGATTAGAAAAGATACTCAATTCCAAGGCCAACTTGTTGAGCGATCCTATTTCATGATCGAGGGCCTTTTTGGCTAGTTCTTTGTGTTCGAAATTCATTTAGGCTTACATAGTGTATATTTCAAAAATATCCCTATCCCACTCCGCAGCGATACAAGACCTACTCCTTTCATTGATGTCTTTCAGCTTTAGGTCCTCTTTGCTAGGATTTAATTTGGCCTTGAGATCTTTGATTCTCTTTTTGGGTTCTATTTGATCCTTAAGGAAGCTCATGGAGAATGGCCTCACGTCTCCCTTGCACAAGTCTCTATTCTTCTTCAATGACTTGGTGACATAGCCCATTATACTAATCATGTGGATAGGTCAAAATTGTAGTTGAAGTTGAAGTCGACTTCCTTGTCACCATTTATTATTTTTCTTATTGGATCAAGGAAAATGTGTAATGTTGTCACTAGACACTAATTAATAAAGTGTGGACTTCAAAATAACCACCATCATATAGCATGCCTCTAGATGCACCGATAGTTTGAACAGCAAAACTGAATGTAAGGCGAATGATCTCAATGTCCCTAAATGCTTTAGTAGGTATGCATCCAAGGTGACAAAAAAACCAATCCCGTTCTTGAGCTTTATGTTCAAGATTGAGCAAGGAGTGATTCGTAACATTGAGAGGTTGTCAACATTATCCTTTGCAGCACTTTATCTTTCATCATTCCCCTTCCAAAACATTTCCACTTAGGCAATAAACTAACTAGAAATTAGATTAAAGTTTAGCTAGTTCACAAGACATTAATTCTCTTTAAATTTAAGACGAAGTCTTTGACTACTAAAAGAATAAGGTTTCATGTCAACAATGTCGATCAACTTATGCACTATAATCAATAATTTAAGCTTCTATGTATTTATCAATGATGTGTATATACCTTGTGGATGCTATGAATCATCTGAATAGGATATCTCAACATGGCATAATTAAATTGCACTTTAACTAGTAGCTTCCTACAAGTATTCAGAGAAGCGTAGCTATTTCAAGCTAAAACAAAAATCATTATTAGCACAAATTACAAAGAAATTTTGAGACAAACAGTCCAAAAATACCCTTTCCCAATAACTTAAGTAGGCAACTATAAGAGACCAAACCTCTGCAATATCATCTTCCCCACAATACCAAAAGGTATGATAGTGGCATCGAACTGAGCTGCCATTCGAACAAACTCTGCCTTTTCAGGCCAGAAGAGCTTATGCTGTTCACCCTACAAGATTACAAAGGATAAGCTGAGAAATGGCAAATTACCATAGTTAGGATTTTAGTAGCCAACCAAAAATATGTTGTAGACACAAGATACCAATTATACATGCTACAAGGTAATATAAAGCAATATCAATTCAAAGCGTGTGATTACAGATAATGGAAAAATCCCTAAAGTATATTGTAGATTCTTTTTCCTGCCTTTATATTGTACTGTAATTATTGGAGATTCAAAATTGCATAAAATGGTGCCACGTAGTTTTTGGGTCCTTCGTACTCTTACATTTATCATTCATTTGATTGGTGCGATGAAGTAATACCATAGAAATCACATGTTAACCGCTTTATGAATGGCTTACCACTCCGGTATGCTCTTAACTCCATCTTCTCAAGAAGTTGATCATGTTTGCTGACGTAGCTGTTCAATGCAAGATGCTTTTGTTCGTAGTTTGGAATGGAGGAGAAGTAATGATCGTATTGAAGTTGATATTATACATTGACTTATTATATGCACAACTCATTTTTCCAGAAACAAAAAAGAAGGAAAACACTAAACAGATAACCTGGATCACAAGTTACATAAGATTTACTCTAAATGGCAGGTTTTCTATTAGTTCACTAAAGCATATGATAACGTTTCATAAACCAGAAATTCTGTATACTTAAGGACATCGAGGAGCTTGGTAAGGTTTATGCACTTAGAAACTGAAAATCTAGTGCACTAATCTAGGTGGAAGTTTGAGAGTTTTAGTCGAGCATAGGCATTATGCGCAATCAGTGGGAGTCCATTGCGTTTGATCCTGGTTCTAGCGAGCACTCTAGATTTGTATTGAAAATGGAACCTCTGAAGCATCAATCCTGCACGTTAATCCAAGGCCCAACAGTAATTCCCATAAGTACTAGAGATGGAATACAAACTGTTATAGCTCCTATAATGGTTCTGCTTTGTCTCCTTCATTGTAACTTGTAGAAATATTTATCATATTGATCACAGATTGACCTGCATCCCATCAGCTATATCATCATACTTGCAATCATCCTCACAGATTGTACAAAACTAGTCAACATTAGAACTCTACCATAACAGTACTACATCTTGTCTTCATGTGGATGTATGGTATACTTGTACTAAGATTTTTTAATTCATTTACTATTTCTTTTCTTCCTGCTAATGTACTCTGATAGTTATTACAAGTAATAGGTGAAACTGCATCTTCCCACAACACATTTGAATCCTGTATTTCAGTGTGTTATCCACCGAAAATTTCCTGGGATCACACTCAGTGGTGTCAACATTCATGACTGTTCAACTTACCTTCTTGTATCAAACAACCAAAAAAGGAAAAACAGGCGACAACGAAAATGCAAGATCAAGTTTGTTATCAAAAGACAACTGAGGATGCACTTCAAGGTAGCTTAAGTATACGACAGATCATTTCTAGAGGGAGAAGGCAAGAGATGATAGACCCTATCACCCAACGTATTCAACAGATGGCATCTTCATCTTCATAAAACTGACTATTCTCATCTAAGAGAGTATTTGGAGGTCAGATGCCATACAAGGTACAAACAAATCATGAGGTTTTTGTTTTTGAAGACAAGATAGATGCAAACATTGTAGACAATTAATTGAAACAAGTCCAGTCCTACTCTGTTGGTAACACCTTTTAGACCACGAGAAGAATGCATCTGCTGGGTCATTTGATCCAAGTGGTTTTATTTAATTTGTTGGTATTGTATAGTGGTATGTATCTCATATGAGACACCCCCTTAAATAAATATCACCTTAGGTTAGTATTAGTAAGTAATATTTACAAGTACAGTTCTTGATTCTTTTGTATACCCTTTGTTGTAAATATTGTTTTCAATTAATATATGAAGCATTTACTCAGAATATTAATAAAAAATTAGTGATTAGTAAATATTATGTGTAAGTTAATTTGGTCTGTTGGATCATTCGGTCCCATAGGCAACTATCTCCATCATGTAAAAGCTTATTTAAAAACTTAAGGGAGCTCTGTAAAGATTAACAAAGTTTTCCCTTGTACAAGCTTCTTTATGACTAATAAATCATTTGTCTTCCTTTTAACCTATATTCTAGTTCTATCAAGCATTGGAAAACTTTTGTTGCTGTCTTAAAAGAAGTATATTATCATGCATGTATTTATGATGACCAGTTAATCAAGTTAAAAAGTTGTGTTGAGAACATCTCCAATCTGTTCAGGAATACACCAATATCTTCAATAGCATGACAACGAAGTTGAACATCCATAGTACTGCTAAAAATCAGATCTTAGGTACATGGCAAGCTTGAGGCCCTACAGCCAAATAGAGAGGGATTTCTTGAACATTTCAATATTGCGAGATGCCCGTGACAGAAGAATTGTTCTAGTAAGTCCTAAAATGATAATTCTAAATCTCACAAGCCCCAAAATAAGAAAGGCGAATATGAGAAGAAGTTTGATAGAAAGTGTCATGTTAAATGACCTTGGTGTCAACCCCAAACACCTAATTCACAACAAGAGAGAAGACAATTCCTTATGAACAAAAGCAGCAAAAGAATTGAAAATGGTGTAGTGTTCATAAAGCACATACTCATTCAGATCAAGAATGCCAAATTAGGAAAGTTACGTTTGCCTAAATGTAAGCATCATACCCAGCTGCTCTTGCACAAGATAGAGGCAAGTAGATTATGGACTTGGAATATAATCATTCTAATCAAGAATGTCGATTTAGGAAAGCCATGTTTGCCTAGGTGCAAGCATCATCCCAGCTGCTCTCGCACAAGATAAAAGCATGTAGATTATGGACTCAGAACCTAAGGCCACAGTTCCAAATACTAGGTAATATTTCTATATCTTATTCTAAGGTAGAAAATCTTTTTCATTCTCAAATGTGGGTTCAACAACTCTTTTTTCATTTTATTGTTGAAATGGCAGTGAAAAACATTGATATCACTAGAAGTGGTCAAGAGGCTCAAAATAAAAACTCATCCTCGGCAAAACACTCTTCGATGGTTAACTCATGGAAGAGATATAGGTAGCACATTGTAGTGTCAACTGGAATACATAGTCACACCATATAGAGATGATGTTTCCTATGATGTTTCTCCATCGCAAATGAGTGATGTCCTACTCGCCAACTTTTCATGTGCAAGTGTCATGGTGTTTATGCATCTAGACCAAAAAGAGTCATCACCAATATTAGAGACCAATGCTACAAGATTCTAGAGGTAATTCAAATAAAATCATTCATTAGTACCAAGTGATGTCATAAGTAGGTCACATTAGGAATTATGCTCACTTGAAGATTGGACTTGAAGGAGAAAAGAAGAATTTTCAAGCACCCAAACTTCTACTTTATTCAAAATGACAGAAGAAAATGGATCAGATGTACAAAGAATACAATGATACCTTCAAATCACCTTCTAGAATTCCACTCCATTTCAAGGTGAAGCATCTACTAAACTCACTCAGGTTATCCATTACCTAATGCTCCTTTGTATCGCGCATTTTGTCTTGAAAATGATGAGACTAAGTGCCAAATTCAGGAATTAATACAGAGAAATGTATTAGGCCTAGTTCGTCATCCTATGGCAGTCCAATTGTGCAAGCGAAAAAGAATCTCAACAAGATAACAATGAAGAATAAATATCTGATTCTTGGAATTAAAGACTTGGTGGATCAGGTCCAAGGTGCCAGGTATTTCACCAAGATATTCCTCAAATCAGATTATCATCAAGTACCTCTTTACCGCTTTGATATCTAAAAACGGTACTCAAAGAAAATGATGGATAGCTTGAATGGTTAGTTGTGTTGTTTGGCTGTAATGTCCCCTTTTCCGGGGCATTACTAATATATTGGTTCATCTCTTTCATTTGCATTATAACCCCTTGGCATGCCTAGCGCTACAAGTGGGAGTCTTATTTAGTCTTTAAATGTGCACATAGGTTAGTTACTCTTTATTATTTAATTAGAAAATAATAAAGTGCACATTAAGTGAGTCTTTTAATATTTTAATTAAGTTTTATTTGTTTTCCCTCCAAAAGGGAAAAGGTCGGCCATTTGAATGTTGCACCCCTTATGTTATAAAAGGAGGTTGCATGGCCATTTTTGGGCATGTTGATTTGATCATTTATGTCTCTCCATGCTTGGAGAAATGGGATGTATGCCCTAGCTCTCATTGTGCTCTCTCTCTCTCATTCGACTTGGAATTGAAGCAAATCTGATTTTGATAAGGATCCATTTGTGTGTGTGTTGCATCTAGTGTGTGGTGAATTGCTTGGAAAAGAATTCCTTGCCCTAGCGAATTTATTTATGGTGCAAATCTGATTATTATTGCATGATTTGGAGCATATTTGTTGGTTTTCAGATCTGCTATGTTTTGCAATTAATTTCATAATTTTTGGAGATGATTTGATGCCCTAAATGTGCTGGGCGACCTACTTTTTAGGGAAAAATTAGGGTTTTGTGTCTGTTGTGCGAAAACTAATTTTGGAATATTATTCTTCATATTTTTTTGGCCCAAAATCCAAAGTTTGAAGGTTTTTGCTTGATTGGTTAAGCGGAAATAATTTTAGAAGTTGCAGTAGTCTGGGGTTGGATTATTAATTGTTTGTGACACATTTTGATGCTTAAAAATTGTGGTTTCAATTCAGATCTATTCTTGGCATTTTTGTGCATCAAAACAAGCTTTTGGAGGGTGAAAATAGTTGAGGGAAGTGTTGGTTATTAATTTATTAATTTTTGCTAACCCTAGCGCCCATGATCTAGAAGTTTAGATGCTATTTTGAAGGGGTTTAAGTGCTCAGAAAAATCTGATCTTTAGTTCATTGGAAAGCTCTAAAATTCTAGTTTATTATGCACTTGGTTTCATGCAAAAATATGGAGTAGTGATTGAGTTATGAATTTTTGAAGTTTTCAGCTGTTGGCAACTGTTTCAAATTAATTCACTGCTGTAATAAAAATCAGAATTGAGAAGAATAAAAATCTGATTGTCTCCACCAATCTAGCTCACCACCTTGACCACTTCCAACCCCATTTGGGTTGTAATTGGTTGACATTGGGCTATTTTAGGTTGATTCAAAAGGATCTAATCCTTCTTGGTTCGATTTGGGTTGAAGTTGTTGTAATTTTCTATTTGTCCAAAAAGGGGACATCACATTGGCCTAACCAATTGTCGGCAGGTTATAGGGTACTTGGGCCTACTTGCTTCAGCTTAGCACCAAGTAGCCAAGCTTTGATTAAGTTGGTCACATATACATGATTAAGCTAATCATTATCATTTTAAAAAATTATCATCAAATGTTGCATCTTTAATAATAAACCTTAAGATTCTTATTCATGTACATTCCTTTTAAGTATAAAATCATCACTCGCCTCCTATCTATTGATGCTATTTGCATTCATAGCTGTTTAATTATTGCTGTACAGTGAACTCCATAAAATAATGATTATTCTTTGGTGACTAATATTGATAAGAGAAAGCAAAATCATCTGAAATATTACCAATCTCTCAAAAAGGTAAAACCTTGATTAACATAGAACTATGGCCTTGTGTCATGACCCAATTCAGTACTACATGAACTCATTCCATGACCTAAATATATGAGTTTATCATGTGGTACTACTTTTGTGTATAAGAGCAAATTTTCAGAATAAAAATTCTATACTTGCAAATTTTTCTCCCTTTAACCTCTAAATGTTTCCTTACAAAACAAAACAAAATTCTAATTGTTAAACAGCATTTTAATTTAATATTTACCTTACGATGCAAAGTGCTTCACGTGCACCTCCAGGGTACAAAAGAACAAACGATTTGCGAGACAATAGCTTAAGCAAATTCCTTCCTGAAGAAGGGACTCCACCATGCAATCTGACATTATCATAGAAATTCATTTCTTGCAATTCTCCTTCCAAATAATCACCAAACATTATTGGGTGTCCTATTCCACGAACCAATATATTCCGTTTTTTAAGCAACTCCAAAGCCAAAAAGGATATATCAAATCCCATCAACATATGAATCCCTACAAAAATGACTGGTCCTTCTTCAGGAATGCCTGCAAGTCCTTTCACGATTTTTCCATTTTGATTTGTCGAAAACATAACTGGGCTGACTAGCTTTCTCATCAGCCTGAATGGAAAACACAGCATTTAAAATGGTATCTATGTTACATAGAAAATTATGAATAAGAAATCTAATAGAAAAAATGAATACAATCAACATCCTCTATCATGTATCTCACCAGCTTCTAAATCATTATCCATTATAGAAGGGAATATAAATGTTCATATATTTTTCTAAAACACTCACAAAACACGACACTATATATTCTAAAAATTAAAGCATAATCTGCAACAATATAAGCATATTAAATCTGTTGGATGCATCCACTCCAAAACATGTTCAAAATTCTAGGATAGGAGTCATACCCATATTCTTCATACACTTTCCCGATTCTTCCCAAGTCAAGGTACAAAGTCGGAAATATAATCATGTGCTCGAGAATGGCGGTAAAAGCCGACACTCTTAATAATCAAGTGACAGCTTGGATACCATCTTCCCGCATTACGACTTTCGCATAGGTTTTAAAATCATAAAAATTCATTCAATAATGCAACTATTTTCTAAAGTACTCATTAGACGCAAAATTTTTTAGCAAGCCTCAAACCCATTAGGGAAATAAAGAATAATTTAAACTAAACTTACCAAAAGAAACGAATGACAACTATCTTTGAAATATCGGACCTTGCAGCTTTTCAAAACTTTCTTAAGTCGGAGTGCCTCTTCCCCACTTGCAACAACTGATCACTCCCACTGAATGCCAAAGCAAGGGAAACATAAATAATATAACCAAAGTTTCACTTTCATACAATGTAATTATAGTTTTGCATATAGAATAAAAATGCCATGCACATATCAAATCAAGTGTGAAGAAAGAATACCTAGATTATCTTGAAGAGCTACATCATCATGGAAAAGAGTATCTTCTTCTCTTCATTACAACTTTAAGGAGCTATGGGATGCTTGGGATATACCTTCAAGGCCTATTTAGCTATGTTCCACGGGGATGCATCCCCTGGGTTTTGAGCTCGTCCCCATACCGGGGACATTTAGGAACCTCGAGGACGGGTAGGAAACGCCCCCATCCCCAAAGTCTGGAAATTTTCGGAAACGTCCCGAGGACTTGAAAAAATCGTAGGGGATGGCAAGGGACGCCCGGGCGTCTAGGGACTTTGGAAGTCCCCTGGACGTACTCAAGGACATCTGGATGTACCGGGACGCCTGACGTCCCTTCTTTGTGCCCCGCATCAACAAATTTCAAAAAAACTTTTTTTAAAACACAATTTTAATAAAAATTAAAGCAATGTGGGGGCCCACAAGGACCCCCACTTTCATTTCTAAGTGCCCTAAACCTAAAACAAACATCAAAACAAACTTATCGCATAAGGTAGTGTTTATCGCATAACGTAGTTTTCAAACTTCAATACAATCACTTGGGTACAGGAGGAACTGTCACATCGCTGCCCTTCCTCAAATGAATCATTTTGTTTATATGACAAAAGATCCCATGGTTTTTGGTTAAAACACAACTCACAACTACAACTAAACATAACAAAAGAGTCGATAAGACACTACTAAAAGCCAACAAGAGATTAACAATAACAGAAAATAGTTGGTTACCAAAACAATGCTTATATTTAAATCAATGGTCTCGCATTGATTAGATAATCGAGGAGATTGAAGATGAAATGGGTTGGTATATTCCGCTATTATAATTGAGCGAAATACTTTATATGTTATTAAATGTCACTCCTTTGTTTTGGATATCTTCAATCAAAGATGCATGTTGGCTTCGCTCAAATGGTCAACAATAGACCTTTAAGAAGGCATGTGTGGTTAGTCTTAGTTATCATCCATTGGTATAATCTATAAGGTGTGAGAGAAATGAATAAAATAGTTCTATTATAAAGTATGGAGCTTATACTTGTAGTCTCTTTAGATTACATGACATTGATAGGATTCTTATCGTGTACTTTCAATTTTGAATTTGAAGCCTGCATGTTGTTTATCATCCATCCTTAACAAATTTATATGCTACCACACAATTCAAATAGTTCTATCAAGTATCAACATTTACTTTATGGATGTCTACAAGAAACTATATTGAAGCGCTTTTCTTTCCATAGAAATACGCCACAAAATGCATGACCTTTTGGTCTTTTATCTTGGTATATCATATTCTTGTTACAAACCAATTTTTTCCTGCACGAATGGGGAGTTTTCATGCAAGAAGACAGTGAGGAATGCTTTAAGTTTAAGTTTATCAATGTGTTATACTTATCATATGAATATTTGAAATTTCATATATTTTTAAGGTTAAATCTTATGTAAAATCTCAATTCAACTCTAATTTTATGCATTAAGGTTTGCTTTAGCAATGTTATCATATGAATATTTGAAATTTCCTATATTTTTTAAATTTTCCCTTATTTTTTAGTTGTCGTCCCTTAAAAAAAGGCATAAAAATAATCAGTCCCGAAACACGTCCTGTCCCTAAAACTTGGCGGAACATAGCTATTTAGATGTTCCACTCCCCAAAAGATCAAATCAGACTCATGCATAATTTTTTTGGTAAAAGCTCACTAGGAAAGGTTTGTTTTTGGTGGGGAGAACTGAGGAATCATGAAATCCAAAATTGGCACATTTAGCATGATTTAAATCATGCCCAAAATACTTACTAGGGAAGACAAGATAACTCGTCAGACCTTTGCTAAATGAGACTAGAAAGCTGTCTTTTAAATTGCAGCTTCGAGAGGTCTGGTCTAGGTTTGAGAGATTAGAAATGGGGTAATGGGAAGGCCTTCATCAATTATAAGACAAATGATATCAATGGATCAGCAAGACATACATCATTTCTTGCTCCGAGATCGAACAATAGGTGGGGATGAGGGATCTGCAGGTGCGATGGAAAAAGTGATGCCTATCAATTTGGAGTAACAAGCTGCCTTCAAGCATGAGGTTTTGGAATGGTTGATGCTCCACCAAGGATCAACAATCAGAAAAAGGCTTTAGAAGGTTGGTATTACAGATTCTACGGTTAGGCCATGTGGAAAATAAGAGACCATTGTTCATGTTTTTGGAGATACCCAATAGCCAAGTCATATTGGCATTGGTTTCAAGTTGAATTTAATCCGATTTTTGGCATCCCTCTCTCTTGGTAAGGTCCCGACTTGAGGACACTTAGATGATCAAGAATAGTTGTAAACTGTTGTGGAAAACAATACAATTCCCGGCTATAAGATTTATGTCGAAATCAAAATATTAGGGAACATTTCAAAAAGACTACTACACGCTCGATCTAAGGGAGTTGAAGATGTTTGTGCAAGAACTAGCATTGTTTATAAAAGGTAAATCTTGGAGTTTCAACAAAGATGAGTCGATGCCTCTAGGGAAAAGGCTCGTAATGTAATGTCCCTTTCTAGGGCTAAAACTGAAAATAAGGGTTTGGCCACAACCCCAAATGAATCAAATCTGAAAATACACCATCAACCAACAAGCATCAATCTGAAAATGATTGGAAACACACTTTAACCCTATTTGAGCAATCAATAATCAGTCCTTTAGGGCAGCAAACTGTATAGGCACTTCAAATCATCATACAACCATGCAATAACAACTGAAAATGCTTCTAAATAATTATTTCAAGCATGGCAACATTTATCCATCCAAATTACATCAAAATAATAGAGAAAATAAGAGATTACACCCAGCTGCAATTAATTTTATGACAGCAGCAGGGCAGCCACAAACAAGGGCTAAAAATAGCTCATAAACCTCTCCAAAAATCACCAAATTGTAGATTCTAGCCTTATAAAATATGAAGAACAATAATATCAACTCAAATTGTCCAAAAGTGCCCTAAATGATATCAAACCCTTCACCCAAGCAAGTCGCCTAGGGTTAGAAGGGAAGAAATAAATATGAAATCCTCCTTAAAGCTCACTTGTGACCTCCGTATGAAGCCACCAATGCACAAATGAGGGTTTCCGTCCCCAAGTGTGATCCTATTGAAGGGTTTCATCCTCAATAGGTGACCAAGGAAGGGTTTTCGTCCTTCAATGGCAAGAAGAGAAGCTACACTAGCTCCAACTCCAAGTAAATGTCAAAATAGATGAAAGATGATGCTCCTCTCCATTCGAACTTCCTTAAGTACCCCTCCTTTGGCGCCAATGATGAATTAGAAGCCCCAACTTCATGGCCAACCTCCTAATGCACTTTTTAATCTTCACTTAAGAAGACCGACCTCATAATGAAGAAATAGAAATTCTCCTTGCTAAGTCTTCTTTCCCCTAGTCGAACCATTCCAATGCCATGATTAGTAAATAAAATAATTAATCATGAAGGTACATCACTTACAACCATGGCGAGTTCCCCTCCTTTGCTCCTTCCTTGATGCCCACAAGAGGAATGGGCATAAGGTCTTCCATAGTGACTAGCTTGGAAAAGGGGACATTACACGTAAGTTACTTGTGCTCTCCATTTACATTTAGAAAGCGAGACTTTATTTGTTATCCTCTTCGATAAAAAATTCAAAACATAGTAGGTTGTAAAGTAATATTTGGTTTGATATCCATACAAACTAGTAAAAACTAGATGAAATGGTCCATATCCGCAGAAAATTCATTGAACTCTGTTGTAAAAGTATATCGTTAAGCATTAAAATTGATGATGGTTCTCAAAGAGACCTTATGGATCACTTAGAAAGACCTAAAAGATAGACACAATGCAAGGAACTTTCAATATCTTAACTATTGATAACACATAACAAAGCTTGTAGGCCGTCCATCCGAGCATAGTTAGAATGAAAGATATTAAGCCCGCCAATAGGGCATGTCAAGTGCCCTATATGACTATATAAGAAATGTTGGGTACCTCATTTCAACACGACGGCTTTGAAAAATTCTATTCAATCATCAATAATGCATCTACCATTAATTTGTTTCTCTCTAAGGAGGAGAAGCTATTCTAAGGGAGATCGCTAGGGACTGATTTTGTTATCTTCCAATATTGAGGGCAACATGTTGTAAGTAAATTAAAGGTTGAGTTTATTAGAACAATAGGGTTGCAATAAGGAGTCTTACAAAAATTCCTTTTAAATCAACTAGTGGTTATTTGGAAAGCATTACTAAGACTATAGGACATGAATTTTTATATGTTACTTTAAGTAATACAGGATGATCACTTGTGTTATGAGAGTGAAAAAATGTTCGTGTTTTGGACACATTAATTTATGCAACAACTAGCCCCTAATTAATGTATTTTGTTTTTGCTTCTCTTATAGTACAAACCCAAAATATTCGTGTAGCCTCGTATGAAGAACAATTAAGATCCATTTGGAGAAATTATTTTTAATTGTCTAGTGGATAATGAAATATTTTGTACTATCAAACCGTAGGGAAGACAATACCCTTCATAAGAGAATCACCTTACAACTGCCCACTAATTATACCATTCTATGAGGATTATTGGGTGCTAGCAGAAACTTTTGGCATATTTTGCAGTTTCATCATTTGTCTTCCAACACAGAGAGCCTCTTCTTTGCGGCAGAGAACTCCCAAGAATCATCCATGGAGGAAGCAGAGTTGTTTGTAGAAACACCACAAGGATCGATTAGCTTGCAAGAAACTCCATTCAGAAATTCTCAGGATGTCCCCATCCATGGGGATGAGCTTTAAAGAAATGGGAAAATCAAAAGGATCGGTCCTTGCCCAATCAAGTATTTGGCTAGTTTAGAGCCAAAAACAGAGTTACCACCGGTCATGCTCATTTCAGGGCATGAGGAAGAGCTTCGAGTCCCAAAGGTCAGCTACAACACCTCTAACCAAATGCAGAACAACTAAAGGAGGTATTTGTCTTGTTTGTTGATACTTTGAGGAGAAAGGTGGAAAACCAACTTCATGACAGTTTTCCACTCTTATTAAAGGCCATTTCCATTGCCAAATTAATTACATGGCCGCACTTTGTAAAAAAGGGAAGCTATTTCTCCTCTGCTTCTGCTACAAGCTTTGTTTAGCTTCTCTTTGTTACTCGGTTGGAGTAGGGTAGTGTAGGTTTGTTTTCGTAGAAGTGCTCGTGCACACCTCGTATGTTTCCACTTGAGGCATGTATGATCTTTCCTTTTGTAAATACTTGTTGTGGTTCTTGGTGGAATTAGATAGTTGGAGCAGGGTTGTAAGCTTCATTAAGAGCTCCACGGATCAATTTCAAGCTAACAACCAACCAGCATTTTCAATTCAATGCTAAGTTCACACAAATCCAAGAGACAGCTTTTCACAAGAAAAGATCAATTTCTTCAAGGTTAGGCTTGACTCCATGCCCAATGGATGCTTCAAGGCAACTGGTCTTCATCATCTAGCAGGCATACGTCCCCTAGAGGTCGCCAAATTGTTATCCCAAATTAACCTCCCCGGGTTAATTCATATAACTTACTTTCAAATAGCTTACTTATTTAAACCGGAAGAATGACATTCAAACGGACATCAAATTCAGCACCAAGTATCAAGCAGAGAAACTGAGTGAGCTCGGCAAGTCGCGCCGAGTCGAGTGATTTCAGCAAGTTGCTACGAGTTGGGAGTTGGGATCCCACCGGTAGCATCTAAGGATGCTCCCAGTCGGTAGCATAGCTTCACGCTAGCGGCTAATAAGTAAGTACGGATGTTATCGGCTGGTAGCATGATATGATGCTACCGGCCGGAATGGGAACAACAGACCAACAAGTTGGGCGGGTCACACAAGTGGCATCGTACGGATGCTACCGTCTAGTACCATGAAGCTATGCTTTCATCGCCGATGCGGGAACAAGTCAACTCGGCAAAGAGCAAGACAACAAGTTGGTGAGCGATATCGGCGACGTCGGTTCCGGTTGGTAACATGGAACCGCATTTACGACAGCGACAACAGAATCGAATCAGCTTAATGTCTCAATTTCTTTTGGCCCCTTAGACTCTTCGATCTCATGGACATCATTAAAATATTTCATTCATTCATTCAAAGGGTGAACACGCAACCAACCCATCCATGGACAAAGAAATGTACGAATGCAACCGAATTGTTGTTACCGACTAATAACAGGAACATAGAGCCACCGACCGACACTAGAGGTCAAACGCAAAGAGTAGCTCAACAACCGTATTAATGAGGAATGCAGCCATGTCACTTCTGCAGCCAAAGTACCTGTTGGTTGTTCAAACTTGCACCCGTATCTCAAATCTGACAAAGCTAAGTCGTTTGAGTCAACAATGGGACTGTCTCGAAGTTGTGGGACCTTGCGCGTTTGAGACAAACCTCCCTACTTACTCTATCATCGCTACTCCTAATGCTAAAATGAAAACCTAAGCTAAACATGCCAAGGGACTAGGGATAGAAGGATATGCAAAAGGGAAAACTAAAACTAAGGGAGGCGATAGCACTAGAAAGAAAGGGGATGAACACGATTATCTTTGAGTGAGAACGAAGGAGAATGTGCAAAGGAAGGCTAGACACGTGTAAAGCACAGAGACGGAACTCACCACACAAAGCGTTTTCATGAAACATAGTCAGAAAAGGAAGTACAAGGGACATGAGAAAGCACAAAAAACACCCAACATGAAAGAGAGGCAAGAAAGAAGAATAAAAACAAGTCAAGGCAGAAGATAGCCACAAAACAATGCTTCTATTACTCCCAGAAATGCATAGTCTATTACAATGGCGTATGGCAAAAACCAGATTCGAAGGTCTGCAGCTCAAAAGATAAGGCAATGCCTTTGCAAGCTGAAAGAATCCAACCCTTATCAATGAGCAACGCTCTTACATTTATAGATGAATCGATGAGAGAAGGAGGGAAAATTCGATTTGAAAACTCAACCACCAACCAAAGAATGAATGCCTGCAATCACAAATGTGCTTCTCCATGTCTGTTTGGCATGTGGGAGAAGAAAAAGGGCGAGATCTGAATCAAATCGGGTGGTTGGAGCAATCAGATCCTGTATTAATGGCATGAAAGATGTTTTCCATCTTCTCACCTACCCAATCCCACTGAAATTTGAACTTAAGTGATCTGGAGTGTAACCGATGTCATCAACTATTTTGTCATTTTTTGCCACGTTGCGAGGATTTGACGCGTTATTGGCACGCTTTGATAGGTTGCGTGTGATTCACTCAATGTCCGCATCCACGTGGCATGTGAACTGGTGCGAGGGAAGGCGCAGCAGCGTGCGTCAGGGCGAAAAGGGCGCGGTAAAAGATAACAAGAAGCGCACAAAATTTATGCGCATGGGAGAAATGGAAGGAACACCGCCAATGGAACGTATGGAAGAGGCACAACCATTACAAGATAATGTGCGGCGCGAGGAAGAGGTGCACGAGGATGTCGGGGACTTAAATAATTTGGAAAGCAAGTCTCGAGGTATGTGCGAGAGTGCATGAACTGCTAGGAAGAAGGCGAATGCGCCGCAAGTGGGCACGAGAGAAAATGGAATAGATAGAAGAGAAGGAATGGGAGAAAGGTGGGAAGAGCAGAAAGGAGTGCACAAGGGCGCGCGAGGAACAAGGGCCAAGAACATGTCAAAAGAACCGTTGAAGTGCACACAACCCGTAATATAGAACCTCATAGCCTGAATGGAAATACAAGTTACCCAAATAACTAGGGGGTTATTTTGGATAAAAGTACCATTGGAAGAAGGAACTCTAAAAGTACAATCGTTTATAAAAGAGAATTAGGTACAAATACCATGGATTATGAAAAGTAACTAAACATGTGCATGATAAAGATGGATATAGCAATAATGGCTAAACCTAAAGTAGTTAAAGGCCACGCTAGAAGACTTAGTACAAGAATAGCCCTTCAAGCATAGTTACCTGGGGATGTGTCCCCATTATTTCCCCTCATCCCGAATGTTTGGGGACACAGGGACATGGAGGAAATGTTCACCTCCTATCCCCCTCTACATGAGAAAAAAATTGGGATGTACCCTAATTTTGGGACATCTCGAAAACTTCCCCTCTCCCCCACCTTGTAAAGGGAACATCCAACCGTCTCCAGGATGTCTCGGCAAAGATCCCCGACTATCTCGGGACATCTCCTTTGTAAATCTATTTTGCTCCTCAATTTAGATCGTATTTGCTAGCTGATCTCGGCTAAACCCTCCCTTACGCTTCCCAACTCTTGATTGGTGCATTATTAATATAAACATTAAACCTAGTAGAAAATTAAACAAATTACACACTAAGCAATTAATAACATATATTAAATGGCCTAGCAATACTCATGTAGGGAAGAGGGTCAATGGGACTTGGAAAGAAAAATTCACTTTAGAATAAATAAGTAGCCAATCTCAAAAGATTTAGAATAAAAAGTTGAAAAATAAAATCTCCCCTCTAAGATGGCAAAGCATGTCACAAAACATGGTTGAAAATAAAATACACCTTTGATCATCTTCTATCCATATCAGAAGTATTTATTGGGCTGCTAATTTGAAAGATGTCTTGGACACAAATTCTAAGAATTGTATTTGGAGAATAGTTTGAACCGAGTAGAGGTAGAGATGTTGGATGTCAAATATTGACATTAATGACTCGTGAATAATGTGACAATAACATTCAATGTTATTTAAACATAATTTCAGCTTATTTCAATTTGTGTTAGTTTAAAATGTAATTTAATTTTCAGTTATTATTTTTATACATATTTTTGCTAGTCATCCCCCTATCGTTCCCAAAATCAAGGAAGTTTTTGTCGCCCTTGAAACTTATGTAACACTTCCTACAAGGGAGGCCCCTCTAAAAGTATGAGCCGATGAAGATCAAAGCGACCATGAAAGGAGACCAACACTGCCATATGATTGTAATAAGGCTCTTATCAAAAGAAGCAACAAAATCTTCACATAGAAGATAGAAATAAGGTGTGCAAGGTGGAAATTCCTTTCATAGGTCCGACTCCTAAAGTTAGATAGTAATGTGGTTATTCTCCCACATACATGCAATACCATCACTATGTAGGACTGAAAGTAGCAATGTCTCATATATGGGTGTGTTTGACTAATTTTACAATGTTGATAGGCATTCTACAATGGCAGCAGGTGGTGATGTGGGGCTCTGATTTCTGTGCATAAATAGTTAATAATGACATTAAATTTGACATTCATTTGACGATAACATGGTATTTTCAACCTTAAATGTGATGTCCATTTGATTGTCACTTAGAAGTTGTTTTATTTTCTTATTTGAGGATTCAATCAAAAATCATAATATCTTTGGCCATACGGTGTAGTTTGGAGTCCATTTTTCCCCAAAAAAAAATCAAGCTTGACACATTTGTGTAGCTAGATTGATGTCATTTGTCACCAGTCAATGGGAAATTCTTGAAGAAGGTAATGGATTTATTAATGAATGTGATATAAGTAACATCCAAGATGAGAGCCTATTATGTATTTAAGATATATGTACTAGTTTAGTTTGAATAGCAAGGAAAGTGAGCAACGGAATATCTTTAAGCTCAAAATCAAGGACTGCACACAAGAGCACTAGAAGATAATCGATCTTTTTGAGGAGGATCCACCCTCAACATTACCTTAGACAGGATGCATGCAAGAGCAATGGAGGAGATTCAATACCCCTGAAGGAGGATTCATTAATAATTATATCCAAGCCATCGATGATGTCATGCAGCAATAGCTATAGAGGAAAGAAGCCTTTTGTTAAAGTCGCATTCAAAGAGGTTACTTTGATATGAGGGCATTCAAAAGTCTCAAGGAATTTTGAGCTGCACAAAGAAGGATCTTTGGCGAGAAGCCATAAAAATCATGGATCTAGTAACACATCCCTTCTCTAAGGTAGGGGTTTATCGTAGAAAAAGGCTTATTCACCCCTTTCTATTTGTCCAAAAGGTGAGGAGATGTCCAAGCTTGGATTGCTTGGAAAGCAAGGGTTAATTTGTAGGTTTAGTGAGTTTTGGCCTACTCTTCCTGTTGTGAGCCAAAACATGTCTCTTCTCATTTCTAACAAGATGGAAATTTACCCTTGTGCCCAAGGGCTTTTCATTGCACTTTTTTATGTAAGTGGGGGTCCGGGATGTGATTTACAGTAAGGGGCCTTTGGTTTCACAAGGGAACCAAGCTATTCACGAAGCCTTGGTTTTTTGATTTTGACCCTTTGGTAGAAATCACTTCTTTTGTTCCAAATGAGTTGGGCTGCCAAATTTGTCTTTAGATTTTTGGATGCCTTCAACACTAAAACAAAATGGTACTACTCTTGGGAAATGCATTTCTCCATATAAGGAAACAAATAGTAAATTCAAGAAAACATGTGCCACAATATGTGTGGAGATAGATTTGAGCTAAGGCTTCCCCACAACTTTGCCCTATCGAAGTTGATTATGAAAATGTTCTTTTAAAATGCACACGACTTTTTGAATATGTTTGTTTGGTTGTTTCATGCCCATGCACGCAAACTCTAGTTTGAAAGTTGTCGAATGTAATTCTATCTCTTCGATAAAGGTTTTCGGATGGTGCAACTTAAGTTAATGTACATGGCCACAAGGTGGAAGGGTGCTTCTAGGGAGCATATTTGTGTAGCACCTTCAAGTTAAGATAAATATAAGGATGAAGAACAATGCGGTCTTTCTTCGAAAGAAACAGAAAAATCTATATGTATGAATGAGCCACGAGTCCACACGATGCTTACCACATTTTAACAAAGAACATTGAGCCAAGAACCTTGCAACTAAGTTCAAGCGGTTTTGATCTATTCATCATCAACACCAAAATACGGAAAATATTACTGATGAGATTGAATACAAATGCGTTGCTTGGATTGAGTCTAATAATATGGTGCGAGTGTAATATCCCTTTCAAGGGTTGAAACTGAAAAAGAAGGAAACCACACAAACCCAAGTGAAGTGAAATCTGATTTTTATAACAGCAGCTGTAATATTCTTTAAAACCCTAGGGCGAACTATATAAGAGCTTAGAATTCACCAAATAACCATGCACAACAGCTGAAAAATACTTCTAAATAATTATTTCAACTACGACAATCAATATCCATCCAATTGGCAACAAATAAATGGAGAAAATCAGTGAAGATACATTGTTGTAATTAAATTTATGACAGCAATAGGACAGCCACAAACAAAGGCTGAAAATAGTAGATAAACCCCTCCAAAAATCACCAAAATGTAGATTTCAGCCTTATAAATTATGGAGATTCAGAATATAAAATCATATATGAAATTTGTGCCCTAGAAAGCACCAAACCAGCATCAAACCCTAGTCGCTCCCCTAGGGAAGAGCTCCAAAATTATGTAAAGCTTTTGCAATCCTTCTTTTGATGTCTCTAACCCAAATCAGCAAGCAAATCTTCAAGAGATGTCTTCAATTCACCCACATGGAGAGTTTTCATTCTCCACCAAGCCACAAGGAAGGTTTCCGTCTTCCTTGGATGCCACACAAGAGGGTTTTCATCCTCAAGTGGAAAGGTATTGAGCAACTTGCCCAAAAACCAATTGTAGATATAAAATGCACCAAAGATGGGTTGCAAATGAAGTCCTTCAATCCCTTTTATATTCCTTGCTTGGCACCAAAGGCCAATTAGAAGAGGACCGACCTCTTAAGCTTCACTTTATCTTTTAATTGCCTCTTTAATTTCTCCAAACCAGTCGACTTGCCTCCTAAAGGAAACACACTAAAAGAAAACATTAAATCTAATAAAAGAAAATTGAAATGAAATGTAATTCCTTCCCTTGTTCACTTATTCTTCTTTGCCACGGAAAGGGAATGGCAAGAAGTCTTCGTTAAGCCTCAATTCGAAAAAGGGGACATTACAATCTTCCCTTCCCGAAATTGCTTGCCCTCAAGCAATTGCAAACTTATATGCCCAAGCATCATCATATCAAAGTAAAGGAACATGTTGTAGTGCTCCCATAATCTGGATCCTGTGCCTATCAAATGAAAGAGTTTTTGCCCAAACAAACTCTGACACCCGTTGCCCCTTTCTTCATTGAAATCCCCTTCATCTTCAACTTCTAAAACAACAATAACTTCTTTTGCAGACACAGCTGTATAAAAAGCCTCCCAAATTGTTGTAATATCGATCATAAAGCAAGAAATTAATAAATAATCAGCAGCTTGACAAGCTAATCCATGTCCCAATGTGGCATCCTCATTCTTCATTCCCTCCTCATCGCTTAAGGTGGAAGAACACTCCATATTTCAAATTATAAATGCAACTGAAATTAAGTACGGGCTGATATAAATGAGGACAGCAAGTATCAATGATGGTAGTTTGGCTCGTGGCTTCTATAGAAGGACTTCTCTTCTCGCTTGGGGTAGACAACCCCCTCATTCTTCAACTCTTGATTACATTTTTCACTCAACAAACTTGGAAAAGAAAACTTGAGCATCATGTAAAATTGATCCAAACATCTAGAGTTACCTTTGCCGTAATGACCTCCTTGGCTGCCCAAAAGATGGTCTAGGTTGCTCTCTTCCCGCTGTCCTAGGTTGGGTTGTACCTTCCTCAAAGCCTTTGTATTTCACTCCCAATCCAAGTATTGGATGTTAGGGAAATCTAGTGTTAGTGCTCACATTTGTGGTGAGCAATAATGTGTGTTAATTACTAAATAATGCAAGTGAGTTAATAATATAACTCACGTAGAGATTTAGGAGTAAAAATAGGAGAGGGAGAATTGCGGTGGTTACCATTATACAACCTACCTATATTTAGGGTCAGAGGTTAGTGGAGTTGTTATAGGAGTTACATATCCTCTCCTATATATACGTAACTCATATTGTTGAATAATATGTTGAATGAATTATTTGAGTGTATGCTCTTTCTCCGGATATGGGGTTTATCCCACATTGGAAGAACTAAGTTACCTTGCCGTAATGGCCTCCTTGGCTGCCCAAAAGATGGTCTAGGATGCTCTCTTCCCGCTGTCCTAGGTTGGGTTGTACCTTCATCAAAGCCTTTATGTTTCATTCCCAATCCAAGTATTGGATGTTAGGGAAATCTAGTGTTAGTGCTTATATTTGTGGTAAGCAATAATGTGTCTTAATTACTAAATAATGTAAGTGAGTCAATAATATAACTCACGTAGAGATTTAGGAGTAAAAATAGGAGAGAGAGATTTGTGGTGGTTACCGTTATACAACCTACCTATATTTAGGGTCATAGGTTAGTGCAGTTGTTATAGGAGTTACATATCCTATCCTATATATATGTAACTTATATTGTTGAATAATATGTTGAATGAATTATTTGAGTGTATGCTCTTTCTCCAGATATGGGGTAAAGCCCACATTGGAGGAACCCCTGCTTCTATGCAAATTGAGACCTTTTGCATTCACAAAATTGCCATCCTCTATTATGGCATCTTCATCTTCAGCTTTAGTCCCATATTCTTCATCATGTGCCCGGATGGATAACAAATTCAACTACTACTACTTCTTTTTTATTCCTGTGCCTACACAAAGAACAAACACATTAAAAGAAACTAGAGCTTTCAATATCATTTCTTCATTCCTCATAGATATGTGACCTAGCTTTCTTCCTTTGCTTGCATTTTTCTCAAAATTCCTCTTCACATGATGGACTCCTAAAGGTCCATTCACGTTGTCCCAAGTATGGCTGTAGCTGTACCATTGCAATTTCTCGCTCAAAATTAGCATTATGTTGGCCGGAAACTCTTCTAAAACAGCAGAAAACAATCCCTCATTGATGGTAAGCTAAGTTACAAACGTTTTGATACTGGAGCGGGAGCAGGTATCCAATACGCGCGAAACGGCAAATTTTTTTGACCCCGGATACGGCGTAGGATACGGCAAGACAAAAAAACTATATAAAAATTAAAAATATATAAATTTCAGCCTTCTAAATAGGAATTTAATTATTAACCACATATTATGCATATGAAAGACAAGATAAAAGGCAAGTTATAAGCTAAATAAGTGAATAACCACAAGAAACAAGCTAGGATACCGATAAAACTTAGAAACTTAAAAGCTTAAAAGTTAAATTAAAATTTAAAATACTTAAATCAAACACAATGTGAATGTCATGAATCTCATGATATATTAAATTCAATCATAGATCAATATTCAAAGCTCAAACTATCTTTCATTGTCAATATTCATCATATTCCTCTTCATCAAGAGGATCAAAACCAGCTACATCATCATCATTATGTGGTTCATTAGAACCACATGGGCTCGAACCACTCGCACTAGGGCCACAACGCCATTCACCCCCTCAGTGCATGTAGGTCTCGTGGTGCCACGAGAACTCGTCTCATCATCATATGCTCCATGGTGGGAAATGGAAGCATCCAAGTCAACTATCTCTGGATCAATGTCCCAATGTTTTGTTGACCCTTCCTTGTACTCTCAGTCTTGTGGGATAAAAGGCGCAAGTTGGAATGTATGTATACCAAATCTTCAGCCCTTTTAGCCCCCAATCTGTTGCGCTTCTGTGAGTGGATGAAATTATACGTACTCCAATTGCGCTCAGAGGAAGATGAACTTGCAACCTATTAAGGCAACCCAAACTTCAAAGTCAATGCAAAGTTCAACTTCAGATTTAAACACTCAAACTTAAATTTTAAAAAACTAAAAGAAAAGAGAATAAAAAAATTAAAAACTTACCTGTGCCAAGACCTTGATTGCAAGAGGTTGCAAGTAAGCCGATGAAGTACCATGGAGGTACCACCACATATGTGCATCCATCTTGTATTTGCTCCGAAGAGCGAGAAGGCTATGACCCGTTTCTGCTATGAAATTGCCAAACTCTACCATAACCTGGTCTTGGGCCTCAGGATCAGGGAAGAGCCTAGCTAATGCCGCCATATATCCCTCACTGACTTCCGCATCCCTGTATGGTGCTACCCTCCCTGGCAAGGAAAGGATCTTTGTGCTATAAAATCTAGGAGTCAATGCAAAAGCTAGTAGATGTAATGGGGTGGTCATTTTGTTCCACCGCTCAATGAGGATTGACTTCACTTGTTTGAAAAATATTTCCTTGGGATCTTGTTCTTTTGCATTTATGACGGCTTTTATCTTCTCAATCATTGAGTCGATGCCGTCATATATCTCTCTTAGACATGGTTGATCCGTGTCAGTAAACCGGATCATGCTCATAATGGGCTCCGTAAATCTCAACAGATAACCCACTCTATCCCACCAAGAGTCCTCTAAGATCAAGTTCTTCACTTTTTGAGCCCCTTCAGTGTTTGATTGCCTCCATACAGTCCAAAGATTGGATGTTACCATCCTCATGAGTGCCTCTCGCACCTTCACTAGTCGTCTCAAGACGATTGTGTGTGATGCAAACCGAGTCTCAGCAACCTAATAAGAACGAGGAACAAAAATTAAAAATAAAATTTAAATTATAAAATTGAAAGCTAAAAGAATACTAAAAAACTTATATTAAATATTAAATTAAAAAGAAAGAAAGAAATAAAGCTTGTCCTTACCTTCGATGTAGCTCCAATCGAGAATGATCTAAAAATGCCTGTGACATGTGGTGGTTGGTGACAAACATTTGGATTTCTTCACTTTTCGCATACACTCACGGATCCACTCTATTTTGTTTGCCATTTTCTTTAGCATTAAATTCAATGAATGCACAGCACAAGGTGTCCAAAAAATATGCCCATACCGTGCCTCAACTAGCATCCCCGCAGCTTTGCAATTTTTGGCATTGTCCGTTATCACTTGGACAACATTTTCAGGCCCCACTACCTCAATGGACTCAAAGAGAATGTTGGCTATGAATTGGGCATCCTTCACTTGCCCCTCACAATCGCCGCTTTAAAACATTGCCCCCTTAGGGCATACTGCAATCACATTGATTAAAGGGCGGTTTCTTGCATCTTTCCATCCATCAGAAACAATGGACACACCAGTTTTGGTCCATGAGTCCCTAATTGGTTGCAAGGAGGTTTCCACATATTTTTTTTGTCTATCCAAAAGGGTGGTGCGGATCTTCTCATATCCTGGTGGTTTATACCCTTTTGGTGCCTCATTGATGGCTTTCACCATCTCATGCCAATAAGGTGATCTCACAACATTAAAAGAAAGACCATTAGCATATACACACCTTGCAATGCATTCATCTGCAATCTCCCTGTTCTCATTCTGAAAGGCCTTTTCCAATGGCCCTTTTGTCTTACTTTTCTTTCGTGCAAGGGAAACATCCTCATCTGTGGAGATAGGAGCCACAAATGGATGTGGCATGGCCACAATTGGGGATCCACTAGGTGATGGAGCAACTGGAGGCCTTGCTGAACGAGATGAACCTCCTCTTTTGGCCAATGGATGACCCACTCTCATAGCCACTCTAGCCTCTGCATCCTCCTGCTCTTTGATAAATGCCAAAACATTTTCTTTTGACACCCCAAAGATTATTCCTCCCCTACATACTCTTATATCATTACCCGTTATGGCACACAAATGGATTTTCACCCTCTTTGTAAGAGCCTTTGAATATTCCATCACACTCATTGCATTTCCATTCAAAACAACCACCACCGCAAGTTGTTGAATTATTGTTACGGGCCTCCATAGCGGTGAATTTGGGTCAAAGTCTTTGGCCAAAGATTGCCCAGAAGAAGCAGAACTTGTTGCCATTGTAGAAATACCTACAAGGTTTAAAAAACAAATTAAGCAAAGAAAACAATGGCATGCAATTGCATTGTGATTGAACAATGAAAATTAAAAAAATTAAATGGAAAGAGCAAAATAAAAATGAACATAAGCAAAAAAATGTAATGTGTGAAAGATTAAATAATAAAAAAAAAAATAGAGGAACAAGGCTAGAAATTAAAAAAAACTTACCTTCACTTAGTAAACCACAAATCAAATCCTTCACAAATCCTCCTTTGCAGCTCCCCACACTCCTCCAAGCTTAGCAATAGCTCCTCACACTCCTCAAACCCTAGACAAGCACAATGCAATTTTGGAGAGCCACAATGTGAGTTTGTTTGCTTTATGTTTTGTTTGTGTGTTGTTCTTTTGTTTTATTGTTTAGAGGTAGCTTTTAGGTTTTAGATTAGAAGAATTTATTATTTTTTATTGTTGTGCGCCTTTAAAAACATGGAAAAAATTAAAAAAATAAAAAAACGCGTGTTTTCCACGCGGGAGTGGCCGAGGAGTGGGGGCGGGGCTGCGAAACGCCGGGTGCACGGCGCAGCCGTGCCGCACTCGCTTTCCACGGTGCTGCCCACTCCCCGCCGCTCCCGCTCCCGCTCCCACTCCCGCTCCCGCTCCCACTCCCGCTCCGGCCGCCTCGTACTTGGCATTTCCGGTAACCTAGATGGTAAGTGGAAAACCTTCCCCCTTGTGATTGAAAACACTTTGGTGACTGCATAAAAGAGGTTAACTGGCCGGTTCTTATGCGAACAAAGAAAAAGAATAGGATAACAGCTTGTCATACTTCAAATTCTTCACAAAAATTGACCATATGGGGACTGAAATGCTTTGACAACATCAAAAACTAAAGATTACTCCCATGTATGGTTGAGGCTACTTGTATGGCTACAAATTCAATGTTGGGAAAACTGAAAATGTTGATAACAAAGAAGTATGAATTTTTATGACAAAGTGTGCCTTAAACCCATAAAACATTATTTCTACTACTCACATTTGTGTTAGGTTGTGGAGCCTATTTTCATGTGTGAAAGTGTTGAAGACTATACACTAAGGGTTTTGGCCTTAAAATGTGCCCGATATACCGGGAAACGTGTTTTTCTCATATGGGCGGGATTTTTGACCCATAGGTTTATGGGACGGTTTTGGCCCATGGTTTTAATACCCACGGTTTTGTAAAACTGCTTAAGCAGTTGTCTACTTATGTGGTTTTGTGCATATGGTAGGGATAATGTAACATTGCAGATGTGTTTTGAATTCGGGTGTGAATTCTGTAGAGTTTGTTGAGCATAGCTCCAAACAGATCTGGTATTGTATTGAGAGAGCGGTGGCTTGTAATAAAATCTGAGCAAGTGATTCTTGGTAGATGTAGCCCAAATTAGGTGAACCACGTTAAATATTGTCTCTTTGTGTTGTGTTATTTTATTATGCACTTTTATTTGAGATCTGTAATATTTTCTGCATATTAGTTTCTACTGTTGCGATTCTGTGAGGGATTATTCCGCATATTTTATCCCTTATTTCCTAACAATTTGTACCACCAATTTCCAACTGAGTTATAATGCTCGGGGCAGCAAGATAACATCTATCTTGCTCACTCCCAAATGTAAAATTTATGAAATCAACATCTATTTTCATTGGAAGACTTCTTCTAAGAGTATGTCCATGGATTAAGAGCTGAAAATCTCTATGACATGACCGTTGTTTTAAAACTAAAAGTGTGTTGGTTATCTTACCATGTGCAGCCCATAGATCTTGCCTTCTTCCGATAATTCTTTCCATCCTCATTGTTGTAGCAACTTGAGAAGCTCCACTTGTCATGCCTCAAGCACAACTATAATGTCCCCTTTTTCAATATGAGAGCCTAAAAATGAACTTCTTGCCATTCCCTTTCCGTGGCAAGGAAGTTGAATGAGCTAGGGAAGGAATTACATTTTTCTTTTCTAATTTTTAATGTTTTTCTTTAGTGTTTTCTTCATTAAAGCAGGTCGGCTGGCTTGGAGGAGTTTAAAGGCAAAATAAAAGATTAAATAAAGCCCAAAGGAGGTCAGTCTTGCCTATTTGGTCTTTGGCGCCAAGATTGGGCTATTTAAGGAGACTAATGACTTCATTTGCATCATCTACTTTTGGCAAATTTTATCTAAACTTGATCTTGGGTTGTTTGCTCATTGTCATTCCACTTTTGGGCGAAAATCCAATTGTGTGGCTTTTCCAAGGACAAAATCTGAATTTATATTCTCATTCGGCATAATTTATAAGGCCGGAATCTATATTTTCATAATTTTTGGTGATGTTTAACTATCATTTTCAGCGTTGGTTTGTGGTTGTGTTGTTGTCCTAAATTTAATTACAGCAGTATATATTCGCTGATTTTCTCCATTTGTTGTTGCCAAATTGGATGGATATTGATTGTCGTGGTTGAAATAATTATTTACAAGTATTTTTCGATTGTTGTGCATGGTTGTATGGTGAATTATAAGCTCTTATACAGTTCGCCCTAGGGTTTAAAAGATAATTAAAGTTTGTTGATTTAAAAATCTGAATTTGATCTATTGGGGTTTGTGTGGTTTCCTTCTATTTCAGTTTCAGTCCCAAAAAGGGACATTACAGTGGTATCAGAGCTTCGATCTTCCCATCCTAGGGTTTTCATGGAAGAGGGCAACAAGGGTTTTCTATACTATCAAAGAAGAAGGAAAGCGGACCAGCCAAGAGAGGAGGATAATATGGCCAACCAGGATCCTCAGGAAGCCAAGTTCGATAAGCTTATTGCGGGGCAAGAAAGATTGGCCAACACAATGGCCTCAGGCTGATCCATACCATTCATGGTTCCAATGGTGGAAGAGTCTCTTCAAAGGAAGTCATTAATTCTCAGCCATCCAAAGTGAGCAACATTGGTACATGGTATGAAGAGTATAGAGCTCTTCTGGAGAAGATCCGAGATGCCCTACCTTTTGTAGAGTTCATGAAGTTGGAAACAGAAAGAGTTGGAATTGGCATGGGGTCAAAACCCCAAGCATCAAGGAAGGGGTCAACCCTCCATAAGGACCCCACACTCAAGAGTATGGACGTTGTGCATAAAGAAGGGCTTGATGGTAGAGGGTTATCAAGTCCACATGATGAATGTTTGGGCTTCAATAGTCACACACATGCCGATGAAAAATCAGATCTGCATTTTGAGAGAAATGGAACCATGAAGGATGAAGAATTGGCCCTTATTCCCATCATTGTTCCGAAGAGTCAACAGTATGAGGTAATTATTGATCATTGTTTGGCTAATACTGATAATATTTCAGCATGTGTTGAATCCAAGATTGAAAGGGAGGGTGATGAACAAGTAGGGGAAGTGAAAGGGATGGTTGGAACCCATTTCTCAAGGAGACATAATAACAGTCAGCTTGTTGGTTTGTTTATAACAACAATCAATAAAGAGCCAAAAGATGAAAGTTTGATGCATGAGCCTAGAGAGGAAAGGGAAATCATGGAGCATGAGTCCCAAGGTAAAAGTCCCTTAATATTTAATGATATTTCATTGGTTTCTAATGGGTGTGTGTGGCAAAATGTTGAAAAGAAACCAGATTTTCTTAAGGGTAAAAAGGATGCATTGGAAGAGGAAGATATCCACCATGCTAAGAAGAAGAACCATTGCAGCAGCAGCTCATAATGATGGATCAGCTTTTGGGAACCCTAGAAGCACCCACCACCATTGCCAAAGTTGATTCCTTGACTGATTTTCCGGACAGCCCTATGAAAGCTCAAGAGAATGGAGAAATTGCCAAGCAAGAACCAAGCGAAGTGGAAGGTAAAGAACTTTTGGTTGTTAATGATATTCCCTTGATTTCTAATGGTTGCATGTGGCAAAATACTAAGGGATCTTGGAAGCATGAGGAGCAAGATAATGAAGAGAATGTTGGAGATATCCCAAGCAAGTCTCATGGGATAAAAGGAATTGAGCATATTGGGGATGTCCAAAGGTATGGAGGTGTTCCAAAATCATTGCTTTCTTCTACACCAATTCAGTTTTGTTGTCTTGAGCTATTTGATGAAAATAATAACATGTCATTGTTGAGGCTCCATGGTAAACCATGGCAAGTGGTTGTACATTTGGATCAACAAGCTAAAAATGGGGTTATAAGTGGAGAAAAAACTGAAATACGGGAGGAAAGATGAAGTGGAGCTTCCAAGGGAAGATGTTATGAGGTACACACATGAGACAAGGGCATTTCCGGGTGCCCATGACCACTTTCAGTTTGCTGTAATTTTCAGATCAGCAACTAATAGTAAGCCATATGATATTTTATTTGATCATGACAAGAGTCTACTGCATCATTATTTGTCATTGCCATGTGTTGGTGATCATAACTATGCTAATGAGGTAAAGGAGCAAGGTTGGGAGAAGAATCTTCGCCAAGGACTCATTACACATCTCCCAAGCAATGCCTATGAGGTAGTTTTTATGACAGCCCAAGGTACACACATATTTTAGATCCTTTGTTTCCTATTTTATCATGTTGGGTTGATCATCACAAACTCTTTGTCACGAGTTTGGACTACAAGATAGGGGTTGCTTTGCACATGATGATTGAGAAAAGAAGAGGTAGGATGAAGAGTTACATAGATGGCTTGCATCCTTGGAATCCGGGTAAACCCTTGAAGCTCAAAAAGGGTAAAGATTTCAGTTTTGATTTTTCCTCTCTTTGCTTATGGAAGGGAAGGAATTTGATGTGTTTGCATGAAATGGGGGAGAATTCTAGCATGGCATGTTTGAAGCATCATAAGCTTGCTAAGAATTCTGATTTTCTTTTCTATGTATTGCTAACCCATGGTTCCATGAAAGAACCAAAAGGAATATGGGAAAGGGGGAGCAATTATGATGAATTTGCAGCTGTAGAGAAGAATGATGATGATTCTACTTTTCAGTTTCATGGCCCCATGAAGAGGTATGAATTTTGTTTTGACTTCCTTCTTTTAAGTTCAGCTGAGGCACACATTGTTTTTGGGGGTCAAGAGCTCCAAATTTTAGAGGAAATTACCCTCAAAATTCACAAGGAGTTGGGGTTCCACTTGCAAATTGATGAAATCAGAATTCATAGGAGTGTTAAGCAAGGGAAGGTTGATTCTCTCGAGTTAAAGGCCAAGATGTCTGCTGATTTCAATTGTAGACCTGTTGTTCTTAAATTTTCAGCCTATGTAAGACAACTTTCCGTCCCTACATTACTCATGAATTTGTCTTTCTTCATAAGATTTCAGATTGGTAGTTATTATGCCATGGTTATAGGGCTGAATTTGCAAAAATCAGATTGGGGACTGCCATTAGCAGCCACAAACAGCAGTGAATTTTCATTTTTGAAGAGCATTCCATCACCAGTTGATATAGGAAGAAGGTTTCAGTTGAAAGGAGGGAACAAATCTGATTTGATAGCCTCAAATTGGATAAAATTCCATGTGAATTATGACTATGGTAAAATGTTTTCAGCCCCTCCACAATCTGATTTGTATTTGGAGATATCTCATCAAGATGAGTATGCATCTATTCCTTTCTTTATGATGGAAACTACATCAGTTTGCAAGGATTTTTGTACAAGCAAGCATGCAAAGAAAGGTGATATCATTGTTGTTTTTGAAGTTGAAGATGATGAAGACTTCCATGAAGAAAGGGGCAAAAGAGGTATGAATTCGTTTGGGTTGAAGATCTTTCATTTAACAGGCACAAGATCCGGATTATGGGAGCACTACAACATGTTCCTTTACTTTGATATGATGATACTTGTTGCATGTGGAGTTTATAATTGCTTGGGGGCAAGCAATTTTGGGAAGGGAGGATTGTAATGTCCCCTTCTTCAATATGAAAGCTTAAAAATTAACTTCTTGCCATTCCCTTTTCATGGCAAGGAAGTTGAATGAGCTAGGGAAGGAATTGCGTTTTTCTTTTCTAATTTTTAATGTTTTTCTGTAGTGTTTTCTTCATTAAAGCAGGTCGGCTGGCTTGGAAAAGTTTAAAGGCAAAATAAAAGATTAAATAAATCCCAAAGGAGGTCAGTCTTGCCTATTTGGTCTTTGGCGCCAAGATTGGGCTATTTAAGGAGACTAATGACTTCATTTGCATCATCTACTTTTGGCAAATTTTATCTAAACTTAAACTTGGGTTGTTTGCTCATTGTCAATCCAATTTTGGGCGAAAATCCAATTGTGTGGCTTTTCCAAGAAGGTCAAAACCCTTCTTGTGGCTGGTTGGAAAAGCCTCCATTCTTGGTTGAAGTGAAGTCATCTTGAAGACCTTTTGTAGATTTGGGCATTGGATGATAAAAGAATATATCTACAAGTGTTTGCATGTATTTTGGAGCTCTCCCTAGAGGGAGCGACTAGGGTTTGGTGCTATTTGGGTGCCTTCTAGGGCACGAACTGCAAATCTGATTTTATATTCTGATTTGACATAATTTATAAGGCTGGAATCTATATTTTCATGATTTTTGGTGATGTTTAACTATCATTTTCAGCATTGGTTTGTGGTTGTTCTGTTGTTGTCCTAAATTTAATTACAGCAGTATATATTCGCTGATTTTCTCCATTTGTTGTTGCCAAATTGGATGGATATTGATTGTCATGGTTGAAATAATTATTTACAAGTATTTTTCGGTTGTGCATGGTTGTATGGTGAATTCTAAGCTCTTATACAGTTCACCCTAGGGTTTGAAGGATAATTAAAGTTTGCTGATTTAAAAATCTGAATTTGATCTATTGGGATATGTGTGGTTTCTTTCTATTTCAGTTTCAATCCCAAAAAGGGACATTACAACAAGTTTTTGATTACCAAGTTTGAATCTCAACTCCCTAGCTTGATAGTTTTGGGCAAATTCACTCAAAGGATGGAACAATTGTATCTCAAGTATCAAATTCGTACTTTCAATACCAACAACATGGAAATCATTACTTACCATGTGCTTCTCCAAGGTGAGCTTGAGTGGTGGGAACCTCTTAGTGTAAGGGATGATGAGGCCATCTTGTAACATCTCATCCTTCACAAGGAAGTTCGAATGCACAACAAACTCCATATGATTTCTCATAGAATTTCTTTCTAACCATATGCACGAAATGAAACACTCGCTAGCCATAATAACATGGAACCTATTGAAGACTTCCAATTCTTTGTAACTCAAAGGATGTATGTACTCTTTGCCACTTAGAGTGTTCAAGCACTTTATCACTATGTGGTCCATGATGACACAAGTATGGTAGCAACATAAGAGGAGACCAAAAACGGAAATGTGGTTTTCAATATCATACCTTTGGCTGTCCTCGGTTGGTCCATCTTCTTTTTCCGAATGAAGATTGGTAAGATCTCTTCATATTCAACTAGTGTGTAATGTCTCTATTTCCCACCTAAGAGCTGAAACGAAGGAGAAGAACCTTGAGCACCATTATGTTATGTTTTTATCTAATATTTTATATTTTCTTTAGTATTTCCCTTATTTATACAGTCAGCCTTTTCTAATTGTACTTTGGCACCAAAAATGAAGATATAAAAGAAGATTAGAGGCATCATTTGCATCTCAACTTAGCACATTTTATTCTACTTGGGCATTGTGAACTTGTTGCTCCTTGTTCATTCACTTGAGGACGAAAACCCTCTTGTGAGGCTTCTTAGAAGGATGAAAACCCTTCTAGTGGCTTGGGTGAAGGACGAAAACCCTTCATCATTGTTTGGCTTTGAAGTAAAGGATTGATTTGAAGAGATATTTGTAATTTTCATCTGGTATTTGATTTATTTAGGGTGGAGCGACTTACCATGGGTAGGGTTTGGCACATTTGGTGAAATATTTGATAAATTTGATTTGATAATCTGATTTGTAATATTTTTAAAGGCTGGAATCTGAAGTTTGGTGAATTTAGAGGGTTTCTAGACCCATATTTCATATTTTTCTTGTGGCTGCAATTTCCAGTTTATAATTAATTTTGAGCATTGAGATTGTCAGCATTTCTTTGTGTTTTTGGCTCTTAATATTCCATAAAATATATAAATAATTGTGGCGAGTTGATTTGTGGTGTTTTGTGGTGATTTTTGGCATATTTGGTGATAGTTCAAGTCGTTGATTTTATACTTTCAGTTTGTTGCAATTTAAATTTCAGATCTGCATTTGGTGTGCTTGGTTAAAACCCTTGAAAGGGTTATTACATAGTGAAACTCTTCCCACCTTGACTTCGTCCATATTTTTTTGGCACACATATGGAGCCTCTTTGTGGTTCTTACCAAAGCCATGAACACCCTCAACTTGACTCTTAGGAGTTGTTGTTTTGAAAATTCCAGCAAGTTGAACATCATCATTATCAACAAGACATTTGGCTTCAACCACCAAATTCTCTCCACAATTTTGCAAATTGAATTTTCCTTCTTTCCTTGGCTCATGCTCCATAACTTATTCCTCTTTTTTTTGGAAATTTTGTTGCATCAAAAACCCCTTTTGGTTCTTCATCTTTTAACTCTTTATTGACTGTTGTTATAAACAAACCAACAAGCTAATCTGTTATCATGTCTCTTTGAGAAATGGGTTCCAACCATCCCTTTCGCTTCCCCTTCTTGCTCATCACCCTTCTTTTCAACCCTGGATTCATCACATGCTGAAATATTATCAGTATTAACCAAACAATGATCAATAATTACCTCATAATGTTGACTCTTCGGAACAATGATGGGAGTAAGGGCCAATTCTTCATCCTTCGTGGTTCCATTTCTTTCAAAATGCAGATCTGATTTTTCACCAACATGTGTGTGACTATTGAAGCTCAAAAAATTTCATGTGGACTTGAGAACCCTCTACCTTCAAGCCCTTCTTTATGCACAATGTCCACACCCTTGAGTGTGGGGTCCTTATGGAGTGTTGACCCCTTCCTTGTTGCTTGGGGTTTTGACCTTGTGCCAATTCCAACTCTCTCTGTCTCCAACTTCACGAACTCTGCAAAAGGTAGGGCATCCCGAACCTTCTCCGGAAGAGCTCTATACTCCTCATACCCTATAGTGATGATGTTCACTTTCGATGGCTGAAAATTAATTACTTCCTTATAAGAGCTCCTTCCACAATTTGGACCTTGAATGGTATGGATCAACCGAGCCATTGTGTTGGCCAATCTTTCTTGCCCTAGGGCAAGCTTCTCGAGCCTAGCATCACTGAAAATTTTATCCACCATTTTGATCTTATAACAAGGATACCCTCAGGCTAGAAAGACCAAAGCTCTGATACTACTATAATTAATAATATCCCTTTCAAGGGCTGAAACTGAAAAAGAAGGAAACCACATAAACCCAAGTCAAGTGAAATCTGATTTTTTATAACAGTAGTTGTAATATCCTTTAAAACCCTAGGGCGAATTGTATAAGAGCTTAGAATTCACCAAATAACCATGCACAACAGCTGAAAAATACTTCTAAATAATTATATCAACTACGACAATCAATATACATCCAATTGGCAACAAATAAATGGAGAAAATAAGCGAAGATAACACTGTTGTAATTAAATTTATGACAGCACTAGGACAGCCACAAACAAAGGTTGAAAATAGTAGATAAACCCCTCCAAAAATCACAAAAATGTAGATTTCGGCCTTATAAATTATGGAGATTCATAATATAAAATCAGATATGAAACTTGTGCTCTAAAAGCACCAAACCAACATCAAACCCTAGTCACTCCCCAGAGAAGAGATCCAAAGATCGTGTAAAGCTTTTTCAATCCTTCTTGATGTCTCTAACCTAAATCAACAAGCAAATCTTCAAGAGATGTCTTCAATTCGCCCACATGGAGAGTTTTTGTGCTCCATCAAACCACAAGGAAGGTTTCCATCTTCCTTGGATGTCAAACAAGAGAGTTTTTGTCCTCAAGTGGAAAGGTATTGAGCAACTTACTCAAAAAACCAATTGTATATGTAAAATGCACCAAAGATGGGTTGCAAATGAAGTCCTTCAATCCTTTCTATACTCCTTGCTTGGCGCCAAAGGTCAATTAGAAGAGGACCGACCTCTTAAGCTTCAATTTATCTTTTAATTGCCTCTTTAATTTCTCCAAACCCAACCAACCTCGCCTCCTAAAGGAAAAACAGTAAAAGAAAACATTAAATCCAATAAAAGAAAATTGAAATGAAGTGTAATTCCTTCTCTTGTTCACTTATTCTTCATTGCCATGGAAAGGGAATGGCAAGAAGCCTTTGTTAGGCCTCAATTCGAAAAAGGGACATTACATGCAGATTTACTTGGATTTTGTTTAGCAGATGTAAAATATTTGTGGAAACCCTTCAAAGTTTTGTTGATGCATGAGTACAAGAAACTCCACATGTTGGTGGGCCATAGGCTCTGTGTCCTTACATAGAATCTCAAGATGAACAATCAATTTCCTCTAACCTTTTTTATTCTAAGGTAAATGAAGGGTGGGAACCTTGAGGTATCAACAACTAATGAAAATGGAGACTCAAACCTATGGCCAGCTTGTGGGAAAGCCCTACTTCTTTACCACTAGACCATAGCACAAGGACTAACAATCTCCTCTAGCCTTGAAGTTCCTAAGATGGTAGGCCTCCAAGCAAGCACAATAATCTGGCCCAAAAAGTGGCACTCGCCATCACACATGAACAACCTTTTTACTAGCATCCAAAGCAATAAAATGATAATCAACTCGCCGCTTTGGATCACTCATTCAATTCCTTGTTCAATTTGCAAACAAGGCTAGATATCCCATCCTCTAATGGTACACCCAAATAAAGAAGCCGAATGATTGGTTTCACTAATTGAAGCCATATTTCTCCATTCTCGACCTATTCTTGCCCAAAAAGATAGCTTATGTGGGTTTAAAGACGAAGGGGCGGGCCATCGCACGCATAATATTCCTTTCAAGGGCTGAAACTGAAAAGTAGAAAATTATCTCAAACCCCAATATTAGCAAATCTGATTTTAGGACCGGCAAACTGAAAATAAAGCCCAGATTTTAACAGCGATCAGATTTTTAGGACAGCGGTGTAAAAGCATGCAAAACTCTTGAAATTCTTCAAACAACTTTGCCAAAATAGAAATATGTATTTTAGGTTGTAATGTCCCTTTTTCCCTCCTAAGAGTTGGAAATTGGTCTTCTTGCCATCCCTTCTCCATGAAAAAGAAGAAGAAATGAAGGAGAAGACCCTTGGGCACTTTATAATATATTTTATCTAATATTATAATGTTTTATGCAGTGTTATTTTGTTCTATACAGGTCATCCTTGCCTAAATGAGTTTTGGCGCCAAAGGGAAGTTATAAAAGGAGAAGAGAGAGATCATTTGCACACTAGCTTGGCGTATTTTCTCTATACTTGGCAAAGAGAGCTTGTTGCTCCTTAGTCATCCACTTGGGGACGAAAACCCTCATGTGGGGTCTTCTTGAAGGACGAAAACCCTTCATTAGACTTGGGTGAAGAACGAAAACCCTTCATCACCATTTGGCATTGAAGAAGGAAGCTGATTTGAAGATCTTTTTGGCATTTCCAGCAGTTATACTATTTTTCTAGGGTGGAGCGACCTACCTAGGGTAGGGTTTGAGGACATAGGCAAAGAATTGGAGCAAACTGGTTTTGTAATCAGATTTGTCATATTTTTAAAGGCCGGAATCTTGAGTTGCATGATTTTTGGAGACTTCTATATCTATATTTCATAATTATTTCGTGGCTGCAATTTCCAGTGTGTATTTCATTTCCAGCAGTGTGTTTTCAGTGTTTGTTGGTTATATTGGCTTCTAAAAATATCAAATATCATATATAAAATAGTGGCGAGTTGTGTGGATGTGTTTCATGGTGTTTTTGGCATCTTTTTAAGCTAGTATAAGTCGTTGGTTTTAGTGTTCAGTCTGCTGCAATTTTCAGTTTCAGATTTGCATTTATAATATTTGATAAAACCCTCAAAAGGGTTATTACATAGGCATCCACCAAATCAATATGGAATATGAAATATGATTAAAAACACTATTGGAAATTAATTAAAAATCAATGAAGCACAGCTGCAAATAAAATTATGAAATGAGGGTTTAGAAACCCCAAACTTCACAAATAATGATTGATTCCACCCTTATAAATAAGGAGGAAGCTAAATATGAATTCAAATCTGATTGTCGTGCCCTAGAAGGCACCAAACTCCACACTAGGGTAAGTCGCTCCACCTAGGAGAGACCCCACAATGCATGTAAATGTTTGTAGATGACTTCTTTGATCCTCCAATGTCCAAATCTGCAAAAAGGTCTTCAATATGTCTTCACTCCAACCGAGGAAGGAGAGTTTTCATCCTTCTTGGAAAGCCACAATTGGATTTTCCCCAAAAGTGGAAAGACAATGAGCAAACAGCCCAAAGATCCAAATTAGATAAAATTTCCAAAAAGTAGATGTGTGCAAATGAAGCCTTCGCCTCTTTTTATACCTCTAGCTTTGGTGTCAAGGCTTAGAAAGACAAGGCCGACCCATATAAAGTCATTATAATCTTATAATTGACTTTTAAAGTGCACAAAACCCAACCGACCCCTTATAATGGGAATTACAAAGATGAAAAACATAAATATGAATGAAAGAAACTGAAATGTAATCCACAATCTTCCCTTGTTCATTCATTGCTTAACTTCGGGAAGAGGAAAGGGAAGCAATCCTTTATTTTGGATTAATTCGAAAAAGGGGACATTACAACATGAACAACCGTTTTACTAGCATCCAAAGCAACCAAATGATAATCAACTACCGCCTTTGGATCACTCATTGAATTCCTTGTTCAAATTGCAAACAAGGCTAGATATCTCATCCTCTAATAATAATCCCAACTAAAGAAGCCGGATGATTGGTTTCACTAATTGAAGACATATTTCTCCATTCTGACCTATTCTTGCCCAAAAAAGAAAGCTTATGTGGACTAAAAGAAGAAGGGATGGGCCCTCCTTTGGTGGGAGAATATTATTGGCAAGTTTGAATGGAAATGTATTGCTTGAATTGACTCTAATATGGTGCAACTTCACTTGGATTTTGATTGGCATATGTAAAAATTTGTGGAAACCCTTCAAATTCTTGTTGATGGAGGAATAAGAGAAACTACAAATGCTGGTGGGCCACAGCCTTCATGTCCTTGCATGGAATCTCAAGACAAACAATCAATTTCCTCTAACCTTTTTTTCTGCTAAGGTAAACACAGGTGTGGCCCCTCGTATCAACAACCAATAAAAATGGGGACTCAAACTTGTGGCCAGCTTGTTGGAAAGTCCCGCTTCTTTACCACTAGACCATAGGTCCATAGCACAAGGACTCACAAACTCCTCTAACCTTGAAGTTCCTAAGATGGTAGTCGTCCAAGCAAGAACAATAATCCGGCCCAAAAAGGTAGCAGTCACCATCACACATGGATAATCTTTTTATCAGCATCCAAAGCAACTACATGATAATCAACCACCACCTTTGGATCACTTATTGAATTCTTCATTCAAATTGCAAACAAGGCTAGATATCCCATCTTCCGATGGTACATGCAAATAGAGAAGCTAGACGATTGGTTTCACTTATTGAAGACATATTTCTCCATTCTAGCCTATTCTTAACCAAAAAGATATCTTATGTGGGCTTAAAGACAAAGGGACAGCCCCTCCTTTGGTGGGAGAGTTTTTGCATCCAAGTACTACCAAGTCTCTATTCTTTATCGATTCCATTATATTTCGAGAGATGAGATGACTTTTAACATCCTCTAGGCCAAAATGGTATGTAGGACCTATCAAAGTATGCTTACTTGTTTAGAAGATTTTTTGTGTGTCTAGTTTGAGAATAAATTTTCAAGTTTTGTTTGCTTGTCTTGGCTTAAGATTTCATGTACTAGAAATTTCCAGGTTTTGTTTGAGTAACTTGGCTTAAGATTTCATGCACTAGGTTATGACTGCAAAAATTGTTGTATAGCTGGCAGCTTACAAGAAACATGGGTTCATCATCTACTTCATTTACATCAGCCTCATGTATGTTCATATTAATATACTTTCGGTGGGACACGCCTTTATCATATATAAATTAGATCGGGATATAATTAATTCTTTTAGATAATTTGTACAATGGTAGAAAGATTTCTCCATTTCACCTTCAATGTCATTTACACCTTGTACTTTCTTTTTTCTCTTCTTTATCCTCCACTAATGTTGATACATATATTGATGCAGGAGCATCAACTCCATCTTTGTAAATAGATCAAGATGACATCAATTTTGGCTTGCAGTGTGGTTGTAGGTCCTAGGGGTCCATTTAAGTCATTTTGAGGTGTTAGTTGGTGTCTAGGCTCTTCAAAATTCAAATGAGGTATTTCCCTCCAAAATGCAAAATTTGAATTATGGAGCCATTTTTGGCTTGTACTTGGTGTTGTAATGAGTTCTTGGAAGCAATAAACTATGTAAGGGTGAAATGAAGCATTGTATGGGGGTTTTAGGTCTTCTCTAGGCTCATGAGTCATACTAAATGCTAGATAATGCCATAACTTAAGACATTTATGTAAGAAAACCTCTTATGGGTGAACTCATGTCCATGAACTATGATTGTAACTGACCTAAAGACCCATGAACCATGGTTAAGGAGTGATTAGGAGGATATAAAAGGCCAAATGTAACTGTCTTTCTTCATTCTACCCGGGTATGAATCCAAATGTGAAGTTTCAAGAAAGGTAATAGAGGAGAAAAATTCTGTTCTGATAATCCTTCTATGTATGAGAAATCCTTCATCTCATAACTAAATGATATTTGGTTGAAATCTGTGCATGCTTTGTTGACAAACTGAGAATACTAAGGTGATCTTAAGGTTTGCTTATGAAGGATGAGTTTTGTGTATACTAATTTTCTTATTACTGTTGTAACGTCTGATCCAAGGTGAGTGAATTCCTGTATGTATAGTGGAGAGGATCAAATCCTCTGTTTTGCTATATCTATTTGGACTCTTGGTTGATAAGATATTGGTAGTGACTGTGAGTGGTCTTTTATGGAACCTTGACATTGTGTTGCAAGTGACATAGTGTGTGAGTTGGAATCAACAAATCATGGCATGTAGGCATTCAAGTGCGTGAGCACAACGAAAGCCCTTATGTGAAGTTGAAGATAGCAGCTGGAACTATGAGGTAAACCCTTCACAAAAACTTGCATGCCTTGTAGAGAATAACTGACCGTGAGTTAGGAATTTGAATGAGCAAGAGCTATTGGGCAAGTCTTTGGACATGTTGACAATTGAAACACGTGTGTGGACACTCATTGCATGTTTAGAGTTAGTTCTTTGTTCGAGCCAAACCATAATAGCCTTGCTGTTACTCTTGCAGAAGTGATATTCAGTTTTCCCACGTTCTTGCATGTTCATTACTTCATGAAGCAAGACTGTATACCTTTTATCACAAGCCACTGGTAAACTCAGTGCATTCTCAACCTTCAAACAGACCCTCTGTTGAAATTCCAAGCCTTGGTTCGAATTTTTGTGAGAGTTATAGCATAAATTCCCTTCTCAGGTCCACTGTACAAGTTTATTAGTAACTGAGCTAGGGTTAGAGATTTGATGTCCCTAACAAGTGTCTTTTGCTCTGAAACTGGTAAGATATGATGGTGAGGATGTCTTCATGCATATTTTGAAGGAAATTTGGATTCTGGAAGGTTAGTTTTATATATTTTCATGATAGTATGGAGCTAAGGAGTTAGAACACGGTCAAAGCCTAGCAAAAGGAGGTGATTAACAAAGGAACCCTACTTTCCCTTTGGAGGCGACTAATGAGACTTGCAGGGAATGAAAAATGAAATAATGGGTGCTTGAATCCACTTTCATTTCTCCTTGAAAGTGATTACAAAGATAATTATTCATGACAGTTCCTTATAGAAGACCTAGTAAGGGTTTGTAGAGCAAATTGCAAAAAGGAAGCTAATAGGAGTTGGGTAAAGAGTTGAAGCTTGAAATTTTGAGAACATGTCAGGATAGGTGAGAGAAAACTAATGGAGCTCTTAAAACCTTCTGGGTGCCTTGGTAAGTGTGAATGCAAATGTTGGAGCAAGCAAGCATGTCTTAAGGATGTAGAGGGCAGTCTTGAAAAGTGAAGGTACAGTGGAGTTTGAAGCCTTGAATGCATTTCCTTATTGATTCTAACAATGATGTGAGTCTGTGGACAGAGAGGAAGGATTTGGAGGTGTGAAGAAGCTAGGAGACAAAGGTGACATGCTTGAGAAAGGAGCTAGAACCAAGAAACTAGTAAGAGCAAGTAAGAGAAATAAGCACAAAGTGATTTTTATTGCATGATGAGTCACTGGAGGACTGAAACAGTAGAGAATGGAGTGTTGCTGGTATGGTCAAGTGTTGCATGCAGGCAGGGTATAAGCAAGTTAGAGACTTGGCGAGGCATTTCTTTGTGTTATTTGATAAGTTGAGCAATTTAGATAAGTTTTTAGCCTTACAGGATTATAGAAAGATCCTCTATGCAGAGACTGAGATAGGTTTATGGTTTGCAATCTCTTATAATCAGTTATATGATTGATATTCTTATTTTCTCTGCATCATATATGCTAGGAATTTCGCTCCGGGATCATTCTGGTTGATTGACAACATGTATTATATTCTCTCTTTTCTGTTGTCACTTTCTCTATAGCACAAATGCAAAATAAATTCCATGCATGTTGTTCAAATTTCCCACTGGATGAACTTGGTATGATACTATATGTTTTATTAATGAATACTTCAGTGGGAGCCACCTTTCTGCTGTATAAACTAAGGAATATAATTAAATTCCTTTTGGATAGTTGTACATTGGCAGAACAGTTTTTACATCCTCTACATATTGTACTTCCTTTGTCCTCCTTATCCACCACTAGTGCAAATACATATATGCTAAGAGTTTTGCACCAGATTCTGTTTGATGGATTGACTTCATGTACTGTCATTTGAATGCACTAATAAATGAATGATAGGAATTCTCATTTTATATCTTTTCTTTTGTCACTTCTTCTGTAGAGCAGATGCACAACAAATTCCGTGCATGTTGCTCAGATTTCCCACCATGTTAACTTGGTATGCTACTAACTGATAAAACAAAACCCTCCCAGCATTTTGGCAGTGTTGCCTCCAGTGCTATCTTAACAGTTCTTGAACAAGATATTGTGTATTGAAATTCTATAAGGTGGTGATATTGAATTTTTTTAGCGGTTGTGACATGACATGGATAATAATTAGCAACTAGGTCCCTTATAAAGAAAAATACAAGGTGAAGATTTATCACCATATTATAAATTAAAGAGGGAGATGTGGCCAGGGGACAGAACATTGAATCCAAACCTTCAAGATTTATAAAAAGACACAAATATTTTTCACGGCATTATTTTCTCTGAACCTCAATTAGGAATGCTCAACCATAAAATGGAATTTAATACCCCTAGGGACTTGTCAGATTTGCTACTCTTTTAAGTTCCTTTTCCTATTATCTAGATTTGAAGACTGGACGGGATAAATTTTCAGCCTCGGAAATACCATAAAATGGGGTTTTAGGTGTTAATCCTATGAAGGCCATGTTATGAGGCCTATGGAAATGGCTGCGATAGCATGAAAGGGGGTACCCATATTTTAAGACTAGAAACTCCAAGTTATTATAAATAAAGTAGCAGAAGGGTCTTTATTAGCTCCAAGCTTTGAAGGGCAATAGATTTAACTTGCATTCATGTATTCTATTCTTCAAGAGTTGACAAGATAGTCTCCCCAATCACATATTATTTTATCATATCAAGGAATTATATACTATCCTAGTTTGGATGCCAAATTCATACTAGTGATAGAGCATTAGGTTTTACCTTGTAATCAATAACACATTACATTTGACTGCATGCAATCGAGCATTTGCATAAAGCTCAGCAGATCGAAGCATTCTAAACTTCCACAGTAAAGATTCTCTTGGAATAAGTTTTGCCAACGTCTGCATAGAATAGAATGGCTAATTAGAAAGAAATACAGTTTGTGTTGTAGCAACCAGGTTCAGAATTAAAAGGATTAAAATGGAACCGAAGGGGGTGAAATACAATTATACTTTAAACCAAAAGGCATATGTATACAACTTATTTGTCTATCATGATTTTACAGGGAAAAAGCTATACTTAGCATCAGATAGCACAGACCTAGTAAAATAATGCGTACCTCTAAGCTCCAAGATCATGATGATGCTAGAATCTAAAAACACATCTTAAGACCCAAATAAAGAGTATTCACCTTAGGAAACAAAGAAAAGAACATTAAAACTATTGCAGCCCTGATTAGGCTCACACTTCATCGACTATATCGCAATCTCTTGAAAGAATATACCTATAAGGACATCATCATTGACATTATCACGGATAATCAACTGACACAGCATCACTGAGGCATCAATCTATTAGGAAAACCCTGTATAGCTAAAGTGGCATTCAAAATTCAAGATTGAAAGTTATTTTGTGTCAAAGTATGAATCAGAAGTTTTCCAATGATATATAGCATGTATATTGTGTTAAACCCCTTGAAAATGGTATAAAACTTCAACTGGTCAATAGAAACACCAATATTCTTACATATTTTAGAAAGTTAATTATTACATATTTAAGAAAAATTATAAACAAAGACATTTTGACCTTTGTTACTGCAAGGTAACCAGGTTTCTTTCTCTTAAAACTGGTGAAACAAAGAAAGAACAGATTGAGATAATCAATCCGGCTTGAATCTTGAGCAGTGGCACTGGCATAGCAAATAGTGATCTTTAGAAGGGACTGTACTGTGTAGTTGACTTCTGTTTGACCATTGTTCATTGTTGATGTCAACAAATCAAGTTGTGGCATTGACAAAATGGGGACTGCTATTGATTGGTTGGCTGAAAACTTTGATTTAATGTCATTTGACTGTCTTCATTGCTGCTATCAGAGAAGTCCGCAATGACATGGCAAGGCAACACTTGACAGTTCGAGCACCATTTTACTGCTCAAATCAGCAAGGTTTATAGCCTCTGCGCTTTGACTATTGTTTAACTAGAATTAACTTAGTGACAGAAATTCTTTAATAGAATGAAGGTAAATGAAATTTAGAAAGGGTGTATGCATGAGAAAAGCTTTAAACACAGAATCCCTCATTCTTCTGAAGTAGGTGATGAAATTTATCTAGGGTAAAACCCAACAACTACCTCTCAACTACAAAAAGGTACCAAACCTAAGTAATGTGGACCATTTACAATATTAGCAAAGATAAATGTAGTCTATAAATTGAAAAAACTACTTCGTATAAATTATATATCCACATCAGATTCTTAAAGAAAGCTTTGTCAAGCTATTATCATATCCATTCCTCCTATGTGAAGATACATCCAATATTCCGCATCAGATTTTTAAAGAAAGCTTTAATCAAGATATGATATTATCAATCTGTTGTAATGTCCCCATTTCTAAATTAGAAATACTTAATAATATTTTTAAGTTGAGCCCAGATAACTCTCTATTTATGGGCAACTTAATAATATTATTATTAAAATAAAATATATTTTTAAATATTAAAGTAGAAAGAAGGCCCTTAGCCTATTTTCAGTCAGCCAAAAGGGGGAGGTAAGTTAATAATTTAATTTTAAGTACTAAAGTAATTTTAATTATTGGCACTTAAATTAAATTATTAAAAAGAGAGAAAAGTGCTTTTAATTTATTTATTTTGAATGCCCAAGTGGAGCGACCCAAAAAGAGAACTAAAAAGGGGAAAAGTAAATGTTTAAAAAAGAAATAAAGCATCCCACATGGAGCGCTCCGCAAGGAAAAGGAAGAAAAAGGCTCTAAAGGTAAATGATGGGGGCTCATTTGTAGGATCATCAAGTGAATTTGATACTCTTTTGGAAATTGGAGTATTGAGCTCTCATTTTCAGCCCTTGAGGACGAAAGCCCTCATTGGATCCTAAAGGTTTGTTTAAAACCATCCATACAAGAAGAAGAGGGTTCACTATCAAAGGTTTTCTTCGAGAAGTCATTTCAAGAACCAACACGCCCCATCGGCACACTCACAAGGACACCGTCAGAAAAAGAGATTTGAAGGATCGATTTACACCCTAACCCGAGAGAAATAGAATAAACAAAGTGCCGGACAAAAGCTCCAACAAGGACGAAAAGACAAATTGGATTAAGGAAATCGTGGCCACAAGACCTCACATGAACACAGAGAACTACAGCACCCAAGGGAAACAATTGTGGCGAAAGACAACAAACAGAAATATGGACAGCAACAAACTCGACCGAAAAGGGTCGAGTAGTTGGAGAAATGTCAAAAGAAGAGATCAACAACGTTAAGAGAAATGCCAATCCTGAATCACAATGGGTAAACCCTAATCGCGATCACCATTTTCATGGTCGTATCTCCATTATTCTCCCATCAGTCAATATTGATAACACTAGTCATCTTGCTGGTTTTATTGAGTGCTTGGGATATTTCTCCAATAATTTTCAATCCATATTGCATGTGAATGATTGTTCCTAAGTGTTGGTACAGTTCGCTGCCCTAGAGGGATATTAATTAATGTTCTAAGCTGATTTTGATACCCTAAAGGTGTAATTTCCAGTTCGCTGCTAGGGTTTCTAATATTGTTGGATCTGCTGTTATAAAATCAGATTATTTTTAGTTCGGTGTTGGTGTATTTTCAGATCTGATTTCTTAGGGTTTGTGGCCAAACCCTTATTTTTGGTTTAAGCCCTAGAAAGGGACATTACATCCAACACTTGTTAGAATGTAATGTCCCTTTCCTCCAAAATTGAAGACTATTGGGGTTTTTGGGCAAGACCTTCTCCATGGTTAGAAAGAAGAATAAAGAAAGAAAATAATAAAAGAAGGCAGCGACTTAGCAATCATATTTTAATAATTATTAAATAATAAGGGTCGACCAAGCAAAAGACAAACAACAATTAATGTAAAGAAAAATCATAATGAAGGGAGTCAATTAATGAAGAGTCGTGTCTTTTGACCTTTGGCGCCAAGCATGAAATTGTTATAAATAGGGGGTGTAGGATTCATTTGTGATTATGACTTATCAGTTGTAATTTCCGGAATTTGAGATGAAACTCTCATTTCTTGCCAATTGGGACGTAAACCCCATTTGAGGTCTTTTGAGGGATGAAAACCTCTCATTTGACTTTAAACAATTTGTATTTTATTGAATAATATCAAGTTGAGGATTATTTTATGAAATCTGATTTACATGGTGCATATTTCAGTAAATGCGACTTGCTTATGTGGTTATATTTAATAATTTTGAGTAAATAAGTTGAGTTATTTCACCCAAATCTGGTCGCTTGGGTCTAACAAAGCATAATCTTCATTTTGCACACATTTCCATACCAATTTAAGGCCAAATCGAATTTAATTGAAGTGTTGTGATTTGACAGTCCATCATTAATTTCCAGATTTGCATATTTTACCCATATCAAGTTGATTTGGCTCAAAAATCAATTCAAATCTTGGAAATTGATTTGAGGATATTTAGGAATCATTTGTAGTTGAATTGGCTTCATAATTTGGTGAATTTCCTTCGCTGCTACAAATTTACAGTCTGCTGCAAATTCATATCAGAATTATAAAATTTAATAATAACCCAAACGGGTTATTACAGTGGTATTAGAGCATTCTCCTCTAAGGCCTGGAAGAAATTCAGTTGATGACATCATGGCAGGACAAGAGACTTTCACAGAAGTGGAAGAACTCTTCAAAAAGTACCAAGCTCTACCAGTAGACATCCGTAATGCCATGCCATTTCCAGATTTCATAAGATGGGAATTCGGTATTCTAGGTGAGCATGTGCTTGAAGAGGAAATAAATGGCCATAAAGACCTCCCACAAAAGGCAAATAACATCAGCAATAATGATGGAGAACAATTCGAAGAAAGAGCTGAAGAGAAGGATGCATCAGCCTCCACCACCGTTATGGCTCCGAATGATCAGCATGTTGAAATTGATCATTGTTTAGATCTTTGTGCAAATAATAAATTTAAAGGTGATGAACAAGAAGCGGTAGTAGCAGAGGAAAGCCATTCCCATAAGGGAGAGGATAAAAGACAGCCCGCTGGTCCGTTTATCACAATGGACAATGATGCAGCCAAAGATGAAGAATCAAACTTCAGAAAGAGCCACCAAGATATCTTGGTTACTTGTGAACAAGGTATTAAAGAAGAAATGGACGAAAGGCTTGTTGAAGGTCCAAGGATCGAGTACATTTCAGATTTGTTGCCCCCTAGCTTACCATCACACAGAACTAATCATCATCACCAGTCTGATTCAAGTATGGGAAGATTACAGGGCACATTAAGTGGTAAGGGGTACTCCCATCCTTTTAGGGAAAAACCAAGTCATGCATGTACAAGAGTTAAGATGAAAGTAACAAAGGATGACCTTCTCCCCAAGATCCATGTGATCAAATCCAGCAATGAACTAGGTGGATGTCAAAACATGATTATTCAAAAGGGAGTTGATATTTGCAGAGAATCTTCTATTAGGAAGACTGACATTAAAAAGTTGGATATTAGAGATTTACAAGGTATGAACATTTTGGTGTTTGATGATAATTTGTTGGCATCTAATGTTTGCATACATGACGAAGAAAAAGTGATGACCAAAGAACCAAAAGAAGAAAAGTTCCAAAAATGTGAAGAAGGTTTTATGGTTGAAGTCACCACTCCGAGAAATACGGTTGATGATCAACCTGCTGCCATTTCCGGAGCAGCCAACATTCCAAAGCAAGAAAATGTCGTTCATGGCCTTGAAGAGAACTATGAAGATGTCCCATATATACAACATCCAAACATGAAGGTTTGTCATCATCCTAAGAGGCACACAAGTATGGTAAATTTTTCGTTGTATAATTATCCATTTCAGATTTGCTTTCCTCATGAAAAGTATGTAAGAGAGAAGGATAGAATGGGAATTATGGATGACCAAATGAGGCAAGAAGATTCCTTGGTTCAAAATTACCTTTTCGGATACTCTAAGGTATGGGATCCGGGTAACTATCTGCATTTTACCAAAGTTATCCATTCTGATTTTGCTATCTTAATAATTGATTGCATGAGTTGTGAAGATGGAGATGTTGTTTTGGGAAAGCAAGAGGCTAATGTACATTTCAGAATTGATGTCGTTTCACGGGCTTACTTCTATATGGGAAAGATTGGAAATGTTTGGATAAGTGGCTGCCTATTAGGCAAGATCTCTTTAATGCTTAATGGGGCAGCAATCTTCTACTTCCACATTACATTCGGTTCAGCTGTTGGAATTGTTGAGGGGATCCCAACAAAATCTATGTTGACAAAGGAGGATGAGCATTTTTATAAGAACTTAAGCATGTACATCAAAAGAAGACTCGTGAGGGACCATGCATGTATGGTTGCAAATACTAACGAAGTGGTAAGGTTACAATCTTTACAAGTCATAAGCCACTCTTCGGAACATCATGATGAGCTTGAAGGCAAGCATAAGGAGCTGGTCACCATTGTTGAGACAACAAAGAGTGGGGTTGATAGGGTTTTTGCAGCTGTCGTAAGTGGGTTTCCAGTCACCATAAGCCCAATGTGGAGTAATGAAAATGACCTCTTTGCTGCTATATGGTCAATTCCAGCCATCTACATGTTAGTAATTAATAAGAGGATGCAACACTTCAGTCATGCCTTTGAGATAACACTTGGTTGGGTAAGTTTCACTCACACATTTTCAGTTTGTACCTCATGTCACAAGATCTTCTATTACCGAAATGTTGAGTATGTTGGTAAAAGGATGATTCTTCAAGGTATGATTGGAAACGATGCATGGATAAGTTTTTTGAACTACAAGCTCGTTGTCATAAAATTCAGTTTGCCTTATAACTTGCTTGCTGCCATAAGCATAGGGACAGCCCTTAGAAGTGATGATTTTCAGTTTTCAGTTTTCCTTGAATGGGGTTTCATGGCTAACACTCCAAGGGTAAATCTAAGGCACATGATGGATCATGCCTTGAATAAATTGATGAAGTTAGTTGTAGGCCACATGGAAGATAAGGAAATTGTAATGTGGAAGCCCATACACATTACCATCAGCCTTAATGTGATTGGTATGAACTTCTTCAGCCTTCCTCTAGTGTGGTTTCCAATGAGAAAGGGAAAATTTTCAGCCCCTTTGGAGAGTAGCACCTTCACAAGCAGCATGGTACTTCTATTTGCTTACTTAATATTGGAGAAGTCAGCCATTACCTTCCGGACTCACAAGGAGAAGATGCTTGCTTATAGTATTGAATGGGGTAGCCACCAAGAGCCTAAAGATTGTGAAGATTCCATAAGCAAGAAGACAATGGCGGGAATTAAAGAAGTGTTGTCAAACACTCATTCAAAGAAATTTGCTCCTCATGAAGATACACGAAGTTTACAAGGATTACATGGGACCCGGGTGTTTGCGATTGCTTGAGGGCAAGCAATCTTGGGAGGGAGGACTGTAATGTCCCTTTTCTCCAAAATTGAAGATTATTTGGATTTCGAGCAAGACCTTCTCCATGGTTAGAAAGAAGAATGGAGAAAGAAAATAATAAAAGAACAAGGCAGCGACTTAGCAATCATATTTTAATAATTATTAAATAATAAGGGTCGACCAAGAATAAGACAAACAAAAATTAATGTAAAGACAAATCATAATGAAGGGGGTCGATTAATGAAGAGTCATGTCTTTTGACCTTTGGCGCCAAGCATGAAATTGTTATAAATAGGGGGTGTAGGATTCATTTGTGATTATGACTTATCATTTGTAATTTCCGGAGTTTGAGAAGAAACTCTCATTTCTTGCCAATTGGGACGTAAACCCCATTTGAGGTCTTTTGAGGGACGAAAACCTCTCATTTGACTTTAAACAATTTGTATTTTATTGAATAATATCAAGTTGAGGATTATTTTATAAAATCTAATTTACATGGTGCATATTTTAGTCATAGTTCTAAAAATCGCGATTTATCGGGCGATAATCGCGATAAATCGTTTTCCCCATGCAAAATGATTTATCTTTCCATAAATCATGATTTCTTTAATGGTGATAAATCGCGATTTTTGGCACTGAAAAACCTACACAAATCGTGGAAAATCGCGAACTTAGGTATAAATGAAAAAAAAACCCAAATCTGCCTCGTTTTTTCACTTGCGTGGCTCGGTTTTCCTCCTCCTTTCTCCTGCGTGGGTCGTTTCTCCATTTGCGACTCGATTCGTGCTATTTCGTGACAGTATTTGTGCATTTCGTGACAGTGTCTGTGCATTTCGTGACGGGATTTCTGCATTTCGTGACAGCATTCGTGGATTTCGTGGTGGTTTTGTTCATTTCGTGGCAGTGACAAAGCATTTCGTGGCAGTATTAGAGGTTTTGGTGGCAGTTTTTGTGCATTTCGTAGAGGTTTCTGTGCATTTCGTGGCCCTAACCCTGCAGGTAAGACTGTATTTCTTTTTTTTTTTAATATTTTAAATATTAACAATATAGATTTAAAAACGAATTTACATATTAATTCATAATATGTAAATGAGTTTACATTTAAATGAATAATATAGTTTACATTTAAATGAGTTTAATATAGTTTACATTTAAATGAGTTTAATATATATACTTATAGTTTACATTTAAAACATTTCTAGCTCATTCTAGTTTACATTTTATTTCTCTAAGGCTTGTAAATCTAAGACAATTGTTTTTTTGTTTTGTAGAATGGCATCGGGATCTGGTTCAGCTGCTCGTAATAAGCCTAACTCAAATGACCCAGGGTGGAAGCATTGTGAACGAGCAGAAGGCAATTCTGTTATATGCAATTATTGTGGCATGAAGATGAGTGGCGGTGTTTATCGCCTTGTTTATCGCCTCTTTGTTCCACATTGCCTTAGTGTGCAATCAAGCACCACCTGAGGCTCAACGAGAATTGTCTGCTTTCCTTGCGGCTTATGCAGAGAAAAAAGAAGAAAAGAAGAGGAAAGCTGATGCACTTGCAGCCCTTGCAAATAGGAGGGCAGCGAGGGAAGATTTTGACATTGGGGCATCTTCTATTGCCCAAACTCCACGAGGTCAGACATTGGGACGAGGCTCATCCACTGATAGTAGTTCAACGATGTTTTTTGTTCCTCGAAGTAGTCCTGGTTCACAACCTTCACTCGAAGGTACCGCTTGGAATAAAGAAATGCACAACGAAGCAAGAATAGTTATGCAAACTTTTGGTACTACAACAACATTCCTTTCAATGTGGCAAAAAGTCCATATTGGGAGAATTTGGTCACCGTGATTGACTATTGCCGGGGGAAGGGGTTCAAAGCTCCTACTCCCCATGATTTGAGTGGCCCATTGTTGGAGGATTCCGTCGCACATACCAAAGCTCTTGTAGAAGAGCAAAAAAAGGTATGGCAAAAAAGAGGATGCACCATTTTGTCTGATGGGTGGACAGATGGGAAAAACCGCACATTGATTAACTTCCTAGTGGCATCAAGTGGGCAGTTGGTCTTCTTGAAATCAATTGATGCCTCCCACCAAGTGAAAACTGCAAGCACTTTGTGTGATATGTTAGATGAGGTGGTGAAGGAGGTGGGCGTGGAGAATGTCGTCCAAGTTGTGACAGACAATGCGGCGGCATATGTAGCAACAGGGAGACTTCTTGAGGAGAGGCACCCTACACTGTTTTGGACCCCTTGTGCAGCCCATTGTTTGGATCTCTTATTGGAGGACATAGGAAAACTCTCATGGGTGAAAAATGTGGTTGAAGACGCAAGAAATATTACAAAGTTCATCTACAATCACACTTGGGTGCTAAACTTGATGAGAGAGCACACCAATGGAAAGGAGCTTGTGCGATCAAGGGTCACACGATTTGCCACAAACTTCATTACATTGCAAAGCATTGAACCTCATTAACATCCCTTAAGCAGATGTTTGTGAGCACGCGATGGATGGAGTCTCCCTATGCCAAGAAGACCGAAGGGGAAAGGGTCGTGAAGACCATTTTTGATGATGTGTTTGCAAAGCAAATGGAAGAAATCATGAAGGTAAACTAAACTTGAATATTTGTTTATTTATCATTTGTTTGTTATATATTTTTTTATTAATTTTGATTTTAAATTTATATGTTATTTTGTTTTAGGTGTCAGAGCCTTTGGTTCGAGTTCTACGGATGGTGGATGGGGAGAAAAACCCAATGGGTTATTTGTATGAGGCTATGGATGTGGCCAAGGAGGCCATAGCTAAATATTATGGGCACAATCAGCGAAAAAATATGAACCCATTTGGCGCATAATCGATCGGAGATGGAACAAGACACTCCATCGACATATACATGCAACGGCGTACTACCTAAACCCAAAGTTTTTCTTTTCCCCATCATTTAAGGCTGATGAGGAGGTTATGGATGGCATTAATACATGCATAGAGAGGATGGTACCTGATGAAGATATTAGAGATGCAATTGTTGACGAGCTGCAGATTTACAAGACTGCTGAGGGGAGGCTCTTTTCTTCGGCTCTATGTGTGAAAAGAAGAAACACTTCTCAGCCAGGTAAAAACAAATTGAGTCATCTGTATTTAGTCTCTTTACACATAGAACTAGATACTAGAAGTTTAGAATTCTTTTATTTATTCAAGCCTAGTTAACTTACAATTTTATAAATGTTTTATTTGCAGATTTGTGGTGGGAAGATTATGGTGCAAAAACACCAAATCTTCAAAAGCTAGCCATCCGCATTTTGTGTCAACCATGCAGTGCTTCTGGATGCGAACGTAATTGGAGCATGTTTGAAGTTGTTCACACAAAGAAGCACAACAAGTTGACAACACAACGCCTCAATGACCTTGTCTTCGTGCGATACAATCTTCGTCTTCGTGTGAGACAAGTGGAGGGGGCACAGTTATGATGCAATTGACTTGGCTGACATTGATCCATATGATGACTGGATTGTTGACCCTGATGATGCGGAGCCTATGTTTACTACAGAGGAGATAGTTGCTTTGGAGAGGGAGACTGAAGAAGCAATACCATCAGGGACATTAGAAGTTGGTGATGATCCAGATGATATGTTTGTAGAAGACAATGTTGGTGTTACAGAGGAGGAATGTTTACCTTCCACTTCCACGAGGCAGCCGCAAGTGCAACAGACTTATTTTAGGCGTGCTTGATGAAATAGAATATTATTGATATTTGATAGTGATACTTCAAAAGTCACATGTGACATGACTCTATGAGCATTTTTGTTTGCATACTTTGTAGTTTGTACTCTCTTTTTTGGTCAAAACTTAATCAAAAATATGCATATGGGCCTATGGCATTCTATAGAGTCACTTCTCGCATCATTTAACATTGTTTTTACATTTAATTTAAGTTTATTTTATGAATTTAAATGTTTTTTTAAAGTAGCGATAAAGTTGCCGATTAATGCCGATAAATTGCCGATTCCCGATTTCCGAGTCAAAATTTGGCCTGCCGATAAATCGCGATAAACGATTTTTTGAACTATGATTTTAGTAAATGCGACTTGCTTATGTGGTTATATTTAATAAGTTTGAGCAAATAAGTTGAATTATTTCACCCAAATCTGGTCGCTTGTGTCTAACAAAGCATAATCTTCATTTTGCACACATTTCCATACCAATTTAGGGCCAAATCGAATTTAATTGAAGTGCTGTGATTTGACAGTCCATCATTAATTTCCAGATTTGCATATTTTACCCATATTAAGTTGATTTGGCTCAAAAATCAATTCCAATCTTGGAAATTGATTTGAGGATATTTAGAAATCATTCGTGGTTGAAGCGGCTTCATAATTTGGTGAATTTCGCTCACTGCTACAAATTTACAGTCTGCTGCAAACTCATATCAGAATTATAAAATTTTAATAATAACCCAAACAGGTTTATTACATAGAAGCTTCAGAATTTTCATACAAGTATTTTCCACAAGGGTATCCGGAAGTTTAAGCTTCAATAACCTCTATATCAACAAAAGCTCCTCCAGGAATGTCTTTTGCCTTCCCTCTTCAATTTTTATCATGTTACGGATTGTGTCAGAAGTGACTCCAAGTTATATCAAGGGGAGGGGATAATGTAGACCATCATATTAGTATTGTTGTTATCAGCATCTTATTAATTGCATGTAAGTAGCTGACATTGTTATGTGGTTAATGATTGTATTGTCGGCTTCAAGTAGTTTTCTAACTCGTTAGTATGTTTGGTTGTTGATGGTTTTGTTTAACTAACAAGCATTGGGTCTTCTTGTCATATAAATATAATGATGCACATCGTGGAAAGGGCACTGCGTGTCAGCTCCGCCCTATACCTATGAATAAAGCACTTATTACCATCATATTCATTTTTTCTTTAATGTGGTATGCATTTACTATAATGAAATTGTTATTCTATGGTAGTATAGTTTCTTTGTAACCAATGCCTTTATTGCACTAGGCCAACTAAGTAAATTGCTCTAAATCTTGTAAGATCCGAATATTTGTTAACCATAGAAGCCGGATATGTTTTTATGAGTCCCAATTTTCAGAACTATTAAGTCTAAAGTAACACCAATGGACCCTCACTTGATATATTTTGTTAAAAGTTTATAGATCAAAACTTAAGTAAACAAAAAGGGTCCAAACTACTTTTACGTTAAGAAAATGTTGGCTAGATTTTCTACACAATTGAAAACCTAGGCAATCATGAGATAAATCTCCCTCATTTACCGGTGAGGCTCCCGTGTAAGATCTTGTCGATTATATTTCCTAATATCTATTTGTTGGTTTTACTTTAACTACGTAGCTCATGGACCATAGCTAGGCAATTTTGCAACAAGTAAGCAATTGTAAGAAATGTATATATGCAGAAGAGGGAAATAATTGAATGCGAGCAGAAAAGAAAGAAGATGTGCAGCCTAACCAATAGTTAACAGAGTTGGTCACATGCACATAGACGAAACAAATAGATCTTGAAATGCAGAATTCAAAGCAAAGGAAAGTTTCAGATCCAGATCTAAGATAACACAAAGTTTATGCAAAGATCTAAAAAGAAATAAGAAACAAATGCACCGTTGACACAAAGTTCTCCGAAATCTGCCTCCTCTCTATTCCTTAGCTTTCAGAAAGATATCAAGGGTTTCAGCTCAAAGTCTGGAACACAAGAATGCTGATTACAAATTTTGATCCTTTAACCCGTAGGCTCTTCCTCTATTTATAGTGTATAGAGGGGAAATTACAAATGGAAACTACAACTGAACTAGAACATGCGGGAAGTTGTAAAGGGAACATCTGACAATCTTTCTCCTAGAATTCCTCTCTAAGTGACATGCATCTGGAGATTTAGCCAAAGTTGTGCACATCTGCCACTTATCTTAAAGAACCTTTTCAAATAACTTAAAGTAATGGCTTTTAAACCAATAACTTTAAACTTACAATTTCATCCGGGAACATCAAAATAAGAGAAAGAAGAGAAGAAAGAAGACCCGCCAGCTATAACACCTACACTTTCTTTTTGTTTTGATACTGAATATACTTGTCAAACATATAATTCAGCAATTTCCCATCTGTTTTAACAACAACCTCTTTCTCGGTCCTAAATTGCAGCAATCCTTTGGACAAAATGTCAATGTTTACTTCCACCTCCTTCAAACTAGGCCCGAACTTTTTAATATCTGATTGAAGTGTTATTAGCTTGTTGATTGAATTCAACGTGAAAGTCTTAACAACTTCATCAATCCTCTTCTGAATCATCAGAAGCAACCCTTCAAGAGAAGCAAGCACCTTGTTTTGAATAGTTCTTCTACAGAAGAAACATCCCCAACTACTTCCTCCTCGGTGAAAGCAACTATATTGCTCGGCAATGACAATATCCTATCCTCGAGCAACTGCATTCTTTTCAGCATAAGCTTGAGAATCTCCATGCGGAAAGAAACTGCAAACTCAAGTTGTTTGCCCTTTTCAATCAGTCCATCAGGCACAAGTTGTTCCACAATCAAAACTTCCTCCTGGAAGCTTATTTATTTTAACCAAAATGTCCAGGTTACTTTCAACCACTGTATTCTCATCCACTATGCTTGTCATCAGTTGCTTCAGTTGAGATAATGCATCTTTCATAACTTCTAGACTAGTGGTACCTCTTTGAGTTGTTTTGAAGCTTGGTGAATGATTTGGCTTTTCCATTCATTGATAGTCGTGACTTGATTACCTGCATCCTCCACCTCTTCAATCAGATGGTTGCTCACCTGCTCATGTGCTAAAACTGGCTGAGAGGAAGGTTTGGCAACCTTAGCAATGATTTCACACAACTGGGAAACTTGCTCTTGAAGTTTGGTTTTCTCTACCTTCTCTTTGTCCAGCTTGAGGAATAAAGCATTTATTAGTGTCTGTGTATCTTGCTTTAATCCTTCCATGGTAGTCTGACCTAGTGGCACTTTGGTTACTGAGATATCTGCCACCGTGAGTTCTCCCTTCTACTTTCCCTCTGTTGGAACTGTCAACTCGCGAACTTTTTCCCTGATTCTTCAATAATCAACCTTGAAGTTACCTTGGCAACTTTAGGTCTTCTATCCTTTCCGCCCAAACTCAGGAGTAGCTGCAAGTCATGCTCTTCAGTTGATCTCCTCTCTGGCTTCTAGAACTATCTGCAAAGCCAACCATGATGAAAAATTGCTTCTCGGGGAATGAGAAGTCACTGAGTGTACCACCCTCTCATGCTCAGACTCTGCTTGCATCCGAATTTGCCACAGTGTTGTGGTTGTCCATCCTCTAAATTGTCCAAAGACAATGCTTTTTCAAACTCTTCCATCTGTGCTTTCAGCTTCTCTGCAGGGGAGGTGAAGATCTGAGTGGCTGAGGAGCAAATACAAACGATGTTGGATTCAACGGAGGGACGACAAGATCTTCTTGGGGTTCAGGGGCTGCTGAAGTGCTATGAATTGACACTAGAGAAACTAGAGAAGCTTCGTTTGAAAGTGGTACTAGCACGATAGCTGTAGAATTGGCCTTCTCCAGTATCTGAGACTTCTTGTATACTTTAAGCTTCTCTGGCCTCCTGCTACTTTCACCTTCGTGCTTTCTTTTGCTGGAGTCTCCTGCAATAAAGTTACCTGTGATTTGCTTCATCAAAGCTTTGTTCAGGCAATACCCCTTTGTCAACAACCAGTTTGAGGTGTTAACCAGAACTCGGAAGACCTTTCCTCAATCGTCTGACAACCGCCTATGCTTTCCTAAAGAGCAGCTCTATCTCCTCCCATTTGATGGTATGTGTCAAGTACCACATGCCCATCATCCACGAGATCTGCAGGTATCCGTGCTAAACCATAATCAGACACTTGTTGTGTCGATAACCTACTGAAATCTTTCTTTCTGACTTCATACTCGCTCCTGCACTTCATCCAAAAGTCTTCCAATGAAGGTACATGTGAATATTCCTGGGAGATTGTCTTCTTCGCTATCCCATATGGATCAAAGTTCAATCATGCTGGGAAGAACTCATGCTCATATCCGAAAACATTTCTGCTTCGATTCCTCTAGCTTTATGGATGCTCTGGCAACTGTAATAACCCACTGTGACCGGAAAGCAACCTGAAGACTTGTGCCGCTTTGATTGTAAGTCATGCATCTCCACGAGCTGCCTGCACAACTCCATGATGACCCATTTGTTGCTTATATGCCTCGAACTTAACCGGTTCTCTCAAAAGCCACCGACCCCGAGATACATGAAGTCTGAAAACTGGATGAAGATACAGCCATGCTAGGACGCAACTTCTCAAGTTTTTTTGCTCACCCTGTTGGTCTCTAGATCACTATTTAATTTGCATATGAATCCGTAGAAGAACCCATCATTGACCACCCTATAATCCTTGTAGCAATCAAGACCTGTCAACTGTGGGAAACACTCGAAAATAGGATCTTTCGATAGTATGTCCCGTCTATCCAATTTGGAAAATATACCCTGCGAGGCTACTGCATATACCAGGTATGAAGTCATTTTGAAGCTGAATGTTCACCTCACACTTTAGAGCTTCTCGCCGATGTTGTCACTGATGATCTCCGCCCAATTGATTATCGAATCAACTCTATTGATCTCAATGGTTCTCACGAAAGCATACATCCATGAGCGGAAGTTATGAGTATTGGCTTCTCCATTTAACCTGCAAAGCAATTTAGTAATATCATCAACTTCCTGCACCAAATTGGATCGTGGAAGAGTCCTCGAGAACTTTGATGGAGATCTGGGCTTCTTCATGTATCTGCTATTCATTATGCCCACGCAATCTACTTTGTGCTTCTCCCATCTATTGCCAACATCCAACATGCTAATTGCAATCACCACTGGTCGTGTCGAATCTTCAGACAATAATTAATAAATTGTGCATCCAACCTGATTATTGTCTTTCCCGCAAAGATCCCAAATTGTTCTGAAAGAAGATGATATGACCTTGCACACTCCATAACAAATTCAGTAACCGAGTCAGTGATCGAAACGTTGAATCTTGAATAATTCCATTGTTTTTAATTGCCCGCATGAGAGATGTCCTTCCGGCTCTCGATCTCAATTAAATCGATATGAGTCCAGGGCCTATGTCTCAGATTATTGATGTTAGCAAATTTGAAGCTTATGCATGATTCAACTGATCCTTCTCTTTCATCATGCTTCATCATGGCTGAAACAATCTTTGTTTGAGCTCTTTTTCTTTTAATTCTGCCGAATCCTTTGTAATTGGATCAATTTGTGCAGATCTGCAATTTCTTCTGATTCGAAGATATATTCAATGTATCTGACATTGATTTGAACTTCCTTTCACTAATATGAGCACCTGTGATGAATACCTGCAATTAATTCAGACAAAGATGGAGTCCATGGCATGAATATTTGATTTTTATCACCAAAATCTGCATATAAAGTCTGCTGCCCTAAAATTTGAGGCTTTGCTTGCATGCAAAGCAAGCAAAAATATTATTTAATTCACCTGGCACATATACCAACATGCAGACACTTAGAATGATAAAAATTAGGCTATTCCAACCCTAGGCGCCAAAACTGGAAGCTTCCTGACAATGGAAAATAATCTTTAATGCAAAATCCTCCTTCCTTTGGCGCCAAAACTGTCTGGGCTGCAAACTTCATCAAAAAGAATTAATTGCTTCTCCCTTATGGCGTCCCATGCTTATATAACCATCTCGCATGCTATTTTTAATAATTGTCTTTCCCTATTTCTGGCAATTTAATTAATTAAAAGCCATGTCTATTCATCCAATTTGGGTGCCCAAGTATGCATGCTTCTGTGGCTTTTTTATGAATTTATTTTATTTATTTTTAGCATGCATCCTTGACTTCTCTTTAGCTCATGTACTTGCATTGACTTTCCTTCCATTTATGGCGCCAAAACTGGATAGAAAAATAATTAATAAATATCATTAAATGCATGGTTTAATGCCAAGGTGGGTCGCACTTTTTGGCAAGGGAAACAACTAAAAATAGGAAGTCAACTTGATGGGAATTTCCACCCTGCACTGCAGCTTCAAAAATCCCATCTTTCACTTAAGTGATTTGTCCTTCATCATGGGAATTTTCACCTGCAAGGCAAAGAAAAATTTCCACCGCCTCGCCACTTTGCTGAAATTCCCATCGCGCATAAATCACCTCCCAAAAAGTGCAACTTGCATGGAAAATAGTCTTCTTTGTAAAAGTGCGACTTGCATGGGTGAATAAACCTCTTTGATGGGAAAAGTTAGCTTGCTAGGCAAGGCAAGAAATTCCCGTCGGTGCTTTAAGTGATTTTTTCCTTTATAATGGGAATTTTCACCTGCAAGCAGTAAGAAATTCCCGCCTTCCTGCCACCTCTAAAATTCTCATTGCAACTTAAGTGATTTTGACTTGATGGGAAAAAGTAACCTGCTAGGCAGGCAAGAAATTCCCGCCTGCCTACCACTGCCAAAATTCCCATTACAACTTAGATCTATTTATCCCAAAAAGTGCGACTTGCCTAGGAGAGGCTTTTTCTGCTTAAATTCATCTTTTTGGTCAAAAGTTTGCCTTCCGAGACTGATTCCTTCCATTGTTGAGGCCATAAATGACTTCCAGATGTTCTAGGTAATTAAATAGGCTATACAGAACAAAGACCGGATCGAGGGGAATTTAACAAATGACTACGGAGAAAACCGAAAAACAAATGCAAAAAGAAATAAATAAAAACAAAAACGTTGTCAAAAGTTGCAGACAATCACTCTGAATTCATTCCTGGTAAAAACCCTACTAAGATGTGGGAATACTGGCATGGAAAACTTCAACAGGGTTCAACCGGAGCACAATTTACTTTAAACGGGGCTTTATTTATTAAATAAATAATTAAATAAAATTCCATAGACAAAACCTAGCGGAGGGATAAAATGAGTTTGAGCATCTAGGTATTTGTCGAAATTGGCTCATATGATTCACTAGGAATATTTTAACATAATAGAGACGACTTCTGGCAATAAAATCACAAAAAGACCCGTTATTTTAAAAAGAATGAAAAAAATTTAAATGGGTAGTCCCAGATTTCAGGGTGAAATCTAGGGACACCGAAAAACAAGGGGCAGATTTTGACAAAGAATAAACTTCAATAAGGAAAAGCAGGAGGTACTTCATTTAGAGGAGTTCCAAGAGTCATAAAGAACCACTCAAAAGACATGGGAAAGGAAGTGATTCACTTTCCTCTTAACTCAAAACTCATTACAATTTGAAGACTTGTTGGTCTGCATTATAAAAACCCACGAGAAGATACATTTGAGCAAACGAGTTGAGATATACTCATGACAATGAAAGAGACCCTAATATCACACAAGGTAATTCCAAGAGTTAACTAGAGGAACTCTAAGAGTCATAAAGGCTTCATAAACTCATTCTTTGCATAAAATTGCGCAGAATAGTTATTGAACTATTTATAATGACTTATCTTCCTTTGATTATTCCTACTCAATCTAGCTTCTACCTTGTGCCCAATCATATCTTATAGTTAATGAATTTAAATACCACAAAAGTGTGTACAACATTTTTAACTAGGTTTTATGGATTAAAGATGAAGATGAAGGCATAAGAATGAATTTGGCATTACCTAAGTTAAATACCATACAAACTGAAATTGGAGCCAATAATCTTAACACAAAGAGTGGCCTCATGGACACATAGATTGGATCTTTGAGATGGCCTTCATCACCAGCTACAAACCAAACATGTTATCGCAAATATTGAAATCCAATCATCTTAAAAACATGTGTTTATTGGCTTTGGCTATTTTAATTAAAGTTGTAATGAGTAAGAGGTGAAAGTGTCGCAGAATTTTCTAAGCCTAAGCTTTTGTGGGTATGAAAAAGTTCTTAGGTATAGTATTAAAGTGTTGATCATTAAATGTAGGTTCAGAAGTGGTTCTTATTCAATGCATGTTTTTAAGCTTGATTAAGACATCTACAATCCCATGCTAAAATCCCAAAACGAAACTAACTTCTGCATATGTAACATTAAACAAATCTTTTTTTTAACCCGAAAAAGTGTCTTGCAGATGCTTTACCCTCTGTACTGATGGTGGGCTCCAACCATTGTTAACCAAACTCATGCAAACTAGGTCACCTGCACCATAAGAAAAAATCATAACCTAGAAATTTTGCCAAAAGCAAGAACCAATGTGTAAAGTAATTATTTTCAATATTCAATTCTACTATGTGAAAATCAAGCTTTTTCCAATCATACTTGTCTACTGTCACTGTTCAACCACATATTTCACACAATTTCCATGTTCCATTTCAGTTGCATGTTGAAGGCTTTATTTGTTTCCGATAAAACTATCACTTTACATGGTCCCTTACTTTCAAGTTCTTCCCATAACCTTGTTAATGAATTAATTGAGTTTAATTTGGGAAACTTCTTCCAACTATCATTCCAAAAGTCGGCCAACTTTCTGTCCTTGATTATCCAAAAGAGACCAGATTTCAGAAGGCACGATCAGTCCCTGATATGTTTCCATAAAAGAGATCCATCCACAGACCAAGAAGCATTGAAAACATTCCAGTGTTGTCACGATGTCAGATATTTAGTGATGCAGGAGCAGCACAGGTGCAGAAGTTATATTGCATAAATTTTGGCTTAAGCGTGTACACAAGACTAGTAAAATGTTGTGGAAAGACAAATGTAGTGCAGCAGGTTGAGGTTGTGGAAAGGTTTTGGCAAAGGGTAATGCACGTGCGTGATAAGGAACAATGCACAGAACTGGAGCGCAGTAGGAGAGTACAACAGGACAGCCGGTTAAGAGGACATTTCAGAAGCGAAAAAGGAATGAATGAGGATCAACTACCAGGGACACCTGTCATCCGCAGGAATAAGCCAACAGACAGGTTGGCAAATCATCAGATGAGATCTCAAAGACAATCATCTTCATCCAGGTTGACATAATGCCGGTGAGTAAATATCCAAGAATGTGGTAGCTCAGGTTAATTAATGATCCAATTCAGCTCAGATCTGAGCAGGAATCAAGGAAATCTCCACAAGAAATTCAAAAGAATTTTGAGCAAGAACGAGTAAGTGTAAGAGTTGCTTGGATATATAATCAGGTGGACCTTGGGGAGAGACTTTTCAAGACTTGAAAGGAGCCAAGCCTGTTGTTCATCCTACAAACCCATCATTGTTGCAGTTCAATAGTTAGTTTTGTATTGTATCCATTTCTTTGTGAGGTACCATTGTAGATGCCATAAGGCTTTGAGATAGATAAAAAATCTCTATGTTGTGTGTGTGAATCCGTTGTGTAACTCTAAGAAACGGCCCAGGAACCTTAAAACCGCATCCACCCACTTCAGTTTGGTATTGAAGCAAGGCAACAACTTTGGGGGAGAGATCAGTTGAGAAAAAGTGTGAGGGTTGGTAGAGCACCAAATGTGAGGCAACAAGTCAAGGCAATGAAGATGCAACCAAGAAGAGTTGGCAATGGAGGTGCAACAAATGCAGCAATCGTGGATGTGTTGGAACAAGTTATGAATGAGATCAAGAGTGTGAGGACCAGGTTGGATGTCCTTGAAGAGGATCATAGAAAAGATTTCGTGGCTCGAGATGCTCAAAGTGAGGATAAAGCTGGAGGTGACGAAAATGAAGAAGAGGCTATAGAAGTTGGCGAAGCACAAATTTTGAGAGCTATCTCAAACACGGGTCGAGGAGCAAGAATGGATATCCCATCTTTCTCGGGATGACTAGAACCAAACGAATTGGTAGACTGGATCACTAGCACAGAAGAATATTTTGAGTTTGAGGAAATTAATAATCCACAAAGAGTCAAAGCAGCCCTATGGTGGAAGGAAATTCAAAATGAGCAAGCCGGAGAGGAAAGGATAAAATTGTGCGCTGGGACAAGATGGTGGTAAAGATAGACAATTTTTACAAATGACAATCACATGAACTTATTCTGGAGGCTGTAGAATCTAAAAGAGAAGGAGATGCCAGTAAAGGACTACACGAAGAAGTTCTATCGAGTCACAACTCGGTTTGGGCATACAAAAGTTGACCAAGAGAAGGTTGTAAGATACGTTAATGGGTTGAGATTTGGGCTTTCAAGAGGAGCTTCGTCTCTTGCATATCCAAACTGTTGAAGAAGCATACCAATTAGCATTAAAGGTTGAGGAGAAGTTGGCACGCAAAATTCAAAACACAATCAAAAGAGTGAGCCGAAATGTGCATGGAAGAGCAAGCGGTCGTGGATATAGCAAACCATAAGAAGCGAAGCGCAACACTGATCAAATGCACACAAATGGAGGTGTGTAGGAAGGAATGTTGTACTCATTATGAGGACATGGGAAAACTAGTAGAGGAAGGGGACGAGGATTCTTCAGGACATGTTTTAAGTGTGGAAAAGTAGGGCAATGAGTGTATGAATGTCGTAGTGCACAAAGGGAGGTGCTAAACAGGTGCACCAAACGAAATGCACACATGGCATAGGGAGATGCAGAATTTGTGGGGTCTGTTGAGCATTCCACTGAACTTGAACATGGAGAGACCCTATTGATATGAAAAGTGTTGTTAAAAACAACACAAAAGAAGAATGAGCCAGCGCAGAGGAAAACCTTATTCAGAACAATCTACAAGTCAAGCGGCAAATGTTGCAAGGTGATTGTCAATAACGACAGCACTAACAATTTAGTTTCATGTGAAATGGTGGAGAAGTTGCGAATAAGGAAGGTTGCACATCCTAACCCTTACAAGGTGGCATGGTTGCACTGAAATATCCTTTTCAAGGGCTGAAACTGAAAATTAGGAAATTAGCACAAATCCCAAGATATCAAATCAGATTTCTAAATCAGCAGACTGAAAATAAACCCAGATTTTGAACAGTGATCAGATTTTAGGAACAGCAGTATGAAAAGCTCACAATTTCACCAAAATATCATTCAACAATGCATCCACAATTTTTATAAACCTTTTAGAGATATTTTAGAACTGTTTTCAACCCCAAAACATGTTAATGCTCAGCTGAAAAATTAAATATAACCAGCAGAAGTACAGCTCCAAAATAATTATGAAAGGAGGGTTTAGAAACCCCAAACTTAACAACAAATAGTAGATTCCGGCTTTATAAATTATGAGGAAGACAAATATGAACTCAAATCAGATTGTCGTGCCCTAGATGGCACCAAACCCTTCACCAATGCAAGTCGCTCCACAAGGGAGAGGCTCAACAATGCCTATAAAAATCTGATTATCTCTTCTTTCCCCTCAAATCTGAAATGTCTTCAAGCCAACAAGGAAGGAGGGTTTCCGTCCCCAACCAACCACTAGAAGGGTTTCCTTCCTTATAGGACGATTCCGCATGTTAGATTTCGCCCAAGAGTGGAGAAAATTCGCCAATGATAGATGATGCAAATGAGCTCTCTAACCTTCCTTTATATCCTCTCCTTGGCGGCAAAGCCCCAAAAGGACAAGGCCGACCCCTACAATGTTCTTTTTTTCTTTTTAATTGGCTTTATTAAAGATCCAAACCCATCCGACCTGCTAAAAGCAAAAACACGCTAAAAATAAACATTAAAAATTAGAAAATAAATACAAAGGAATCTCAATTCCTTTTCCCAACTTGTCTACTTTGTTGCCAAGGAAAAGGGGTTGGCAAGAAGTCCAAATTCAGGTCCTTAAGTGGGAAAAAGGGACATTACAGTCCTCCCTTCCCAAAATTGCTTGTCCCCAAGCAATTGCGATTGTGGATTTTCCAATATTTTTGCACTTTCCCATGTAGCATCTTCAAGGGGTAATCCCTTCCAACGACCCAAGTATTCCTTGATACTTCGATTACTCAATTTCTTCTCACGAACCTGTTCACTAAATTTTATGCATAGCTTAAAACCTAGGCAGTCATGAGATAAATCTCCCTCATTTAACGGTGAGGCTCCTTGTGTAAGATGTTTATCAATTTGGTAAGGGTGAATCCTAATAACTATTTTCAGGGGTTTTACTTTAATTCCCACAACTCGTGAACCACAACTAGGCAATTTTGCAGCAAGTAGTTGTGATTGGAATATTTGCGAAAGGGAAATAATAAAATTCAGGAAAGAAGAAAGGAAGATATGTTGAATTTAACCAATAACTATCAGAGTTGGTCTCATCCACACAAATTAAATAAACAAAGAAAAATCACAACATTCGGCGAAGGGGAAAGAAACAACTTCCAACCTAGATCTAAGATAACACAAAGTTTATCTAAAACCTTAAATAGAAGTGATGAGAAAAGCACCGTAGATACAAAGTTCTCCAGAAATCTACCTTTTATTCAATCCCTCAACTTTCACAGAAATAACACCAAGGGTTTCAACACAAAATCTGAAAACTCAAGAATGCTCTGCTAAACAAATTGTGATCCTTTAACCCGTAGGTTCTTCCTCTATTTATAGTGCATAGAGGGCAATTACAAATAGGAAACTTTCAATGAATTCCCGCATGTGGAAGCCATAAAGGAAACAATTGGCAATCTTCCTCCTAGAATTCCTCTTCGCATGACATGCATGATTTACAATTGAAAATAGAACCTTCTATTCTACATGTTTGCCACCTATTTCCAAGTAATTGACTTCTTCCAATAACTTGAAGTAATGGCTTTTAAACCAATCACTTAAGTTTTACAATTCAATTACTTTGTCGGAGAAAATAAGAGAAAGAAGAAGAAAGAGGAGAAGAAATTAGAAGAAAGTTGCAACACTCTCAGTCTGATTTTTCTTCCATATGCCTCATGAATGATATGAATGATATCTCTGCCTTGAATTTGTGAAGCCGTCTCCCACATGCGTTGACTCTTTTCCTTTGATACTCACCAAACTGAATCTGGGAGCAACTGACCGTGATTTCCTTGTGGGTGTTGCCTCTAACCTGTCTTCTCCTCTTATCCTTGAAACTTTTGCAGCTCTTCTCCAATACGTGCACTAGTGAAATGCTTGTCGTAAACAATTCAGACAAAACTTATCACCTTTTTATTTTTAATTACATATGAGCAATTTTGAATTATGCACAAAGCACTCTGACGCAAAGCAAATATAAGCGAGTTCAATCATGAGTTCAAACTGGAGACTGGAATCAACATGCATGAGCTTTGGGAGGGATTTTGGGAGACTTTGCATGCAATTTTGGAGTATTTTCACAAGGGCTGCATTGAAAATTAGAGAGGGCAGTAGTGAATTTTGAAGTGGAAAGGCAGTTATTATTCACGCCAAACTTTGAATGCTTTTGATTTGAATTGCACAAGGTTGCGTTGATTTTCACTTAAAAGACTTGCATGAAAATCAAAGGTGGAGGGCAGCTAACATTTCCACAATTTGCATTAAAACATTTAGCCTTGACTCTTTAAAATTGTGTGAAACTTCAGGTAGGAAGGCAGCATGGAAAATATGAAGGAAAGGCAGCTAATGTTCATGCTTCAACTTTGCAAACTCCTAATATTTGTGTGAAAAGTATGAAGGAAGGGCAGCGTGAAAAATAAGACATGGAGGCAGCTAAAGCAACGACTTCCTTAAGTGAGTTTGCTTTAAAATGCGTGGAAAACAATAAGTCAAGGCAGTGTTGAAATTAGACATGAAGGGCAGCTCTAAAAATCACGATTTTCACTTAAACTTGACTCTTTAAAATTTGCATGAAAAATCAAGTGGAAGGGCAGCTTGGATTTGCGACTTGCATGGGCTCTTTCTCTCAACATTTGTGTGAAAATCCATAAGTTAAGGCAGCATGAAAATTAGACATGGAAGGCAGCTCCAGTATTCACGATTGACACTTATGTTTTGCGTGGAAAGTACAAAGGAAGGGCAGCTTCAAATTCAACGACTTGCACTAGCTTTTTCTCGAACTTTTGCGTCGAAATCTAAGTGAAGGCAGCGTGAAAGTGAGACATGGAAGGCAGCTTCAATATTCATGATTGGCATTGCAAACTTTGCTTTGAAAACCCACGACTTGAACTAGGAATTGGCGTGTAAATTTGAAGAGGATAGCTGCGTGGAAAATTGAGTGATTGCCCCTTGAAGTATTACATTAAAACAAGAAGAGACTGCTTCTAATTTCCACAATAACTTTGAGTTATTTCTCCTCTAGAAATTGCGTTAAAACAAGAAACAAGGCTGCTAGGAATCAACGATTTGCATAAGTGAGTTCCTTATTTTATAATGGCATGGAAATAAAGAAGACAAGCTGCCTTGTAATATCCACGATTTGCTTGAGTTCTTTGCCTTAGCCTAGAGAACTTGCATTGAACTTCATGAAGGAAGGCAGCTGCCTTTGCACAAGAAGACTGGACTTATAGAATCCACGTTTTGGCCTTAAGTGACTTGCTTTGGTTCTTGCTAACATTTGCGTTGAAAATTGGAAGGGAAAGCTGCTTGCACTTAGAAGACTTAACCATGAATATCTATGCCAGACTTGGAAGACTCTGCCTTGGTCTTTAACGCAGTTACCTGAGTGATTTTGCCCCTTTAATGGTCCTCCGAGAATGTTGTTTCTTCGTCCTTGACCATGGCCACTCTGCAAAAGGAATACAAACCCTTCCAGATCCACGGTCTGCTTTCGATCATTTATCTTGAATTTATCCTCAGACAAGGCAAAAATCCTGAGCTCTGGTCATGGTGTCCCCAGATTTCACCCTGAAATTTGGGACTACCCATTTGAAAAAAATTTGTTCTTTTAAAATAACGGGTCTTTTTGTGTTTTATTGCCAAAAGATGTTTGTATTATGTTAGGATATTCCCAGTGAATCATATGAGCCAATTTCGACAAATACCTAGATGCCCAAACTCATTTTATCCCTCTCGCCAAGTTTTGTCTGTAGGAATTTTTATTTAATTATTTATTGAATAAATAATGCCCCATTTGAAGTAAATTGTGCTCGGTTGATTCTTGTTGAATTTTTGCATGCCATTATTCACTCATCTCAATAGGTTTCACCAGAATGAATTCGGGCATTATCTGCGCAACTTCGACAACATTTTTCGCTTTTATTTATTTCTTGTGTTTTTCTCTGGTTTTCTCCATGATTTCTCTGTGAGATTCCCTAGGTCTTCTTTGTCCACTATAGTCTGTTTAATTGCCTGAAGCATCTGGAGATCATCTACTGACACAGCACCAAAAGGAATCAACCTCAAAATGCAAACTTCTGACCAAAAAAGATGAAGTCATGCACAAAAAGCCTCTCCCAGGCAAGTCGCATTTTTTGGAATTAATAAGTGTAAGTTGACTGGGATTTTTGTAGTGGCGGGCGGGGCGGGAATTTCTTACCTACCTTGCAGGGTACTTTTTCCCATTAAGTCAAAGTCACTTAAGCTACGATGGGAAAATTAGAGGTGGCAGGTAGACGGGAATTTCTTACTTGCCTTGCAAGGTACTTTTTCCCATGAAGTCAAAGTCACTTAAGCTGCAATAAGAAAATTAGAGGCGGCAGACAGAGGGAATTTCTTGACCCCTTACAGTACTTTTTCCATGAAGTCAAAGTCACTTAAGTCAGCAATGGGAATATTAGAGGTGGCGAGATAGTGGGAATTTCTTACCTCCTTGCGGAAGGTAAAATTCCCATTATAAAAGAAAATCACTTAAAGCACCATCGGGAATTTCTTACCTACCTTGCAGGGTAAAAATTCCCATTATAAAAGTTAAACAACTTAAGTGAAAGAGGGGATTTTTGGAGCTACAATGCAGGGTAAAATTCCCATCAAAGTTGACTTCCTATTTTTGGAAATTACCCTTGCTAAAAAATGCGACCCACCTTGGGTGAATAACAATGCAATTAATAATATTTATTAATGGTTTATTCACCCAATTTTAGCGCCATAAATAGAAGGAAAGTCAATGCAAGTGGAAAAGCTAAGGAGAAGTCAAGGATGCATGCTAAAAATAAATAAAATAATTTATTTAAAAGCAACCGACAACATGCATAATTGGGCGCCCAATTTGGGTGAATAAACATGATTGTTTATTAATTAAATTGCCAAAAATAGGAAGGGCAATTATTAAAAATAGTATGTTGAGGATTATATAAGCATGGGCTGCCATAATAAAGAAGCAATTAATTCTTTTTTATGAGGATTGCAGCCCAGACAGGTTTTGGCGCCAAAAGGAGGATTTTGCATTAAAGTTTATTTTCCATTGTCGGGAAGCTTCCAGTTTTGATGCCTAGCGGTGGAATACCCTAATTTTGGTCATTCTGAGCACTGCATGTTGGTATATGTGCCCGGTAAATTAAACAATATTTTTGCTTGCTTTGCATGCAAACAAAACCTCAAATTTTAGGGTAGCAAGCTTTATATGCAGATTTTGGTGATAAAAATCAAGTATTCATGTCATGGACTCCATCTTTGTTTGAATTAATTGCAGGTATTCATCACAGGTGCTCAAATCAATGTCAGGTACATTGAATATATCTTCCAAATCAGAAGAAATTGTCAGATCTGCACAAATTGATCCAATTGCAAGGGATTCCGGCATAATTAAAAGAAAAAGAGCTCAGACAAAGATTGTTCCAGCCATGATAAAGCATGATGAAAGAAAAGGATCAACAGAATCATGCATAGCTTCTAGATTTGCTGAAGTCAATGATACAGACATAGGCCCCGAACTTATCACCAATTTGATTGACAGATCCAACTCTCATAATTGCAAAGGCTTCTGGCAAAAATTCATCCTCTTGTTTCTAACGCAGCCCATGTGGAAGTCATTGCATGGAGAATTCCTTTCAGAAGCTTGTGCATGTGCTCCTAATCTTCCAGTTGAAGCCTTCATTGAATTTACTTGTGTTTGCATTCACCCGAGTGCTTTCAAATTTAAAATTGCTCATATGTAATTTTAAATAAAAGATGATGAGTTTTGTCTGAATTATTTATGGCAAACATTGCACTAGTGCATGTACTGAAGAAGAATTACAAAAGCTTCAAGGATAGAAGGGAAGACAAGTCAAAGGCAATACCCACAAGCAAATCACATTCATGCATAGCTTCCAAATCCAGTTTGGTGAGAATCAAAGGCAAAAGAGTCAACCACATGCAAAATATGGAAAAAGAACAAGATTGGAAGTGTTGCAGCTTTCTTCTAATTTCTTTCCTCTTTCTTCTTTTTCTTATTTTCTCCGACAAAGTAATTGAGCAATCAATTAAATTATAAAACTTAAGTGATTGGTTTAAAATTCGTTACTTGAAGAAGTCAATTACTTGGAAATAGGTGGCAAACATGCAAAATAGAAGGTTCTATTTTCAGTTAAAAATTATGCATGTCATGCAAAGAGGAATTCCAGGAGGAATATTGCCAGTTGTTTCCCTTTTCATAGCTTCCGCATGCGAGAATTCATTTAAAGCTTACTATTTGTAATTGCCCTTTATACACTATAAATAGAGGAAGAACCTATGGGTTAAAGAATCGAATTTGTAATCAGCATTCTTGTGTTCCAGACTTTGAGCTGAAACCCTTGATAGCTTTCTGCAAGCAAAGGAATAGAGAAGAGATTTCCGGAGAACTTTGTGTCAACGGTGCATTCGTCTCGTATTTATTTCTAGATCTATTCATAAACTTTGTGTTATTCTAGATCTAGATCTAAAAGTTTCCTTTGCTTTGAATTATGTGTTTAATGATCTATTTGCTTTAATCTATGTGCATGCAATCAACTCTGTAAACTATTGATTGGGTTGCACATCCTCTCTCATTTCCCTCGTTTCCTATTATTTTCCTCTTCTGCAGATTTTTCCTTTCTTTTATAGCTGCTTACTTGTTGCAAAACTGTCTAGCTATGGTTCATGAGCTATATAGTTAAAATAATACCAACAGATAGATACTAAAAATATAACCGACAAAACCTTACCTTACACGGAGCCTCACTAGTAAATGAGGAAGATTTATCTCATGACCGCCAGGTTTTCGAGTTATGCGAAAAATCTAGCCAACAAGTCACCTTCAAAAACAAGCTTTGGCAGACAAGTTAATTGGCAATTAGAAATATTGGATAGCATTTCAAAACCCTAGGCCCGGGAAAAGGTCTCAAAGAAGAAAGAATAGGCCGGGGGAATTGCGAGAAAGATTACGGAGAAAAACCAAAACCAAACACAAAAGAAATAAAATAAAAACACCCAAAAGAAGTCAGGCAATTGCTCGTAAAATTTCTCCAATTTGTTAGTCTGCAAAAATTCTTCCCCCTGAGTGAATGTTCTACAGTAATAATGATGGGGTGAAGTGCTTTATATAACCCAAATTTCTTAGTTTTAGCTAAACCTATTTTTAAAAGAACTTTATTTATTTAATATAAAAATAAATAAACGCTTTCAGACAAAGTCTGGTGAAGGAATTGAGTGAGCTTTTGCATGTGGGTATTTGACGAACTTGGCTTAATAACTCCTTGGGGATACCTTTGAGCAACGCGAGCAACCGCAAGCAAAACAAAACACAAAAACGACCTGTTACTTAAAAAGAACAAAAATTTAAATATGGGTAGTCCCAAATTTCAAGATGAAATCTTGGGGACACCAAAACCTCTAGGATATCTTCCGGAATTAAAACCAACTTGCCCTCCTCATCCAATGGGGGCAACTCATGTGAAGGAGTAAGGTGTTGTCCTAGTGCCTTTTTGAGGCATGACACATGAAAAACATTATGTATCTTGCTATTTTCCGGAAGCTCAAGTTCATATGCCACTTTTCCCACCTTCTTTACCTTATAAGGACCATAAAAGCGAGGTTTTAACTTTTCCGCACCCTTTTGTTTGATAGAGGATTGCCTATAGGGCTGCAATCTTAGAAATACCATGTCTCCCACTTCAAATGTCCTTTCTTTCCTATGTTGATCTGCATATAGTTTTTGCTGATTTTGAGCACGTAAGAGGTTTTCCTTGAGCTCTTTTAGAATTTCATGACATTGCTGAATCAACTCTTGAGCCTTGGGTACTCTACTATCTGTCATAACCATACAAATCTTTAAAAGGAGACATAGCAATGGATGTGTGGAAGGTGGTGTTGTAACAAAACTCAGCCATGTATAGCCACTTAATCCATGCTAACTGTTGCCCATCAATGTAATTCCGTAAATATCCTTCCACCCATTTATTGACTATTTCAGTTTGCCCATCCGTTTGGGGATGGTAGCTAGTGCTAGGAGTGAGTTGGGTGCCTACCAATGCATTGATGAAGAATACCTTTTGATTCTCGTCATTCGAGAGAAGCGAAGCCACAATTTTGTAGAGTATTCTTTGGAATTTTGCAATAAAATCTTGCATGTGCTCATATGGCTTGTAATATCCCTCTTATGAAACCAATAGGAAATGGCAACCACACAAGTAGAAAACAACAATTCTTATGTCAACAATGAACCCTTTTAAAACCCCTGGGTAATTATGTAAATGAAAAATATAAACTCAGCTGATCTGTGCATGTAAACTCTTGTATTTCCCATTCAAACTCAGCCAATGATTTCAGTCTTCCATTGGTGCCAAAACATACAAATGCTTCAACTATGCTAACATAAAATTCCTTATCTCAACGCTGCTAATGAATCAGAAATAATCAACCCAATAGATTCTCATACAATGCAAGTATCAATCCTATAACCAGTCGCTGAAACTGGGAGATGGATATGGCCACAAATGCAAGGGGTTAATTTGCTATTTGCTGCTCCTAGACTGCACACAAAATCAGATCCAGATCACTATATCAAGGAGCTATAAAATACCCCAAACCATACACAAAACTCAGTCGATTCCACTTAAAAGAAATAGCATCAGAGTGTAGGATGAATTCGCTGCTCAAAGTGCATATTAAACGGGCATCTTAAATCAGATTTAGCACTCTTAACACAAGTCTAAATCCTCTTACCCAGATCGCTGCACAAGGGCTTCGATTATCAATCAAACAAGCATTGATTTCGACACCAAGGAGCATTTAATATTTTATTCACATCACCTCATACAGGTCGCTGCTATAAAAGACTCCAAAACACCATAAAACCATGCAATAATCAGATCGCTAATCCAGGGATAAACCCTTGATATAGTTCGCTGTTATTGGTGCCTTAAAACATGCATCCACATACCTTTAGAGAGACAAGAACATGGATTTCGCTGTCCCAGCAGACATCAAACTGATCTCACAGAGTTCGCTGCAATTAGAAGCTACAAACACCCATACATAATGCACTAACCCAGTCGCTTCTATGGAATTAATATTGTAAGAATGCTACACCATTAAATCTGCAATGAAAGACCTCAGAACACCACAAGGACATGCAAACTACAAGTCGCCAATGCTAGAATATATCAGCCACAAGAAGATATTCAATCAAACTAGAAATCGCTGCCAAAATAAGTACTTTGCACACAGCTATGAGCTTTTAAAGGAAATCGCTGGAACAAGAAGGAATAACAGATTTATTTTGACCAAAACCAGATCATTAATCACCCAATTTGATTACTCAACTTTGCCTCATACAAATCGCTGCCACTAAATATATTTTGCTCCCAGATTGACTCTTAAAATCAGTCACCAAACAATGGATGCAATTCGCTAGGGTTTGGAGTGCCAATATACCTTAGAACAGCTCACAAAAGCACAATAAGAAGTCGCTAGGGCAAGAAGAATGCATACACAAGAAGTCGACTTGCAATGGCACCAATGAATCCTTCAAATTGATATCAAAACCAGCTACAAATGGATTGCAAATAGATCTCCAACACATGAGAGCAAGAACATCAAGTTTGGGCATGCATCCCTTCTTACTGATGAACAAACAACCTCTTTTTATAGACAAAGAGGTGCACAATTCAATTTCCTTTTTGGAGGGAAAACACAAACTCTAATTAAATATTGCTTGAACTATGTGCACTTTATTATTTTTAATTAAATAATAAAGATACTAGCCTATGTGCACATTGACTTAACTAAAGAGGGCCCACCAAGGGGTTACAAAATAGATAATAGATATCTCAAGACAAATTTCGAGCCCAATCCTCAAACCCATTGGGTTGAGGGTCTTCAATTCTTCGATGTAGACAATGTCCCGAAAAGGGGACATTACATGGCTTCTTTAGCTGAGTCGGTTGAGTTATCAAGGTACTGGAATCTTTAGTTGGCTTGAATCTTTTCAGAATGCATTTTGCATAGTAGCTCGATTCGTTATGGTACCGTGGAGCTAACCGGTAGAACCATTCTCCACCAAGTCATGCAAAGTCTCTATGAAGAGTCTGACAAATACATCTTCATGTTCGATTGCACAGCACTCCACAAGATATAAAAACACAGCCAAGTGGTCATCTGGATTTCGCTCTTTCCGTCTCCAAAGAATTTTAGGAAATTATTTTGCGTCCCTTTAGGTAAATCATGCATAGGAGTTAGGTTCAGAGGTCCAAAAGCTACACCCCATGGAACAAGTGTTGCAGGGGCAAGTGGTTGATTTTGCATTATGAAAGGAGCACGTCTTCACCGAGAATAGACCTAGTGAATAATTCCAATTGTTGTATTATGTTGGGAATGATCAAAAGTCTGCGCTCTTCTAGCTGGTGAAAGACTAGATCTGTGTGTCTTTGTTTGAGGAGGATGACTGAAATTAAATTGCTCCTGCAATCTATAAAAATGATCAGTCCTTCCTTGAGCCCTGCTAAACCGAGTGAATGGACGTTCACAAGGTTGAGGTTTTAATATAGATGGGAACTGGAAAGAAAAGCTGCAGTCTGCTAGATTTGTTGTCCCAGTGAGTCGCCATGTTGGCTAGATTTTCTGCAGATATAGCATCAAACCTAGCGGTCATGAGATAAATCTCCCTCATTTAACCGGTGAGGCTCCCGTGTCATATTTGTCAATGAAAATGTGTTAGTATCTATTAGGGGTTTTACTTTAACCACTTAGTTCATGAACCATAACTAAGAAGTTCTCGCAAGTAAGTAAGCAAGTTACTTAAAGAAAGGAAGTATTTTATAGAAGAAGGAAGTAAAGGAAATACGAGAGAAGAAATGGGGAAGATGTGCATCCCAATTAGTAGATAGCAGAGCTAATTACATGCACATAGAAGAAACTTAATAGATATGAACACACAGAATTATAAAACAAAGGCAGTTCTAGATCCAGATCTTAACATAACACAAAGTTTATTAAGAGATCTAAGATTAAAAACAAGAAACCAAGTACACCGTGACACAAAGTTCTCCGAAAACCTGCTCCTTTGTATTTCTTTGCTCCAAGTTGCTCTCAGGGGTTCAAAGACAAAGTCTAGAACACAAGATTGCTGCCTACAAATTCTGATCGATCATTAACCCGGAGGTTCTTCTCCTACTTATAGAATGTAGGAAGGAAAGTACAAATGGAAAACTCAAACTGAACTGAAACATAAACAAGTAAAGATGACATTTCGCAATCATCCTCAACTATCTTCTCCTTAAGTAACACATGTATCACTTAATTAATAAAATGGTTCCACATGACTTTAAGTAATGGTTGCAAAACCAATAACTTAGAAGTTTTACAATTTCATCCGGAACATAGAAAATAGAAGAAGAAAGAAATAGAAGAAGTCATGCCAGCTGTAACATTTATGTCTTCTTCTTGTTCTGATATCGGATATACTTGTCGAACATGTAATTCAGCATCCTTCCATCTGTTTTAGCCACTGTTTCCTTCTCTGTCTTGAACTGCAGCAACCCTTCATTCAACACTTTGATGCACGCTTCCACATCTTCCAAGCTTGGCCCAAACCTTACAATGTCTGCCTGCAGCGCCACCAGTCTACTGATAGAATTCATCGTGAAAGGCTTGGTAGCTTTATCAATTCTCTTTTGTATCATCAAAAGATCCTTCCAGGGAATTAGGCACCTTAGTTGAGACGATCCGCACGTATGAAGTGACATTCCCGTCCACTATCTCCTCAGTGAAAGAAATGACACTGTCTGGTAAATCTGATGTCCTACTCTCAAGTGCCTGCATCCTCTTCAGCAAAACTCTGCAGATTTCCAAACGGAAAGATACTGCAAACTCTAGCTGCTTCCCCTTCTCAACTGATCCGTCCGGTACAATCTGTTCCGCAATCAATACATCTCCCGGCAGCTTGTTGATCTCGGCCAAAATACTCAGGTTACTCTCTGCAACTGTATTCATGCCTTCTATGTTTGCCATCAGTTGCTTTAGTTGATTTGCTACATCATTCATAACCTTTAAAGCGGTGGCACTTCCCAAGTTGTCGAAGCTTGACGAATAATCAAATCCTTCCATTCGTCAATAGCCTTTACTTGATTGCTTGCGTCCTCCATTTCCTGCATAAGATGATCACTCACCTGCTCTGAAATGGGCTGAATGGAAGGTTTAGCAACCTTGGCTATGATCTCACATAATTGAGATACTTGCTTCTGCAGCTCTCTTTCTCTCGCCTTTTCACTGTCAAGCCTAAGGAATAAAGCATCCATCAATGTCTGCGTGTCCTGCTTCAATCCTTCAGTGGTGGCTTGACCGAGGGGTACTTTGGTTACTGTCACATCCTCTGTCGTGAGCTCCTCTATCTTTCCTTCTGCCGGAATTGATATCTCAGCAAACTTCTCTCCCGAATCTTGATGATCAACCTAGAAGTTGCTTTGGCAACTTTAGGCCTTTTGTCTCTTCCGCTCAGATTCTGGAGTAGCTGCAAGTCGTGCTCCTCTAAGTTCATCTCCATTCTCGCTTCTGGAACCAACTGCGAAGCCAACCATTCCGAGAAGTTACTTCTGGAGAATGAGAAGTCGTTGAAGTCGCTGAGTGTACTACCATCTTCCGCTCTGCATCCTCTCCGTCAGAAAGTGCCACAGTGTTATGGCTGCCATCTTCTGAATCATCCAAGGACAAAGCCCTTTCGAATTCCGCCATCTGCAGCTTCAACGTATCCTCTGGAACAGCGCTGAACGAAGTGGCTGAGGGGAGAAGATGAATGTCGTTGGATTCAGTGGAGGCATGGAAGCGTCCTGCTGCTGCGGTGTAATAGTTGAAGTCTTTGAGTCTTTGGAAACCAGAGCTAAAGTCATGGTCGTAGAAGTGATCTTCTCCTTGGATTGAGATCTTCTATGCACTTTCAACTTCTCGACTTTCTGTTGCTTTCTCCTCCGTGCTTTCACTTGAGGGAATCTCCTGCGCCAAAGTTGCCCGTGACTTGATTCATCAATGCTTCATCAAGGCAATATCCCTTCGTCAGCAACCAGTTTGAAGTATTCACCAACACAGCTCCCGACCTTTCTTCAATTGTGTTGCAGCCTCCTATGTTATTCTGCAGTATGGCTTTATCTCCTCCCATTTGATGGTAAGTGTCAAGTACCACATTCCCATCATCTTTAAGATCCGCAGGTATCTGCGCTAGTCCAAAGTCAAACACTTGCTTTGCTGATAGCCTGTTGAAATCTCTCTTTCTAACCTCGTACTCACTTTTGCACTTCATCCAAAAATCTTCTAATGAAGGCACATGTGCGTACTCCTGGGAGATTGTCTTCCTGGCTACTCCAAATGGATCGAAGTTCAGCCGTGCAGAGAAGAACTCTTGCTCATACTCGGATAACATTTGTGCCTCCATTCCCGAGCTCTATGAATGTTAATGCATTTGTAATATCCTACAGTGATTGGGAAAAAGCCCGTGGACTTGTGCCGCTTTGGTCAAGGTCATGTAACTCCACAAGTTGCCTACTCACTCCATGTGCAATCAATCTATCATTCGGATACCCGGCATCTTTATTGGTTCTCCAGAAAAGCCCGTAACCCCTGAGGTATGTGAAATCTGCAAATTGAATGAATAGACTGCCAATCTTGGACACAGCTTCCCACGCTTCCTTGCTTACCCTGTTGGCCTTCAAGTCTTTGTCTAGCCTGCAAATGAAATCGTAGAAGTCATCGTTGATCACTTTGAAGTCTTTCTCGCACGGTGCAATAAGTTGTGGGTAGCACTCGAAAATGGGGTCCTTAAAAAGAACACCACATCTATCCAGCTTGGAAAAGACGCCTTGTGAAGCTGCAGCATACACCAAGTATGAAGTCATCTTGAAGAAAGAAAGTCGCTTCACATTCGGAGTTGTTTACTTCACGATGTTGTTCTAATAATTTCCGACCAATTGATTATAGAATCAACCTTGTTGATTTTAATGGTCTGATGAAAGCATACATCCATGTACGGAAAGTGTAGGCATTCGCTTCGCTATTCATCCTGCATAGCAATTTGACGACATCATCTACCTCCTGCACCAAATTGGACCGTGGAAGAGTTCTTGGGAACTTTGAAGGAGATCTAGGCTTCTTCATGTATCGGCTATTCATTATGCTCACACAATCAGCTCTATGCTTCTCCCATCTACTGTCAGCATCCTGAATGCTAATGGAAGTCACCACCTTTCGCACTGGAATCTTCAAACAATAATTGATGAACTCTGCGTCCAAACGAATTATTGTCTTTCCCGAAGCATCACGCACTGATCTGGATGAAGGATGGTAAGATCTAGCACACTCCATAACAAATTCTAGCAACTGGGTTGTACATGGAAAAGTTGTAGCTCGGATAATTCCACTGCTTTTAACCGCACGCATGAGTGAAGTCTTTCCCGCTCTGGATCTATCGATCAAATCGACAAGAGGTTCTGGGCGTAGATCTGTGTCTCCTATGTCTGCAAGTTTGGAAGCAATGCATGACTCCATCGTGCTTTCTTTTTCATCTCTCTTTGTCATAGCTTTGTCTATCTTCGTCTGAATAATTCTTTTTCTTCTTACTTGGCCAGATTTCTTCAAAATTGGTGCAGATCTGGACAATTCTTCAGATTCGGAGGATATATGCAATGTATTGGACATTGATAAAAGCTCATTTTCCTTTGTAAAGCACCTGTAATGAATTCCTGCAATTTATTCAGACAAAAATGGCCACCGGAGCATGAATAGTGAATTTTAATTGTAAAAATCTACACTTTTCAAGCCTGCTGCCCCAAAAATTGGTGTTTAATTTGCACATAAAGAGAGCATGAATCCTTTCAACAACACCTGAGCACCTGTAACACCTATGCAAACAATTATGCAGACAAAGATCAACCTCCTTCAAAGCATGCACCAAATCTGGAAGTTTTTAGCCTTGTTGCCACCTTGCCTGAGCAAAATCCTTCTTCAAATGGGGGCGCACTTTTCCTCTTGGCTGCAATTCTTTACCTGTGAATCAAATAATTCACCCATATGGCTGCCCATGCTTATATAACCTTCACAATTCTATAATTAATAATTGCCCTAACAATTAAAGGCAATTAATTAATTAAAAATCATGCTCTTCTCTTTTAAAAATAGCATGTTTAAGGACAGCCATCCAATAAATTAAATTAATCCAATTTAATCCTTCACACATCACTTCACTGAAGCTTCACAGTGTGCCTTGACCATAGCCACTGAAAATAGAAATTAATTTAATGTTTTAATGCCTTTAAAAACATTAAATAACTCCCAAATGGGGCGCACTTTTTGAGAGGAAGGGGGCAGCCACTAAATAAATTAAATTTAATGCATTTAATCCATTTCTTTTATTCCAATTTTGACTTGTTGACTTCCTCCAAGCTTGGGCGCACTTTTTTGAAGAATAGATTAATTAAAATAATCACTTTAAGGCTGCCATCATCTCACCAAAGGGGGCGCACTTTTTTGCACATATAATTCTATTTTTAAGAATTTTCCACAATGGGATTCTTTACCCTGCAAGGCAGGCACCAAAATCCCATGATCCACTTAAGTGATTTGACTTTGACAATGGGATTATTTACCCTGCAAGGTAGGCACTAAAATCCCATGATTTCACTTAAGTCACTTTCCTTTTATTTTATCATGGGAATTTTCACCCTGTAAGGCAGGTAATAAATTCCCGCCTGCCTGTGGCCTCTAACTTTCCCACTGCAACTTAAGTGAATTTTATAACACGGGAAAAAGTACCCTGCTAGGCAAGTAAAAATTCCCACCTTTCCTGCGGCTTCTATTTTTCCCATTGCAGCTTAAATCATTTGTTTTCCAAAAATGCACCCATCCCCGCAGGGGCTTTTCTGTGCACGACTTCGTTTTTTCCCAGTGATCCAGACCTCCGATGGCGACTTCCTCCAGGCATAACGTGTATATATGTTCTCCAGTGCTCCAGGGCCAAAAATCGGGCTTACCGTGAAAGGAATTGTTCAAGAGAAATTTCACGAAAAACGAAACAGACAACACAAAAACACGAAAAATTGTCAAAAGTTACAAATAAAGCCCAAAACTTATTCCAAGTTAAAACCCTTCTGGTACATAAGGGTAATGACATATTCGATCATAACAGAGTTAAAACAGAGCGAAAAATAGCCTCATACAGGCTCAAAATAATTAAATACAAATTTCCCATGACAAAATCCCGACAATGAGAATATAACTTTGGGCATCCGGGTATTTGGCGAAAAAAAAAACTAATATGGCTCTTTGGGATTATCTTGACGCAATACAATAACTTTCTGGCAATAAAAACACAAAACGACCCATTATTTTAAAAGTACAAAAAAATTCGGATAGGGTAGTCGCAGATTTCAGGGTGAAATATGGGTGGCACCACGCCAAAATTGTTGGCTCACCATGAGATAAATCTCCTTCATTTAACGGTGAAGCTCCCGTGTAAGATGTTTATCTATTTTGTAGGGGTGAATCCTAATAACTACTTTCAGGGGTTTTATTTTAATTCCCTCATCTCGTGAACCACGGTGGGTAATTTAGCGTAGTAAGCAGCTGTGATGGAATATTTGCAGAAGGGGAAAATAGAAGTAGGGAAAGAAGAAAGGAAGATGTGCTGACTCAACCAATAGTTATCAGAGTTGGTCTCATCCACACAAATTAAATAAACATATAAATCACAACATTCAACGAATAAGGAAATAAACAACTTCTAACCTAAATCGAAGATAACACAAAGTTTATCTAAAACCCTAAATAGAAGTAATCAGCAAAGCACTGTAGACACAAAGTTCTCCAGAAATCCACCTTTTATTCAGGTCCCAATTTTCACATAAATCACATCAAGGGTTCCAACACAGTCTGAAATCTCAAAAATGCTCCAGTTACAAAAGTCTTTGCTAAAACAAGTTCTGATGAACCAATTGTGATCTTTTAACCTGTAGGCTCTTCCTCTATTTATAGTGCATAGAGGGCAAATACAAATAGGAAACTCTCAATGATTTCCCGCATGCGGCAGCTATGAAAAGGAACAATTGGCAATCTTCCTCCTAGAATTCCTCTTTGCATGACATGTATGATTTACAACTGAAGACTAAATCAATGTCTTGCATGTCTGCCACCTATTCTTAATTAAAGGACCTTTTCAAACAACTTGAAGTAATGGCTTTTAACCCAATTACTTCAGCTTTACAATTTTTGTCCGAGAAAATAAGAAAAAGAGGAGAAGAAAGAAGTCATTCAACAAAATGACACTTCATACTTGTCCTTTATTTTGATACTGAATGTATTTGTCAAGCATGTAGTTCATTGTTTTCCCATCTGCCTTAGCAATAGCTCCACTTTCAATCTTGAACCTTAGTAGTTCCTGGATAGAATATCAATGCTTGTCTTTACCCTCTGTAAACTAGGTCCAAATCACTTGACATCTGCATGAAGCCTTATTAATTTCTCAATTGAATCAAAACACTCACAAAGACTCCGCACAAGAGTAGAGAAAAGGTGGAAAACGAGTGCACAAGGTATTTACAAACAAGCTGCAAACTCTAGGCGTCATTCAATTACAATTCACTAGTAAAACATCTATAGATGAAAACAACTCGAAGAATCGACTCGACTCTCGAAATACGGCGTGAGCCCTCGAAACCCCCAGGCCCATGAGATCTTTCAAACAATGGTGACGGCGACATGGGCAAAAAAATCAAGCGGCATGGTCTCTTACATTATAGTATTAGGGTTTTATATTTAGGTATAAACTATTTGACACGACATTATGTCGCCATGACAAATTCTAGTTCCATACATGTAGATGAAAAAAGCACAATAACACTTCCATTAGGTGGAGAACTGTGTAGGTTTGATGCCTCTTCGAAGTAGTGTTATGTAGGCGACACAAAGGTGCCTCAACCCAAACTGTTGACCGCTTTTTTTACAAGACTTTCAAAGAAGCTAGCATTTCAAGAAGAGAAGACTGATTTTGGCAAATTGCGTGCATCTTTCAGATCACAGATCACACAGAACAAAACATTTTAGAGTCGCAGTGGTCGTGGCAAATCCACAAATTTAATTTCTAGGGCAGGACAAGTCGGTGCGAGAATTGGACGGGTTATAGTTGGTCGATTCTATCCTAATAGTTAATTTTGTCCAGAAGCAAGTAGAGACTTGATTTCAGAGACAGCAAATATATCAGATTTCCAACTTGTTCCCTCTAGTTTCACTTCCAAATTAGTTGCCACAACATAGAAAACTAAGTGCATTATTCTCTTGTATTTTTACTATATTTAGCATGTCACCTAATTTATCAAATCTCTTAATCATTTACTTTGTAGTTTCATATTTGTTTATTGAATGTTAATTTAATAATCTGAATATATTTTGTTTCTAGGTTCCAATCCTAACTGGGGTTTTACCACAATAAAATTCAATCGGGTGCAATCACTAATATTGCAGATATGTTGAAAAAAACTACCACCGTAATGTCCCCATTTTTGAACACCCTTAGCCTATCTTTCCCCGTGGGCTTTGGGATGTTGCAAGGGAAAAATTATATTAAATAATTAAATATTATTGCCTGAGAGTGATTTTTATCATTTGATATTATAAAGCAATAATTATTTAATTATGTAATTTATTTTATTTAATTCCCACAATGCAAAATTAAAAGGGGAATTAATTAAATAACTTTTAGGTGGCTTTTAAATTTAAAAAATGACCCTTAGAAAAGGGGACGCCACACCTAGGGAGGATAAACTATTTTTATTAATGATTTCCCTCTCCTAGGGATTTTGAATTTTGTGCCTCCTTGTTTATAAAAGGAGAGCTTGGATTCATTATGAGACTCGATGTTGAATTGATCATTTGATTTTCACTCCATTCTTAGAGTTGGGATGCATGCCCATTAATGTTCTCTCTCTCTTGCGTGGGAGTTATTGTGCTAGTTTGATAATCAATTGAAGTATTTTTCATGAGATTTGCAAATCTACTTGTTGGTGATGCCCTTTCTAGTTTTGGCGACTTGCAGAGCATTGGCTCATTTATTTGAAGCATAAATCTTCAAATACTCTGGAAGATCTCTATACTCTTCATACCATGTACCAATGTTGCTTCCTTTGGGTGATGGAGAATGAATGATTTTCTCGTGAAGAGATTCTTCCACCATTGGAGCCTTGTATGGTATGGATCAACCGGGCCATTGTGTTGGCCAATCTTTCTTGCCCTAGGGAAAGCCTTTCAACCCTAGCATCGCTGAAAACTCTATCCATAAAAACTCTAGGCATGTGAAGATCTGTGCTTTGATACCACTGTAATATCCCTTTCAAGGGCTGAAATTGAAAAGTAGGAAATTAGCTCAAACCCCAATATTAGCAAATCTGATTTTAGGACCAGCAATTTGAAAATAAAACCCATATTTGAACAACGATCAAATTTTTAAGATAGCAGTGTAAAAAGCATGCAAAACACTTGAAATTATTCAAACAACTTTGCCAAAATAGATATATGTATTTTAGGCATCCACCAAATCAATATTCAATGTTATTAAAAGCACTGCTGGAAATTAATTAAAAACCAACGAAGCACAACTACAAATAAAATTATGAAATGAGGGTTTAGAAACCCCAAACTCCACAAATAATGATTGATTCCAGCCTTATAGATAAGGAGGAAGCCAAATATGAATTCCAATTTGATTGTCGTGCCCTGAAGGCACCAAACTCTACACTAGGGTAAGTCGCTCCACCTAGGAGAGACCCCACAATGCATGCGAATGTCTATAGATGACTTCTTCGATCCTCCAATGTCCAAATCTGTAAAAAGGTCTTCAATATGTCTTCACTCCAACCAAGGAAGGAGGGTTTTCACCCTCCAACCACCACAAGAAGCGTTTTCGTCCTTCTTGGAAGGCCACACCATTGGATTTTCGTCCAAAAGTGGAAAAACAATGAGCAAACAGCCCAAAGGTTTAATAAAATTCCCAAAAAGTAGATGTGTGCAAATGAAGCCTTCACCTCCTTTTATACTTCTAGCTTTGGCGCGAGGCTTAGAAAGACATAGCAACCCATATAAAGTCATTATAATCTTTTAATTGGCTTTTAAAATGCACCAAACCCAGCCGACCCCTTATAATGGGAATTACAAAGATAAAAACATAAATATGAATGAAAGAAATTGACATATAATCCACGATCTTTCCTTGTTCACCCATCGCTTGCTTTTGGGAAAAGGAAAGGCAAGGAATCCTTTATTTTGGATTAATTCAAAAAAGGGGACATTACAATTTTTGAAGGAGGTTTGGCCACTTTGCCAAGCTACGGATTGTGAATTTTAACCCCATGGAGGAGCTTCCAAGCATTTTGACATTCTAGGTTATACATCTACTTCCAAACAAACTTTGGTCCTCTGGCATTGTTGAGGGTCCAAAACAATCATCAACTTCTCAACCGGTAAGAGTGCACAAGAAAACATTGGAACCACAAGCCATAAATACAAAGAATGGAAATGACATTTTGCTTTGATTTATCAAAATTCTACAAATCTGCTATTGTGGCGAGAACACATAAACACGACACACGCTTATCCTCAAACTCAAACCCCAACACACTTGATTTTTGGGCTTTTGGTAGGAACTCCTTCTTTGAGACAAACTTTAATTTGCTACTCTCTTCCACTTTTTCATGGGTGATAACTCGGGCTTCTTAACATCCTCGGGGAATTTGTAATGGTTCTTTCTCCCATCAATACCCCCTGCGACCCTTGGTTCTTTCACCCATCGAAGTGCAATTGTCGTCTTGCCAACAACATGTGGCGCACATCCGTGGATACCACACTCTATTTCATCTTGGTAGCTCTCATCTACATCAAAACTTATTGGTTCTTTGGCATCATCGATTCTCAACATAACACAAACTTTCCAAATTCCATATTTGCAAATTCTTCCGTTTGTGGGACCAACTCTATGGCATCCAACCTTTGTTGTTGTAATATCCCCCTTTGGGATATTAATTAATTATTATTAATCTACTTGCAAGAGAAGCAAACTTAGAAGAGAAACCCTTCTAGGTTCACCTCAACTAACCCAATGTCGGCTTCAATGCAACCCAGATAGGGTTGGAGTGAGCCAAGGTAAGGGTTCAGATGGGCTATCTAGCTGGAATTTACACTCCTTTAACCAATAAACTTTGCAGAAGTAGAAAAATAAATTAAAACTGCTGAAAATGATTGTAAACTTTGAAAATTAATAACTCCCACAATCTTTATCCGATTTGAATGAAATAACTTGCAGAAGAATGATAAAATTATGCACTTTCCAAAGAACTAACAATCTGAAATTTCTGATCACCGAAAACCCTCCAAAACAGCCCCCAAAATATGCGGTGTCCCCGCATTTCACCACGAAATGCAGGACAACCCTATGTCAAAAAAAAAATCGTACTTTTAAAATAATGGGTCGTTGTGTGTTTTTATTGCCGGAAAGTGTCTCATCTTGTGTCGGGATAATCCCGAGAATCATATGAGCCAATTTCGCCGAATGAATACCCGGATGCCCGAAATCATTATATTATGCCACCGGGTTTGTCGAATGAAATTTGTATTTAATTATTTTGAGCCCTGTTTGAGGCAAATTGTGCTCCAATTTAACCCTGTTGTGATCGTACATATCATTATTCCCATATACCAGTAGGGTTTTAACCAAGAATGAATCCTGGGCTTTATTTGTGACTTCTGACAACGTTTTGTGTTTTTGTGTTTTCTGTTTCGTTTTCTGTGAAATTTCTCTGGATCAATTCCTTTGTCGGTTTGGCTTGATTCTTGGCCTAGAGTATCTAGAGATCACATATGCACGTTGTGCCAAAAGGAATTCGCCATCGGAGGTCTGGTTCTCTTGGAAAAGACGAAGTCGTGCACCAAAAAGCTTCTTCTGGGCTGGCCGCATTTTTGGAAAAAGAGGGTTTGAAGTGGATCATGGGATTTTGGAAGTAGCAGGCAGGTGGGAATTTTGTGCACTGCTGTGAGAGTACTTTTCCCATGGAAGCAACGCCACTTAAGTCATAATGGGAAAATTAGAGGCAGCAGGCAGGCGGGAATTTCTTACCTGCCTTGCAGGGTAAAAATTCCCATTATGAAATTAAAAAAAATCACTTAAGGCATTAATGGGATTTTATTGCCTGCCTTGCAGGGTAAATAATCCCATTATGAAAGTCAAACAACTTAAGTGAATAATGGGATTTTCAGGGCTGTCTTGCAAGGTAAATAATCCCATTGCCAACTAATTTTTAAAAATAGAAATCTCTTATGCCAAAAAGTGCGCCCCATTTGGGAGAGAAATAATACTTTTTTAAGTATTAAATGATTTAATTAATTCCTATTTTCAGTGGCTAAGGTCAAAGCATACTGTGAAGCTTGAGTTAACTGGAAGCAGAAGTCTAAAATTAAATAAATTTAATTTATTTAATGGCAGCCATGAGCATGCACAAAATAGGCGCCCCATTTGAAGAGTAAAGCTTATTAAATAATTAATTAATTGTCAGGAATAGGAAAGGCATTAATTAATTATAGAATTATGAGGATTATATAAGCAGGGGCTGCCATAAGGATGAATTAATTAATTCAAAAGCAGAGAAGTGCAGCCCAGACAAAAAGTGCGCCCCATTTGGAGAGGAATTTTGCTCAGAAGGTGTAATTAATGTTGGAAGCTTCCAAATTTGGCACCTAGGTTTGAAGGAGCTTGATTTGTGTCTGAATAATTGTCTGCATAAGTGATACAGGTGCTCAAGTGAAGTTGGTAAAATTCATGCTTGCTTTGCATGCAAATAAAGCATCAAATTTTGGGGCAGCAGGCTTGATATATGCAGATTTTTATGATTAAAATCCACTTTGTTCATGTTCCGGTTGCCATCTTTGTCTGAATTAATTGCAGGAATTCATCACAGGTGCTTTTATAAGAGAAAGGGAGCTTAAATCAATGTCCAATACATTGAACATATCCTCCGAATCTGAAGAATTATCCAGATCTGCACCGGTTGTGAAGAATTCCAACCGAATAAAAAGGAAAAGAAAGAATTGCTCAGACAAAGATTGCTCCAGCCATGGCAAAGCGGGATGAACGAGAAAGCTCAGCGGAATCATGCATTACTTCTAAATTTGCTGACATCGTAGACACAAGTCCAGGCCCAGATCCAAATCCAGATCTCATAATTGCAAAAGCTTCCAGCAAAAAATCCATCCTCTTGTTTCTGATGCAACCCATGTAGAAGTCAGTACGTGGAAAATTCCTTCCAGGATCTTGTGCATGTGCTCCCAATCTTCCAGTTGAAGCCTTCATTGAAGTTGCATTCACCCAGAGTGTTTTCCAGATCCAACCGCTTCCAGACGCTTCCAAATCCAGCTGCTCCCAGATCCAGCTTGGTGAGAATCAAAGGCAAAAGAATCAACTGCATGCAGAATATGAAAAAGGACAAGACTGCAACTTTCGTCTTTCTTCTTCTTTCTCTTATTTCCTCCGACAAAATAATTGAGCGATCAATTAAATTATACAACTTAAGTGATTGGTTTAAAAGCTATTACTTGAAGAAGTCAACTACTTAGAGATAGGTGGCAGACGTGCAAAATAGAAGGTTCTATTTTCATTGAAATCATGCATGTCATGCGAGGAATTCGGAGGGAGATTGCCGATTGTTTCCTTTCCCACTTCCACGTGTGTCAGTTCAACTAAAAGCTTCCAACTTGTAATTGCCCCTTTACATTCTATAAGTAGAGGAAGAACCTTCGGGTTAAGGATTAGAATTTGTAAGCAGCATTCTTGTGTTCCAGACTTTGTCTTTGAAACCCCGATAGCCACTTAAAGCAAAGGAATATAAAGGAATAGATTTCCGGAGAACTTTGTGTCACAATACATTTTGTTTTTAGCTTTCTATCTTAGATCTTTTAATAAACTATGTTATTTGAGATCTAGATCTGGAGTTGTCTTTGCTTATAATTATGTGTGTTGATATTTATTGGTTTTTTCTTTGTGCATGCAATCAACTCACATTATCTATTGATTGGGTTGCACATCTTCCTTATTTCTTCCCCGTGTGTTATTATTTCCTTCTATAAATATTTCCTTTCTTAAACAAATGACTACTTACTTCTTTGCAGAGCTATCTGACTATGGTTCATGAGTTGCATAGTTAAAGTAAAACCCCCATATAGATACTAGCATATTTTTATTGACAAATCGACACGGAGCCTCACCAAAATGAGGGAGATTTATCTCATGACTGCCTAGGTTTTCAACTATGCAGAAAATCTAGCCAACAGTTTTTGGCGACTCCGTTGGGGAACAACACAAATTAGCAGACCGAGCTTTCTCAAGTTAGAAGCCGCAGATCCAGTCTTTCACCAGGAAGAAGAGTGCAAACTCATCCAGATCCGGATCATTTTCAGCATAATCCGGCAGCTGGAATTATTCACCAAGTCTATTCTCAAAGAAGACGTGCTTCGTTCATCATGATGCAGAATCAACCACTTGCCCCTGCAGCACCTGTTCCATGGGGAGCAGCTTTTGGGCCTTTGAATCTGACTCCTATGCATGATCTACCTAAAGGGACGAGAAAGAATTTTCCAAAATTCTTTGGAGATGGCAAGCAAAATCCAGATGACCACTTGGTTGTGTTTTTCATATCCTGTGGAGTGTTTGCAGTCGAACATAAAGATGTATCTGTTAGACTCTTCATAGAGACTCTGTTTGACTTGGCTGGAGAATGGTTCTACAGGCTAGCACCTGGCACCATAACCAACTAGGCTACTATGCGGGACGTGTTCCTAAAAAGATTCAAACCAGCTGAAGATTCCAACACCTTGATAACCCAACTGACTCAGCTAAAGAAGGAACCACATGAGCACATGCGGGATTTTATTGCAAAATTCCAAAGATTATTGTACAAAATTCCGGCATCTACTTCGCTAAATGATGAGAATCAAAAGTATTCTTCATCAATGCTTTACTTCTTAAAGTAAGCTATCAACTGCGAAGAGCATGTCCTGCTAACTTGTTAGCAACCCAAAACATGGCGGTTGAAATTGAAGATGACCTCATCATGGCTGGAAAAATAAAGAGCAACACTTCTAGAGCTGAAAGTTCATCTTCTACTACTACATCCGATTCACTATTGCAAAAGTTAGCAAATGAGATGATGCAGATGAAGAAACAAATGGCTCAAATGGCTCAAGGCAACAACACTGCCCCTGCTCGGAATTTCAACAACAACCGAAACCGCATTGCTGGTTCCCAAAGATTAGCAATTGAAGCTGCTCCCAGAAACAACGTGGAGATGAATGAAGAAGACCAGGAAGCTGACGCTGATCAGCTCGAGGATGATGATTTTATAGGTCCTACTGGCGACTCCAATATTAATTACCTAAACTACAAATATGAACATGAGTATGAGGAGCTTCTTGAAGACGATCATGGTCATGCATATGCAGTACTTACAAGATCACAAACTCGCCAAGCTGAGGCATTAGCAGACGAGAAAAGAAGGGGCATCCCTTTGCCTTCTTCCTTAGCTCCCGGAAGTAAGCATGCGAGTTCTTCATCTCAACCACAGAAAGTGGCTCAGGTATCTGAATCTATTTCTTCTTTTGACATTATTGATCATGCCAAGAAAACTAGAGTTCAAATGTCATAAGCTGAATACTTGAGAGTCTTTCCTGAGCAATTAAATAGGCTAGTCAAATATGTGCAATCACCAAGACCATCCAATACATCAAAAGGCCTTTTGCCTAAGCCCAAGGATACTCCTCCCCGAACAACACTACAGTTGTTAAATCCTCACCATCTTCTGAAAGAGTGGAACCATTCTATGTTTCCCTATTGCTTAATGGTTTCAAGTTAAGCAACTGCATTTTAGATTCAGGTGCTTCTGACAATGTCATGCCAGCTAAAGTTGCAGATGCTCTTGGGCTTACCTTGACAAAGACCATAAAAAGGTGCTACTCCATGGAGAGACAAGTCCCTTTAATCGGACAAATCAAAGATGCACAAGTTGTTCTGGAAGCTTTTCCTGACAAAAGATTAAAGATGACAATCTTAGTTGCAGATATTCCTATCTCCTACAGGATGTTGCTAAGCAAAAACTTCTGCAAAGAGTTGGGAGGAGAAGTAAAGATGGATTGGTCCTGTGCTCATATTCCTATCAAGGGGATTAACCATAAGCTAGAGCCGGAAAAGAAGTCCAGTACACGGTTACAAAATCTGAGGATCCTAGATCTCAGATTATTTTTCAAGAATCTGACCGTGGGGTCTATTTCTTGGAAATGGATAAAGACATTCCAGAGCTAGAACTTCGACCAGAGCAGAGCCAAAGCAAAAGAAGAAGAAAAAGTTTGGACTTTGGAGTTTAAAGGCACTGTTGTTCTTTTGGATCAGGAGCCAAAGATTCTACTAATATCTTCAGATCACGAGATATTCCCATACTCCCACAAGCTGATGTTCAAGAACACCAATCATACGACGGAGTATGAAGCATTGCTTCTAGGAATGGAGCAAGCTAAAAAGAAGGGAGTAAAACTCCTCAAAGCCCAAGGAGATGCTGAACTTCTAGTAAAGCAAGTTCGAGGGCAAAGTCAAGTCAAAAGAGATAAGCTAGAGCATTACAAGAGATAGAGTACTTTTTGCCACATTGGATTTTGTAGCTTTTTCTATCAACTTCATTCCAATAAATCAGAACTCCAAGGCAGATTCTTTGGCAGTCACAACTGCACTATTGAATCCGGATAGACCACCATCCATATTCAAACAAGGAAACTATAAAGTGGAGATGGTCTACCGCCCCAAAGTCCCTGATAATGTTGAACAGTGGCAGACTTTCAACGATGACAAACAAACATCTACATGTCTGCATGTTGAAGGGAGTAAATCACCACCACGACAAACAGTCACAGGAAAAGTTGATCCAAGTTATGATGACAATAGTGGAATAGTCCAACCAAAAGGTAACAAAATCCCCACAGGTTTAGTTTCCTTAGCAAAGACTTTCAACAAGCGTGATCAGTACCTGGAGAAGAACAAAGAACATGGTGATGGTGAATCTTCATAAATGCAGCAAATAATTTTGGGAACGGAGCAAGTTGATGTAGACTCACCCGCCACAGAGAGAAGAAAGGATGAGCCACCACCAGATGAAGTTGATAAGGACTTGCCCAAAGTATTTGACAAGAAGGCCAAAGAAAAGAAGTTCGAGATCGGGGACTGGGTACTCTGGCGGGACGAGAGACATGAACCGAAGGGCATGCACGTCAAATCTGATTCACTCAGGAAAGGGCCCTTCGTGATCAAAAGAGATGCCGGAATGGACACTTTCTTCCTTGCCTATTGGGATGGAGTTGAGTTACCATTTCCTTTAAACGGGCAACATCTGGAGTTGTTCAGGAACTGAAAAAGTAGGGTAAAACCTATATGTATATAAATAAAACTTTGTTGTTTTCTTTCCTTTTCTTTTGTTTTGTGTTGTTTTTGTTTGCTTGACCCCGAACCCAATGGACAAGACACGAAACCAGAGATGTTGGGATCTCATCTTTTCCCTTGTCATTTTGACAGAGGAAAAGATGTCCACAGACAGAGCCGACTGGTGTCCCCAGATTTCACCCTAAAATTTGGGACTACCCTATGTAAAAAAAAATCGTACTTTTAAAATAATGGGTCGTTTTGTGTTTTTATTGCGAGAAAGTGTCTCAGATTGTGTCGAGGATAATCCCGAGAGAATCATATTAGGCAATTTCGCCAATACCCGGATGCCCTAATCATTATATTCTCGATTACTGGGGTTTGCTGCAGAAATTTGTATTTAATTATTTTGAGCCCCGTTTGCAAATTATGCTCCGTTTTAACCTGTTGTGATCGTACATATCATTATTCCCATATACCAGTAGGGTTTTAACCAAGAATGAATCATGGGCTTTATTTGTGACTTCTGGCAACGTTTTGTATTTTTGTGTTTTCCCGTTTCGTTTTCTGTGAAATTTTTCTGGATCAATTCCTTTGCGGTTTGGCCTAATTCTTGGCCTGGAGTATCTGGAGATCACATATGCACGTTGTGCCAGAAGGAATTCGCCATCGGAGGTCTGGTTCTCTTGGAAAAGACGAAGTCGTGCACTAAAAAGCTTCTTCTGGGCTGGCCGCATTTTTGGAAAAAGAGGGTTTGAAGTGGATCATGGGATTTTTGGAAGCAGCGGGCAGGTGGGAATTTTGTACCTGCCTAGCAGGGTACTTTTTCCCATGGAAGCAACGCCACTTAAGTCATAATGGGAAAATTAGAGGCAACAGGAAGCGGGAATTTGTTACCTGCCTCGCAGGGTAAAAATTCCCATTATGAAATTAAAAAAATCACTTAAGGCATCAATGGATTTTATTGCCTGCCTTGCAGGGTAAATAATCCCATTATGAAAGTCAAACAACTTAAGTGAATCATGGGATTTTCAGGGCTGCCTTGCAGGGTAAATAATCCCATTGTCAACTGACTTTTAAAAATAGAAATCTCTTATGCCAAAAAGTGCGCCCCATTTGGGAGAGAAATAATACTTTTTAAGTATTAAATGATTTAATTAATTCCTATTTTCGGTGGCTAAGGTCAAAGCATCTTGTGAAGCTTGAGTTAACTTGAAGCGTAAGTCTAAAATTGAATAAATTTAATTTATTTAATGGCAGCCATGAGCATGCACAAAATAGGCGCCCCATTTGAAGAGTAAAGCTTATTAAATAATTAATTAATTGTCGGGAATAGGAAAGGCATTAATTAATTATAAAATTATGAGGATTATATAAGCGAGGGCTGCCATAAGAATGAATTAATTAATTCAAAAGCGAGATAAGTGCAGCCTGAGAAAAAGTGCGCCCCATTTGGAGAGGAATTTTGCTCGGAAGGTGTAAATAATGCTTTGGAAGCTTCCAAATTTGGCACCTAGGTTTGAAGGAGCTTAATTTGTGTGTCGAATAATTGTCTCGCACAAGTGATACAGTGCTCGGTGAAGTTGGTAAAATTCATGCTTGCTTTGCATGCAAATAAAACATCAAATTTTGGGGCAGCAGACTTGATATATGCAGATTTTTATGATTAAAATCCACTATTCATGTTCCGTTGCCATCTTTATGCAATTAATTGCGGAATTCATCACAAGTGCTTTTATAAGAGAAAGGAGCTTAAATCAATGTCCAATACATTGAACATATCCTCCGAATCTAAAGAATTATCCAGATCTGCACCGGTTGTGAAGAATTCCGACCGAATAAAAAGGAAAAGAAAGAATTGCTCAGACAAAAGATTGCTCCAGCCATGGCAAAGCGGGATGAACGAGAAAGCTCAGCGGAATCATGCATTACTTCTAAATTTGCTGACATCGGAGACACAAATCCAGGCCCAGATCCAAATCCAGATCTCATAATTGCAAAAGCTTCCGACAAAAATTCATCCTCTTGTTTCTGATGCAGCCCATGTAGAAGTCAGTGCGTGGAAAATTCCTTCCAGGATCTTGTGCATGTGCTCCCAATCTTCCAGTTGAAGCCTTCATTGAAGTTGCATTCACCCGGAGTGTTTTCCAGATCCAACCGCTTCTGAGCGCTTCCAAATCCAAATTTCGCTCCCGGATCCACTTGGTGAGAATCAAAGGCAAAAGAATCAGCTGCATGCAGAATATGAAAAAGGACAAGACTGCAACTTTCGTCTTTCTTCTTCTTTCTCTTATTTCCTCCGACAAAATAATTGAGCGATCAATTAAATTATACAACTTAAGTGATTGGTTTAAAAGCTATTACTTGAAGAAGTCAACTACTTAGAGATAGGTGGCGGTGCGTTTACAAAATAGAAGGTTCTATTTTCAGTTGCAAATCATGCATGTCATGCAAAGAGGAATTCCAGGAGGGAGATTGCCAGTTGTTTCCTTTCCCACTTCCACGTGTGCCAGTTCAACTAAAAGCTTCCAACTTGTAATTGCCCCTCTACATTCTATAAGTAGAGGAAGAACCTTCGGGTTAAGGATTAGAATTTGTAAGCGGCATTCTTGTGTTCCAGGACTTTGTCTTTGAAACCCCGATAGCCACTCAAAGCAAAGGAATATAAAGGAATAGATTTCCTGGAGAACTTTGTGTCACAATACATTTTGTTTTTAGCTTTCTATCTTAGATCTTTTAATAAACTATGTTATTTGAGATCTAGATCTGGAGTTGTCTTTGCTTATAATTATGTGTGTTGATATTTATTGGTTTTTTCTTTGTGCATGCAATCAACTCAGTTATCTATTGATTGGGTTGCACATCTTCCCTATTTCTTCCCTGTGTGTTATTATTTCCTTCTTCTATAAATATTTCCTTTCTTAAACAGCTACTTACTTGCTGCAGAGCTATACAACTATGGTTCATGAGTTGAATAGTTAAAGTAAAACCCCCATATAGATACTAGCATATTTTTATTGACAAATCTGACACGGGAGCCTCACCGGTAAATGAGGGAGATTTATCTCATGACTGCCTAGGTTTTCAACAATGCAGAAAATCTAGCCAACAATCTGCCTCCAAGTCACTAGGGTTAGAATAAATGCTATAAATTAATTTCAGCTCATACAACCCTTCCAAAACACTCAAACAATCAGCCCTTGATCTGAAATAATTGATTATACACAAAGAACAAATAGATCTAGCATAAACAACCTCAAAACATGATAGATCAAACCCCAAACCAAGTCGATTTGCCTCTAATAAATTGCAGCAATAATAACAGTCACAAAGTACCACAAACCCTTCACAAAAATTGCAGATTTATGCTTCAAATAAATGCGCCAATGCTCTAGACAAGTCGCCAAAGCTAGAAAGGGCATCACCAACAAGTAGATTTGCAAATCTCATGAAAATACTTCAATTGAATATCAAACTAGCACAATAACTCCCACGCAAGAGAGAGAACATTAATGGGCATGCATCCCAACTCCAAGCATGGAGTGAAAATCAAATGATCAATTCAACATAAGTCCCATAATGAATCCAAGCTCTCCTTTTATAAACAAGGAGGCACAAAATTTGAAATCCCTAGGAGAGGGAAATCATTAATAAAAATAGTTTATCCTCCCTAGGTGTGGCGTCCCCTTTTCTAAGGGTCATTTTTAAAATTTAAAAGCCACCTAAAAGTTATTTAATTAATTCCCCTTTTAATTTTGCATTGTGGGAATTAAATTAAATAAATTACATAATTAAATAATTATTGTTTTATAATATCAAATGATAAAAATCACTCTCCAGGCAATAATATTTAATTATTTAATATATTTTTCCCCTTGCAACATCCCAAAGCCCATGGGGAAAGATAGGCTAAGGGTCTTCAAAAATGGGGACATTACATGGTTGTAGATAAAAACATGCAAGAAATAAAAGTACTCAAGAAGCAATACAAGTGACTCCTTTCTTTGCTATGAAGGATTTGGGGGCAACCAAACAAATCCTTGGTATGAGGATATCTCGGGAAAGAAAGGAACGGAAGTGACTTTATCTCGGGAAGAGTACATTAAGAAGGTCATGAAGAGGTTTAATATGCAGGATGTTAAACTAGTCGGGACTCCTTTGGCGAGCCATTTCAAGTTATCAAAAGAGATGTATCCTAAGACAGAGTAGAGAAAAATCGGATGTCCAAGATACCTTACTCATCGGCGGTTGGCGGTTTGATGTATGCCATGGTGTGTACTAGGCCTAATATTGCCCATACAATGGAAGCTATGAGTAGATTTATGAGTGATCCAAGTAAAGATCATTGGCGGGCAAAGTAAAGTGGATCCTTCATGATTTGAGAGGAACCATGAGGACAATTTTGTGCTACAATGGATCGGACACCATTTTGCGTGGTTATGTAGATTCAGATATGGTTGGAGATTTAGGCATGCAGGAGGAGCACAACAGTTATATTTTCACTTGTAGGTGGGACAGCGGTGAGTGAACCGAATTTCACGACTACAAAAGTTTGTGGCTTTCTCAACCACGAAGGCCGAGTATGTTGTTGCCACGAGGCAAGCAAATAGATGATTTGGTTACAACAATTGCTTGAGGAGTTGAGGCATAGCGGGAGGAAGGGAAGTTGCGTAGTGATAGTCGAGTGTTATACACCTAGCTAAGAACTCTACTTTCCACTCCGGGACGAAGCATATACTGATTAAGGTACCATTTCATTAGGATAGCTTTGGAGGAAGATAAGTTAAAGTGAAGAAAATTCATACCAGTTAGAATCCTGTGAAACATGCCGACCAAGGTGGTCACAAGGAGAAGTTGAAGTTGTGTTCACTTTGGTTGGTCTTTCACGGACGACAGTGAAGGGTTGAGAAGCTTGCTCAAAGGAAAACTAGTCTCCAAGTGGCGATTTGTTATGTTATGGAGCCTATTTTCATGTGTGTAAGTGTTGAAGATTGTACACTCTCCACGCTTTTCGCCGGGTTTGGGGCCGGGCGTGCTTGAGGGTTCGGGGCCGTAGCCCCGAGAAAAAAAATGGCCTCGAAAAATGTGCACGATATATCGAGAAACGTGTTCTTCTCGGATGGGCGAGATTTTTAACACAGTTTATGGGACAGCTTTGGCCCATGGTTTTGTACTCATGGTTTTGGTACCCACGGTTTTGTACCCACATTGTAAAACTACTTAGCGATTGCCTATTTATGTGGTTTTGTGCATATGGTAGGGTTGATGTAACATTGCAGATGTGTGTGAGTTCAAGTGTGAATTATGTAGAGTTTGTTGAGCATAGCTCCAAACAAATCTAGGTATTGTATTAAGAGAAGAGGTGGCTTGTAATAAAATCTGAGCAAGTGATTCTTAGTGGACGTAGCCCAAATTGGGTGAACCACGTTAAATACATCTCTTTGTTTTGTGTTCTTTTTTATTCTGCACTTTTACTTTCAGATTTGTAATATTTTCTGCATATTAGTTTCTACCATTGTGATTCTGTGTGGGATAGTTCCGTGTATTTTATCCCTTATTTCCTAACAAGAGGAACAAAGTCGATTATGATGTGTTATTTTCAGACTTGAACATTCTAATTTTTGAAAGAAAAATGCATGATTACAACTATTTTGGGACAACATTACCAAAGTGTTGGGAAGCCATCATTTGGATGGAAATTATGAGGTGGGGTCAAGCAACGAAAGAGAGATAGCTATCATGTCTCTAAGGCATGACAAGGGGAATTTAAAAGTGTTGTTAAACACTCTTGTTTTCTTTGATATGTTTGCTTCATGTGCAGGTACATCAAAGAAGAAGCAGTTGAGATTCATTTGGGATCCAGTACTTACAATTGCTTGAGGGCAAGCAATTTCGGGAAGGGAGGATTGTAATGTCCCATTTTTCAAATTAATTCAAAATAAAGGATTCCTTGCCTTTCCTCTTCCCGAAGGCAAGCAATGGATGAACAAGGGAAGATCATGGATTATATTTCAGTTTCCTTCATTCATTTTTATGTTTTTATCTTTGTAATTCTCATTATAAGGGGTTGGCTAGGTTTGGTGCATTTTAAAAGCCAATTAAAATATTATAATGATTTTATATGGGTCGGCATGTCTTTCTAAGCCTTAGCGCCAAAGATAGAGGTATAAAAGGAGGTGAAGGCTTCATTTGCACACATCTACTTTTTGGCAATTTTATCTAATTTGGACCTTTGGGCTGTTTGCTCATTGTCTTTCCACTTTTGGGCGAAAATCTAATTGTGTGGCTTTCCAAGAAGGACAAAAACCCTTCTTGTGGTGGTTGGAGGACGAAAACCCTCCTTCCTTGGTTGGAGTGAAGACATATTGAAGACCTTTTTGCAGATTTGGACATTGGAGGATCAAAGAAGTCATCTACAAACATTTGCATGCATTGTGGGGTCTCTCCTAGGTGGAGCGACTTACCCTAGTGTGGAGTTTGGTGCCTTCTAGGGCACGGCAATCAAATTTGAATTCATATTTGGCTTCCTCCTTATTTATAAGGCTGGAATCAATCATTATTTGTGGAGTTTGGGGTTTCTAAACCCTAATTTCATAATTTTATTTGCAGTTGTGCTTCACTGGTTTTTAATTAATTTCCAACAGTGTTTTTAGTCATATTTCATATTGAATATTGATTTGGTGGATGCCTAAAATACATATATCTATTTTGGCAAAGTTGTTTGAAGAATTTCAAGTGTTTTGCATGTTTTTGCACCACTGTCCTAAAAATCTGATCGTTGTTCAAATCTGGGTTTTATTTTCAGTTTGTTGGTCCTAAAATCAGATTTGCTAATATTGGGGTTTGAGCTAATTTCCTACTTTTCAGTTTCAACCCTTGAAAGGGATATTACAAAGACAGAATATTTATTAGATTGAGGTGAAAAATGCCATGAAGTAACCTTTTGGCATCATGAGTACGTCTATGTAGCCAATGAGAGCCCTGCATTTGAGGTACCGCAACCTTTGGTCCATCTCTATTGGAATGTGGACCCTTGGACGGTTTTCCATTCTCAAGTCGCGCACATTGGCCATTTTGGCTGGAAAGTTGGGTTTTACTACCTAATTTTTGCATGTTGGTGAGGAATGCTTTGTATCCCAAGAAATCTGTATCTTTCTGTAGTCACAGCTGCCTTGAAGGCTGAGCAAATGAGGAGGCAGCCTTGGCCTTTTCTCTCTTGAGCTTCTTTTTGTGGGGGACTGTTATGGACTGATAAAAATGTACGATGGTTAGGAAGGGATCAGAAATGGAAGGAAAACCAGGATAGTTCCAGTAAAGTCATCACCTAATGAAGACTCGCATTCATTCTTCCTGTGTAGACCAATGGGGAAAGAATTATGAGCAGCCTAAAGTTCCCTAAGAGCTCCACTCTTATTTTAATAAAGATATGTTCAAGTTGTCTGTGATATAACTGATCAAATTTGTATCACATATGATATGATGCTACATATTTTGCAGAAAGCATCCCTCAGAATCTGACAAGCAACAAAATCTACAGATGGAAGTTTACATAAATTTGTATTATATAGGTTTATACAAACCTACCCAAAATGCTTGTTGCTTTAAAAGGTAGAATTGAAGATAAATCATCACTAAGAGAGTCCATTAGTGGAAACCAAGGCTGGAGATGTGATCTGCTAAAACAAGTTGCTGTCTCAACAACCGAAACAATATGCGTTAGATTTAGAAAATTCAATATTAATGCTTCACAAACAGAAACTTTTTACCAAAAATATGATTTGTAATTAAGATTGAGATTGAAGGCATACCTGGATTCACCAATACAAGAGTAAGATCTATGTCAGGGTTATGTGCAGCAAGAGCCAAAGCCAAGCATCCACCCAAACATTCTCCTACCAGATAAATCGGCCTTGAGGTTGCCCCTCCACACTCCAGCATTAATGTTTCATTGGCAAAAGTCAAGAGCCCTAATCATAAAATCCATTCATGGTTGGCCAAACATTTGAGCAAAAATGTTAAATCAACAGTTGCTTCAATGGCATAGACTATTTCAAGATGCAAGATAGAATGCATCCATGGAAGATCGCAATTTTTCTAATAAAGAATCAAATTTTCTTTCATAATCAACAGTTTTTAAGGAAACATTAATGAACATGTAAGGTAACTTCATGAGAGGAAATTCGGACGCAATTCTTGAAGCATAAAATAAATATCTCAAATTTCTTGCAAAGCTATTAATTTGTTCTGGCCTGAGACAATTTTTAAACAATGAATATTGCCTACATCTTTTTAATTTGAAGAACATTCAAATTGTATTAAGAAAAGTCCGTAAAAATATAACTTAGAACAGACCAGCACAAGTAAAATGCTGGCTATTATTTAACCATGATGGGGTGATTGTTACATTAAGTAATATCCCCCTTTTCCACATCAAAACTAAATCAAACCTCATACTAGGACTATGAACAAATATTATCATAACAACAACACCAATTAAGTCTAAGACACATTATGCACAAACAACTATTTGTACTGCATATTTAGCCATTTACATTATCATTACAAAAATGGGATCTTTCTAGTATAGGCATGAAGCACTGCCTTGCTAAGAGTGCTTGACACTCCTTAGTAAGGTCCTTAGAGAGAACCATATTGCTTGGGGTCATCGAAGTGATTTGCTTGCATGATTTCATTTAGGTCCCCAAAAATCAGTATTCGGCTGCCTTGCTGCTGACTGAAACACAGACTCCATTCTATATTGTATGTGTGAGTACTACTGCTGCTTCCAGCTTGAGTGGCATATCTCTTGGCTACAGGTTGAGAAACCATGTTTTATTGCATTGCTTCAGCCACAAATCTTTTTATAGAATCATAAAAAGGATTTTCTCCGTGGACTTCAACATCTGCTGTTCATACTCACCATTCTTCATCAAATGTTGGATGCAAACATTTTGTTGTTCAATGCAATCATTCTGCTTCTTAACACAAGGAGTGAGTTTATTAATAGTTTAATACAAACATACAGCTTGGGAATTTGGACTTCATGTTCGCCAAATTGATGACCCAGGTTGTTGATACTGCTCTCAAGTTTGTTCATGGCCTTGATTGTTGCAATTTGAACCTTAATTTTATCACCATCAGGGATTGGAAATCCAAATTCTGATAGGCCTCGACATTGTTATTAGTTCACCAAACAGGGATTTTCTCTTTAATAATGGGATAACTATGGGGATCCCTTGCTCCAGCAAGAGGAGTGAAAGCAGAGTTACTCAGAAGAGTTGGATTTATCACACAAATCTAGGAGTAACAGGGGGCGTTCCATTTTAATAGTGCATTGTTTGGCCTTGCAATTCAGACACATTATAGTCTAGTAGGATCTTTACAATACAACAGTGAGCGATTAGGCCTAAAAATGGGTTCAGAGATGAAACCAGCATTGGAGAGGATAGGATGAGGGATACGTACCTATCCCTAAGAAAAGGAGTGAAACAATTGAGAAGACAAAACACTTCCTTGATGTGCACCATTCCCCATTCCTTCAGGTTCTTCCTCATTGACTTTGATGGGCTCCAGTGCTTGACCACTAACTGAAAGAATCTTGGACCCTTGCTGTTGAGGATTAAATGCCATTAATGCCCACAAATGGTTTTTCTTCATAGACTCTCAGAGATTGCTGGTTTCCCACAGAAGCTGCATTTGATATACTTTATGGGTCTATTATATTGATTTCCTTCAATCAAAAACTGTGTCTAAGCCTCATTCTGTGAATTTTGAGCAAAGAAAATTGATGGGAATGAGCTTATCTGATTTAAGTCTTTCCTCACAGAGATTATAGATCTTTGGAGGCAGATGAATGTTATTGCCTTCTTTATCAAATTGAGTGTTCCAAATATCATCATAATTGATATTTGACGTCATTGGAATGCACATGAAGGCCTCAAACAGGTCAATATGTATTTGAGCATGCTTAGTGGACTGGCTTCATTCCTGAAGATGAACTTTAAGAATATAAACCTCGTCCTCAGGTAAACCCTATGGGAACCCAATCAGCTTGAACGTGGAATGCCTTCTTATGCATGATGGAGCCCTGGTAGGTGTTGTCGATACGAAATCTAATAATCTGCTCACTGACAGAATTTATTCATATATGACTCGGTGAAGATCTTTATACCCCATACACCAAGCCCTTTGTGACATTGCTTCAGGAATAGCCTATTGGCATGGCCGAAGATGACCAACTTTAATGCCTTGTACAAAAAAATCTTAGTCAAGCACATGGAATCAGAACAACGGGTGGACGTACATGGTGAGAGGAATAAAAGTGAAGAAAGGATAAACACTAGAAAGATTCGTAAAGGTGCATCAACCATGGTGAAGGGGGTATGACCGTGAAGATAGAGAAAACATAGAACACCGTCGTTTATTTATTGACATAGCAAAGCCTTGGAAAATGCAGCAAAATGGAAAGAAAATCAAGGGTTAAGCGGAAAGAGGGAATCTAAGGAAGAAGTGAGATATGAGGGATAGTTGTAACAAGCTTTAGTATTCAAACACCTTAAGTGAAACATGTCGACAAACTTCATCCATGGACAAACATGTATAATAATTTTCTTAATATTAAACACAACAAGACGAAAGGTGAGAAAAGAGAACAACATGGGGTCCCAGTCCTTTTATGCTAGATATAGATTGGCAGGAAAGAGGTCCATGTACCAAATATCCATGGGGGAAAATTTGATTGCTATGAAATGCATGGAGAAGGGGATCCTTGTATAATAAACATGGTTTTCTGAACCCATTCTCGTAAGAAAAACATGGGCAAATATAGATTCCCTAAACGAGTATTAATAAGGTGTGAGAATGCTGTTCGCTTAAACATAGGAGCAAATTATTTTTATAATTCTACACTTGGTTCCCATGTTAATTGCCTAACTTAGTATAAATTGTGAGTTCATATGGATTCCATGGGTTAAGGCATATAGGGGTTTGGGAAATTCAATATATGCCAGCTCACCAGACCAAATTGTTGCTCGATGCTTGCATGTACAATTCTTAATTAAAAAAATATCCACCATGCATTGTCCTATAATATCCCATTACATTCAGCACCAGAAATACATGAAACATAATATCAAACACAAAATACATGCTTTAACATAATATCCCATTCCTTCGTATAGATAGTATGTGGAAAAACTTATGGAGCAATTTTCAGTCGTGGAAATATTTCTAACACTAAAACACTTCATTTCTATAAATTTACAAGCAGGTACTTAATACATCTTAGTATTACTGAGCACATTCTTAATGTGAAGGAGAAAAAGAAAGGAATAGAGAACAGCAAATCTTAATATCTTTTATGGATCTATGTCCTACCTCAAAGAAAAGCACAAATACAAAAGAGTTGACAAGAGCATTTATTTCCAATCAAGAAATAGAATGTTCATTTATATGTAAAGACTAGAACATTTTATTTGAGATAACTCAACTAAAATGTCCGATTCCATACTTATTTATGGAGCATGGGAGGTTAAACATAATCTGACGCAAACTTAAAGATGCATAGATAAAAAAGGAGTTTATCTTAGACTGCAATGTTATACCTACATACAAAGCATTACAATATTGGCATCAATTTATTTGACTCGCAATTGCAGCAATATTTTATGGACACTGGATGAATACCAATATAGGCCAAGGACAAGACTTAATCAGCAGAGGGTCAAAGTACTTCCAAATAACATCTACCCATACACACAGTGTTGACATATGACTACTCAAAAAAACTATTTCTTGCAGAAAATTAATTGTTAATGAATGCATCAAAAGAGGTTGTGGTGTAATGTTAATAATAAGAGCAATAGTAAGAACGCGACCCAGGTTCAAATCCCCGCACTGCATTAAGGCATCCCATAACTCCAGAGGACATGTGCTGAGTTTTTGGTGTAATAATTATAGGGTACACTTGAGTATGACCAATGTTTACAAATCTTAACAATGTGTTCCAAGCATACACCACAACTAAGATGTACCCAGCAAAAAAAAAAGTCATTGTAAAGGAAACACTTGTCAAATTGGAAAAGTAAGGAGGGGCTTGTTCATTGGATGCCCAAACACTTCAATTTCCTTTTCAACTTCCTCACTTTTATTTTTTTTCATGCTTCTTATCCCTCATACTCATTTTCATATAGCTTATTTCCTCCCTATTCTACATCCATTCCCTTGCTTCATGCAACATACATAGTTGTTTACATTCAATTTCATTATAATAGAGGAATTATTTAGTACCTTCAAGGAAGTGCAATCCGTTACTGGAATATGCAGACATCGAACCTCAAACAGCCTGTATCCCAAAAATAATCGCTTTTGCAAATTTTCAGTATTAAAGATAAATAATTTTACAAAAGGATATTATGTTAGGACACTTTTCTTTGATTCCATTTCAGCTTACATGGATATTTATGATGGTATACTTAATAATGACTTACTCTACAAGATGTTGATGATGTAAGCTCATTCCTAAACCAGTTCCATCCAAACCTGCAAATTTACAGATGTGTTACAAAGTACACAGGAACCAAATCTGTATCTTTCAAAATTCTAGTTCATAAGATATTCATTTATCAAACTTTCACAAGAGCAATGGTCCAGAAGTTGATCAAACTGGCCAAGAGTGACCCCTTTCCCTATGATGGTAATTGTTCAAATCTTGTGATCGAATTATTAACCCCACCAGCTCCTTTCCCAGTAAATTTCAAATTTCACGGCAGGTGCACAATGGTGAATAGTTTCTGCCAAAACCTGTATAATACAAGTGGTATTGTCTTTATACTATGTGGCTTATAACTGAAACATTCACCAATTCTGTCCAAGCACAAATAAACATCCATAAAACAAAAAAGCATAAATTTTTCAAGATGCAATATGAAAAAATCCCGTTGCAATGAATGCAAAATAATGAAAAAATTGTATTTGGTGCTCTTATGGACTTTAGATTCGCAATTATGTATGTCCAGGTAAGACGGCTTGTTTTGGCAGAAAAGGAAGCAAATGAGCTCAGGCAGTGAACTTATCACTGATAGATACCTAGCCTAGCTGTAGAAGCACATATACCTGTGATGAAAGCCTGTAAAGGCTACTTCATTCTTTTGATGGTATACATGGCCTAATTATGTTAGATCACACGCATTTTGATGTTATGCATCTCCTAGTTACATTACATCACATGCATTTTGACGGTATGCATGACCTCCTTATGTTAAACTGCATGCACTTAGATGGTATACATGGTCTGGATGTACAGATATACCTTCTTTTAAGGCACTTGGACTTGAAATTAAATGGCTTAACCATTCATCAATTAAACCATTAAGGCGTTTCCCCCAATCATGATGAGTATTTGGAAACATTTCAAGAATTCCCCGCCATCCTCTCCAATCACCCTAGTTTCAGGATGTCACTATTTTTGGCAGGGATACCTTAGACACCATATTAAAACATAGACTCCTGTTAGTTGCACATACAAGCTTGAGCCCAATGTGCCACTGCCAACAACTCAATGATCAAAATCAGTAGCATCTCAAAAATGAGGAGGGCCCAATAGTCCTATGCTTTTGTCTTCCCAATGGTTCTTGTTATCCAAATAACTCCCTAGTTATTTGGACAACTTACATTCCCATCCTAGCTATGAAGATTCTACATTGCAAGGTTGCGCGCACTTCAGCTATCTCCTTGGCACATTTCCTTGGCTACAGTTCCTCGCGTGTCCTTGCACGCTTCTTCCTCCTTTCCTTCCATTTTTCTTTCCCTCTTTGTTCCATTTTTCCCTACGCGCACCCTCTATGCATTCACCTTCTTCCCAGCAATTCATTCACCCTACGCACACGTCTTAGACTTGCTTCCCAAATCAGCTAAGTCCCTAACATTCCTTCGCGCGCGCACACATTACTTTGTAATAATTGTGCCTCGACCATACGTTTCTTCCTTGGGTATTTCTTTCATTTTCTCCCGCACGCGTCACTTTTGCGCGCGCCCTTCCTTTGTCTTCCTCCCACGCCTCACTCTTCCATGCGCATACCTTTGCGCCTCCTTCTACACCTTCTCGTGCCACGTGGCATCTGCCGACTTGGAGTGTGATACACGCAACCAATCAAAGCGCGCCAACAGGGCACCGCATTCTTGCAACGAACCAGTGCGTGACATGTGGCAGAAACGACAAAGCTAATCAACTGTTGGTTATTTTTTCAACCAATCGGTGTGCGCCACGTGTCTTGCGTGCCCAATTAGCACTGCAGATCTTCTGACAATCATAAATTTTGCTCCAGTGCTCAGATCCTTGCACCCAGACTTTTCGTAAAGCTACTGACGTGGGCTACATGCTAGACCATTCAAATTCAAATTTCAGCGGGATTTGGTAGGTGAGGAGCTAGAAAACGTCTTTCACACCATTAATATGTGATCTGATTGCTTCAACCACCCAGATTTGATCTGATCTGCCTTCCTTCCTTCTCCAACATGCCAAACAGACATGGAGAACCGCACTTGACAGATTGCAGGTGGATTTGCAGGCATTGATGGCTGGTGGTTGAGTTTTCAAATCGGATTTCCTCCTATTTTCTCTCATCGATTTATCTATAAATGTAAGAGTTTAGCTCATTGTAAAGGGTTGGATCCTTTAGTGTTTGCTAAGGATCCTATATCTCTACATTTTGAGTCATAGACCTCTAGATCTGGTTCATGCATGTGAATATCGGCCTTCGACGCCATCAGAATCGGGTCAGGTTGTGCATATGGGAAGTAATAGAAGCATCGTTGTGTGGTTATCCTCATCCTTAACATGTCTTATTTCTTCTTTCTTGCCTCCCTTTTGCATTGTGTGCTTGTTGTGTCACTTTAAGTTCCTTGTAGCTCCATTTTCTGATTGTGTTTCATGAAATCGCTTGTGTGAATGCGTTCGGTCTATGCTAGGTGTGCCTAGCCTCCCCTCACGCTTTCCCCTTCGTTTCACTCGGAATGCATAGTGTCCATCCCACTTTTTGGTGCTATCACCTCCCTTAGTTTAGTTTTCCTTTTTGTTATCCTTCTATCCCAAGTCCCTTGGCATTTTAGCTTAGTTTTCCTTCTAGCATTAGTAGCAGCAGTAGCAGTAGAAATAGGTAGAGAAATAGGTAGAGGATCTGTCTCAAGCGCGCCAAGTCCCACAACTTAGAGACAAAGTGCCATTGTTGTCTCAAACAACTTGGAGACAGTGCCATTGTTGTCTCAAACAACTTGGAGACAATTCCATTGTTGTCTCAAACAACTAGATTCTATCAGATCTGAGACACGGGTGCACGTTTGACAACCAACAGTTCTCTTTAAGCCAATGCCCAAATGGGTAGGGAAAACCCTCTTGCCAGGTACATAGAAGTGAGATTATTGGGCCATTACCATTGGCATGGCTAAGGCGAATCCTCCCCCAATCAGGTGTAATCCTCAGGTCATCAGAACTGCCTGGTTTTAGTCACTAGTGAGACTATTGTGTTTTTCCTATCGGCATGGCTAGGGTGATTCCACCTGCGTATTGGGTGTAAACCCCAAGTCACCAGTCTGTACCCCATGTTGGAGATTTGGAGAATTTCTGGGAAACTAAGCTTTGAGCTTGGGTGTACTTTTAAGCGTGGGATAGAGTTTGAACCCTAGAAGCCAGCTCAAAATTAAAAATATGTTGCTGAAAAAAACATTATAATCTCTGCTTATGCAGACTAAGCATTGTTGTTTTCAGCACATCAGTTAGAAAATTCTTTTAAGAGGTACCATGGCTGACACAAATTACCTTTCTCCTGAGAACAGAAAAGAGAGCACTTAAAGTCCTAGTATAGCTGGTGACACATTGCTGCCATACTCACGGACACAAAAGCACAGGAAATTTTATGAGTTTGTGTATGGTGGTTTCCTGCCCAATCTTTGTCAAAACATGGGGAAAAAAGCCATTTAAATTTCCAACACTCCTTGATAAAGAAAAGAAACTACAGCATGAAAATAAGCATGGTCATAAAGCATTACCTATATCTCATGAAGTGATATCAAAATGCATTGGTGGAGGGGTTGTGGTGTAATGGTAACTTGGTTAAAATTCACTAATAGTAATAAGGTATCCCGTAATTCCATTGGACATTTAACAAGGTTGTGGTGTAATAATTATAGCATATATTGATATCACAAGAATATATAATTTCACGCAAGATTTACCAAGAAACAAAATAGCAAAATACATTGATATAACCTCGTCCAAGACTTACCAGTAAATAATTACATTAATATAACACTCACCAAGAGTTACAAGGAAGAAAAGAACAAAATACATTGATATGGCTTCACCTAAGATTTACTAAGAAAAAATAGCAGACAACATTGATGTAACCTTGGTTAACATTTATCACAGAAAAAAAAGAGGCAAAAGACATTGATATAACTTAGCCCAAGATTTACAAAGAAAAACATAATAACAAAATATATTGATATAACGTCACCCAAGATTTACCAAGAAATTGAAATAACCTCACCCACGATTTATCAAGAAGAAAACACCCCAAATGCATTGACATAACAGGTCCAAAATTTACCCGGAACAAAAATGGCAAAATACACTTGATATAACCTCCACCCAAGATTTCTGAGAAAAAGAGTAGCAAAATACATTGATATAACTTTGTCCGGGAAAAAAAAAACCAAAATAGATTGATAAGATGACTACCTCATAGACAGGGAACAAATGGTATCTTTGGATTGAGGTCGGGCTCAAACCAAAATATATAAACATATTTACTAGCCCAAGATTTAGCTAGGGGAAAAACAGTTATCATATTTTCTGCTCCAAGATTTTCCATGATATCCATGTTTCCTCGCCCAAGGTTTACGAAGAAAAAGAAAACGACCAAAATACATGGATACCACCACAAGGTTTTTTGTCCAATGATTTTTTCCATGTTTAGTTCTTATTCTAAGCAAGTTAGAACCTGGAAGATATAGAAGCAAAGGGGCGTTTGGAGGCGGCCTTTCACAGCTCAAAGGAGTAAACCATCTGGGAGGACCACTGTCACATTTTATCATCTCCTTGGCCTGCTTTACAACTTCATCAAAGCTCACAACAGCTGAGCATCTCACACCCCATAATTTTTTTGTATCACCCAAATAAATTTTTTTCCAAATCTAATTGTTTCTGCAGAGTTCAAGTATTTTGAGGAATCTTTGATTACTGTTTTTGACAGTGAAAATGTTTTGGGCATTCTCTGAAACCACTAAAAACAGCCTGGGAAAACATTGTCATGGTAATTGCCAATGTCTTCTGATCTGGTAAAACTTCTGTATACTCAGTGCCCACCTATATGTATATATAAAAAAGTAGCAGAGGCATGGGAAATATGTGCAAACCAACGTGTGCTTGGAAACTCGGAGGAACCTATTTCTCTCTCCATCGATTTGACCAATTAAAAAATTGGCAACAGTGATCTTCTGTCAAAGGTTTTTTAAGTGCATTCTTGATAATAAATTTGTAATCAAAGACCAATCATTGTGGAATTGGGCCCCAAAACAGTTTTGTTTTTTAGAAGATTTGGCCAGACAAGTTGTCTTTGGTTCATATCCAATTCCTTGGGTTTGTCATTATTCGGAGCTGGTTGAATAAATTATTAGATTTGCTATCATTTTTTTGTTACCTAGGTGATATTTTGTGTTTGTCACGGATTTTTTTTTAATTAAATAAGAAATTAAAGGAATACCACTTTCTTCTTGAGGTGATATGTTGATTTACATTCTAAATCAGGAATTACAATGTGCATGTTGAATTTGATTTGGAATTTTTTTTTAAGATATTGCAGGAGTTAATGAACCAACGACCTGGTATCTTTTTGGCATCTTTTTGGTGTGCTATGCGGGCGTCTCAACCGATTGTATACATGCAAAGGTAACTTAGGTCCCCTTGGGTGCAGGGATTAGAACATGGCCGGGTGGGTGGCGAGCACTCAAGCCCGTGGTTCATTTTAAGACACCCTATAAAATTGAAGGTGGAAAATACCGCGAATATACCCATAACCGCCAAATAAAAGTGCGAATTTGACAAGATTAAAAACAAAATTTTCGCTGGTTTTTCAAGGCTCCATCAGTGACGTCCGACAACACTAGTTCGTAATGACGCACGTCACTGGCGCAACATTTGTTTCAGTAATGACGCGCGACAATCGGAGCGACACTGAAGCTCAGTAATGACACGCGACACAGCGCGACACTAGCTTGAAATGACGCGCGTCATTTGCTTCTATTGACGCACGACATCATCTTCTATCGACGCGCGACACCATCTTCTATGACGCACGCTGAACACCATCTTCTATCGACGCCAAGCAACACAAACCTCCATCGACGCCACGACACAATCTTCTATCGACGCCACGACACCATCTTCTATCGACGCCACGACATTATCCTCTATCGACGCGCCGACACTATCTCCTATCGACGCGCGACACTATCTTCTATCGACGCCGACACAATCCTCTATCGACGCCGCGCGACACCATCTTCTATCGACGCGCGACACTCTCTTGTATTGACACGCGACATTGTAGTAAATGACGCGACATTGAAGTCAAATGACGCGCGACATTGAACTCCGATTGCTGACGTCATAAAGGCAAATGTCAAATGACGAATATTTAGGTTATAAATACCCTTGTGCCGCTCATTTTCTCGTCTTCGTTTTCCGTTCTTGAATTTTTGTAGGTCTAAATCTTTGACAAAGACGCAATAATGACTATAATGTCGACTTCACATGCTTCCCAACTGCAAGTTCAACAAGAAAATCAAGAGAATCCAACTCAATCGATTTCCAAGATCATCTACAGAATCCCTTATGCCCTCACATCCATACGGCCTTAAAGATGTCTTCTTAATATCAAGCTATAATGGAAGAGTGTGAATTTACGGTGGCTCGTTAATATGCCCCATTTCAAACAGATCCGGATATTTTGAATTACCTTCTCGTCATGCTACAATTCGAGGACGGTATATTTTATGTGACTCGAATGATGGCCAAATGTTCCAATTCACTATCAAGCAAATGACATACATCGGTTTCTCGCCTTCCTATCGAAATTTACCAATTGTTACAACCAAGGCAACACTAGTGGAAGAAGACAAGAAATTTCTTGAATCAACGTACGGTTTCCATGTTGATTGTAAGTATAATTCCTTTTAATTCATATTTTTTAATCTGTTTTTAATTCTGATACAATTTGTTGTTATAGATTTAAAGTAACTTACACTGCTTCGCATTTTTGCACCCATGTCAATAAATCCAGGCGTGGTGTAGATACACAATCAATTGCACACCACTTTCTTCTTTGCGCACTTATTTCGTTCTTTCAAGCCAGAATTGTTTTGCAGGGTCGCCAAACGGATATACCAAATTGGGCCATTGCATATATTTGTGCCACTATCTCAAAACATAAATTCGATTGGTGCACATATCTATCCAAAAAAATAAGAACTGAAATAACAAATTCAAAACTCTCAGATAAACCTTTCATTTATTCAACAAACTATCTCCTCGGCTTCTACTATGAGGCACTTTTAAATTTAAAACATAAAGAAATTCCTACTTGCTCTGATGAGGCTTTGAAGAAATTCTCAATTCCATTTGATGAACAATAGGTATAAACTATTTAGTTTGTAATTGTATTACAATTTTCGTCATTACAATGCACAGTTATTAAAACTTAAATTTTAATGTTTTGCAGAGAAGATATCTTGAAGCCATTCCAAGAAAAAAAAAGATGTCGAGAGGAAGAGGCCAACAACACGCGGAGGCTTCGGGGGACTCCCAGTCTGAAATGGAAGCTCACTCTCCAAACCCTCAAGCGTTTGAACTCGTTAAACGCCAGAGAAGTAATACATTCTCATATATTATTTACAAATTCCAAAGTTGCATATTTATTTTTCAATTTAAATTTTAACCAAATGAATTGACAACATTTAATATTGATGAATTACAGGGAATATGGAACCTTCTTCCCCAACTCACTCCATACAGTCGCATGCATTCATATCTTCGAATGCCACCGAGTTCAACTCCTACAAGGCCACCCGTGGCACCGAAAAAACAACCCTCGTCAACAAGGTACAACTTTTCTATAAGACGTTTAATTTCGTAGTTTTCACTTTATGAATTGTTTTAATATTTTTCATTTTTCTTGTACTTTTCAGCACATGTCAATCATGATCAAACCACGGCACCGACACCCACTCAACCATTAATTTTTAAAATGCCAACCAGAGGAACAGTGAAAAATAACATTGGTAAACGCATGCCTTTTGCTCCGGCCCCTAGTGGGACACTAAACCTTGACACATCGTTTCGAATTCCAACTCTCTCACTTGGTGGCTTGCCCAAAGGCAACGGCATATCTGTTTTGAACAATATAAATTTAGATGAAGATTATTTGGGCATTGATAGCAATGACCCAACTGGTTTTTTCGATACCCGCGAGATGATTCAAGGCCAGAAGGTATACTTCAAATTTCAATTTTAATATGCTTTACAATTTTGAATTACATTTTGATTTAAATTTATTTATCTAAATCTTGATTTATATTTTCAAAAACAGGATCAGCCTACCCAAAGGCAGAAACAAATAGCAGTTGATCTTTGTGAAAGCCCCCATTCTTCTCCAGCAAGATCGTCTGCATCAGATTCAGATAGTGAAGAGTTCCCACCTTTTCCTTTGGAGAACTTAATAGGTAATGATTGTCAATCCCATGTCAGTGAGTTTATTATTCCTCATATCCAACAGCTGATAGAATGGGAGAGAAGGGCTAAAGTTCTTATCAATGAGATCATTAGTCGTTATGAAAATTATTGGCAACGGAATAGTTTATACTGCAATCCGAATCAACTGCGAAGATGGATTCCTTACTTACCCAAGTAAAATGTGGGACTGTCACGTTTAACAACAACTATAAAGACGGCATTTTAGATAAGGCACTAAACAAATTGGAAAATATTAGTGCCGAGGCCCAGGCATATTTTAACAAATGGTCCAAGGACAAGGATTTGGTATCAATCGCAAATGCCGAAAGAGATAGAGCGGTTGTAAGTACTATTACATTCAAACAATCATTTTTGTTAATTTGAAATTTTGAATTTACATTAATATTTTGAATTGACATTACTCTTTTTGTGCAGTTGAAATATGAAAATTTGAAGAGTCAGGCGAAGGTTTTGCAAGTTCACTTGGAAACAGCAAAGAACAGCTTATCCGCAGCAAAAAATTTGAAGCAAAATATTGTTTTGGTTAACAAACAAAACAATACACTAAAGCGGATAATTAAAGAGCATGGTCTCGACCCTGACATATTGTTCAAAGCCAAAGCAGCTGTTGATCCAAATTTGCTGTCGCATGGAGATGCAACAAATCAAGAAGAAAGAATTTTTAAAAATCGGAGACAGTCTTTGAAGATCTTGTAAGTTCGGGGTTATTTCTCTGTGTTGGGAAAAGAGGTACACCACAATGGAAGAAGTCGTTGGTGAAGAGAGCGAGAATAGAATTGTCTAAAGAAAAAGAGGGTTTTGAAAATTAGAAACTTTTATTATTGAGGAAACTTTAAATATTGAATTTGAAAACTTCTACTATTGAGTATGTACTATGGTATTTGAATTATATGTATGTTTCTTGTTTACTTGCATTGGCATGTATCAGTATGTGGACGTAGATGATGAATGATGACAATTGATAATCAATGATACACGATAATGAAAGACGATGATAAATTTAATGTGTATAATGTCAAATTTAGTGCCTAAATATCTTGTGGGACTTTGATTATCTTGAAAATTGTCGTTGGGGAAAAAATAGAAACTAAGATTTGAAACAGATCTTTACTATTTTAGGATTTCTCCTTAATAGACTTATGGTGTCGGAAAATTAGAAACTTTTATTATTGAGGAAACTTTAAATATTGAATTTGAAAACTTCTACTATTGAGTATGTACTATGGTATTTGAATTTAATTATATGGTGATTATCATGAATTATATGTATGTTTCTTGTTTACTTGCATTGTCATGTATTGTATGTGGACGTAGATGATGAATGATGACAATTGATAATCAATGATAGATGATGATGAAAGACGATGATAAATTTAATGTGTATAATGTCAAATTTAGTGCCTAAATATCTTGTGGGACTTTAATTATCTTGAAAATTGTCTTTGGGAAAAAATAGAAACTAAGATTTGAAACAAATCTTTACTATTTAGGATTTCTCCTTAATAGACTTATGGTGTAGGAAAATTCTATTTTAAAGAGATTCACCTCTATATAAGTGCATAATCTCTCATTAGAGAGGTTGTTTGACATCCAAAATAGTCAAGACCATTTGTCAGAAAATAACATTTTGCTGGAAACAATCATTGATGTGGAGGCTAGATTAGCCAATTATGAAATGGTTAAATTCCAGGCCATAAGAATTAGAGCTTGGGAAATAATCAAGACCATGGTTTAAAAGATATGGTTTTAATCATGGATATTGTTTTGTGTAGAGTAGATTATGGAGGCTATGGAGGCTAGATTAACGACAGTTGGAATAACCATGTGATTAAAAGATACATCAAGCTCGATATAGAACTTTGAAGTTTAATGTAAAACATACAAGGTTTTAATCATGAAGATTAGTCTGTATAGATCATTTTTTTATATTTGAGTGTATAAGAAAATATTGAATTTTGCAAACATGATCATAGTAAAATATGTTGTATAGGATTCACATATTGAGATTCTCTCTTTGGGACTGATTCTTGGAGTGGTTGAATAAAATTCCCGCTACAATGTTCAAGTGTATGTTTGAAGACAATTTTCTTGAAGCTCCACCATTTATATGCCTTGAATTGATTAATCATGATCTTCTTGAAGTACAATCTATAAAATCAAGTGTTTAAAATATTGAAAAAAATTACACTCAACATAAAGTTCTCTCAGTGCAAGGTTGGATCATCTTAAAAAGGTAACATTGTGTAAATTTTGTCAAGAGTGCAAGGTTGGATCATCTTAAAAAGGTAACATTGTGTAAATTTTGTCAAGAGTGCCTTATTGGTACCTCATCTCAAACTCAGTCTTAGACACCAATCACTGTTTGTTTCTTTGGTCCTGGGGATAAATTTGAAGTCTTCATCTCGATTGGATGCATTATCAACATGAAGGGAATTTCCTCTAGTGCAAAAGAGGTGACGCGCGTCACTTGCATCTATTGACGCGCGTCACTGGCATCTATTGACGCGCGTCACTCGGACTATTGACGCCACACACGTCAAATTTATCGACGCGTCGCTGGCATCTATCGACGCGCACATCGGCATCTATTGATGCGCGTCATTGGAACCTATTGACGCGCACATCGACACCTATTGCGCCACGTCATTTATCGTATTATTTACGCGTCACACGCGTCGTTTATCGACGCATCACAAAGCCATTACGACGCCCGATTTAGCCTATAAATACCCTTCAACCGGTCATTTTCTCGTTTTCATCTTCCGGTTCTTTAATTTTTGCAGGTCTCAATGCTTCCCAACTGCAAGTTCAGTAACAAAAATCAAGAGAATCCAATTCAATCGATGTCCCTTATGCCCTCACATCCATATCGTTAATATGCCCCATTTCGAAACAGATCCGGATATTTTGAATTACTTTCTGTCATCCTACAATTCAGAGTACGGCATTTTTTATGTTACTCTGAACGATTGCCGAATTTTTCAATTCAGTATCGAAGCAAATGACATCCATCGTTTTACGGGCCTTCCGTTCAAAAATTTACCAATTGTTACAACCAAGGCAACACTCGTGGAAGAAAAGAATTTTCTCGAATCAACGTTTGGTTTCCATGTTGATTGTAAGTATAACTCGTTTTAATTCATATTTTTTATTCTGTTTCACATTTTTAGCCCATGTCCATATATCCAGGCGTGGTGTCTAATATGTAGCATTTCTGAGTACATGTAATTTTTGCAATGCTAGTGTCTAAGATGAGTGCAGTGGAAAAGTTTAAACAAAAAAAAGATCTTAAGAAAACTGATGGAACCAAGAAGGGGAAATTAATTGATGTTCCCAAACCTGATGAAGCAAATCAAGCAGGGGGGAAGAATTCTGATCAATGTACTTTAATATTAATGGAGGGTGACTCAGCCAAGGCTCTTGCAGTCGCTGTAAGTGTTTGTGCCTTGAATCGGGAAATGTGAATACTCGAATTTGGTAGTATTGTGACATGTTTCAACATCACTTTCCAATTTAATTTTTTGTTATTTTAGTTATCTTTATCCTATCAGGTGGCAGGAATATCTATTTTTTGGGAAGCTACCACTCACCAACAAATGGAGAATAAAGAGATAGTAAATAGAAAAAAAATCCTTGGTCTACAGGAAGATATAATATATGACGGCATTAAATCTTTAAGATATGGCCATCTGATGATAATGACAGACTAGGTACATGATCTTTGTATAGCGTTGTTTAGTTTCTGTAAATGTTCCCCCTGTATATTTGGTTGTGTTTCGAGACTTTTTATATTTGTTTTCTAAGCCACCAGATGTTATGTATCTCCATGTCTAATGTCGGCACATGTTGATGTAGGCAACTCACAAAAATGGAAATGTGTTATCTTTCTACACAATTCCTGAGTATGAAGCTTGGAGAGAATCATTGAGTGGATCGATAACCGGCTGGACCATATAGTGCAACAAAGTAATGCTAGTTTGTTTTCTCTTTATATGTTTTCAAGTTCTGGTTTTGTTCACTTGCTGATTAGGTATCACTTGTTGCTTGCACCATACACAGGTTCCCGCTTTGGCACAAGTACTTCTAAAGAGGGCAAGGAGTATTTCATAGATCTCGGACAAGCACAAAAATATTTTGTGTGGGTTGATGAGAAAGATGGAGATGCTTCCTCATATCAATCACCTTATAGAATGGGACAGAGAAGGGCTAAGGTTCTTATCAATGAGATTATTAGTCGTTACGAAAATTATTGGCAACGGATAGTTTATATGCTGCAATGATCCAAATTTATTGTCGCATGGAGATTTCTAGTGTTTGGGAAAGAGGTATAGCCACACCGGGAAGAAGCCGTTGGGGAATAGTGCGAGGAGGAGTAGAATTGGATAAAGAAAAGAGGGTTTTGAAAACTAGAAACTTTTATTATTGTGGAAACATTAAATAATGAATTTGAAAACTTCTACTATTGTCTATTGTGTATGTACTATGGTATTTGAATTTAATTATATGGATTTACATACAATCTTTAATTTTAATTGCATTAGATGTTGATTATCATGAATTATATGTATGTTTCTTATTCCACATATAAAAATAAATTAAATATAATTCTAAGAAATCAAGAAAGAATCATCACTGGTAAGAAATTAAACATAATTGCAAATATATGCTAGGTTTAGCTTACCTCTTGCGTATTGCAATCATTAAGGGTAACATGACATTGTAGATGGAGGGGTGAGTTGCTCGACATTGTCACAAATTCCTGAGAAGTGCCAAAGAACATCTTTAAATATATAGACCAACAATATTTAAATAAATGTAAATATAAAGAATTAGACCCGTAACGCCTTTAATGATAACAAGAGCTGAAAAAATGTAAAGTAACAAACAATAAGATTATGTTGAAGAAGATACCTATTTAAAATTGAAATCATCACCGTAGAATGTGCTATATCTTTGTCTTAAAAAATTCAACACAAAAATTGATTAGTAGATAGATGGGTGAGTTGTCGACATCACAATCCCAAGAAGTAACAGCTTCCTCGGACGGATGTCAACCCATGTTTTCAAAAAATAAAAAGATTGTATTTAACTAAATGTAAATACATACACCTGTAACATCTTTAATTATAACCATAGCTGAAAAAATGAATAGTAACAAACAATAAGATTAAGGGGAAAAAGATACCGCTTAAAGTTGAAATCATCACCGCCACCGTAATGAGCTAGATCTTTGTTTTAAAAAATCCAACACGAGAAATGGATTAGTAGATAGATGGGTTAATTGCACGACATTTTTAGTATATAGACTGTAACATCTTTAATGATAAAAATAAAAGATAGATAAAGAAGATACCTACTTAAAGTTGAAACAATCCATTATCAATAAATTCATCAAAGTCGATGTTGTCTTCGTAGAATGTGACGAAGAGCCAATTACACTCTCAAGGTTGGGAATATTTGTACTTGTAGCTGTATTATTTACACCTCTTCTTTCGCAAAGGGAATTCCAAAGTGAGCAATTGCTCACAAAAATGAATAGAAACAAACAATAAGATTAAGGGGAAAAAGATACCGCTTAAAGTCAAATCATCACCGCCATTGGTAATGAGCTAGATCTGTGTTTTAAAAAATTCCAACACGAGAAATGGATTAGTAGATAGATGGGTGAATTGCTCGACATTTTTAGTATATAGACCTATAACATCTTTAATGATAAAAATAAAAGATAGATAAAGAAGATACCTACTTAAAGTTGAAACAATCCATTATCAATAAACTTCATCAAAGTCGATGTTGTCTTCTCGTAGAATGTGACGAAGAGCCAATTACACTCTCAAGGTTGGGAATATTTGTACTTGTAGCTGTATTATTTACACCTCTTCTTTCGCAAAGGGAATTCCAAAGGCGCAATTTCTCTCAAAAAGGAAAGGTTTCGAGGAGTATCGAGAAACGTAACACCTCATGCAACTTTCCGTTTTTTATCCAACTGTTTCTCGCTTTGATTTTATAAATGACAATGCACTGAAAACCCTTTCATCCTCCACAGACCCCAAAATCATTGTCGACATAACTCATATAGTCTGAAATATTCACTGATATCTTCTTGTAAGATAGAACTTTGATAGATTCCTCGCCACAGCCTTGTAATAGCACCACTTTCAGAAGGTTGATCTAAATTCCTATATTGGTTCCTCATTGTTGTTGCAAAATTTGTTGACTAAAACTTTAATAAATCGGCATTCAGTATACCTTTGATTTCCGTACCCTTGAGCTCTGACGTCTTTGTAAATTGTTCCATTATTGTACCCATTGATTTATGGAAATGCTTCTCGACAAAGTCTCCAGACGCCACCTTCGTATTCCAAAAATTCGGATTCATCACACCCATGGCTTCCAGAATTTTATCTTTACAGAAACGTTCCCTAATTTCTGATGACAAGGTTTCAAAAATTTTTAAGCTTTATTCTGGTTTCAACTATCACAGACTCAAACAAATTACGTGTCACGGGAACATCTTCTCGTTCCGATCCTGTAATATCTTGACGCTTTTGCAAAATGTGCATTGGTATTTCCTCCCATTAACAGAGATGCATAGGTGATCGTGGATATTAAATCTCAAAAAGGTGTTAGGATTTTTAAGATCTAATAAATATCTCCAATTTTCAAAAACAGTGCATCAAAACTATCCTCGGGAACAGATCAATATATCAAGACTTTGACATACCATTTTCCTCATCCGTATAAAATCCACAATATAGATTAATCTGCCTACAGTGCATGCTTCATCGTGTATTGATCTCCTTTAACATTGGAAGAATACCAACCAATGTAAGCAATGTCTCCAAATCGCTTAAGCGAGAACAACGTCCTTGCCCTATCAACTTCACTTACGGTATATTTGTGCATGAAACCAACCAATGAAGGATACTCCTCACGAACTCGCATGCGGTTCATACAAAGATATCCATCTAGTCTCCACATCCTTCAAGTTTTTGCCATCCGTAATTCCAATTGCAAATTTTTGAACTCGAGAAAACGCTTTGGGGTCTGCTTGACATATAGGCATGAAGTTCTCTTATGATGTCTTCTAATTTAGCAACATTTTCGTGGTTGCTTACCATTTTATATGCTAAATTCATTATGTGAGCCATACAGTGAATTGGTAGCATATATGGGGCCACTGTTGTTTGTAATCTAACACACACCACATGTTCTCGGTGACCCCGCATGACGGCATACCAACTTCGTTCGTAGCAATTTCATAATCACCATACCAAAGAACATCTTTCAAATGAGAAATAACTATTTTATATAGGTTTTCGATTGCAGTTTTCAACCATTTTCATAACACCCAACAAATGAGGTGTCCTTATATGATTTTCTAATGTATAGATGTGGATACATACCCATGCGGTGTTGTCGACTGCTGTGACTTCATCAATTGAAAGAGAGATAAAGTTTGCTTTTTTTACATTCTCTTTCAAATCTTCCTTCTCTATCATCGAGAGGCATTTTGCCATTTCCCATCCACTACTCTCAGACCAATGAGACTGAGGTACATTCAAGCATTCCATTAAATTGATACAAAACTTTGAAATCGAGGAAATCCGACATCGCTCTTCCTTTTTTAAGTATTTGAAAAAGAGTAGAGAATTGTATGAATTTTGCATGTAGATTTGTTTCTTTCATCTTACCAATATGTGATGTGATCGTTCCTCCCTTTTCCAACAGATGTCTGTGTTTTTTCTGCTCTGCCTCATATTCCGCTGCGTATCTAACATGCATGCACTCCTTTTCAGTTTTCCACCTATGTGTTTTGATTTTCTGGCCATCTCGCCCCTGTTACAGTTAAATATTGTTTTCCACAATGTTTTTCTATAGTGTCCAGCTTTTCAGTTGCATTTTTGTTGCTTTCCCAATTTCCACATACATATTGTACATGTACATTCACATGGGATTTCTTCAGAATTAGATGATTGTACAGGCTCAATAAATGGAAATTTAGCTGCCCAATCAAACTTGTATGTCCTGCCAATGGTCCACATATTCTTATTCATTTTCAATGCTTTACTTTTTTGAGTAGAATTTTGAGCAATATCACAATCACCTGGTTTCCTCTTTCTTGGACCAGAGTTTGATTTTGATTTCTGTCTTCCATTTTGCTGAGTGTTTATATCTGTGATATCTAGCGCACTTCCGTTTGCACCCCAATAGAACAATATCTTCAAGATCGGCATATTATCATAGGTTTCATTTGTTTGACTATGATACTGTGCAGAATGCATGTCCACCTCAATAATACCTTCCACACAGTCAGTATTCTGATTCTTTTTGGTGGCATCTATATGATTGGTATTTACAATATCTGTATCCGCAGAGTTTCCAAAATACTTGAAGAGTGATTTCTGAGATTTCTTCGTATTCTTTGAGCTGGCACCTTCCATTATTCTGAAAAGAGTCCTGCGTCAGCAAAAGAACCAAGAAGCGACTCTGTCCAGTCTCTGAGGTGTTGTCGCGCGTGAACTGTCTGAGGTCGCGCGTCAACTCTGCCCAAGTCGCGCGTCAACACTTCTTTCTGTCGCGCGTCAACCCTTTCTCTGTCGCGCGTCACTTCCTAGCCCAAGTCGCGCGTCAGTAAAGCTCTTGTCGCGCGTCAATACAGCTCTTGTCGCGTGTCGATCAGCTCTTGTCGCCGCGTTAGTACAACTCTTCTCGCTACGTCAATAATGCCCTTGTCACACAACAATCACAAAGCAACAAGAATATGAATCTCTCGGTGCTCAAGGGTACGCGAGTTCAAATTTCACAAAGATTGGTAATTTGGTAAGCTACTTGAGGTATACTACCCTAAGAAATCACATAGGTTTTTATAGGAGATGTTTTCAAATGAAGGCGAAGCCGACCAAACCCCAAAAAAATATACTATATATTTTAGGCGAACAGACACCGACCCACTCCGAATAATTCGCCTTTTCAAATTTTCCTAAAATGAATTTTTGCCATATTACGAATATTCGCCGCTAAAATTATCCTGCTCAAGCCACACCATTTGGAAATATTTATTAGTTTGTGTGTTATCTACTTGACACGTTTTTGAGGAAGATGTGTGTTTGTTTATCTTCTACCATTTAATCGTTATTTAATGTTACAGCTTATGTATAAATGTGTTATAAAGTTGTAAATGTTTTGTCACACTTTTAACTTATAATTCATATGACTCGTGGTTAGCACAATCTCTTTTTGTAATATAATCATTCCTAATGTTTCATATTTGTATTAGGGTCGGCCTAGGTGGTTTCTATAACATAAGTATATATAAGAAGCAGTAGTTAGTAGTTGATTTCACATTTGAGTTTTATTGTAAAGTTGTGGAGGTCACACCCTCGAAGTGGTTAAGTCATATATACTTGAATATTATTCTCTTATTTCCTTCATTTGGTGTTCAATTGGTGTCTTGCGTAGAATATATGTGCAAAAGAGTGTGATAGAGAAAATGGTATGGAAAATTTGTTAGAAGCAAGTATTATTCATCATAGTCAAGAGTGTTTATTCTTCTGTAATGGTGATGGTGTGTAAGAAGAACAAAACTTGGCACATGTGTCCAAATTATAGAGAAGTGAACAAGTTCAATGTCAAAGATAATTTTTTTATTCATGTAATTGATGAGCTACATGGTGTTATTTATTTTACAAAACTAGATCTTCATTTAAGGTAACATTAAATCAAAATCAGATATGAGGATTTCATAAAATAGCATTTATGACACATCCATTATGAGTTTCGGCCTCACAAATGCACCATCTACATTTCAAAGTTTGATGAATTTTGCTTTCACCCCATTTTTTTGGGAAGTTTGTCTAAGTATTTTTAAATGACATATCAATATTCAAAAAGACATGGGAAGAACACTTACTACATGTGGATATAGTGTCAATGAATCTAGAACAACATCAACTTTATGACAAACCTTCCAAGTGTTCTTTTAGAGTGAAAGAGGTGAAGTATTAGGTCACATTATTTCACAGAAGGCATAAAAGTAAACCCCACAAGATTAAGGCCATGGTGGAATTTAATGGTCCATAAACACTCAAGAACCTTTAGGACTAGCACGTTATTAGCTTCATTTTGTGAAAAATATGTTAGCATAACAACACCACTCACAACATTATTGAAGGACTCCTTCCAATGGAACAAAGTATCCACCAAAGTATTTGAGATGTCGAAGGAGACCATGTGCACCACTTCAGTCCTAGTCACACCAAAACTTTCAAAGACCTTCATCGTAAAATGTGACACGTCAAGGTATGGAGCATGAGCACATTCAAGCAAAAATGACAACTGTTTCATTTAAGAGTCTTTAGCTCATAGGGAATAATTTGTTAAATCTCATCTTTGAGAAGTAAATGGTGGATATTATTCATGTCGTAAAATAATGGAGACCATATCCGATAGGTATATGTTTTAAGGTGAAGATAGATCATGATAGTCTCGACTATTTCTTGGAATTATGTTATTATCTAAAGAACAACAAAAATAGGTAACATAAGTGTTGGGATATGACTATGAAATCATCTACAAGAAAGTGAAGGAAAATGTAGTGGCAAATGCACTCTCATATGCAATGTCCATATTGCATGTTGATTGGGTAGATGAGGTAATGTTAGATGGGAGAATGGCATATATAAAATAGATTATGATTCGAACCTACAACAAGATGTTGTGGCATTAGAAAAATTGTGTGGAAAGGAAATACCCTATGGTACGAAGGTAGATTGTACCCATGAAATAATTATTCCCCGAAGAAAAAGGTTCTTATAGAGCTACATGCATCTCTAGTAGGGAGAATTTTATATTCTTGAACACTTATCAAAGGATCAAAAAGATTACTTTTGGGAAGGTTTCAAGGGGAAGTCCAAGACTTTATAGCATAATGTATGGTATGTCAACAAAACAAGAGTGACCCAATTATGACACTAGTTCTTCTCGCAACCCATATTTATTTCAAGCCAAGTGTGGGAGGATGTTTCTATGTATTCAATTACATAGTTTCCCAAGTCAAAAGGGGAAAAATTCATCATGGTGAGAGTGGATATGCTCACCAAATACACCCATTTTTGTGTCTTATCACATCCATTTGTGGCAACCACAATACCATATGCTTTAATAGACATAGTTTAAACGTTACATGGTACTCCAAGGTAATTGTAAATGATCATGATCCTCTCTTTTTTTGGTAATCTAGAGGGATCGGAAAATACCCAATTACTTGAAGCTTCAAAGAACAAAGCTCTGACACAATGCAATCATGATCCTATCTTTACTTATAATTTTATAATTTTTTTATTGGTTTATTTTCATGTGTAGGTAATCAACCATATGGGAAAATAGAGGTGGTCAACAAATGCCTAAAATATTATCTTCACCGCTTTGCTTTAGATACTAAAGAAATATGGGTTCAATGATTTATTCTAGAAGATTGGTCATATAACACTTCCTTCCATACCTCAGCTAAAATATCTCCATTTGTGGCATTATATGGGTATCAATCACCATATATCATCTCTTCCTTAAGGGTATAACCAAAGATTCAAACTATGGAAGATCACATCTAGTATGAGATATTGGCCATTCTTGGGGATTCCTTGGTAATGACACAAAATTGCATGAAACAGCAAGTTGATCAACACCAAATTGAAAGGAGTTTTGAAGTTGTTGATTAGGTCTTTATGCCATTTCAACTCGATTTAATAAAACATGAGTATTAAATCTAATTTCAGAGTCACTACTATGATAATATACAACAAGAATACAAATGTTGAATGCTCTAAAGATACAACCGTGTAAGCAAATAGGAGGGATAGGGCACTTATCTAATTTACATTTATCCCGAAGCAATTCTAAACTAGAGAAACTAATGAACAGGCTTGACAGAGTGTCAGAAATGCTTGATATTAATTCTAGAACCTACGGATAGAGTTGGACATGGGCCCCTAGGCTAAGGCGAGGGTGTTTAGGCACCAAAGACCCCTTCGGGCACTTGTGATTGACATAGAGGCTCATAATTTGATTTTTCCTATGTCACTAGGGTTTCACTATCACTCCTTGTGATCACCTGATATTCACACTTGGATCGTCCAAGGTACCTATAACCTACAACACAAACCCTATATACCTGCACAAGCTCACAAACACATCAAATTAGAATAAAAATGCAATATGTGAAGTCGAATCAATTTTGATAGTCATATGAAGGATGAACTTATGACCGAGCATTGCACTACATTCCAGACTCCATGTAGTTTTGTGTGCTTGTGTGTGAAATAGTGTCCTTAGGTTGCCCTCACGCCAATGATGCCAAGATAGCGAGATATAGCTAGATAGAATTCCAATGTGTGAGATCAAATTTAGAACTTCCCCTTCTTATACAAAGTGTATGTAGAATAATCAACCCAAAATTATAGTCTGTTTCATAGTATGTAGATATGCTTTCCCTTTAGAATTGTCTACCCCTATAATGGTATGTATGTTTTGTATATATAAGGATCTCTTGTTTGAATTTTGACACCGGTGACACAACATTCCAACTAGGACTTCAGGATAGGAATAAGAAAACCGAAAAGGCTGACCACAAATGTCAAAATGTAAAAAGAACAAAGAGGACAAAAGCTCCCAAAATGGACAAGAGTGCACCGGGCATTAGTGTCCAATGGGCATTGGTGTCCTGGGATAACTAGCGAAAATGTGAAATGACTAATGCACAAGGATCCATGTGACCTAACCGTAAAAGGTACAAAACTCGAGAGAGAAAGACAATATAAATAACCAAAGAAGCCTCTAATTTTAGCTATGAAGTCTCTTGACAAACACAAAGTAAAGAGTGATGGCAAGTCAATAACCGATACATCTTGCAATATTGTGACATTGGGGCAGGCATGCAATGTAAGGCTCAATCCTTTGATTACACCAACAATTGTCACTATTATTCCATCTAATTGCACTACACCTTTAGAAATGACTTCATACTAAAGGCCCAACTGATCAACTATTTTCTTAGGCATCACAGAACTGCTTGCTCCCGAATCAATCATGTAATTGTGTACAAGATTATTTCCAATGATTAGAGATATATAGAATGGAGGAGGCTTCATGTTTTTACCTTGTTGACCTCCTTGATTTCCTTCTTGTGGAGCTGCATTAGTGAGCACCTTTTCTTGCTTCTTGGATAACTCATTTGATGTGGACCAATTTTCCATGGTTGTTTCTGCAATAGGTCTCTTTGGCCCGGATAGCTAATGACTCCCACATTGAGATGTTTACATTCGTTTTCTTCATTTTCTCTATGATATTGAAAGGAGATGAGCTATCTTTCTATTGCCCCTTGTTTGGCATAACTTTCTCTTGCACATGAGCTACTACAATTGGTACATGAGCTGGTCTAGAAGGTGGCTTGGGCTGATTATGCACATTTGGAGCTGCACTTGGATTGCTAACTCCTTGTAGAGTGACAGAGGGCTGAGTAGCACTTGGATTAGATGATTTTCCTTCCTCTAAATTCCTCTTCTTAGACCTTATGTTGGTTTCCACACCTTGAGAAGGAGCTTGATTTATGCCACAAAAATCCTCACTAGTCAATTCACAAACATAGTTTCACTTGGAGGTGCTTCGTGAGTAGCCTCTTGCTACTGACCTTCTTCCTCATTTTTTTCCTGTGATACTCCAACCATTGTCACCATCAATGATTGATTTAAAGCACCATTGAAACATGTTTCCTGATTATGAGGTTGATTACATGGGAAGCACCATTCATATTCTTGTGCCATGTTATTTTGAGTTGGAACCAAGGCTCTAGATGTAGAAGTAACATTAGGATTATAAGGCTGAAATGGTCTACTAGTAGGAGGTTGTCCTTGGTTTTGATTAGCAGCTTGGGAAGGTGGTCTATTTGGCTGATATGGGGGCCTATTGGGTTGAGCTTGAGGCTGATATGATCTAAATTTTGAGCTTGTTGCCTCTTAATTGTCACCAATTCATTGCCTAAGTTTTGCAACTACTTCATGACTTCTTGGAGCTCGTTTGAGGTGCTAGAAGAAGTAGAAGCTTCATTAGAATTCTGATTTTTGGGGCAGGAATGGGAGCTAATGTAGGTGTTTGACTAGAACTTGGATTCCCCAATTCTAGATAAAGAGGCATAGGTGGCCTAGGTGCAAGTTTACCAACTTGGATTAAATAATTTTCAGCTCTAATAGTGATGTTATAAGTTGTGGGAAAAGTTGTACCCCATAGATTGTATCATCATGGCTATATCAGAATTTAAAGCTTTTAGGAAGTAGAGAAAAGCACCTTCATTGTCGGTCTCATGGTAATTGGAATCCTATCCCATGTCCTTTGAAATATGAAGTTGAAATCAACCATTTTCTCATTTGGTGCTCTCTTGATTGTGGTTAATTTCTCTAACAAAGATAAGTTGTCTACTTTTTCTCCAAATTGGCCATAAAGAGCTATGCACAATTGATCCCAATTATTAATTGATCCTACTCCTAGGCTTTTGAACCATTGTAAGCTTTGCCTTTGAAAGAAGAAGCCAATAATTTGATTGCCACATCCATCTCATTGACCTCATGTATAACACAAACATTTGTAATGTCTTGAATGTGATCAATTGGAGTTGTGTGATTTTCCCCAATGAAATATGGGATATTCTTCAATGTTACAATTGGGATTAAGTTTTGTGCATTAAGGCAATTGGGCTATTACCCGTAAAGTTGACATAAGGATTTTGTGGTGGTGGTTGATGAGCCATTCTAATTGGTCTAAGAACTCTAGTTGATTGAATAAATGGCCTACCAGTGGAGGTGTTGACAAGGTTCTGTTTGGTGGAGATGGTGATCTTTGAACTCTTCTTCCTCTCCTTCCTCTACCTGGAGATAGCTACAAATATTTGAAAATACCTTCTTCTCTTGCTCTAGACCTTGTTTGAATTCTTCTCATGAACTTGACAAACTAGCACTACTGAAACCACTAGATTTTTCCCTTTGGAGTCGCCAGATGTGCTTGTTACAAAGCCTCAAAAGGTTGAAATTACAACAAGAGCACACCAATCTTGTTGCAATGAAATGAAGACTTCCTTGTTGTCCCACCTAAGGCATGCCATAATTGTTATCACCAAATTACAACACCCTCTAATTTGTCATGTGTGTGTGCATGAGCTATCAATGTAATTAGGAAACATGGAATTATCTCAAGGTGTGGGACCTTGCAATTTGAGATAACTCTCCAGAGAAGGCTGGTTCCTCTTCCTAATCTAATGCAACAACTATTATAATGAAGGAAAATCTAGTAACTACTCCTAATCTATGATTTCAAGGACTAGGGAGAGGGAGAGAGCATGAAAATGAACAAATCCTACACTAAAGAGGTGATAACACCAAGAGAAGGGTGTGAAACATTTTGTTGAGGGAGGAAAATAGAATGAAATACAGTTGAGAGAGGCTAGGCAATATTTAACACAGTCCCAAACATGCACCCATTACCAAATCTCTAATAAACACAACAATATGAACTGCGCAAGTGTTAGAGAACATGCACAAAATAGAACAATAGTAATGGAGAGGCATGAAATTACAAGAAAAATGAGAAAGGGTTAAAGAGGAAACCACAATACACATATTTATTACTTTATGAAGTTGCACAGTCCATTACATTTGAAAAATAGAGGCACCATTACATTTGCAAAGTCCATGTGAAGGCTTGTTGCTCAAAGAATTTGAGAAAATAAATTGGCGCTTTCCCTATGCCCGAATATCTCCCTTTCCAAATGAGAAGTGTTTACAATATATAGAAGAATGTGGGAGAGAGAGAAAAGGGAAACTCAAAATCTGCTCCCACCCACAAACAAGATGCATTAAATTTCTGAAAAGGGGCATGGGAAGCCTGTCAAGGCCATTCCTTCATGATGTCTTGCTTGTTGGAGAAGAAATGGGTGCCATACTTCATTAATTCTAGTGGTTGGGATGCCTGGAACTACACTTTTTGGAGCTGAGTACGTTTTCTTATTTTTCACCCACATAACCTCACCAAAATTAAAAATTCCAATTTCCATGGCGTAGAGGATGTCAAGACCTTTCCAACGATATAAATTTTGTCAAATTTCGAGCACCGGATCAAAATTTATGCCCATTTGAAAATTTGCATTTGCCCACACAAGAGATGGCGAAAATGCAAATTTGCAAAAAATCCCCTAGGGTCCGAAATTGCAAAATTGTGAAAGTGAAAAAAACCTCCCAAGGCTTGAAATTGTAAAGATGCAAAAAATCTCCCATGGCTTGAAATTGCAAAGATGCAAAAAATCCCAAGGCCCGAAATTGCAAAGATGTAAAAAATCTCCCATGGCCCGAAATTGCAAAGATGCAAAAATCTCCCATGGCCCGAAATTTGAAAAATATGAAGAGTTAGAAGGACTTCTTTATATTTTCGAAAAGAGGGAGAAATTTCCTATCTGATGAAGATGATTTTGGGATCCTCAAGTATTTAAAATATATGAAAAATCAGATTTGAATCACTAAAGGGGGAAAATGGTGTTAGTTGACAAAAATTAAGTGTGAACTTATTTTGGACAACACCAACTTCACACACAAGTAATGGAAGGTGTTGATGTAGGCATGGAGCAATTGGTCATGTCATTGGTGTAATTGTTACTATTGAATATAATAGGCATCGGATACATATTAACGATGATATTCATCCTTGAAGGCTTCCCAAGAAACTTTCATAGATTGGTTTAATGTTATCGCATGCCTATTATTTATCTTAGAGAGTACAAAATTTCCACCCCTTCTTAATGGGTGAAGAAACTTTCAAAATTGAAATCTTCATCTTTTCTTTGTTAAAAAAACCATTCGTAGAAAAATATGACTCTAATTGATCTAACTAGTTATTTATTGCATATGCATTTGTTTTTTCCTTGAGAATTTAAATTTACTTAAAATATAGAGGGAATGAGCACCAAAATATTTATCTCATGATGAGCCATGAAAACCATCCACTCGAGGAGTTTAATGAGCTCGTGATTGAATAAAAATACCTTTTACTCTTGAAGATCCCTTACAATTTCATTCTTGATCACCACATGGAATTTGTCTTATGTTTTTTTGTCTCTTGTCATCTCGAACTTTTCTTGGGACAACATGATAGATGATTAGACCTGAATCTCATAGCTTGATGTTAAGATTCAAATAATTTGACTTCATTCAATAATGTGTCCAAGTTGAACTACTCTAATATTAATGATCTAGATCCCAAGATGCCTAGGAGAAAACATTCTAAATGGGCATTAGATGTGTTTTATGCACGCACGTAAGCAATATAAAGCAAGATTTAGAATACAAAAATTAACGAGATAAAATAGATAGTCTTATTAATATGTCTTTTTACATTGTATTTCATCAAGGGATATGTATGGTTGTTTATCTTCTACTATATGATTTATATCCAGTTTGTTATAGATATGTTTATATTTATTATGAGATATTGAAGGCTTAAAGAACCATTATGGAAATAGAAACAATTCGACTTCCATTTGTGAATTTTCACATAATTCAACAATTGTGTGGCTTGATAACAAGATATGTGGTATACTAATAGATGATTGATGCTTGATGTGAGCCATGTCAGTTCCATCTAGTATAACACATCATAGCATAGAGATTTCATAGAATGATATTGAGATTGATCATGGAAATTCCCTCAACCTCGCAAGTGACACCTCTTAAATTATTTTAGGGATCTACACCATTTTTAAGTGGATAACAATATTGTCTTCTAAGCTTCAAATTGTGTATTTTGATATTACATAGAATCCACAAGGTTTGTGCTACATAGAGGTGCTTAAAGAGCATGTTTGTACATAGTTACATAAATATCCATGGTATTCAAAATAAAAACACAAACCAACATGGATATGCACGAATTGCAAGTGTAAAATATTTTAAAAATTTAATGATACTTACTTTTCTATGTTACACAAGGCTAAGCCTCTAATTATTATGATTAGTTCTAGTTAGTACTTTAAATTTTATATGTGTAATATTATTGTATGTAATATTAGGTGTAGTATTTAATTTCTTACAAGTAGTTTTTATCTTCATGTGTAATCTAAACAATCATCTTGAAGATGAATTGAACAATCAAACATATTGATATTTATTGTGCTTTCTCCTCATTGTTATTTTATGGATTACAACTTATGGTCCTATTTTCTTCCACTTCAACTTATTATAGGTACCCTTAAGAAATATTTCTTTCTATAAATGAGCTAAGACTAAATGTCCAACCTAAAATTTAACTTCACGTCTCCTTTCATTTATGCGTTACTTGTATTATGCATTCATACTCTCCAAATGTTTGTGCAGTTGTTGGTGCACTTCTTCCATGTATTCTATGAAATCCTCTACTTCTACACGTTTTCTTCTATGCAAAATAAGTCTCAAAACTCGAAACTCTTGGCATGTTAGTCTCATATACAATCTCAAATAGTGTTCATGTTACAAATATTCATTTGTATTAGTGATCCATTTATGTTTGTATGGGTTTACTAATAATTTGTGGAAAATATACACAAAATAATATATTTGTGTGATGTAAATGAATTTGCGTTGTTAGCAATAACTTATAGTTAGTTGTAGTTTCGAATAATAATGTGAATGAGTTGTGTTAAAAAAACCACGTAGAGAATAAAAATTGGTTGTGAGAATAATTAAGTGAGTTATTAAAATCATATAGATATTATGTGAGTGATTCATCGCATAGATAAGATTACGAGAGATATGATTGTGAGAGATTGTTGGGTTGTTGAGAGTAATTCTAGGAGATAAGGAGAAATATGTGGGTTTCGAATATGAGAGTTGGCTCCTATTATGTAGGAGCTCATCTTGTATATATATATATTTCTTATGATATGAATAGAAATTTTCTCATGAGTTCAATTTCAATACTTTTGAAATGTGATCTCTGTATGTTTATTTTACATTCGGTACTCAATGCATATTAATTGGCCGATAGGCCTTTTAATGTTAACTTTATCTATAACGGTAATTTGAATCATATTCGTCATCTCTTTTATATTATTTTCTTATTATTTTGTCCTCTCTTTGATATTTGTTGTTTCTACAGATGAGTAGTTGCACCACAAGTCATTTGTCGGTGATTTTGGGATTTTCTATTTTCCTTGGCGTTCATCGACCTTTTCAACTATACTACAAACAACTTACTTGCATTGTTTATCCAATCTATCTGCAGAGATAAGTGAAGGCTGATTCACCTCTGCACGTGATCAACCTCTATGTGCATAAGTGTTGATCCCTCGTTCATCCAAATATGACTAGCTAAAGTATGAGCATGAATGAAGTGTGAGACCGAATTGCAAAGGTCGGTTGTGAGAGATAACCGCGTGAAGTTTTAGCACGTAAAAGTGTTGTTGTCCAAAAATTCACCCTATGTAATTTTGAACAACTCATCAAAAGGAATTAGCCATTTTCGTGCTCTAGAAATCCACGGAAGGCTAGTTCAATCTATCATGGAATGAAGGAACTTAGTGTTCTGTGGGTTCTCTCAACCCATGAAATAAAGAAATCAACAGTGTGGGGACTTGGTGAAAATTGGTAAAATTTAGTGTTGCTCAAAATCTTCTTAACTTTTACAACACCGAGAGATAAGTCCTGGCAGGGAAGTCAAACAGAGTACCACAAAATTGTCTATCTATAATAAATAGAAGAAATTGGTGAAGTTCAAAGTCATAGAACACTAGCTCAACATTCCATGGGTTTACTAAATTATAATGTCCCGCAGGTTTCTAAAACCCGCGAAATGGAAGAAAATAGCCATAAGAACAAAAGTCGTGAATCAAGAAGGTAGACCCTTATGGGTGATATGAAATACTTTTTCGTTAAAGGCAAGCAGGGAAGAGTTTCGGAGGTCTGTGGAAGAGGAAAATTTGAAATACCGCAGTGAAAGCCATGGGACATAATAAAAGCCATAGAAGGTTTCGAACCGTGTTGGACTCCAAACCAAAGAGCCAACCACCCCAACCACCAAATTCTAATGAAGTATGGCATCATTCTTTGCGGTTTGATGGCCTGCAATAAAATTAAGGGTTGTGTTGTGGTTATTGGCTAAAATTGGGGTGTCAATACCTATACTACAAGCAAACTCGAAGGGAAATCAGGGCACCCGTGCTCACTCAACACATCTTCAAGGGACAGATTCCATCTTGGCGGTCCTCTCTCCTCTCTCTTCCTTCTATTTTTTCATTCCACGAGTTGTATAAATACAAGTTCTTGTGCACTCTGTAGGGGTTCTTCTCCCTCTTTCCTTATGTAGTGTATTTTTAGCTCTTCCTTGTGAAACTCGAAACTTCATGCTATCGACCTCTGTAATTCATGAATGGTGATTTCCTTTCCTCACTTCTGTATGTAATATTTTTAAGATTGTTTAATGCAAGTGTGGTTTAGCTCCTTCCTTCGAATACATAATGTTTGATGTGAATATTTAACCCTTTGCATATTTCATATAATTTCATTTGTTTACATCTAAACTACACGCGTTTTCACGATCCCAAAGATCGATTTTTGCATCTGCATCATCCGGACTTGGGAAATTTCCACCTTCTTTGGTGTTATCACCACCCTTTAGCTTAAGATTTAATTTTTGTATTTCTCTCTCCCTAATCCCTTGGAATTGTTAGAGTAGGAATTAATTGTAGGAGTAGTTTTAGCATTAGAAGTAGGTTGTGGTGTGCGGGTTTTCTAAATCAGTAGCAAATAATTTTTCCTTCTCCCGAGGTCTGTCTCAAGCTACAAGTCCCACACTTGGAGACAGTCTCATGTTGCCTCAAAATCCCGACTCTTCATGTTTCAGGGCAGGGTGCAATTTTGAGCTTCAACAAGTGTCTTTTCATTTTGGTGGCCTTTGCATGGGCATGACCTCTCGCATGGGAAGAATGTTCCTATTACATCCACATCTTGGGTTACTCTTGTTGATGAGCCATCGATGTATACAATATATATTGTTGTGTTTGTGATGTCACCTAACACCGATTGAATGTTCTATACTCAAAGCCGATGATCTCCTTGCCAATTGTTTCCCCAATGCCTTCTAAGTTAATTTATTTGTGATGTGTGATTTCACTCGTAGATTGGTGAGGAGTGTGATGTCTCTTCGTGTGTGTCATAACCACCTTCAAATATTTGAAAATGACATTAAAGCCATTTCTTCTTGATATTGTAGTCATTACCTCATCTATACGTGATCCATAGGGATCTAGAAAAACACACCACTTCATCAGTTCCATCAGCACCAAGAAGGAAAATTGAAGAAAATGAAGAGAAATGAGGTATACGGAGGTTCTACAAAGAACCGCCGCTTTCTATGTAGAGTGGTAGTTATAGAACCGCGCCTTGCAGGGGCGGCGGTCCCGTAACCACCACCAAGCCAGGCGGTGGTCCCGAAACCTCCGGTCTACTCGGGCGGTGATCTTGACACTTCTGAACAGAAAAGAAGAATGGAGCGCGAATGGAGGTGAATTTGAAGCGCCCAAGTGTGTCTCTTCCTTCCCCGACCTTTCCCATTCTCTAGTGCACGAGAGGACATGGAGAAGGTTATAAATACAAGGAGGAGCAAGAGAATTGATCATTCGGAGATCCAAAGAGATCAAAGAGCAAAGGTTTAATGAGAGCAAGTGAGCAAGATCTTTAGTGTTGGAGTGGAATTGTAGGAGCAAGGTGTAGAAACAAAGCAAGCAAGCATAAGAAGGGAGAGGTTTACATTGTTGTCTCCATTTTCTACTTCTTGTAATATGTAATTGTCTATAATTGACCAATAAAAATGGGAAGAAAGAGTGTTTTTCCCTTCCCAATTGGTTTTCCTCCATTGGAGGTTTCCAGGATAAAATTGTTGGTGTTTGGAGTTTGAATTCTTTCCTATTCTCTGTAATTTCCTTTCTATAGCACTAGATAATTAGTCACTAAAGCTCTAATCTTCAATCAATCTGTCATTTTCCAAAGTTGAAAGTAAAACAACATAATTATGTGATTTCGTAGAGTTCCAAAGTAGAATTTTACTGATTAATACGTCATGTTTCTCACTTTTCCTGTAACCAACCATTTGGTTTGATCATTTGGCATAAGGACTTTGGATTTCATAGCACATTCTCTTTGTACTTCTCATACTATCACTACCCTCTTGTTGCCCTTAATGTTTTCCATGGATTGTTGACACGTTCTCAAATATCTTTAACTTTTACCTCCGCCTCCAAAATAATTTCTCACGACCACCAGTATTAGCCGACATACCTTTCTAAAGTCGATATTCTTGACAACGGACGTCTTCGTTGCTGTGATAATGAAAGTGAGTTGTCAAATAAAGTTTGTATCCCTTGACTTATTTATGTTTTACATTGGGTACGTTGGGAGGGAAGCTCATTAACATGCATAAAATAAAATGCCATATGTTTTTTAAAAATGATTTCCTCCATGCGTGAAGTACATATATAACATAGTGTAAAATAAAACTTAATAGTCACCAACGTTTCATATAACACATTTATGCTTAAGCTATAAATGATTGATCACTGCATTTCACTTATTAAGTAAAAACCTTTATTTATGCCACTATCACATGAATTTCATTTTCAGTTTGGCTATGTAAATTTATTTCCTATTTTATTGTTTACATGGTAGACAATATACTATAAAAAACAACATACTTGTCATAAAATAGAGAATGCATATTATTATCATTTGAAGAAATCATAAATAATTATATATTTTAAGAAATGACACAACAGAGAGAACACACAAAATTACAACGAAGGCCACAAAATGAATACAAATCCATTCAAATATTTTTTTGGAGTTATGGTTGAAGATGTTAAGAATTAGTATTTACATTTGATAGGTTATTTACCGAGAGGTAAATATTGCTTACAGGGTTGTTAGTAAGCGTATGGTAAAATTGTATTAGATAGTCGATATTATATTGTAAGGAATAACAATATAATGTTGCATATGGGTTTGAGTAGTTGTAAGATGGTTGCATTTGTTAACAACTTCCTCCCTAATAGGATTTTGACATCCTATATATTTGTAACCTTGTCTTGATGAATGGATTAATGGAACATTATTATTCTTGTGAAACTCCTTCTATGATTACATTTGGTGTGAGAGTCATGGTTCTTTTATGTGCCTCATGACTTTTTGATTATCAAAAGGGAAACTTGTTTTTCATAATGTTTCCTTGATCCATGAAAAATTAGTTGTTCTATATCTTATTAAGAATAGATATAGGTACAACCGAGAATATATTAACGCGGACTCGATATCTCTTTACGAAGAAGATTTGAATCAAGGTGGTATTGCACAAAGTGTTCTTTTATGGGAGAGGTGTGATTGAATTGAAAGAATAAATCGACATCTCCTATTTTATTGCTTGTGCCAACTAATGCATGAGGGTTTTCTATAAAGATATATGCATCCCTTTGTTGTATCAACTACTGAGTGTTAGGTTATGGAGCCTCGCTTTCATGTGTGAAAGTGTTGAAGACTGTACAATAAGAGTACTTGTACACTTTTCATGTATCCTCGCGGGAGTTGGGGCCGGGCCGAGCCCCGAGCTGGGTCTGGGGTGGCAGCCCATGCAGGAGGGTTTGGGGGTGGCAGCTTTCAAAAAAAATTTAGGCGTAAATTTTTTTGGCCTCGAAAAAATGCACCTAACATATTGGGAAACGTGCTCTTCTCATATGGGCGAGTTTTTGGACCCATAGGTTTATGGGACGGGTTTTCCCATGGTTTTGATACCCATGGTTTTGTAAAATCTGCTTAAGCGCTTGTCTATTTATATGGTCTTATGCATATGATAGATAAGATAAGCAAATGCATTGCAGATGTGCTTTGAATTCGGGCCGTGAATTTCAGTAGAGTTTATTGAGCATAGCTCCAAATGGATCTGGGTATTGTATTGAGAGAGCAGTGGCATGTAATAAAATTTGAGCAAGTGATTCTTGGAGGACGTAGCCTAAATTGGGTGAACCACGTTAAATCATCGTCTCTTTGTGTTGTGTTATTTTATTCTGCAATTTATTTGAGATCTGTAATAATTTTTGCATATTAGTTTCTCTTATTGCGATTCTGTGAGGGATTATTCCACATATTTTATCTCTTATTTCCTAACATTGAGTCCTTCTTCCATGTGTTAGTTGGAATCCTATGTGTATGTTGGCATTGTGTTTTTCTTAAAACGTTAGTCTGCATTGCGTTTACATGATATTTTTAGTAAGAATATGGTTGAAAAAATAGGAAAGATGATTATCAAATTCACCAATAGAAAATCTAAATACCGAAAGATTTTTAACAAGATCTGTTGTCCCATGTTGCTTTTTAATAGTCTCTTGAACCTTAAAAGTTCTTCTTGTTCTTCAAATTCCTATGCATTACGGCTTTGACACAGTATAAAAGGGCACTCCATGCATCTCGATCCATAGATCCTGCGCGCATCAAGATTTTGTTGAGGTTCAGATCCATAGCATTTAACCACCACGATCAGGAAGGTAGCCACTTGGGTTGGTCGGTTATTTCTATTTTTTTTTTTAATGTTATGTTTAACAAGCGTACTTATGTCGAATTATATATGGGCTATATAGTTGCAAAACTCAATAAAAATAAAAATAAAAATCATTGCTGTAGCGTGGAGCTAGCTTTGACATTCCAAAGTGGAGTCGGACACGTGTATAGAAGTCGTCGTCATTGGAGTCAAAGAAAAGACACCATTTGAATTATCCAAGATTTGAAAGCTTGTAAGTATATTTATTGTCTTTCAAATAGGTAGCCACTTTTCATTAAACTAGCATTTGTACGCGAAGTGTATGATAGAAATGTCAAGGGGATACATCGTATAAGTAACATTGGGGAACGAGACAAAGACAAAGGAACAAGGTCAAATAAGAAGGGTTAAAGGGAGGAGAATATGTAGGTCGGGGGAACTCGTTATGGGAAATAATGTTAAACTCTTCTTTTCTATAACATCCTATTTTTGTGAAACATTAGAAAGAAAAAGGAGGTGCGGTATGTGTTGTCGCTCTCCAAATTCCCCTCTTTTGAAGTCAAGTTTTGAAAATTTTGAGTCGGTACCTTGGAGTATTGGATTGCATCGAGCCTAGTATTGTTTGTAATTTTTCATTCCATGGAGAACAGTTTGAAAGTCGGGCATAATGGTGGAGTTTTTCCCCTTCTTTTTATTTCTTCCCGCAGTCGGGAATGACGGGCGTATCTTCTGGTTAATTTTGTCCCAGTATCCACAGGTAGTACGTGGACATCCCTGATTGGATGCGGCATGGCCGTGTTTCAAGCAACAACGGAAGCCTCCACGCGTCCAAACGGTGTAACTCCAAGGGTAGGGCCCAAGGGACAGTCCTCAAATAAGCGCAGGCTTTCCATGTGTCCCAGGTCCAAAAAGGGACAAACCGGTTATTTAAATTGACTAATTATGAGCGGGTCGATGGAAGCCTCCACATGCCTCAACGACGCGATTTCAGAAGTAAAACCAAATGAGTGCCAATTCACCACGTGGTCAGAGTCAATGGAGAGATAGAGTTGGCTGTTGAAAAGTCCAGGACCGGCGAAGAAGCCACGCGTCCGTTCGACGCAATTTCAAGAGGTGTTTCCAAAGCGGAAACTCAAATGAGCGCCAACTCTCCACGTGTCTAGGGGTCAACATAAGTCAAGTAGGAAATAGGCCCGAATCAACTAAGTATAAAAGAACCGACCAGCTCTCCATGTGTTAGCCTGGCGTAACTTCAAAGGTAAAAATGCAAAAGGCATCCATAGGCCCGCTTCAGTTTAAATCTCTCCCACATGGACAACCCAAATTTAAAGTTATAAAAGCATATCGAATGGCCCATATTTAATTGGTGAAATAATGTAACAACCGTATATTGGAAAGCTTGGTTTTTTTCGCCATTAACGTTTCTTTGCCAATCAAGAATTCGAAGGGCGCGAATGATTGGAATGATTTAGAGTTGCCAACTCGCCACGTGGTCTTGCAAGCTATTTCATAGGCTTTCAAAGCCATTGTAAAGGGTGGGAATTTTGAGATTCTGAACTTGTAATTTCAAATCTAAAGAAATCAATACAAGGGTTTTCCCCTTTTTCCTCTGTTTTCTCTTTCCTTCTTGCTCTAATATGTGAATCATTTAATCCTTGCATGCTTAGAAACTTTGTGTTCTAGTTTATACAATCTCAAGAACTTTGAGTTTGTGGATTGTGCCTGTTATAAATGTGAATGGTTCTACTCTATATCTCATTTTCTCAATACATATAAGGGTTTTCTCTGCCATCTCTTTTCCCTAAAAGTATTGTCTTCTTCTGCCTCCCTCCTCTCTTCAAGTCTTCTATCCTCATGTATTGATAACTTTTCAGGCATTAAACACATTTCAAGATATCAGAAACCACCATTGAATGAAAGATTGTGTATTTGTACATAGGTTTTGCCCCTGCTTTCAATAAGGGAACCTCTCCCATTAAAGAGGAGGGACTTGCTTGTCCCCATTTGTGGTTTCATTCCAAGTGTAAATCTGAAACCCAACAACATGCAAGGCAATAAGGCAACATATTTTTGAGATATGTTAGAAGGTAAAGAGTAGTGAATCAATATTACCAATGTCAATAGTTGTTAATAGTTTCAGTGCTTTTATTTTTGGGTATTAAAATGACTATCATGGTATCGAATAATTTTTGCTCCACATTATCATCTCCATGTCACTTGCATTTTCACATGAGTGGAATTTGCAGTTAAAGGGATCAAATAAAAAATGGGGAATTCCAACAGACACATGTTTGAAACCCAATCTTAATGGGGACATACAAAGGGGTCACTCAGTCAACACTGTTAACTTATTTTTCACTTCTAGGTGCCAACAACTGACCCTTACACAACTAAAAGAAATGGAAAATTAAGAGAAAATGTGGAAAATGGGCATTGATAATTTTTTATTTTATTTTTTACGATGTCAACATTTTCAAATGGACAACATTTAATTTGTTAGATAAGACAAAGACATCTATTACATGGGGACTTAAATGTGGGAATTCAATATATACATGTCCCACACCTATTACATGGCTCAAATTGTTCCTAACCAAATAATATATGCTATATGTGCTCCATTTTATCTTCTCAACCTCGTTCACATTATTTACATGAGTGTAATTTGTGCTTAAAGGGGCCAAAAAGAGGAAACCTTCAATAGGTTATAGGTTTGAAACACAACCGAAATGTTGGCTTATAGTAGCACTTTATAGCACCCATTTTCACTTTTAAGCTTGATTACTTGTATTATTTAGTGCAATTTGCTCATTGACTTGCAATGAGGGGCATCCACATGGCATTTTGATTTGTATCATAATTGAGCAAAGGTGGTAGACAATATGTGATGGCTCCTCTTCATTATATATTATCATAACTAACCCCGAAAACACACATTCTACAAAATATTCGAGTGCGGGTTGACGTTATGTTGTTTTTTCACGACTCCTACTTATACACTATTATTTTTATGTCAAAAAGGAAAACAACCATATTATGGTTATGATCATGTAGATTCACAAGAAAGACAAACATTTACCTCAATATGTGTTCTTTAGATAACATAAGTGATGACATAAATAGAAGTGGACCCTGCACTTTAAAAAGACAAAAAAAGTGAAGTCACCCACAATTGAGGGAGAAGTGGCACTTTGCCAGATACTTAATGAACGCATTGGAAAAAATAAATAAACAAATCCATCGAGTTAGGTGATGGACACGGAAAAAACTTTTCCATCCGGAGTTTAATATATGTATTTTCCCGTCGTTGCTCGACGGAGGCAGAGAAACTCACTTGCCACTATTTTTTTATATGATTTCCGTCATGTAATAGGGAGAGGACCCTATAACCGTGCACCTAACTTTAGGGGCACGCAAATATATGTACGTATGTCGGTAGCGTAAAAAAATTATATCATCGTGTAGCGTATGATCGTGCCATATTGACATTTTCGTTTCACGTGTTAATTTGGAGGGAAAAGTAGTTTTTGAATTGATTTAATATGAAGAAAATCAATATAAAGCATTTGAAAGAGGGACCAATGACCGAGCGCCCTATGTGTCACATTCTCATTAACTCTTAAAAAGTGTAACTAACCAAAAAGTGAACAACTATTGGTGCTTTTGTCAACAACCTATGGTGAAAAGAGATGTACATGTTTTGGTACCCGCTCGGTTATAGGGTCCTCTCCCTAGAGGCGGGAAATTTGATGCATATTTACAACACCGAAAGTGTTTGAACCTAGAATCAATTATGAATCTTTTTGAGAAACTAATGTTAAAGATTAAATGTAGATTGTTGTAGTGTGTTAGATCCATAAATAAAAGATTGTAAGTTTAATTCACTCTATGTTTTGCACAAATTAATAAATTAAAAAAGTTAATATGTTAGTATGTTTATATATATTCTTAAACTGGATAGCCGTCACCATTTGTTTAATGCATTTAAAAAAATTCACTTAGCATGCAATATACTTTTTATTAGAGAATTATTTATTTCCACCCAACTCCGACTAAAGTTATGATAATCACGTTGATATGATAGGCAAGGCCCAAAGTTGTTGTTCGAGTTGAAAGACCGGTCGTAATTTAGCCCAATATTTTGCAATTAGGAGGCAAAGATCTCAACGAGGGACAAGGGTTTTAACTAAATGTGATGAGGGTTAGTGATTAGCTCGGTCATAAAGGCTTTTAGAAATAATTGTTACAAAATCTAATACCAAAAAAATGACAAATTTATTCCAATATGAAAACTGTCTACAAATTGCTTCAATATGAAAAATAAAAATTGTATTAAATCTTGATAATTTTTTTATTGGAGTGACGTTCAACACCAGTTTCAGCTGCAAAACTTATTGATTTACTAATTGAGTAATTTACATGTAACATCGCATATTATAAGCCACAATGATGTAATCATTGTTCAATATGTTTTCTATTCAATTGAGTGAGTAGTAGTTTTAATTGGAGGTTTGGAGGCAACAGAGGATGGAGGGTGATCAATACTTCTCGTCAATCATCAACGATAGGGTCGCATTTTGATTTGGTGGCACCTTTTTATATTATTTCAGTTGTTTTCTTTGAGTGGTGTGTGTAGAAATAAAACAAGGTATTCATTCCCTGCTAAAGTTTGAAACGAGGAGAATGTGCATTATGGATGCTTGAGAATAGTTGTATATGAGGGTATTTGACTACAATGATCCTTTGACTATCGAGACTCTTTGACTTGGACTTCTTCATCAATCTGACAAAGGTGAAAGAGCATTCACTAGAAGTGAAAGTGGGAGCTATTGAGTTCTTGTATGTAGGTGCATTGGTGGAAGTGTGATCATCCGGTGATGGATTCACTATGGTGAAGCAGTGATCATGTGCAACAAGATCCAGACAATAGTATGCAGACCTAAAAGTATGTGGAGGCATATGATTTTGTTTCCAATTCTTGAGATGTGTTATCTCCCCTAAGGGGAATGTTAAAAATTAGTATTTACATTTGGTAGGTTATTTACCGAGAGGTAAATATTACTTATAGGTTTGTTAGTAATCGTATGTATAATATGGTAAGATTGTATTAGATAGTTGATATTATATTGTTAAGAATAACAATATAATGTCACATATGGGTTTGAGTAGTTTTAGGATGGTTGCATTTGTTAACAACCTCCTCCGTAATAAGATCTTGACATCCTATATATTTGTAACCTTGTCTTGATGAATGGATTGACAAAACATTATTATTCTATGTGAAACTCCTTCTTTGATTAAAGAAAAAGCCATTGAGATGAACCAACAATTACATGTTACGATGATAATAATTATATTGATAAATTCATACACATTTTTTTTTTTCGAGATCAAGTTATTTTGCTTTGGGCAATAGAATAAACATGGTATTTGTTATGTTTGCAATTTCATTTGGGATCACAATTTACAATAACTCAAAATTAATGACCCCAATGTGTCCAAATGGAAGATGAAAATAAATTTTAAAAAGCGTATACCTCGGGTGCCAAAGTTTCCTCTATCCACATACTTATGTCTTAATTCAAGGAGTGGTGATGTGAATCTAGCCGCAAGAGGTCGAAGTGCCACCAAAAACACACAAATGCTTTTCCAAAACTCAAGAAAATGCAAAATAACTTCTTTCTCATTCCATAATCTACACTAATCTTTCCCACTAACTTTAAAAAAACCTTAAAATAGGAGAAAACCCTAAAATGCAAAAAAAAAAAAAAAAGTAAAAGTAAAATAACTCGAATGGACTCCAAATTTTACCCACATGAAACACCTCCTAAATTAAGGCTAATTTGTCCCATAGGTTGTCTTTGGCAGCCTCGTGACGTTAAAATATTCTTCTTCTTCTTCTTCTTATTCCGTAAAGCGAACAAGAGTTATTAAAATTCTAAGTTTTAGACAATCCTAAAAAAGGGTCTCGAGCCAATTTTAGATCCCTAGATGAAGGGATTTAGCTCTAAAAAAATACATCATAACCAAAAAATTGGTGAATATTTGAAAAAATAGAAGTGTTACCTCCAACAACATAGATGATAACAAATGCCCCAAAAAATTGTAGTTTTAAGATGCTTCCTTTTGAAGAAACGGATGTACATATAGGTGCATTAGCCGAATAGCCATATGAAGCACTATTTATAACCTTTATTTTACTTTTTTCCACTCCATTTTTATATAACTTGAATATGTAGGAATTGCTAACAAGGTACACACCCCATATACATGTCTTATACTCTCTATTAGAAATTCCAAAGCTTTGAAAGAAAAATTGTTGGTCATATTTCAAGAAGAAAAGAGGCACATACATTACATTGTCATTGATGAGATTAGTTTTATAGGGCCAAAGATGTTTAAAAATATTAATGATCGACTCCAACAAGTATTTCCAACAAATGCAAATAAACCATTTAATGGTCGACCAATGATTCTTATTGGTGATATTGCTCAACCACCAATTGTAAAGGACGTCCCTGCTTAATGTTGGCGAGTTTGCATCATATTTTTACCCTCCACAACTTGCAAATTTACTTACAAGATTATTTTCATTTATGAAATTTATATATTCTTAACATTTCCCCACTTATGCTTGTCAATTCACAAACGTTTCAAGATACACAATTGGGAGAAGACTTTGGGAAACCTTCAACATTATGGTTACTTTGGAGACAATATTCCATCAACAAGTAAATACTCTTGAACAAGTCATCTTCCTCGACAATGTTAAAAACATAAAAATGTAGACCCTAATTTTGAATATCGAGAAAATTTCAGAATCAAATAAACATATGTTTAAATGAGGCTAACATAAATCGTTTGATTTAGCAATTCACTTGTATGCAACAAATAAATTCATAGACCTTACTACATAGGTTGTGCACATACCAACATTTGTTGCATCAATGCTTAGCAACAAACACCCAAGTCAAAATTTTCCTTTGAACTTCAAATCTAGGTTAATAACATGTAGTACCATATTCATCTACACTATGATTTATCATGCCTACACTTTATTATGATACAAACACTATTAATTTTTTCAAGATACTCTATTTAAAGTCCAACTTCAACACCTACATGCATTGCATTGGATTTCTATGTTTTTATCATTTGCATTTATTTCTTTTGGCCATGATCCAAAATTGCAACTATTATTTGTTTGAAGAAACATACTTTACACAATCATTTGATAAATAAAGTATCAACTATAATGATTAGTAATGTAATCCATTCAATAAATCCTTCTACCTCTCGAAAGCATCTATATATGCTTTTACTAGTTGTAGGTTGATTGTGATGTTACATTATTAATGCCCATTACTTGTGATTATTTTAAATATCAGATCTTATGTAGTGCCTTGATAAAACTGCGTGTTGGCTTGGTCTGTCTTGTTATTTTCCTGTCCAAAAAGGTTTTTGGGTGATTCATTGCAAAAATTGTCCACTTCCTAATATGTGAATTCTAACGGTTCTGACAATCGAAATACATGTTTAACCCTGCTATTGTATGGTTCACATTCACTCATACCTTCATTGACATGCATGCGGAAACTCTGACTATCCGCAGGTTCTTGGAACACTGGATTTCTCTACGTTTTTCTGCCAGCTTCCATAATCTGTTTGACTCTGTCACTGTCCTCATTACGGAATAGAATATATGAAAACTATCATTTTGAACAACAAACGAGATGATATTCAGAGAGCAAAAATGACAGGATATATTGTCTCATAGGCTTCTCTTGGTATTGTGGACGTTAAAAGATATGATCTATCATGAATGTAACAATGTGGACCATGATTGGATGCATTGATAGATTGGTAAATTCAATGTTTTGGACCAAATTGGTATTAAGTTTTATTGTGTCCATCTTAAATGTTTTTGAAGTGTGGGATTTGTGATCTTTAGAAGTCACCGTTGTTATTTATCGTTGTTCGGTTCCTCATAAATAGTGTTGTTATTTTATTAAGATAAATGTAGAGGTGTTTTAAGAAGGTTTCTAAAGTTAATTTAGTTCTAACTAGTTACGGGTGGGAAGTAGTTATAGGGATAAGTTAGATTTATGGAAGGTTGCTAAATTAACTAGTTACAACTAGTGAGTGTGGATGAGTTTACATGGTGAGGTGTGAGGGTGTAATTAATTTATCTAATTAATTAATTAATTAGTCCTAGGGATGTTATGACGTGAACGTTTAATTAATCCAAGGGCACAAATGGGTGACCTAGTGTTGTGGAGTGTCGTGAGTAGCATGTTTTGACGATTGTGAATGAGTTTAGATAATGAAGATGAGAGAGTGTAGATTTTCGGTGTCTACATTTTCCCCTTTTGTCTTAAGATTTTTAGCAAATTGTTAGACAAAAATGATAAGAAAGTTTGTTTGTATGGGTGTTCCTACTACAACGCAATACAGTGAACACCAGTGTGCTTTGTTTCAAAGGCTGCCCCAATCGAAGGGGGTACAGAACGGGTTATCGGGGAATCAATTGACAGGGTGACCAAAGGGTTCAACACATGTAGACATATGATCCTTCTGAGTAAATTGATGAATGGGAAAACCAAGTGATGGGGGCCAAGGGCTCGTATCCCATAGACGAATGGTGAATCCCAATATTGACTATGTTTGTTTGATTCAAAATTTCAAGGGCTAAGGTCCATTGAAAACATGGCACACTTGTGCAAATGGTGAAAATGTCATAGTTTTAGGGCAATATGGGCATGTATGCAAAAAGGGAGTAAATCATCGGCGATTAGTGCAATTGATTACGATTACATCGTGTAAAAATGAGGGGCTACAAATATCCCAAAAGTAGTGTTGTTTTACCACATTGCAATTGTGGTAAAATTATTTTCACAAAGCGATAATGGAGGGAAAAATGTTGTTTCTAGCGAAACAATGATGAGATGGCATCCTCGAGTAGGAAACACAAGCCCTCGATGGCCGAGGTAGGCTTTGAATCTCATATTTGTCTTGTTTTTGGATTTTTGTGTAGTTTAGGGTATTAGGTGTTGTATTGGGGGTGCGCGGATGCTCTAATTTTGATTAGTAGGAATCACAGACGCATTTCATTCATCTAATCACCAATGATTAAGGTGGATCGCCAACGATTCACCTGTGACAAAAAGATTTTGTTTGTTAAATAGAAGGGCATGGCTTTTGATGAATTTTTTTGGAATGTTTATGGTTGTCGGTGGTGCTAGATGTATATTTGAATGTCGATATTGATGTTGATATTATAATGTCATTTTTCATTTGGACAATAAAATTGACGTCTTAATACTTGGAATGAATGATATTTATGTGATAATACTAACGTTTGTCTTGTGTGCTTGTGTTTTGCAGGTGGATGCATAATTGACTATCCGTGATCGTATACCATTGATGTTGGAGGAGGTTAGGGTAGATTTATCATATGAGGATTGGGAGCATCTTGAGGCAAGTGGGTTTTAGTGGTATGAGATTTTATAGACGGGTTCACAAATGTTGTAGTTTGATATTGGCGTTATTAGAGAGGTGGAATCCTTCCACCAATATTTTTGGCTTCCTACAGGGGAGATGACCATTACCATTGAGGATGTTCATCGTATTATGAGATTACCGGTTTGTAGATAGGTGATTTATTGTAGACAAAGGATGCGATCTAGCGAGATACTATGCAGAGGTTATATGGAGAGCATGCTCTGGGATGTGAGGTATTCATCAGGGGACATTTGATTACCAAGCATTATATGAGCCTGTGAGAGCTGGTTTTCCATGGATGACCATGATGATGATATGTATTTCATGTTTTTCTTTACCGGATTCAGGAGGCGGTCGTTTCCCTTGGATGATGACCGGTGTTGTTGCTGAGATGATGGAGAACCATACAATGTTCGAATGGGAATCTACTCTATCGACACGCATATTCAAAGAGCTATGGGCTTGGACGAACCACAAGCGCTATGGTATTGATGTTAGATTTGTGTTACAATGTTGGGCACACAAGCACATTTTGATTGCTCGTCCATTGGGCTTACCTTGTGATATTGATGTGAGATATCCTAGCTTCATGAGATGGTGCCATAATCTAGGTCGAGCGAGGAAGGCCAAGGGGCCTGGTTATTATAGATACTTGGTGTCAAGACTTCAGGTGGGTGATGTAGTGTGGAGGCCATACCTAGATTTTCATGATTGGCTCGAGATTCCTTAGGAATTGTTGGGCTTACACTAGGACATTTGGATATAGGGTTGCAGGATGGAGAGGATGAGATCCTACATTTCAATTGTATTAGGAGGCGGTTTGACTGTCCTCATGATATACCCGGGGATCTAGTGCATTACAAATGGGAGGACGGGGACACCAAGACTCTGAGGGCTGTTGTAGTGAGGCCTGCAGTTATTGATGAGCAACAGGGGCATATGGGTCCTAATGACAAGGGCTCGATTGTTCCAATTGATGATGTAGGGGTGAATCTAGATTTTTGCATGGTGGGCCCGATCACTGAGGACCTTTGATCGAATAGGAAATAGAGAGAGAAGCTCAAATGGCTTGACAAATATGTGCTCGGGTGGCACGAGGAACACATGTACTAGAGGATGAGAGGGGTGAGGGTGATGATGTTATAGCCGCAACTATTGCAATAGTGACAACCGAGAAGGCCATAGTGGAGGGAGAGAGGGACGCGACTCGGAGTGAGCATGATGACCTTATGGGAGTCCGGGATACCCTCATCATAGAGAGGGATGGTTTGATTGTTGAGTGGGATAGCCTTCAGGCATAACTTGTACATGTCTCTTCTAATAGAGACAAGTACAAGGGACACACATATACACTATGGAAGGCCTTAGGATCATAGGGCCTTCAATATTTGGCGCAGAGTTGTCAGAGATGGCTCATTAGAGGGGATTATCTACAACACTTCCTCCTAGTATGATTTCAGTGGCACACTACAAGGGGTCATGCTGGAAAATTTTAGGGTAAATTTTTGTAAATTTGTGAAAATTTGGGTTTTTGGAAATTCAAATCAACAAATTTTCAAAGTGAGTGGCAAACAACTTATTCACCGAAAATTTTGGTCGACACATCCTCAGGGTACATTTTGGCTAGAATTTACACATATATAAGATCTTATGCATGTAATTCGCCACTGTTTTAAATCATTTCGTGTGCATATTTGCCGAAGTATACATAGACTACCAACACCGTACCATCCAACATCTGTTGTCAAACCACAATTGTAAGCCATCCAAATTAAGAGCCATCCTATCAGTAGAGCCGTCCAACCTCTTCAGAGTTGTCCAACCCCATAGTCGTCCAACCTCTGAGTTGTCCAACCTCAGAGACCTCCAACCCCACAACCGTCCAACCCCACATCTGTCCAACCCCATCGATATCCAACCCTAGAGCCGTCCAACCCACGATCCATCCAACCCCGATCCGTCCAACCTCGAGTTTTCCAACCATGGTGTTATTCAACCACAACTTCTAGAGCCACCCAACCTCTGAGTCGTCCAACCCCGATCTGTCTAACCTCAAAGCTATTAAACTCTAGTGCCATCTAACCAAAACTTCCGAGATCCGTCCATCCTTTGAGCCATTCAACCTCGTATTCGTCCAACCTTCGAGCCGTCCAACCCTACAATGGTTAGCACCCAACCATCCATCTACATAGCCTTCGATTAATCTTATTTTCAATCCAAGTAGTCTTGTTTTCAAGTTAGCGATATATCAATGGATTTTGTAAATCAGGGTAAGAAGGTTACAAATTCAGCTAGTTCAAAAAGGGTGCAAAGACTTTGCTTGGCTATTTTGGAAAGTCACAAAAAATGAAGGTGGTTTCTGCATTAGTTGAAAATATCGGTATGTGCTATTTACAGGTTATTTAGTCCTACAAAATTTGATAATTATGTTTTTCGTATCGATTTTTCGAACTCTTTGTACTCTATCTATAAAAAATTAACTATATATAAAATTAATACTATATCTATAACAATTTTATAAAATTATATGCAGACATTTCACAAATTCCTTCACAAAATAATCAATTTCAAGATATCAATGATCCATTATATGTTGAGGAAGAAAACATTTTGTCCCTTGATGACATAGAAGTACAAGAAGTTTCATCGAATTCTCATGATACACCAATAGAGGAAGCTTCTACTCCAAGGTCTATTTCTAGAAAAAGGAGACATGAGGATCAAGATATTCCTATTGAGAGCCTAGATGCACAAGTTGAACCCTAAGAAAAAAAAATCATCGAAGAAAGAGGACAAACTGGACAATTGGAAGGACTTTCTAGTTTGAATGGGCTGTAAAATATCCATTTATTGAACCTATGAACCCTCAAGATGGTAATGGTGTTCCAACACAATGTCGATGCAAAATATGTAGTTGGAAACAAGGGAAGGATCACATGATGCAACTCAAACTGGACACAATTGAAAAGCACTGTGGGAAAATATATATTTCCCAAAAGCAAAAGGATGGTAGCATAGTCAGAACACACAAATGGAAAGATGCAAAAGAGTGTCTACATGTAAAATACACGAAGAATATGAAAAGGAAAAAAACCTATGAAAAATCTAAATAAAAAAGGTGGCACCATTGTAGCAAGATTGAGCAAATATATGGAGACATAAATGCATGTAAAAAGTATTTAGTTTGCTACCGTATTCCATATATTGAAAATGGGAAGGCCCATGTCATATTTTTGAGAAAATAACAATTCAGTATCAAGTTATTGGTTTACATAACATTCCTTAATCTCATTGGTCGATACAATGGTGGGGAAATTACAAAATTTCCATCTCTGTAGAAAAGAAGGATCTAAAATAGTCTATTCAAAAGGCAAAGTATATTTCCCTTTCAATTGACAAGGTTATGCAATGGATAATACTTCATGGATTTGTATTCATGTTTACACATCTGCTAATGAAGTAAGAACTCCCCACCTCTTATTAATTCATAAAATGACTGAGAATTGTAATTTTGAAAATATTTACAAATTGGTGGTCTCAAATCTGAAGGATACCACAGGAATGGATGACTTTTCCATTACAACAAAGTTAGTTTGTGTCGAACCGGTGGTGCAAACCTAAATGCGGGGGATAAATGGTCTCTACATTTGACTTCAGACAATTGTTGCTCCTTATATGATTGCAGTCCATTGCATGGCTCCTAAGAATGAATCTGGCCTACAAAATTGTGAGCACATTTGAAAATGTAGCTAAAGTGGAGGAGCTGATCTGTGATTTGCATGCTTACTATTCAAGCAGTCCAAAGAGATTTTTAGAATTTCAGAAATTTTTATTGGACTGACAAAGGGCAAAAATCTTCTCAAAGATGTAGATACTAGATGGATATCTATGTATGAACCTGCCTGTAGAATATTTGATGAATATCCTTCATTGATAAGGTTTATGTATAAATACCACAGGGATGTAGATAAAGCTAAAGATCTATTGTACCATCTAACAGACTTAGAAACTTTACTCACACTCTGCGGTATTTTTCCTATGTTAAGGGAGCTTAATATTTTGACGAAGCATGCACAAGATTGTTCTTTCTACATAACAAACTTCATTAGACTAAGAAGACGTGTGTGCTAGACTATTGAAAGTTTATATATTTTAGATGGAAGTTTTTAGGTGCTACTTTTGAAAACTGGAATGCATTGAAAAACTTGAAAAATCTCATTTGCTTCTTAAAATACAATATACATGATAATCTCTATATAACAACACATGGGAAAGAGATTTTAGTTCATACATTTCAAAAGAGAATTGATTTGGCTAGCTCGAAAAGAAGACGTCAAAGTGACACAAAATTTATTTGACATAGTATTATCCGAAACTAGGAATAAATTGAAAAAGATCTTTGAATCGTTATCTAAAAGATCTGAAAGATTAAAAATGATAAAATACTTGAAGCAATGGGAGTTATAAATCCACGCTTTTAGAATTTAGTCAAGGCGGTATGTTATATATCCATCAGTCCTTTATTTTTCAAAACCATGACTAATCTAACTGACCATTTCTCTAAGATTGAAGAGATAAACAAAGTTTCTATAGAAGGTATTTTACAAAGAAAAATACTTAGTTCCCAGTCAATGCATTATGCTAATACTATGATATGACAAGTTCAGATTCTACAAAACCCACAGGAATATGGTGTCATTAGAAGGATTTGGAAGGATATTTGTTCTAGTAGTATTCTGCGTGAAGATTTGAGCGAGTATATTAAGTTGTATGAACTCTGTCAAACAATGATTCTGGGTTCTGTGGAAGATGAGAGGGTTTTCAGTGCATTGTCCTTTTAAAGTCAAAAGTTTGAAACAAATTGGATAAGAATCTAGAAATTTGTTTGAGGTTGTATGTATCACGTTACTCAGTGGAGACTTTTCCTTATGAGAGAGCACTTGCATTATGGAATTCACTAGTAGAAAGAAGAGGAGTTGGTAATATTCTTCCGATCTGAGGGATTCGAGACACATCCACATATCATGCTACAGTTGATTTCCAAGACATAAATGAAAGTGTTGCTCCAAGACTATTCGAATTCACATAGATTTCATTTCTTCTATACATTGTTGAGACTATTTACAATAATTTGATGTATTGATGTATTTCATATCCATTAATGTTAATCAACTGGTCCTAATGAACTGTGTAATTTACTTGTATCACATTTTTTTATTGACATTAAAACTGATGTATTTGGATCCATCTATGTGATTATTGATTAAATATATACATCGACATGATACATAAATAATGAAAACTTTCAATAAATGCAATATTACATTTGTTTTTACTTGGTCCATTGGAACAATGTAATTTACTTGTATCACATTTGTTTTTATATTTGGTTTTCTGACTGAAATAAGGACATATTTATTTGGATCAACCTATCTAGTTAATTGATTAATTTTTTACATCTACATGAAATCAGAAACATAAATATTTTAAACAAACAAAAACATGAAAATTTGAGGACCATTTACATAAACACAAAAACATAAACACCATTCCTATTAAGTGGAAATTGATTAACAATAAATATAGTTCCAATTCCAAAGTACTCTTGTAATCATTCTCTCATGTGGCAGATTACTTTATGAAGACAAGTATCATTTCATAAAGCATTTTCAGCCAATACAATTCCAAAAAGGGGGTTGTAAATAACATTTCAAAGCTTCTAGACAAGTTCTGTCATATAAGGACACATTATGAGGGCATCCTATTTTCTGCCTATGATTTTGAATCATAGTTGTCCTTATGTCTACCACACGGAATAAAATGCAAAAATCAACTAGCCACTATCTTTTAATTCCTACGCCAAAGGTCGAATTGTGGCAACACACCAGTCACATGGTGAACTTTACTAATTTTTTGAATTTTTTATGTTGCAAGGGAAACTTGATCTTTTTCTTGCGAAGAGGTGGAAGAATGTGCTCTCGATCAGATATAGCTATTTGCAAAAACTCTTGATGCCTGCAAATCTCGGGCTACGTTATTGATATTTTGAAGAATATTTTGCTCTTCCCTCACAACATCTCCTATTGACAAAAGTAATGCATCAACATCTGTCTTTTCCTTCAGTAAAATTTCTAGATCCATCTTATGCTCCTTGATTATTCTTCTCAATGTATTATTTTGTTTATTTAATACTATGAGTTTTTCCTTCAATTGTATAAATGAATTCAAGCTTTTGTGGGCATTCTTCAAATGTGCTTCAAATACAATTGCTTCTTTCTTTAAATTTTCATATTTTGCATGCAAATAGATATATAAAAGTATTAGTCTATTAGATAAGTTGAAAAAATATATTACGGCGCTCATAATATTAGGATTTTTCCTGTAAAAGATGACTTACCACAACTTTTTCTTTTTCTGCATTTTCTATTAAAACATTTGTCTTGTCTTTAGCCCATTTGTTGTAGTAAGCCTATGCTTCAACATTCAGATTCTCCAACCTTTGTTTAACATTATGTCTATAATATCATCATCATAATCATTATTATATGAAATTGTGCCTGATTGAGCTTTGTTTAGCAAAATGTCAAGCCTTGTCACCGCTATCTATGACAATTTATAATGAATTTTCCTTTGAGTGTGATTATGGTATTGAGTATTTATTTCTTTAATCAAAATTTTAGCCCTCCTCTCCCAAGTGCGCACCAAATCCACATCAGACATTACAACTTCTTGAATTGTGGCCCCATACTATCTGATATCAGATTTTTGAATGCAAAATGTGTCTTCTCATCATCGGTTTGTGGAGCTTTACTTGGAGGAGGAGGAGAGTCATGTACTTCATGCACATTTTGTTGCGGTTGTGGTGGAGGAGGTGGAGTAGATTGAATCATATCATGTGTGTCAAAATAGTTACCCTTGTTTACATCACCACTATCAAATCCCAAATACTCATCGTCAAGCTCAATGTTGTTCAAAACATGGGTGCCCGTTATACTTAAGACACCACCTAGTGAGAGTCCAGAAATTATGTGGTTGCAGGATGAAGTGTTCTCATGAGTCTATAGGAAACCTTATATTCTTGCCTGAAGATCTTCTATTTGTTTGGACTGTACGTGTTGGCGGTATTGGTGGCCTCCTTACAAGTGGAATGTGTTGAGAAGTTGTATTACTTGCAAGAAGAAAACAAAAATTATTAGAAAATTATCATTATACGCTTGGGCCTTGAAAATGCTAAAAAATGTAACTAAACAAAACATGCTAAATATTATACATTACAATTTACCTTGCATGCTCGAGACACAATCGTGACATTTTGATCTTGACACCCTAATGAGTTTGATCTTCATCATCAAACTCAGTAGTTTCAAATACAATAAATGTAGAAATATTAAAATATTGTACTACTTACATAATCTATACTAGTAGTTTGAATTGGTTAATTATATAAAAAGTAAACTTTATACATGTAGTCAAATGTGATGGTAGGTGTGATGCACATACCGATCCCCTAGGTTGCTTTTGATGAGGAACTTATATTGGTGTTGATTACATTGAATCCATGTCAGAATCTACAGAGACCTATGGAGGGCTTTACCTTGAGCAATTGCATCCTTATGAGATATTGTAGCCATAATTCTTCTCTACAAAAGAAAATATTACAATTATTATTGTATTAAAAATATTGAATGTGAAATCGTTATAACATGAAAACTTTAAAAGTAATTATTACCTGTTGTTCTTCAAGAGAGAGACCATTCATTTTATCATTAATTGCAGTTGGAATTTGTGCATGTTGCAATTGGAAGAAAGCTTCTTGATAGAAAGCAAGTATATAATTGCAAGAAGAGAATACAATCTTGGATTTATCAGACATATTGCTTTGTACCGTGGGAGACATATGTTTTATTGGCTCGAATGATATGTGCACCAATCGAATTGTTTCCTTGTTAGTGTCCACATTATATATTGAACTTCCCAAAATAGAATGTCTGTAGATCTTCCCTGTAACACAATCCTGGCCTGAAAAAGTGATGCAACTGCAAGAAAGAATTTGTTTGTAATACCTTGTATAAGAAGGCCTCTTGTTGAACGATTAAGAGGAGCTGCAATAACAAACAAGAAATGTTAGATGCTTGGGTGGTCGAGTAATATTAAGAAAAGAAGTTGAAAATAATAAACTTACCATCAACCTGCACATTGTAATGTGACTCCAAAACTTTTTGTCTTCATCTATAAGGACAACCTTTGTGGTCACAAAGGCTGACTAGTTTTCAAATGGTAAGCCAGTTAAACGATGTACGTCTGTTGGCTCAATTGTGAAAGAAATTTGACGATCCATGAGGAGAATGGAAAAATCTCCCTCTTTCTAGTTGTAAGAGGCGAGAAGGTAATCAAGGACGAAAGTATTAGTTTTGAATTGGGGCATGTTGACAAGCCCCATAAATTGTGATTTTTGCAGCCATTCGGTTGGTGTGTCTTTTAGTTTCATCAGAGCTGTAATATGTGGGCACATGAGGTTTTTATATTGGAATTTGGGCATAGAAGCAGACATGGTGCTTGTCATTGTTGAAATTTACAGGAGAGGGAGGAAATAAACTTGAAAGGTGGATGTAAGTTTGGGAGAACTTCAAGATTGGAGAGCTCAGAGTGCTGGAAATGTTCGTGGAAAAGTGAAGAAATGAACCTCGTAGGGGTATATATAGGGCCGAGAAGGGTTCAAGGGACACGTGGCCAAAAAAAATTATATTGACATGTTGGTTGTTCAACCCATGTTAGACGTCATGCACAACAGAGGTTGGGTGACCGTCTAACCCGTTACCTAAGTTGGGCGGCTCACCGAACCAACCCGTCTAACCCATGTGGCCAACCTGCCCATCCAACCTACTCGTCCACCCTACTCGGCCAACCTACCCGTAGTGCCCACACTTTTATAGCTCAGTTACTTGTTGCTCATTACTTATAGACATGTTTTGATGGGGATTTGTTATATTTTGGACATTACATTAGGAGATTTGATCTGATTAGACATGTATGGACATTTAGGCGTATAGCGTCGATTTAGCTTGATTACTATGTTGTTTGCATTATTTTATGATGTCATGGATATTAATTGATATGATGTTGTTTTGGAACGTAATTATATTGATAGATACTTAGGATGTTGCATGTTGGGATTCTATGGATACATGTCATTTTATCATTATGACTAACTTATGGGAATTATGTATAGTTGTGCACGTTGTCGCACTTTCAATTCCAGAAAGATGAAATGTTAGTCTAGAATTCATTGATATCTTATTTAGTAGTTGAATTATATTTTATCGGACAGGTGCGTTTAATGTGTGCAATGAGTGTGCAGGTGACAGGTCACAGGAGAACATGGGACTCAGGCCAACTACGCAACTTTGCACAAGCAACCCATGGGCTAAGTCCTAACCATGTTTATTGCTTGAGGCCTTAGTGTTAGAATTATTGTTTTGGGTACCATGGGTGACCCTCATTTGTAATGTAACATGTCTTGTAATTATTTATTTTGCTTAGGGTGCTTAGTTTGTATTGTAAACTAGTTTTGGGGAATTAATGACCCCACTTGCATTAAGTTTTGAATTATATTAATGATGTACTTAATCTAGAGGGTTTAGGGTCACATGTGAACCCTTGGGTGGGCCCCACACCCTCTACCCTTGCACCAAATTTGTCAAACCCGAAATTGGGTTATTTTGGGCATTTTAGGGACCTCCTTTTTGTTTGGGGTTCCCTTATCATAAAAATGAGCCCTTGGACCCTACCTAATAGGTAGGGGGGATTATTTCCAAGGCTAGATGGAGTTTTCCCTCCCTTTTTGCCTCTTGTTTGGTCACATCCATGTAAGGGGGTTGGATTAGTGTGCTTGTTAAAAGTTGCACAAGAATTGTTTTGTTATCATTTAGAGTAATTTGGGAGAAGAGGGCTAAAAGTCATTTTATCCTTTCTCTCATTTATCTTTGGCATCTTTGACCTTGAGGAGGAGAGGGGTGACACATGTCACCCCCTCATTTGTGAGGATTTTTGCTTGCTCCTCTTCAAATTCTCCTTCATGGGAAAAGAAGAGAACTTTTTTTTGGAGCTTTTGCTTGGATGCTTGTGGATTTGGAGCTAGAGTTTGCTTGAGTCAAGAAGTGGAAAAGATTGAAGTTGGAAAGCTTTTTGGAGAGTTTTCTTTAAGGTAGGTCTCTCAAGCCTCATTGTATGTGTTGTATTCATGCTAGTTGTTATATTTCTTTACTTGGAAATGTGGTTGTTGCATGTAGATTTTTATTTATTGTTACTTGTTTTAGCTCCCTCCATCGTATGGCATGATGGAGTTGTGGGGGAAGAGAGAGGGATTTTCCCCTCTCAATTCTTATAGGCCTTTGATGGGCAAGCCTTGTAGGATTTTAGTGACTCCCCTCAAATGGTTTGAGGTGGGGAAGTTGGTTCATTTGGCTTGAACCTCCTTCCCGATTCTTGGTAAGGAAACCCTTTTGGGGTTTGAAAATCCTTCCAAGAAGGATTTGGTGAAAGGGAGGAGAAATAAGGAGGGCTTGAATGAATTAGGAGAAATAAGGAGGGTATGGAGATCTTGTTTTAATGCAACTATTGTTGGTTATAATTTTGGAGAACTTCTCTCCTCTCTTCCCCATTTGTTTTAGAGGTAGAACTTGGTTTTCCTCTTTTTCATCTTTGTAAAATTTGGAGTCTTGTTTATACTTGTCTTGTTTTCATGTGGATGTATCATTGTTGTTCACCCTCACTCTTGTGCAAGTTGTGGATGGTAGTCCTCTTTCCCATGGGCTTGGGGGAGGCTAGCATGCATCCCAACCATGGGAAGACATGTAATGATGCCTATGGTTGGGTGGTAAAACAAGCTTCTTCTCCTTGTATGGATTCCGTGAAGGCATGGAAGTTGGCGCTCAAAGATGGAAGTTGGAGATAATGAGAGTTTCATTGTCCTCTCAAATCTTTGTGAAACATTTCTTGTATTGTAACCTCTTGAGTATGGTTTGTGGAAAACTTGTACTCCTTGTAAAATCCTTATTTGGTAATTTGTATTCTTGTAAACTTGAGCCATTTTTGAGCAAGTAATCTACCTCAAAACCTTGTAAAAATCTTGTGATAAATCTTCTTGGGTAGTTATGTATTTGTGTATGTTTGTATATGTGAACTTCAAATCTTGAAAATGAAATATTGTATTAGATGTTTTTTTCTTAAATATGAAATTTGATTGAAATCACCTCTTTATATATATATATATATATATATATATATATATATATATATATATATATATATATATATATATGGATTGGGAATATGTATTTTGTCAAGAACAACATATATACTTCATGTTGAATATCTCACTTGTTTAAAAAAAAATGAAATGTTTATTTAGTTGCTACATTTGAAAAGAAATAATATTACTTGGTTGGAAGTCTTATTTTTTTAAAAATAAAAAAATCAGCCTCCTTTCTCTTTTAAAAATACTTGTGCTTTTCTTTACCACAAAATAGAAAATCATGAAATGTGAATAGTTGAAATTTGTAAGTTTCCTTTTTGCATCAAAATAGTAAAATTAAAATCAGTAATTTTATAAGTTGAAATCTTTATTATTTAGCATTGTGTACAAAAAAAATCTTATTCAGAATTAAAAATAAAATATAGTCTTAGTTAATTGTTTTACTAATGTAGGTTTTTAATTTGCAGATTTCTTTATATATTGGAATATTTCTATTTGTAAATATTGTGTTTGTGTGTGTGTGTGTGTGTGTGTGTGTACATAATATTTTACATATTATATATAAATACACACACACACACACACACACACACACACACACGCATGCATATGTATTTAATATACGAATTAAATTAAAAACTCGCCAAATACAAAAAAATAATAATAAACAAAAAAAAGTAATTGTTTGTTTTGTTGTTTTGTTTTGTGTATTGTTTGTGTGGGGGAGGGCCGAACCCTTCCCCCACACACCCTCGGCCACCGCCTCCCCTCGCTCCCCCGATGGTCTATTTGTGGCCCCATCCTCTGCGCAGCTCCCTCCAACTTGCCCCTCCTTCCTTTGCGGCTCTTGCCCCCGCTTGCTACATCCCCGACCCCCCTCACGTCGCCGCTTGCCCCCTGTCCCTACCACCCCCTCTCACACCCTGCACACACCCCCTAACCTCCTCCACATTGCTTCCCCTCCACGGCTGTCCTTGTCCCGTTGACCTCATGCGCGCCCTTTACTACTACACACCTGTAACTCTTCCACACCGATCCCCCTTCAAAGAAACAAAGAAAAAAATATACATATAAATAAATGTATCTTTTTAAATATATATATATATATTTCGATTTATTGTATATATAAATAAACCAAAACCAAGAATAAAACACAAGGGAAACTTGAGATCTCTTCTTGAACATTCATGGCTTCTCCCAAAACCTGCACATTTCAAAATGAAGGAATGGAAGAGAAAAGAGATGGAAAATAAAACATAGAGAAAGTTAGGGCAGCATTAGGGCAAATTTCAAATCAAGGGCCAGGATTAGATTAGATCCAAGGGCCCATGTTTACTCCTACCCATCTTAAGTCATGAACATTTTATGGGAGTGAGAAAACAAATTAAAAAAAGGTATGGGGCAATTAAATAAAAAGGGGAGACTAATCAAATTAAAAAGGTTGTATAGACTTAGTAAACTTTGTGTTTTTAAATTAATACTTAGTAGAATAAAATAATCAAGTTTGCATTGGGCTAGCATTTAGGCAACTTCGAAATTAATAATTAATATGAATTAAATATAAATAAAAAGGGCATTAAGAAGATCATTAGTTCACTATTAAAAAAAAAAATCCGACTTAGTGGCATGTTTTTCGGTGTCCCGATTCGGGCATTACACTACCCGTCCATACTCCCACCAACCCATTGTCTAACCTATCCATCCAACTTGCCCATCCATCCTACCCTTCCAACTCTTCGTAAAATGATCATAATAGTTCTAGCTTGTCGTGCATAAGGAATGAGTCGCCTTTATTTTCCTCTCAGGGTTCAACACACCCATCTTACATACTCGTCCAACATACCCATCCAACCTATGCATCCGGCCTACTCTTCCAACATGCCCGTTTAACCAATCAGTATAACCTATCTCTGTCTAGTTTACCCGTCCAACCTACCCATCTAACTTACCATCGTCCAACTGCGCCTGTCTAACTTACCCGACCAACCTACCTATCCAACCTACCTATCCAACCTATCCATCCAACCTACTCATCCAACCTACCCGTCCAACCTACCTTTCCAACCTACCTGCCTAACTATGCAAAATCCCGAAAAAATACCCCGCCAAATTGCCTTTTCCACGAAACGTTTTTCATAAATTTGCCATCAATTCAAAAGTCAATTTTTGAAAATTTTCACCAATTCTAAACTAATTATTCAGAGGTGGGGTCTTAAAATGAACATTGGGTTGTGCGCGCGGAGAGAGAATATTATGTGGAATTGATCATCAAGAGCTATCTTAATGCTACCTTATATGTTGATCACATGGTTGCCCAGGGCAGCCACAATAATAAGGAGGCCTAGTACTTAGCGCAACGAGTGTGGGATGACCACCTTAGAGGCCAGAAAGAGGGGTGATGGTGAGGGAGGAGTCAGAGGTGAGGCTATTCTCATGGGTGTTTTTAGAGGTGGTGGAGATGTAGGTACCACTAGAGGCACACCCGCTCCGGAGGAGAGGGTGGTGGTAGCACGATGCTAGGAGATGTTGATTTTACTACTTGATTGTACATGATGTTATAGGCTCATAGAAGCCCATTTTTTGCACGATGATATATTGATTATTTAGGCATTGATTATGATGTATACTAAACTTGATATATATATATATATATATATATATATATATATGATGTTGACGATACTCCATGGCTTGCACTTGTGATTTTTTTATAGTGTATGTTGTGTGTTTTTATATGTCATGTGTTGATACTCAAAATGGATTTTAATGAATGTGATATGTTTAGAACATTTTATTAAATATGTTTTGGATGTGGTTAAATGTTTGATTGATTTAAATGACCTAAAAATGTGATAAAAAATGTAACTAAATGGAAAGATTGCCCCACTATAAATTATATGTGATGGGTTTCAAAAACACTTTTGCACTTGTGGCCTTTACAAATGTTAAATAAGATCATCAATGGGTAGTTATGCAAATTACGATAGGAATGTGGGTTTGTGCAACTATACTCTACCAGGATGACAAAAGGGATTTTGTGTGTAGGACAATGTGGGAGAAAGGGTTCTCCTTTTCAAAAAATTTATAAGAAGTTGATGCCCTAGCTTTTACATATTATTTTGAAGCAAAACGATCGATGCATGTAGTCCACTATGATGGGAAAGCTAATAGATATGGGAATATTTTCTTGATCTTTGAAGGCTGATCAATACGAGAAGCCTTTTATATGAGTAGCCATCCTTTGAGGGTATGGTCTACATTTTTATCTTTGACTGGATGGTCTTCCTTCAAGGGATTGGTCCATAATTTTGATGGGTAGCTATCCTTCAAGGGAATAATCTACTTTTTTGATAATAATTTAAACTTTGTGAATAGTTGTCCTTCAGGGGATCAATCTATTATAATTTGAGATTTCGATAAGAGGTGCATCCAAATGAATTTTTACATATATTGTTGAGCTGAGGTGAAAAACCCTAATAAACTATTTTGAGGAGGGGATAAGCATGTATGTAACCTACACACACATGCCCTATGTCATGGTCTGGATGAATAGGTGAAATGATTTTAAGGAATTTCCAAAAAGGAAGGAAATTATTGTAATGATGTGATGATGTGATAGGGTTTGAATGGAACTACTATCATAATAATCAATTATTTAATAGTAGAAAGGCCACAAGTGCGAAGCATTCAAGGGCTCTGCCTTAGGTTCCATGTCAAGAGAATTGAGATGATACACTCTCGATCCATACTTGTGAGTGATAACATACATACCAATATAATTAGGGGCAAATTTTCCGCGTTTACTCTGTTCTAATGTAGTGACATTTTGATTCTCTTTGAGTACGAGATCACTAATTTTAAAGTCACGTTCTTTGACATGTTTGTTGTATGCTCTGTTAATACGTTGTTGATAAAATTGATGATGTTCGAGGGTTGTTAGACATTTTCATCTAAAAATTCTAGTTGTGTTAAGTGGTCTCGCGATATTCCTCGTCAGGGATGAAGTCCTTAAGGGATACATGAAGTGATGGAATTTGAATTTCAAGCGGTACAATGGATTTAGAGCCATAAACAATTGAGTAGGGTGTAGTGCCTGTAGGTTTGAAAATGCTAGTTTGATAGGCCCAGAGAGCAAATGGGATTTGGAGATGCCAATTCCTACATGCATCATCTACCGTTTTCATGAGGATTTTGTTGAGTGTTTTATTATAGGCCTTCACCTGTCCATTTTCTTGGGATAATATGGTGACCAAACTAAGTTTTAATGTGTCACAGAGATTTTTAACTTCCTTGTTTTTGAAGGATTTTCCATTATCTATGTGACAAACTTGTGTGGGATACCAAAATGACATATGATGTTTTGATATATGAAGTTGATGATAGGTCCAGATTTTGTCAAGGTTAAAGGGATAACTTCAACCCATTTAGTAAAATATTCAGTTTTCATGATTATGGAATGATGTTGCTAAGATGATTTTGGATTAATTGCGCTAATGAGGTCTAACCCCCATTGAGAGAAAGGCCATAGGTCTTGAGTGGGTTGTAATGCTTGACTAGGGACGTGGATGAGATCTGAATGGAGTTGGAATTTGACGCATTTCTTTACATATGCACAATAATCTTTGGTAATGGTAGGCCAGTAATACCCCAGCCATATGACGTGTTTAGCGATGGCATTTCCACTGAAGTGACCACCATAGATGCCATCACGGACCTCTTTAATTTCTCTAGTTGATTCATGTAATTTAAGACACCGTAATAATACACTAGTCAAAATTGTGTTTGTAAAGGATGTCCCTATGGTAACAAAATGAGTGATGCATTGAAGGAATGATCATTTGGCAGTGCTATGATATATATGATGGTAATTTACATTCGGAGAGGTAATCATATATTTGTGTGTACCATAGATCGGGTGGATTGTTGTCAATGATATTGATGGAAGGTGGCTCATTTTGATGTGAAGGATGATCCAAGCATTGAAAAACTATAGACATATTGGTTTTATCCTTTGATTTTCTATTTCAAAAGGGACAAGGGATCCAAGGGATGCTATAGTATTTGTAGACCTGTTGAAATATCATGGAATGGCTTGAATGGTATAATGATCGAACGCACTAAGGATAAAGTTAACAACAACTTTATATTTTTGAAGGATTTCATTTTTACATTGATATTCTCCTTTAACTTGACTGACGACGAGTTATGAATCTCCGTAGATTTCCGAATGTGGGCACCTAAGAGAATGGTGGTATTTAGACCCATGATTAAGGCTTCATATTCTGCCATGTTGTTAGTACATTTGAAGTTGAGTTTGAATGATAATGGAAGTGGAATGTTCCAAGGTGGTATGATAACGACTCCAGCTCCTCCCCTTCTTGGCATTTAGCACCATCAAAGAAGAGAGTCATTTTAATGGGGATGAAATCAGATTCATTGATGTTGTTGATGGATTTATCAAGGAAATGTTCATGAGGTGGTTGATTATCTAGAAGGGGTGCATCGGTGAGCTGATCTGCAATGGCTTGACCCTTAATAGATTTATGAGATATGATTTCAAGGTCAAATTCAGTCATGAGCATAAGCCATCGAGTTATGCGATCATTATGATAAGGTTTAGCATACATGGCTTTAAGCGGGTTAAAACTAGTGACGACATATGTCTTGTGATTGAGAAGATAATGTCAAAGTTTGGAGGTGGAAAAATACAACACACAACATAGTTTTTGGCTTCGGTGTAGTGTGTCTCATATTCATGAAGTGTGCAACTAATGTAATATACAACCTATTCACGACCTTGATTATCACGGTGGGCAAGCATAGCTCCTAGAGCATGTTTTGAAGTGGATATGTATAAATAAAATGGTTCCCCTTCACGAGGTGGAGTAAGCACAAGTGGTGATAATAAATATCGGTACCATTCGCTAGATGCACATGACGATCTCTTCATAGAACAAAGTTCCGACTGACGTCAATGCCAACAAAGTGATTTAGCTACCATTCTCTTCGCACGGTCACAATGCCTCTACACTGAATGAAGTTCCGAGTTGACCTCTGCAAACTCTATTGTCTAAACAAATGGTAGATCAATCTCCAAGCTTTATATGAGTCAAATCTTGTATCCAAGCTGTAATAGGTACTCACAAGTTGATTAGGAGATATGTGCCCTTAAAAGGGTCTTTATACAACTTTCAAACATAGGTGTAGAAATTATATCCTAATACATCATGCAAAAATAGTTGTAAAAATGCTCCATTTTTGGAGTCTTGTACAATAAGCTTAAATACCAATTTTATAGGAAAATAATTTTACATGGTAAACCTGTCATGAAATCTCTCCTACTTGGTGGCCTTTGTACTTGGTCTTCTCCACTGCATCGCAATCGTGGTTTGACCTTGTTTGTCTCTTCCCTGCTAGACAAATAACTCAACAAGGACCAATACATACTGCATCTCCTGGTATTAACAATTTTACCAAAATAATTGCCCTCTAAGGGGTCTTACTAATGCAAGTATATAAGAGTACAAACATTGCCCGAATTGGGACTTTGACTAATGTGTCATGTTCGATTAGATGTATACAAAAATTGACCATACGGGGTCTTATTCATACATTCTACCTAACACAAAATTTTATGGTTTTATTACAATAAGAGCAATAAATAATGCTTAGAAAAACCAAATACAATAGCTGAACAAGTCAACTTTATTTACACCTTAGATTTCTTACCAAATGTAGAATCCTCGGTGTCTATCTAGGATACCTCAATAGGTGTCCTGTGGATCCCTGGGCTCTCGCTCCTCTACATATGGATCCTCATGGTCTCTTTGGAATGTATGTGACCTTAGTGTCAGGATCTGGATGATCAGTAAGGACATATGAGCTTGACTCTGCACTAGGATCTGCATGATCCCGGGTACATATGAGTCCGAAGGCTCACTATTTTCACCTTGTGCAAGACGATCAACATGACTGTCATGAACTCAATCCTCTAGCTAGCCCAATGTGAAACTCCACTCTGCTCCTATCATCATTCAGATAATCTTGATGAGCAATCAGTAGAAGTTTCCTAATACCACTTCGTCCATCTCCAAAGGGATGATGTCAAGAGTGATATTGTCGAGAAAATCATCTCCCAACAATGAAGCTCAAGATGCAATAACTAGTAGACACTCCATGCAGAGTACCATCTTCTCATGCACTGTCTTGGTACGTGGAAGTGGTGTCGTGGGAAGTCCTAGTTGGTGCACCACATCGACAGTTACGTACCCTACTCTGATAGTCCAATCAAGAATAAGGGTCACTAACTGTCCTCGTGCAACCACCGGAATCCATTGTCTCAAGGCACTCACATGTCATAGTATAATATCTGGACGTTCCACTGGTGCTCTTCATGCCAATGCCACTAACTGGCCAGTGTTGGGTCCGTAATAGCCTTTCCCTTCTTCTACATCCACTTAGGCCTCTTCTTTGGGTACAAATCCCAACACCACTTGGTATTGTGTGCTTTTCCACAATGATGACACATGCCCAAGTCTGGGGATGGTTTCCTCTCCAAGCAGCACTTCCAAAGTTGACTGCTTCAACCACCTTCCCAAGTGGAGCATCCAAGATTCTTTGCAACTCGTGATGCGTTATCATTGCTGCTTGGCACTGACACTCTTGAACAGTAGCTAGGTGGGTTTGTAACTCCATGATCTGGCGATCATGTTCTTGATGTCAAGTGATCATCACTCACACCATGGTGCCTAATAAGGCAAGCATAACTAGAAACTGGAAGAAGATGTATAGATCCATTTCTAGCAAAATCGCTTTGATACCAAACTTGATCCAAAATTATCAAGTTTTTATTCACCTGATCTTGGACCCCTATAGGCTTATTTTATTTGCTGATAATTTTCTCCTTTTAAGTAATCAATTTAAAATTAATGCAAGCATATAATGAAAAATTGCACAATGATTGATTACGAGTTTAGCAATTGCCTACGTCTCTGGGTTCTTATCGAATCGTTCCACTAGTCAAAACTTGTAAGTTACAATAGTACTTTCACAAGAAAACCTAATGGAAACTATTAAGAACTTGCTTAGAAGAATATCTAGACCTTCAGATGATAAGGGTGAAAAAAGCACCCAAATTCCCTTTCTTGTCTTATTCGGCAAGCTCTATAGCTCCAACTCCACTATTCGTAATCCTCCAGATCTTGATCGGCCTTCCAGACGCTTCGTAATGCCCTATGGCACTCCAGTCGATATTCTAGGCTTCAAAATAATTTAGTGTGGTGCTATGGGCCAACTAGGTGGTATTAATAACTCCTAGTCACAATAATTCCTATTTAATAAATAGGTTTTCACAACTTTAAAATAAGCCTAAAAATAGGTCTTATCAATAAAAACGCTCCTCCAGCTTGCTCGAGGGCAATATTCCTCAACTTATCGCTTTAAGCTTCGAAAGTTGTGTGCATGCGTGTGTGTGTGTGTGTCTTTTTACAAAGAAATGGGTTCCCTATTTATACTAAAATAGGGCCCTTAAAATAATGTATTAAAAATTATCTTAAGGCTAATATTAGCCTAGCCCGTAGCATGAAAAATGGGATAATATCCCATAGTGGCGACTTAACATGAAAAATGGGATAAAATCCCATGTTGGCAGTTTGCATGTTTAAGTGGGTGTAATATCCCACATTGGGCGGCCCTTTATTTTTGCTAAGGTTTTAATTAAACCTTAGCCTCCCACTATTCACGTGGATCTCCACGCATGGGCCTTTGCCCCACCACCGCTTCACCACCTATCCACCACGTGGATTTAAGCATAGCATGTTTGGCGGTTATGTGGGTAAGTGGAGGTTGCTAAGTTTAATGCACCCATTGTGTGGGCCAAGCGGTTAGCAATATAAACATGCCACTACGTGGCGAGTTGGAGGTTAAATGGGTTGATATAGACCCAATGCAATATAGATGGTCCCGATCAATGTGGATAGCTTGCCCGAGCTAAAATATAACTCGGTCCTTGCATGACTCGACTAATAGCTCGATGTCGATCCTTGGTAGGCAAATCAATCACATTCGATTCGTGGTGGCAAGCCAAGTGGTGGCTTGTGGACCCACCACGTCGGCAATAATACCATAGTCCACACGGTGGTTGGGCTCCCCTCCATTAAAAAAGTTGAGCCTCTTGTCGCGACTACCAACTTTTATGCCTGTCAAAGACCGGAGGTCGAAAACCAACAAATGACTCCCTTTGCATTTTTGCCACGTGTCATAGTGTGTTTGGTCCAATATTGACTAGTTGACCAAAGTTGACTTTCTTGTTGACTGAAATTTGACCGGACATAACTAGATCTCCCAATGTCCAGTTGTCGTGTTCTCACAGTCGTCAAAAAGCTCTCAAAACGATCTTTTACACTGACACAATTTAGGGATTTTTAGGGAACTTTTGATATAAAAAATGATCCTGATCGGACGTGGATGAGATCTCGAGTGGAGTTTGCATTTGAGGCATTTCTTTACATATGCACAACAATATTTGGTAATGGTAGGCCAGTAATACCCCAGTCGTATGACGTGTTTAGTGATGACATTGCCACTGAAGTGACCACCATAGATGCCATCATGGACCTCTTTGATTTCTCTGGTTGATTCATGTAATTTAAGACACCGTAGTAATACACTATCGAAACCGTGTTTGTAAAGGATGTCCCCTACGATAACAAAATGAGTGATGCATTGAAGGAATGGTCATTTGGTGAAATGTGATAGATCTGATGGTAATTTACATTCAAAGAGGTAATCATATATTTGTGTGTACCATAGATCGGGTGGATTGTTGTCAATGATATTAATGGAAGGTGCCTCATTTTGATTTCACAAGAGGTCCATGCGGGAAAATAGGGCATGCTCAAAGGCGTGAATGATAAGGGAAACAAACGCGAAGGATAAGTTCATATTTTAGGACTTAGTTGTTTTTGCACATGAGGATCTATTTTAGAGATGGCGTGTAGAGCACATAAACAAAGTAGAGATGTGCATGCCACACATTGTCTATTTTGGAGGATCGACTATAGAGCACTTTACATGGATGTAGGCTAAGAATAGGTTTATCACTATAAGTTAACTAAAGGAAGTCTATTATTAATACAATTACATATGGGGTATGATCAGTAAAAGCACATAGCTAATAATAGCATGTAACCTATTTATGGATTGATAAGTGGTGAAGGGCTACGTCCCCATCCTTATAAATATGTAGTGAATGTGTATAGAGGAGATATACATATGATATATATATATATATGTATGTATGTATGTATGTATGTGTGTGTGTAATAATGGACTACTATATTAGATCTATGTGCATAGAATGCCATTACTATAAGAAGCTTCGTGCAATTATCATATTTAATATAATGGAGGATATTGGTTGAATCTAAGTGTTAGTTCTATGTGTATTTAGATCTAGTATGTTCTTGATTTCATCATGGTTAGTACTTAATTTTTTTCTCCCTTAGTTATAGATATGGCATGCTCTATAGAATGATGTATTAATAATGGAACTACATGTATTAAGTCTTCATCATGCTAACATCCTGTAATAGCAACCCTAAAGATGGACCTGGTACCTTTACCTGCTTCAGGTGAGTGCTCAGTCTGTGATGAGTGTTGTGATAGCATGTCTGGGGTCTTATAGGTGAATTATAGGTCAGCATCATTGGTTCTATTGTCAGGACCTCTTTTTAGTTGTTTTCGGGATGGTTCACGATGAAGACATACCATTGAACTTAAAAAGTGTTGAGGAGTGGATACATGATCTAGAAGAAGAATATGCATATAGCGGTTCAACACTAGATCTGAATTTAATGCACTCGTGGGTGGAAAAAATATGTATGACAGTTTATATGAGATATTTTTCATTATCTTTCCAGTATAATTGTATGAGTGGTTGATTACTTATGCATCTAAGTGAAATTGGAGGTATCGCACACTTGTCTAGATGCAGGAAGAATTTCAGGCCCTTTATGATGTTGATCTGATTTGGACTCGAGTTGTGGATACATGGTTCTATGGTGTTTTGAATAGTTATATTTTGGAGTACTCAATTTCCACTTATTTGTGTCTAGAGGTAGTTGAATTCCAGTTTTTATGATATCCAAGGGGAACTTACCTACAAGGAATTCCACTGGAAATCAAGATCCTAATGGTAACTTTGAATCTAGAGAGTAAATTGATGGCTAACTAAACCCCACCACGTGTGAGGGTAGGAGTAGGTTTGGTAAAATATGGCAGACCTAGCAGGTGGAAAGGTAGAGAGAGGAAAGGTGGCTTAAGTATAATGAGGCGCGAGAGGGAGATCGAGAAGCAACGGAGGTTGCAGAACAAATGGAATTATGGAGAAAGATAGTTCGGGAAGGATTTGAAATTCACATAGAAGACGTGGAACCTGAGCATTAGGAACTCCCCATTTGGGAAAACATGATAGGGAACCCTCCTCAGCCTCACGTAGAAGCGTACACCAGCGAGACATGACCTAGGCCATAGGGTGCACATCTAACTCCACCTGGAAACCTTTCCCTTACTTGGTTTTCTAGCATCTAGTATAACAAGCAGTCAACAAACTAATTCAAGCAGTGGAAGAGTAGGAGTGAGTATTATGAAAGGTACAATAATGGTAGCACAAATGAATTTGTTGTTATATGGGAGTACTTTTTAGGTGTATTATTAGCACAAAATACAAGCTCAATTTTTAGACTAACTTCTGGGAGTGGTAATGCTTCACAGATTGTTGGGGTATAGTTTAGTTCTACTATTGGGACACAGGGAAGTACATCTTCTGGTCCAACCCCAACCACAATTTTGGGATCAAGAGGCATAGGTAGCTCAATTCTCGGTGGATCTAGTGGTTTTGAGGAGGTAAGGGAAACAAAGGAGGTTCTAGATCAAGTGGACAAGGTCCACACAACTCCAGAATATTTACATGGAGATGTCTCTTCATCTTCTAGAGTATAGGGGCATAGAAGATGTTGTTGAACATGTGCATATGTGTGAAATATGTGATGTGTAAAAGAAATCATGGATTCTGAGTGTAGGGCAAGCCAATTTTCCACTACATTACAAGGGCGCGCACACACACACGTACATAAAATTTGACCCTAATCAGACCTACATGGACTATACAACTTTAAAATATGCATTCCTTAAAGAGTTTCACATCCCTAAGTTTGAGCAAAAGAGTATAAGTACACTCAAGGATATTAAGAAAGGCACTACTTGAAAGTGTTAGAGAGTATGATGCATATTTTAAAACATTATTATCTAAGCTTTCTTATGACATACACGCAATCAACATGCACAATGGTTCGTTGGGGTTTGATTACACCTTTTAGGAGGGAATTATCACATAAGACATACACTGATCTTTGTGAAGCACTTCAAGTAGCCTTACGTTGAAGTAAATTTTTGAAGTATAAACACTGGAGTGAGCCCATTTTTAGAAGCATAGATCACAACTATGAAAAAATAGTTAGAGAAACTATCATAAAATTTAACACATGAGATGCGCACAGGGATTTGGTGCAAATATTTTGAAGTGAAGGACACACCAAGGATAGTTATCCTCATATATCAATGTCATTGTTCTTGATGGATTGTGAAATATGCCATTTAAACCATGATGCTATTCATTTCCCATTATTACAACACACGATAAGGAAGAACATTTCAAGCAAATGGAAAATATGCAAGTCCATGACTCATGACATTGAAGATTACTAGCTGGTTGGTTAGATCCATGATGCTATAGATATTGGTGTATGACAGATAAGAGTTTCAGATAACTCTAAGGAAAGAATAAACATCGGGATGGATCATAATCAGGTGCGCTATGATAAGAATGAAGGATGTTTTGAAGGAGGTCGTGGCAGAGGTTGAGGATATCGTGGTGGATTTTGAGGATGAGGCCGTGGTAGTGGAAGAAGTGAGTTACCCTATGGAACATGTTATACATGCAGATCACTTGACCACTACAGGCATGAATGTCCTTAGAATATTACATGTTCTTTTTGTGGAAAGAACCATAGCTATGAGGAGTTCCTAGACTTGTATGAACATCTTAGTAAGCAACGTAAATAAAAAAAAAGGCATAGGGATGGTTAGATACATCACGCTATTTAAAATCAATGGATTCCTAAGTTGGTGGCAAAGTCAAAAGAGTTTCAAGTGAAGATTACGACCCGCATGCATGTGGCGGCACAAACCGAGATAGAATTATAGTAGAAAACCTACCATCACCAAGGAGGAGGTTCTACATGCATGATACCTAGATCTATCCTATTAGAAGGAGGTTTATTAGGAAACCATGGAAGTTCTCAGGAATCTTTAGGGTGAGATATAATACTTAAAATAGAAATCAAATAATATGGAGTAAAAGAAAGTATCTAGAGATGGTCCAAACTGATATAGATGATGTAAGGGAAGTGTGTAAAATGTTATGCTAGGAAAATATCATTCCATTGTTAGGGATTTGGTTAAAAGGAAACATTCCATGTGCAAGTGTTGAGACTAGATGAAAATCTTACATGTGAATCTTCCCCCCCATAGCCTAGATTATGACAAGGAAATCACTCTAAATTTTGTTGTGGATGGGTGGCTATTGAGTAATATACTGATTGATACAGGTGTAAATTCAATGTTCTTACTTTAGATGTATGGGTACAAATGGGAGACCCCATTATAGCCATCCTCTAATGTATTATTCATGGATAATCGGACTAAGGACACTTCCATCAGTCTTGAAAGATGCATCCATTACCATATAAGGAGCCAAGTTCACTTTGGAGACTTTAAATTTTAGTGCTAATGGAGTTAGACAACTTCCCAACTCTATTGAGGCATCCGGTGCTATGTAAATAATGTTGATCTTTGGTTCAAAAAGGGCTATATCAGTTTTGAAAACAAGGAGCAAAGAGTTATCATCCCTTTAATAGATGGAAAATCTCACCCATATGTTGAGCCCTTAAGTGAAGAATGTTATGAATAGGATTTATGTACATGCCATCCGAGATCTAGAGATACTTGAGCCAACCAAAGAAGGAATAATTTAGTGGGAGGATGCACAGTCTATTAGTGATACTACAAGTGTTTCTTGTGATAATTGGGCTCATAACACTTATGAGTTGGTAGGGCACGAAGTAAAGAGCATATTTCCTAGAGGTAGTAAACCACGTTATGTCAGGAGGATAGGTAATAACTTGGTACCTTGTTATACTGAAGAAGGAGATCCTATGGTATTCTTGTGTGCCATGGAATAACAGTGGATAAACCCATTGGAAAGAAGAAATATGCTAGCATATACACTACGTGGAACAACAAAATTCTGGTGGGTGGCCCATAAGGATAATCTTGTAGGATGGAATGAAATTAAGATTTCTCTTGTTACTAGGTTCTTCAGGAGAAATGCACCTACTCAAATATGTACTTATCATGGTAATCAACCCGTTAAACAACACGTTTATAAGTGTGAGAGACTCTTCAGACGAAGGGAAGGAAGCTTTAACCCTTCTCTTTAGGGTGCACATGTTTTAGGAATTTATTGGGTGGAAAAATTTGTGAATTCCTTGCCAATGATGCACGGTGCTATAAGTATGTATATGTAAACTCCATAGAGAGGTGGATATTGTGAAAAAGCATGGATTTAATGGTTGGAATGACCCAAATGTTTGACTTCTTCTCTACAAAGCCTCCAATGGAAGAAGCATTAAATTCATAAAGCACTTAACTATGGGAGATAGTACCTAATGTGTAAGAACTCGCTTCAAGAGTTATTAGATGAAGGAAACTTTAAGATCATGTCTTGAGAAGAAATAGATGGCAGATGTCATACTAATTCAACTCACTTTCCTTGAGAAATAAAAAGGAAAAATGGTCTTCTTAGTGGATGACGAAGAATTCAAAAATCGGATGTAAACTATTCAATGGAAGGTGTGAGGTGTTTGATAGTGAAAATAAGACCACTTTGAACCTATCTGAACCTGAAGACAAATGCACTCGTGAGTCAAGATCAATTACAAACCCTATATAATGAGCATAAGGAAGCCATAATCTCCTCCAGAGAAATTGGTCATACTTCTTTAAAAAATCATTTGTGTTACTTCAAATTATTGATTCGTGATTTAATGCCTATCACGGAAAAAACCATAACTTAAAGGCATGTATGAATCATTTTTAGATGAAGATAAAGCTTCATCTTTGTGTGCCCTTTAAAAAGATACCTTATAGAATGAATCCTAACTTTTACATTTTGAAAAGGTAAAAGAAGAGATTGGTAAAATGTTGAAGTTTAGGATCATCAAAACCCATGATGATTTAGAATGGGTTTATCAATGGTGATCGGATCAAGAAGGATGGATGGATTAGAATATGCATGGTCTAATGCGGAGCTGAATGTTGCATCTATAATTAATCCATTTCCTACACCATTCTTTGAGAAAATACTTCGAAGGTGTTAATGTTTGAATTTCTACTTTGTGTTATAGATGGATTATCCGGGTATCACTTTTTAGGATTTAAGCCCCTTTAATGAAAAGACTATGTTTACTATTGAATGGGGTAGCTTTGCCTCCCGCTATACTATAATGCCTTGTGGTATGAAAATGTGACTTTTTTCACGCATAGTTGTCTATGTGTTCAAGGACTTTATTCACAACTTTTACAGGCTATTTAGATGATTGGATGGTGTATGGATTAGTTAACGGATCATGTGAAAATCTTCACTTAATGTTTGAAAGATGTATACAATTGATTATCTCCTTAAAATCAGAAGTGCATATTTCCTCCACCATTTGGGATATGATTTTATATTTCTTTCATGAACCAAGGTAGATAACAATACAAGTGGAAGAATATGGAAACCAAAGAAATTTAAACCTTTCATTCATGGGCACAAAAATTTTTCGCACATCAATAGGTCGAATAATTTATTAAAATGGCATGCAGACCATGGAGTTTAAACAACTTCAAAGCATGAATTTTCTATCTTTTAGACTTCAACTTTACTGAACACTTCCAGAGGGCACAAAAGCTCAAAATGAGTGTCGACAAGAAAATGGATGGATTTTGATGGCGACAACAATAGGCACAAGTTTTATTCCACATAATAAAGAATGCGCGCATGGCGCATGTATATGTATAACTCCATGAGTCTCAACGGGAAAATTTGATTTAATGCACGTAAGAAGATGTCGACACACACACGGATTCTTCTCTATGGCGCACCTTCGTGGAGGCGCAAGCATTCAAAGTCATAGAAGCGAGCGCTTAACTATGGGAGATAGTGCATGGCCATAAACTTTTGACATCGGGAGTTATTAGATGAAGGAAACTGACTTTTTGAAAAATAGAGGCCGATGACATACTACTTTAACTATGCCTTGAGAAAGAAAAAAGGCAAAATGGTCTACTTAGGGATGACGAAGAAGTAGAGAAAATGGATGCAAACTATTCAACGGGTGGGCGTGAGGTGTTCTTAAAAATGCAAATACAGTTTGCCATGTTTGGGGTTCCTCCTCACCTACCACCATAATGAGATGAATTACAATACAACCCCTAAGGTGGTTGGGGTAGATTTGGACTTTCTCTCTCTTCTCTCTCATTCTTCCTAAAATCAAGGAGGGGCTTCTTTCTAAAGGTTGACATTCTTGTTTTTCCCCTCCCTTCTTCTGAACTTAAAGGCGTGCATGAATCATTGGGGAGTTAAACTTATCCCTATCTAAAAGAGATGTATAGAATGAACCTAACTCTGCGCATTTTAAAAGAAGAGATGTATCAAATGTTGAAGTAAATTAATGCATGAGTCGTGGATGATTATCAACCCTGATCTCGAAGGATGGATGGCATTTTCTTGATCTTTCAGGGGAGTTAAATGTTGCATCTCAGTGCATGATCCATTTCCTACGCCATTCACCGAGGAAATACTATGGTCATGAAGTTTATTGGCAAGAAATCTATTTGTTTACATCATGGGTTCTTTGGGTATCACCTCCTTAGCTTAGGTTTATTTTTAAAGCATTTTTCTCTCCCTGAATGGGGGAAAATTAGATTAGGTTTTGAGTAGAAAAATGCTCTATTGTATTTTTACGTGTAGTTTTCTAAGCGTTCAAGGAATAGGATTTACCTTCTAATAGGTCTTTTGGATCCGAGAGCTTTATGGATTTTAAGGTCCCACACTTGGGACAAAGCTCCAATGTTATGTAATCATGTAGAATCGCAACCCATTGAGTTCTCCTTAAACATTATGAAGTGCATATTTGATACACCATTTGGGATACTGTTAGGACACATAATCTGCAAGGAAGGTTTATTGGTTGATCCAGCCAAGGTTGCAGTCATTATAGGCCTAAGGGATCCTACCAGTTAGAGTGAGGTGCACAAATTTTTGGGTCATATAGATATTACAGAAAGTTTATCAAAGGATATGCCAAATTTTTGCACCATTAGAAGAGTTACTGAAAGGGAAAGGTACATTCTACTGGGGATAACCGCAATAGCGCACATTTGAGTCATTAAAGGAAAAACTTACTACCGCACCTATTATACATTTTCCTTCATGGGATCAACCATTTCATAACATGTGGATGCCTCTCGACATGGCCATTGGTGTGATGTTAGCTCAACTTGGAGAAGGTTTTATAGATCATCCTATCTGTTTTGCTAGTAAAAAGTTGACTCCAGTAGAATATAATTACATAACTACAAAGCGTGAAGCTTTTTGATGATCTATGCATTACACAAGTTCCGATTTTATTTTCTAGCTACACCATTTGTATTCTATACAAATCACATGGAATTGAAGTATTTGGTAAACAAGCCCGTTTTACAAGGGCACATATACAGATGGGTACTATTATTTCAAGAATTTGATTTCACAGTTGTGGTAAAACTAGGGAAAAGTAATTCTGGACTAGACCATCTATCAAGAATACATTCAGGAGAAGAAGCACATGCAATTAAGGATACCATTTTAGATGCATAGTTATATAGGTTACAATGAATGCCATCAGAATTAGAGGACATTGCTATCTTTCTATGGACTGGTGTGGCACCAGAAGGAATGAAGGCCTTAGAAAAGAAATAACTTTCTATATGCGTGGCACCTTTTATGTTGATCAGTGGTGACCTGTACAAGTTAGGTAGAGATGAGGTATTGCACCATTGTGTATTGGAGCATGAGCACACGAGATATTATGGAGGAGGCTCATGGTGGTATTGCAAGTGGCCACTATGTAGGTGATGATAATGTGCGTAAGATCCTACTCATTTGGATTATGGTGGGAGACCCTATATAAATATTGTAAGGTGTATTACAAGGCATGTGATCATTATCAGCATCTAGGAAAACTAGGGAAAAGAGATGAGATGCCTTTAAGACCTATTTCTAGTGCATAACCATTCGAGAAATGGGCTATCAAATTTGTAGGACCTATTTCACCAGCCACACGTAGGACTAGATCATGCTACATCATTACTTGCATAGATTATCTCACAAGGTGGGTAGAAGCAACACCTACAAAGGATTGTATGGTAGCTACAACAACTAGGTTTCTATGGGAAAATGTTCTTACATGGTATGGATGTCCTCTAAGTTTGACAAGTGATAGGGGCACACATTTTTGAATGAGACAATAAGGATATTATTAGATGATTTTATGGTTACGCACCATAAGACTACACCTTACCATCCTCAGGAAAATGGAACTACTGAGGCTTTCAACAAGATTTTGAGCTAGACCTTGAAAAAAATTTTGATACTAGAAAAAAGGTCTAGGATGATAAAATGTTTGTTGTACTTTGGGCATATAGAACAACTTATAAGAGGTTAAAAAAATGCCACACCATTTTAGTTAGTGTTTGGCATAGAATCCATTCTTCCTATGGAATTCATGTTACCTTCTTTGCATATCACGTGTTTGGAGGTCTAGTTGATGAGAAATATTTAGAAGAATGGATGGAAAAGATAATCAAGCTAGATGAGTGATGAGCCATAGCACGTTGGATTCAAAAGCAAGAAAATGCCAGGTAGAAAGCATGGCATGATAGAAACATAAGGGATAAGAATTTTGAGATTGGACAAATGGTGCTTCTCTATGACTCTAAGTTCTTGCGCCATCGAGGAAAACTTAAGGTACATTGGTTGGGGCCATATGTTATCACTCACATACTTGAAATAGGTTTTTTCCAATTAGAAGCACTTAATGGAACATGGCTACCTAGTTACTTTAACGGGAGTAGGCTGAAGCCCTATCTTCTTGGTGTTTGTAATAAGGTAATGTTGTCATTTAGATTAGGTTTTCAATTTTACATTTCCTTCATGTGTTTCCTTCTTTGTCTCTATGATTTGTCAATTTAGTTGGTGTGTTTGTGTAATAAGCATGTTTGTGCACGCGTCAAGGTAATTAATATTTGAAGCATGTTTATGTGTAGAGGACTGCACATACTTTTAGTGTGGGGTGCTTGTTGATATCCAAGTATAAGACTTGGAATTGAAAGGTGAAAAGAATAAATTGCTACGGGTGTTATTCAAGTTAAAATATTACTTCTAAAAAGTGACCAAAGATGGAGATGAATGAAGGGACAATATAACATGAGGTAAGTGGATGCCATAACAACTACCAATGGAAGGTGCAGTGATAAGGTACTCGGGTGCAAGGAATCATGTTGAAGAGAAGTATGTGACCAGAGGGTAGGAAGGCATGCACTATAAGGTTATAACTAGGGTATGAAGATGTACCATGTAGAACGAATGAAATTTGTCAACAAATGAGAGGACATTGGGTACGTGAAGAAGTAATAAATGCATCAAAAATGTGAAAATATATATAAGGATGGGATGTGAGTTCATTCTTACCATTGCGATTAAGAGAATTTGAAAAGAGCTAAGTGTGAAGAGTCGAGAAATCATGTTGAGGTGTGAAGAGTGTGAAACTAGACATGGAAAGGAGGTTTGTGAAAAGGAGAAGGGTTTGAGTTAAGACATTACAAACAAGCTAGGGCATGTGATTTCCACTAGGGCATGGAGATTTGAGCTAGGGTTTGATTTGCACATTGCAGAAGTCAAAAGGTGGGTATTTTTAGAGGTTATAGTAGAAATGGCACCAAAGAAGGTAGTTGCAGTAGGAGTTAAGGGAAAGAAGAAGGTGGTCGTGGATGAAGAAGAAATGACCCTTGAGAGAAATTTTTCAGAGATGCAATATCTAGAGGGGGTTATAGTAGGCTAGGAATGGGATTCCCACATTCAGAGAAGAAAGATAAGTGAGTACAACCATCGTACCATAAAAATAAGGAGTTGATGCACTATTGAACACGAAGATAAATAAGTGCATGATGGAGGACATGTCGGTCTATGATGATGTTGGGAGAAGTTATTGAAAAATATTGGAGTATATTAGTTATACGAGCTCCCATACTTTGGAAAATATGATCCCTTGTACTAATGGCTCATGAGTAGAGTACATGAAGACTTCTTCTATTTTGCAGGACACAGAGTAAGGATTTCAGCCACACTAATCTCCACAATGACAGGGTTGAAGGCTACAGGTGAAGACCTCAAAGAGGACTTAATAGACAAGGCTGCAATTTTAGAGACCAGGAGGGAGTTGGGGTACCCAAGGTTCGCATGGAATAGACATAGACAAGATGAAAAAGTACCCGGTTGTTCCAGCATCACACACCTTGTAACAAAACTAAATGACCAAGAGAGGTGGTCACAAGTGAACACCATGTGGCTACATGTTGCAAAGAAGATGTCTGAAGGGGTAGTATACAAAATTTCAAAGTACATTGCGGAAACTATCGTAGAAGAAGCACATTCAAGAGGAAAGATCAATTTTGGGGCTGTTCTATGTTGTCTCTGGTATTCATGGAGATTGGGTGCCTGATGGACCAAAGGAGAAGATCTGAGAGTATCCCATAGAGAACAAGTCACCTATAGAACAATTCAACAAGTACTTGTGTGAAGGATCGATGACCGAATCAGTCAAGAAAGGGTTGAGAAGTGGTATGATAGGCTCACATTGTATTTGAAGAGGAATGGCACATCCCCAAAGAATTGCCTTGTGGTGGGTAAGGTAGTATAGTTTTCAATATACCAACATTTTTGCATCGCATACGATTTGTAATGAAGGATGGGGCTTGGAGCCCATGGTGCAAACTTTCATATGCCTTCATAGTGAGGTATTTTCAGGCATTGGTTCATAGGTTCTCATACTCACCACCTAACATTCAATGCAGACAAGGTAGACTGCAACTACCACACACTAAGGAAGAAGTATGGATATCCAGACATAATGCATATATTGAAAGGCTCATCTCATATGTGTTGAGCATAAATCCAATAAGTTTGGTTGTTGGAGACATTGGAGCAACACTTGTGTACCTCCAACTGAAGCCCAAGTTGGAAAATAACAAGTATGTGGAAGATGAGTTCACACTCCCAGGGCCACCGAAGGGTAAGCATACCATGGAGAACATTCCAGTGCCTAAGCCCATAGAGACAATCAAAGTAGAGGATGAGGAGGATGAGTGTGAGGATAGTGGTGGTTTGGAACACATGAGGAGGAGGTAGCCATTAGATAAAAGGGAATCAGAGTGCGTAACTATGCCAACTCATGGGCAGAAGAAGAAGAGGATCCAGAAGCAGTTCAAGGAGAGCGCCACTTTAAAAGAGTATTTAGGTGAACAAGGACTCAAGGTGCTACTCCACAATCAGTGTGTAGGTCACCTCGACTATCTCCACAGAAGGAGACAACTGAGAAAATAATAAGGAAGTTGAAATTGGGTGAAGAGGTGGAGGAATCCGAGGAAATCACGCCAGGGTCTCCTACACCACCTGAATATGAGGAGGAACCACAAAGTAGGGAGGAGCAATAAGAGGAATCAAAGGATGAAGGAATGAAGGATGGGGAGGAAGGAGAAAAGGAGATAGAAGAAGCCATGCATGAGACTTGATCGGGGTATGTTAGAAAAAACTCCAAATCTTGGAGCCCCAGTTCCTAAGGGGCCTAAAACAAAGAGAATGAGTGGAGAACATAGTGCACCAATCATGGGCTATGCTGAGGACATAGGTAAAATTGTCTCGCCCCATTTTCGAGAACTATGACACAAAAGGATTTATTTGGCTGGGAGTTTGATGGATGAAGATATGATGACCATGTGCACAAGGAAGAAACTTTCATGGTCGATGCACACGTATATGGATGAACCAGACTTTGATGTGTGTGAGGAGTCATGCATGTTGAGGAGGTTGAAAAATACTCCCCAAGATAGACACATAACAGTAAAGCCTATTGTTATGTCCGATGAGCAAGTAAGTAATGCATTGGTAAAGGTATCCATAGAGGTGGCTCACAGGAACATGGATAAGGCCACAACCATCAAGGGCGCTGCGATGGGAAATTTTAAAAAAATGTAGAAATAACACACCTTATCCAGAAAAGGATTTGGAATAGAAGAAGAACCATGCCTTTATCAGCATGGTAGATACTATTGGGGACAATGTACTGAAAGTGCACCCACATCTAGAGTCAAAGGTACTAGAAAATTTCCTTCAACAATGCACTATGTCAAGACTTTGGTGGATTTGGTACTTGAAGATGAAACCATGTGAATGCCAACACCAAAGAATCCTGAGCAAGAGGAAGAAAGGGCAAGGGCTGTAGTGAAGAGAAATATTTCATCTTATGAAGGACTACTACAAGCACTACAAGAAGAACTAAAGAAGGCAGACCAAGCCTTGAACATCTATACAACTCTAGAGGTGCTCATCAAAATAAAAACCCTGGAGGAGGACAATGAGGTCCAGAAAGTGATGAAGGATGACACATTAGGGCCATGCAGAAAGAATAAGCACTGGTTAAACAAAAGGCCCTTGCAGCAACACAAGAACCACACAAGGGATGGCTAGATGAGCTTGGGAAACTCATCGCGCAGAAGATGGATTTTCTAGAGGGAAGGATGACTGTAATGTCCAACATTGTATTGGTCTTGTAGAATGAGAAAGGAGAGATTGTGCAAGATGAACTAGATTCCATTATTGTGGACATTCCAGAAAAAGTAGAGGAAGCACTCGTTGAGTGGAAGACCTTGGAGGCTGAAATAAAGGAGGAATATCCCGAATTAATTTTTTAGGTTGAAGCAGATGAAGCTGCAGGGTAACATCATTATTTTATGCATATAGATTCATTCTTATTCTTTCCATTCAGATTCTTTAATTCATTTTTGAGACAACCATTTTGGGGTAGAAATACAATTAGTGTGGGGTAATGTTGAGCAAAGAATACTTAACAAAAGGCACACAAGAGGTCCACATGGGAAAATAGGGCATGTTCAAAGGCATGAATGGATAAGGGAAACACGTGCATGGAAGGATAAGTTCATATTTTGGGACTTATCCATTTTTTCACATGAGGATCTATTTTTAGAGATGGTGTGCAGAGCACACAAACAAAGTAGAGACATGCATGCGCCACGCATTGGCTATTTTTGGAGGATCGACTACAAAGCACTTTACATGGATGCAAGCTAAGAATAGGTTTATCATTGTCAGTTAACTAAAGGAAGTCTATTATTAGCACACTTGCATGTGGGGCTATGACTATAAAAAGTGTGTAGCTAATAATAACATGCAACCTATTTTAGGATTGGATAAGTGGTGAAGGGAAAGTCCCCACCCTTATAAATATATATTAGGATGTATGTAGAGGATATATACGTGGATGAGTAGAGAGATATGAATATGTATGTATGTGTGCAAGACTGGACTACTGTATCAGATATGTGCGCATAGAATGTCATTATTGTAAGAAGATTATGTGCAATTGTCATATTTAATATAATGGAGGATATTGGCTTAATCTAAGTGTTAGTTCTGTGTGTGTATTTGGATCTAGTATTTCTCTTGATTTCATCATGGTTAGTACTTAATTCTATTCTCCCTTTTAGTTATAGATCTAGCATGCTCTATAGAATGATGTTTAATAATGGAACTACATATATATTAAGTCTTCATCATGCTAACGTCTTGTAACAACAACCCTAAGATTATCCGAAAGGGGTGCATCGGTGAGCTGATCTACAATGACTTGTCCTTTAATAGATTTCTAAAATATGATTTCGAGGTCAAATTCAGTCATGAGCATAAGCCATTGAGTTATGCGATCATTATGATAAGGTTTAGCATGTATGGATTTAAGCGAGTTAAAACCGTGACGACATATGTCTTGTGATTGAGAAGATAATGTCAAAGTTTGGAGGTGGAAAAATACAACGCAGAACATAGTTTTTCGGCTTCGAGTGTAGCGTGTCTCATATTCATGGAGTGTGTGGCTAATGTAATATACAACCTATTCACGACCTTGATTATCACGGTGGGTGAGAATAGATCCTAGAGCATGTTTTGAAGTGGATATGTATAAATAAAATGGTTCCCCTTCACGAGGTGGAGTAAGCACAGTGGTGATAATAAATATTGTTTGATTTCATCAAAGGCTTTCTTGGAAATTAGAATCCCAATGAAATTTTATGTCCTTGTGAAGGAGATGGTGAAACGGTTGACAACGGTCAGAGAGTTGTGATATGAAATGTCGAATGGACTATAATTTACCTTGGAGGCTACGTAGTTTCTTAAGATTGGATGGTGGAGGCATTTCAATGATTTCTCTAACCTTTTTCAAGTCAAATTTAATGCCTCGGATAGATATGATGAATCCTAAAAATTTTCCAATGAGGACACCAAAAAAACTTTACAGGATTAGGACAAATACAAACTGGATAAGATGAGAGAAGATTTATTTTAGGACGTCAAGATGCTCTTTGTGTGATTTGGATTTTCCTAGAGGTCATCAACATAATCTTCAACAATTTTGTGGATGAGATCATGGAAAATGTATGTCATGGCGTGTTGATACGTAGCCCCTGCATTTTTAAGACCAAAGGGCATGATGCGATAGCAGAAGGTTCCCAAGGGTGATGAAAGAATTTTTTTGTTGATCATCGGGAGTGATGATAACTTAGTTATAACCAGAAAATCCATCCATGAGAGAAAGCATTTCATGGCCAGCTATTAGGTTGATGAGATGATCTATGTTTGGGAGAGGGAAATCATCTTTTGGACAAGCGAGATTGAGATCCCTAAAATTTATGCAAAAGTGCATTTTTCCTGAGGATTTTGTTACGGGACGATGTTGGAAACCTATTGTGGATAATCAATGGGTATGATGAAGTTAGTGAATAAGAGGTGTTGCATCTCTTCCTTAATAAAGATAACTATACGGGGATGCATTTTACGGAGCTTTTTCTTTACTGGATTAGCGTCGGGATATGCGACTATGTTGTGTATGACAATGTTAGGATCGATTTTGGCCATATCACCATATGACCAGGTGAAGGCTTGGTGATATTTTGTTAAGAACAAGGTGAAATCATTTAGTTCTTGTGAATCTAGAGATTGACCAACCTTAACTATGCGAGGATCCTGAGGGGTACCTAAGTTAATGTCGAGGGTGGATTCATTAAGGATAGATGGTATATTAGGTGGTAGGGATTTTTGAAGGAAACGATCCTCAGCTCCCATATGGGAAAGGATATCCTGGTCATCTTGACATTAGAGGATATCTATGGTAGGTGAATCTTCCTCAACCATTTTTGGCCAAATAAGGGGTAACAATTTAGTAGAGTGATTGGATTGATAAGTAAGTGGCCCTAAAGATAGTGGCCTTAAAAAAAAGTTATGGGATGGGTACAATGTCGTTTGTGTCCATGGGATCTTCAGGGTTTTTGGTGATGATGGTTCTAGTTTGGAAATAGTTAGGGATGTAGCAAGCTTAGATGTAGTGGCTTCGCACATTTTAGAGTGAACCTTTTATAACCTAATCCACTTTTATCATGAGCTTTAAGGGAATGCATGACAATTTGATCATGGGTTCCTTGTTCATAATGCCCGAGGCCAAAACCTCTCCATGCACAATGATGAAGATATATACAGGGAAAAGTTTGGATTATCAAGTGATTTCAAATTCAATGTGAATGGCATGGTGTGATGTGGGTTGATAACATGGGATGGAGGATTATCAAGTCCCAAAAAAATAAGGTTTTTTTAAGATAAGTCATACTGTAGGAGATTACATATCCTATGTTGGGGTCATCCATGGGTTGTTTGTTAGGACGACCATATGTTTTAGGTGAAGGGATGGAGTTAAGCATGAGGAGACGATATTCCCTAGCGTAAGACATTTTACAATCTCACTAAGTGAGGAATCATCTAGTAACTTGAAGAAGGGATAGATGTGCTAGTGGATGCTTCATTAGATGGCTTAGGTGTGGATTTAGGTACAAGGACGTCATTTGGGTGGTACATCATGTAGCAGTAAACAAAAATATTTGGATTAGTGGGGATAGTGAAGGTTTGACCCTCATGTTCATATTTGAGACAACGATGGAGGGTGGAAGGAATGCAACACATGATGTGTATCCAAGGGCATCCCAATAACATGTTATATTAAAACTCTCCTTCTATAATGTATAAGAGTTCAGGTAGGGTTTTTTGCGCTGAATTTAAGTGGGAGTATGACAATGCCTAATGTGGGTGCGATAGTGTCATTGAAGGATCGTAATAAAACATGAGTTTGAGTGATGATGATATTAAGAATTTGAGTTGTTCAAAAATGAGGGATGATATGATGTTGATGTTAGCGCAACTATCAATCATGAACCTCTTAATGGAGATGTCATTGATCTGAAGTGATAATAAAAATTGGAAGGTCATGGTCCTCTGGTTTGAGAGAGGAATTTCAGACATTTTAAAAGATATAGAGGCAAACACTTTGAGAGAACCCACAAAGTTGGTGAATGGAACTAGATCATTAGATGATACGGTGATGGATTGAAGGGATTTTATCATGTCTTGCTTGTGAAATGACAATGTTTGAACTAGCTCATAGAGTGACATCCGGAGAGGGGTTTGGTGTAATTTTTGATAGTGACCTTATGTATTGTGGTGAGAGGGGTTTCTTTGCTTGTATGGAAATTTTGGCTTTTGATGATGATGTTTGGTTAGACTCTTTAGGAGATAAGGAAATAGATACCTTAGGTTTATCAGATGAAGCCGATAATTTAAGAGGTGGAGGTATAACAACGGAGGTTTTACCTTTCTTAGGCTCTGATGGTTCTTTGTCATAATTTTGTGAATAAGTGGTGATGTGTACAACACCACTCGATGATCAGATGCTTTAGGGATGGATTTTTCAGGTTTTGATGGTGATGATGTTGATGTTGATGTTGTGTTTAATTAGGAAGGAAGGAAGAGTGGACTGCCAAGTTCCTATACTTTTAAATGAAAGGATCTATAATTTTCTATGGAATGGCCATGTGTCCAATGTGGTCATCACAAAACACATTGAAGTCATACCAAGCAGGTTTCCACCCGTGATGATATGACATCTTAGGAGGTGGTAGTGTAATAAGTGATCATTGCAAGAGGTTATCTAATATGGTGGCATAGCACCCTTTAGGTGTAGATGTAATGGGGATAAGGCCAAGTCTATACCTCTCTTAGGAGAAGGTTAAGTTGTTTAATCACATGTTGTTTATTTTTTGGTCGTGGAGGCTTTCTAGACGTCACGACAAGAGGTGGACGAGGAGCCCAGTATGGGCGGTTGTTGGTGCGAATAGTCAAGAATGTGTGACAAGTAAGGGATAAGGGCCATGTGTGGGTGTTTGGTGGTGAGGATAGTTGGCCTGCGTGACATGTGAGGGTGAAGGACCCCGTATGGGTGATTTTTGGTGTGGATAATCATGTTGTGTAAAAGGTGTAGGATATGGACTTAGTGTAGGGGTTTGATTGGGAGATATTGATCCTATAATAATAGGATGATTGACATGTATAAGGGAGCGAGGTCCACGTAAAGGACTCTGATCTAGGAAAATATACTTGAGGGCTTTTAAATACTTGAACAATACCTTGCTTATGTGGCCCTTTTGTGGTTTTGGATGAGCTAGGTGTGGTTGATGAGGATGCAGCAAAGAGTCCAATTTTCTTGAGGTGGAAGGTGTTTTGGGTTATTTTTTGGTGTGGTTTTAGGTGTAGTTTTGAGATATGGAGAGGATGCAAGTGTAGATTCAGTAATGGCATGTGACGAGGGTGTAGGAATAACTTTAGTAATGTTTTTCAGCAGATGGAGGTGCAGTAGCTTTGGGCTCGTTGGATTTTGGTGTCAATTTTGTAGGTTTTGACTCGGGAAGTGACAAAGATGTAGGAAGGGTTTTAATGGTGTTCTTAATAGTAAAGGCTCAGTTGTCCTAATTTTAGGTTCATTGGTTGTTGGCATTGGTTCCACATGTTTTGATTCAGTAAGTGATAAGGTGGGTCGAGGGATAGGCTCAATTTTTATTATTGTATTGATGGTGTGGACAACATTTGTTTGTGGTTGGTCGGAGAGGATGAAGGGTGATTCGAAAATGTTGCTTAAATATGTCAATATTTTGATTTGGGGGTGCATTTGGATTGTCTAAGTGGAGCTCACCCTTGTCAATCAAATCTTGAAGTACATTGTGGAATGTGTGACACCTTTCATGTCATGTCCATTAACCCTATGGTATTTACAATAGTCGTTATCTCGATACCAAATGGGTTTAGATATTGATATTTGATGGGTCGAATAGGTGGGAGAGATATCATGTTGGAAGAAAGTAGTTTGTCAAAAATTGCACTGTAAGTCTCCCCTATAGGTGTGTAGTTACATTGTTGGCGAGGACGCTTAGTGGCAAGTTTTTCCTTGGGAGCGGATTTGACTATGAAATTTGGTAGCTATTTTTGACTTATTAAGATTAGACGTTGACTTGGATGGGAAATCAACTTTTGGTTTCTTAGGAAAAAGCTTTACCCATCCATCTTCTAGAGCTCATAGTTCCAGTTTACAGGCCATGGTAAAAGCCTCATCAAAAGTTTGAAATGATTGAATTTGTAAAGTGGATGAGATGTGTTTGGCACATGCATGATAGAAGAATTTGATTAATTTTGTTTGTGGTAATGTAAAATATATTTGATTAGTCATACCCTCCAATGGGCAATGAAGTCAGTGATGGATTCGTCTTCAAATTTTCTGATGGCATATAGTTGTTGATAGTGATTTTGTGAGCTATGTTTATGGAAAAATGGTCTAAGAAAAGTTGGGTAAGTTGCGCAAAGGAGAATAGGAAATAGGGAATGTTATTATACCAATCTAAGGAAGGACAGATGAGAGACATGGGAAAGGTCCTCAACATTAGGTCTTAATCATGAGCTATTAGATAACATGCATGACAAAAGGCACATATATGTTGTTGGGGATATTCCTTGCTATAAAACTTGATAAACTTAGGAAGTTCCTAGTGAGGCGGATATGGTTTATATGGTACTAAAGGATGAATGGGCTCATTGCAAATTTGATCATAAGAGAGCACATTCTTGGATGAGGATGAAGCAGCTTCGAGACTAGATATTCGGCTTAAAAGGGCTTAGAGGGGATCAATTTGTGTTTGTTGTTGTGAGGATGAGCCAGGTTGAAATAAGGACTGGCTAGGTTGTGAGTATGTCTGATACTACTGAGGATTGCCTTGCTGGTAGGGAATGTTTTGTTGAGGGATGTTCTATTGATATGAGGCATTGTGTTGGTAAGGGTTATTTTGTTGCAGGATGTGGTATTGTGGAATGTTTTGTTGAGGTGCGTATTGCTGAGGTATGTTGTATTGAGGTATGTTTGCTGAGGTACATGTTGTTGATAAGGAATATTTTGTTGAGGATAATTTTATGATAAGGGATGTTCTGTTGTGGGATGTTTTGATGAGATGAGAAACCTTGTTGGGAAGCTATAGGTTGTGAGGTTTGTATGTATTGATACTTGTAATGGCATTGATGTATAAGTGAGTGGTTTTGTGAATATGTAGGTGTTTTCTGGGAGTATATGACGGCAGGAGGCGGTAGAGGATGGTGAATATTGTAGAATGCTTTGTTGTGGGATACTATGAAGGGTGGTATTATTGGATAGGGTGAGTGATAGGGGTGTAGATTGCATCATGGAGATCAATTGTGTCAAGGGTATGAAGGTTGTGGTATGTATTGTGAAACAAGGTGAGTTTGCTAGAAGGAGGCTGACATAGTGGTACTACTAACCAATGGGGTAGTTATGTGGATAGACATAATGATGTTCTTGTGAATGGGACAAAATAACCTTATGAAGGAGGATACAATAGTAGAAAAGTGGAAGATAACACCCAATAGAGATGTTAGTACTGAATGAGGAGGTCTTGGGGTAGACTATTGTTTGATGTTTCGTTGATACTTAGAGGGGTATAACTATTGGATAATGGGGTCTTGATTTTGATCGATGAGATGTGTAATGGAAGATGAAGGATTATAAGTGTGTTGGGGTGTAAATGGTTACATCTGAACATTTCTAGCTGCTAGGTAGTAGGCATTGAGGGCAATAGGGTTTGAGTCTAGAATTTCTTCAAAGACATGGTCTCCCCTATTGTAGAAATGAGGTTCAAATGCTCTAGGAGAAAAGGGATGTTCGATTCTTGTGACCCAGTGTATGAAGGATTTTACCATGATATTGATGTGGGGAATGAAAGAGTTTTTGTTTCATTTCATTGTTATAGTTGACCCCTGATTCACTTCAAGTTTGTTGGGTGTCAAAAAAGGGATTGGATGTAGTTGTTTGATAATATGGGATTTGTTGTTGTGTTGGTGTCGAAAGTGTTGTAGTGTAAAATGGGACATGTTGTTGAAATGTAGGGGGTGGAGTAGACATGTTTTTAGAAATTTGGTTACGAGCTTGTTGTCTAGTAAGTACCATAATAATCAAACACACAAACACCTAGAAAGTGAAAAATAACTAAATGGGTTGATTTACAAATAGCAAAAAAATGCAAGAAAAATATGTTGTTTAGTATTTATCTTGATTATTTATGAAAAAATGAAATGTGTAAGATGGTTAACGAGGGTCCTAGGAAGTGGTAAGCTATGGATGGTTTTGGGTTTGTTTAAGGGTGGAGTTCTTGATATACCCGAAGGTACATGAGGTCCAACTCTATATCATTACTGGACGGGCATGGCATGGGGCCTACCCCTCACTTCATGGTCCCATCTGCGATAAGGGAGTCGGGTGCTAAGCCAATATATACCGACAGATAGGAGATTATACTCACCAAAACACCGAGTCGGTTTCCTGTTGGGTGATGAAATCCCAACTGCTTTCACCAGGTGGGAGTTTTTGTATGCATTTTTATTTGATAGTGATTTGGTTGTGTGTGAGGGAAAATAAGTGAATGCAATGAATTTACTTCCCTAATTAAAACTAAATGATCAAGAAGTATGAGATGGTTCGTTTTAATACCCAAAACAAAATGTTTATTTTTGATGAGAGAAAACAAAGAAAAATGCAAAACCGGAAGCAAAGGAAATATTTTAGGACTTACCATGAGAGCGCTCCCATTTTTTTAATATTTTTAGCAATTTTAAAGCGAGCAAGCAATAAGTCCAGCAGATGAATTTTCAAGAAAAATTCCTCTGTAATAAAATTAGAGAAAACATCATATTATGAAGCAATGTAAAAACAATAGTCAATCGCAGAAGTGATTAGGCCCAATCGTAAGCAATTAGCCCAATCATAAGCAATTAGCCTAATCACAGTGATTACTAGATAGTGAAAATAATGAATATATTATTGATAAGATGAAACAAAAGAATAAGGGACAAGGTCCCACCAGTGTGCCAAGATGTTGAGGAAAATTTTTACCTCAGGGGTCTAGTTTGATATTACAAGGGGGTAAAATTTTCTCAACCTCAGTATGGCGGGTTTTCAAGATACCTATGAGATGTGGTGGATGTATGATGTTTTTACGCTCCATGAAGAATGTACTAGACTTCCTTTCCCTGCAAGTAAGCCTACAAATCAAAGACACTTGCACCAAATAGAGTTAGTAAAATAGGGTGGTGGGTTTTCTAGAAAAGGCCAATCCCATAAAGCCCAAATACTTCCTTGAGTGGATATCAACCTGCTTTTAAGACATTTAAGCTTTATTGATGATAATTTGAAGTACAATATGATAAATGGAAAATGTGATTAATTGTTATCACTTATTTAGGTGATTACATACATTAGTTGATAGTAATGAAATGAGAACAACAAGACTAGAATCCAAAATCGAATCTAGGTTAGAATCTAGATTTTCTTATAAGTTTGAGCCTACAGAGCAATGGGAAAAGCCCTCATCTTCTGTGAAGTAAGAATCAAGTTCAGAGATATAATATTCCACGAAGAAATCGAGATCTCTTCTTCCATGTTATAGAGGCGTGAAAGATCAAAATCAGTGTCTGGAAGGTTGATGTTGCTTTTGATGTCAGATTCAGATGTGGTGTGGTTATCCTTTGGTATGTCTAGGCCTACCTCATAGTTGTACTCAAATGATACAAGGTCAGCTTGGATCCTCTGAACCTCATAATATACTTCCCAAAACTCTTTGGTTGCTTCACGAATGCATTGGGTTGATGTGAAGATTGCTTCCAAATGATCAAGGGGGCAACAGTGTGGATAACACACAACTCTAAATCATGTAACAAATCATATTGCTCCTAGTGTAAGGGGTGGCAAACAATTGGTAGTGAATCAATGTTGGTAATGGGATGACTAGTACCTGATATGGCCATCTACAAAACCCATACTTGACAACATGTTAGCAATAAAAATAAATGGATATGGATTGTTAAACAAATTTGATCAAAATCTATGAAAGAAAAATATTATGCAGGAATCATAGGAGATTCTAGCAATCGCCAACAATTACTTGTGAATTCTAATAGGCTAATAACAAGACTAGAGAATATAACTTGATTATTATGCAACCTTGAGGAATTTTAAACCTTAAACAAGATTATTAGTAAAAGATGAGCAAGATTACTTGAAAACAAAAACAAAAACAAATAAAAACAAAGCTTACCTTAGATGATTGATGTGATATCATAGATTGAGTGGTGGAAGGGTGAAGATGGATGTCTAGATGTCGATACTAGATTATATGACGATCATCTTGATGCATGGAAATGATGGTGGTGCTCTATGAAAATCTTAGGATCGTAATGTTCGTAAACAAACGTAAATTCCCCTGCAAAATCTAAGAATCCTCCCTCAAAGAGGATGAGAAACCTGTTTATATAGATTGAGGACGACTAGGATAATCGCCGAAGATTTCAGAAAATTTGAGTTAGGGGATAAAAGGAATGATTTTCTTGCCATTTTGAACTTAAATTGAAGGGATTTTGAAAGAGGTTAAGATGATAAGAGGGATGAACTCGGATGAGGACTAGGTTAGTTAAGATAAATGTAGAGGTGTTTTTAGAAGGTTTCTAAAGTTAACTTAGTTCTAACTAGTTAGGGGTGGGAAGTAGTTATAGGGATAAGTTAGAGGTGGTTAGGTTATATTTATGGAAGGTTGCTAAATTAACTAGTTACAACTAGTGAGTGTGGATGAGTTTACATGGTGAGGTGTGAGGGTGTAATTAATTATTTATTCCTAGGGATGTGATGACGTGAATGTTTAATTAATCAAAGGGCACAAGTGGGTGACCTAGTGTCATGGAGTGTCATGAGTAGCGTGTTTTGACGATCATGAATGAGTTTAGATAATGAAGGTGAGAGAGTGTAGATTTTTGGGGTGTACAAGTATAGTTTGTTCATGATAATTAGTGTGATCTTATGGATGGTAACGTTTTGTATGGAAACGCGTCTCGATTTCGTGTAAAACATGTCGGTTGGGATGGTTGTGGGTCTCAAGGATAAGTTCACGCCATTCATGGCAACATGGTAGTTTCAGAAGTGTTCCTCAATGGCAGAGAGGGCTCACCTAAGGTTGGGTCAAGAGGACATATTTTGCTTCATGGTAGTAGACCATTTGTATGTCATGGACCCACTTGAGTATCTTTCCATTTTGATGCAAATGAGCCATGCTTGCAAGAAGTGTTGCAGGTTATTGAATCATACCCACGAACCCAACAGTCTCATAGTATTAATAATCCTCCATTCCATGTTACTAATCCTAGTCACACACCGAGCATCATTCTACTCCTCTCATCGGTATGTGTAATCTATCACCCCTCACAATGTTGTACATGCAGCCAATTACCCTCCTCTGCTAGAATCTAATCCGGTTGTGACTTCTCGCGATTCCCCACACGCATCTAAGCATGTTATGTCCTCTTCATCAATACCTATGGTGACTAACATGGTTAAGAAGGTTAAGGTAGAACATGAAGTTAGGGGTAATCACTCGCATGGTTCAATCCTTTGGACCTTTGGAGTATGTTTAAAAATTCATTGAATCTGGAACACCACTCCTTGATCTAACAAGAGAGAGTTAGTTTGATGACTTGAAAACATTTTTGGAACTTGATCAATTTTGGATATTTTGGTTGGTTGATATTTATGAGACATATTAGTAAAATTATATAGATATATTTGACATGGATTAATGACTTTAATTTTAATGGTGGAGTTTACTTTTAAAGTCATTTAAGTGATTGGATATGATAGTCTATGAATGAAGAATGTCTAATGGAAATAATTTTAATTATTAGTGCATAAGTAGCTAGTGCCCCCTTCTTGTGGTGACTCGAGTCTCATTGACATGTCTTATTTTATTATTTTTCACCAAGTCCCTATTTATAACTTATGTTTTTAAAGTCTCTTTAAAAACATAAGTCAAATTTTATTATTTAATATCTTGAGAAGATAGTCGGTTATAACCGAATGTGCTCATGAGATGCTATAAAAGGACTTGAAGAATATGGTGAAAAGGGGATGAGAAATCGGTATTGCAACTTGTGCAATTATTTCCATTCTAAAATATTTTTAGTGCAATTAATTTCTGAGGCAAGTGATCTTTCAGGTGTTTTTTGACGACATTGTTTTTAGGTTTGAGAATGATTTTTGAATGCACAAGTATATCCAATTTTAATTTCATTATTCTGATTATCTAGATTATATTTGCATTATTATCTATATGATTATAGGATCACCTATATATCCAAAGAAGGCTTGAAGATTTCTTCATTTCAATCTCAAGGCATATGTGAATCATGGCCATGTTGGCTCAGATTTTGATCATGACATTGTAAAGATGTTGTTTTCAACAATTATTATGTTGTCTTTCAGAAATGCAAAATTGTTTTTCTTGTCACATTGTTTACATCCTCTTATTTCTGAATTTATGTGAATATGCATATATTCATTTGTGTGTATAGCGTTTTATATTTAAGATCACACAATCATTTAAGTAACTTATGGTGAAAAGTATTCAATAATCACTCATTTCATTCACCTTTTCAAGAGGTCACCTTTACTATAGGTTTCACTATGTTGAATAAAGGCTGATTATAACTTTAATGATCTATTAATAAATAAGTGATTATTGCATTGATAAGAGTTTGAGATAAAGACCTTGAATATGTTTCAATTTTATTGATTAAGAGAAGTTTCAATATTCATTCAAGGCATTTTACCTTTTCAAGAGGTTACCTTATCCATAGGTTTCACTCTGTCGGATAAAGGTAATTAAATAAGCATGTTTATATGATCAATATATGAAGTGGTTATTGGAATATGTTACAAAGATTGGTGATATAAGGGAAGTAATTGCTTTTTGTCTTGATTGTGTTTTCTTTCTTTGTTTGTTTCTGTCTTTCTTTGGTTGTTCATTTGTTTATTCCCATTGTTGCTATGAATAGGAAGATCCTAGTTCTTAGGTTAAATTAATTAACTTTTCTAAACTACCAATGCTTAAGTCAAAATCTTAAGTTTAAACACATATAAAATTGGTCTGATTCCGTCTTGACATTTTGCGATAGGCGAAAGGGTTTATTAGTTGTCGGTTAAATTTTTGACAATAAAAACTCCAACAATGGTTGTTTAGAAAACTTTCATTTCAATTCTTAAACACTTCTTTCTATGCTTAGGATTTAGAAAAAATGCTTCTTATCTCCTCAGATTTACCTTCGTGATAGGTGCACATGCTCTATTAAAGTTCCTTATGAACTTGTAGTAAAAATAGTTATTCCATGAAATGCATACTTCAAAAGTACTCTATGATGTTGGCCACTCAATTATTGCACATACTTTCTCTAGATCCATCTTCTAAAATTCTCAAGAAACAGTAAACCTTATATATACTAAATCTTCCTACATAAAACTACCATTTTTCAAATTAATCAACAACTACTTATCTTGAAACCATTGTAACACTTGCATTATATGTAAAAAATGATCTTCACTTGTTTTATTGAATATCGAAATATCATCAAGGCACACAATCAAAAACTTTCAAAAATGGTTTCGTGTCATCAACCTCATGAAAGTACTCCGGGTATTACTCAATCTAAATGATATTACTAGTCACTTATACAATCCTTCTTTCATATTGAATGTAGTCTTCCATTTATCTCTCTATTTTATGTGAATATGATGAAAATATCTCTTCGAATCAATCTTATTTGAAATACCTTGTTCCTCTAAAACAACTCGTGATGTCATCCATGCACAACAATGGAAACCTATACTTTATGGTGATCTTGTTTATTACTTTGGAATATATACAACTATGCCATTCACCACCCTTCTTCAGTATAAGAAATTCCAAGATTATGAATAGGATTAGACTCTCTCTAATCATTTTCTTACTCGAAAACTCTTAAAATTTCCTCTATATCTCTATGTTTTCTGACAATGTCATCCTATATGTTTCTGTGTTTGGAAAACTCAATCCTGGAATCAAATCCATGTTGTGAATTATATTCCTCACATGTAGTATCCCTTCATGAACCCAATTTACGATATTTATGTAAACTCTCCCAACATATCATGCACTTCTCATGACATTTATTCATCTCTCTCTACCACCATACCTACACTCTCTCTTTCGCACAAGTTTCAAAAGAAACACAAAACATCACTACTCTACTTCACCTCATTTAGGAATTTATTCCATGATATCAATAAAACCTTATGTGCCTACTATGATCCTTCACCCTCATCCTTCATTAGAATTAGAGTGTTTTATTTTTCATCCTTTATCATCTTATACGTATTTTCACACCATCATATTGTAATTTCACCAAACTACAATGGCCTTCCAAGTAGCACATAACATCCGTTCATAAGCATGATATTGCACATCACTTCATCTTCATATCTCCCTATTTGGAACTCTATTAGACATTGCTCAATCACTAATAGTCGGTGTCCCTTTTACAACCGTGAAACTTTTTAGGAATTAGAATACTCGGTTGGATTCAACCCTAACTTGTCTACCATATCTTGTAAAAAAATTACCAGCTTCTTTATTGTCCACTATCAACTTGTAGACATTATCTCCTGACTTACATATTGTTCTAAACAAATTCTTCCTCCGATCGGGACTAACTTCTTCTTCTTTTGTTTCAATAATACCCTACTAAACCTTAGTGCCTCTCCCATATTTGGTTCTTCAACATAGCCTCATAAATCATCTTCATAAATTAGTGCAATGTGCGTACTCATTTTATAATGCTTACCATCACTCTTGGCGTGTATATAATAAAAAAATTATATGCCTTGTTTCTCCATGCCTATAACATGTGATGTTGAATCACAACGTCTTCTACATCCAAAGAATACTCTTCTCCTTAGTGTATTTACTCAACCTATATGTGTCCCTTCATTGTGCAACATCAAATTAGCCTTGCCTTCATGATGCATAGAGTTTCTCTTGTTGTCACCTTGTTCATGAAGTTGTACAACCTTTCCTTTTCCATGTGTGATGTTGTTACTTGTAAGGCAAATTATCTTCTCCCTTCAAAGGCATACAAATATAATTCCTTTACTCACAAAAATTGGGTCATTTTAAACTCATCTCGGTCACAATCCACAACCCATATATATATATATATATATATATATATATATATATATATATATATATATATATATATATATATATATAATATATATAATGGTAAATTTTGATAAACTCAATATTTAATTGATAACAATATTTAGTGTACACACCGAAGAGATACACAAACCTTCAACTTTGTGTAGGAAAATTTGAATCTCTAGGGATCTTCCACGTATTCATACTCAAAATTATTCTCAAGATTTATTATCCAATCAATGAGTTATGGTAGTTACAAATTTCTGAAATAACTCTTGGTATCCAATCTAGGCTTACTCCCCATTCTACCAATATTGCACATAATCTTCTTCCTCGTTTGTGATTTATGATCTCCACTATATAGGTTTTCCTCATTAGCATTATGATCCTCTCAATAACACCTCAATGTTATACAACTTCCATGACCTCTAAATGGGCTTGCATAGTCTACATCAATTCGATCAATCCTCAACTCTAACACCTTGGTATTTATGACCTAACACAACATCCCTCATGTGTTCCATTGTAGTGTTTCCTTAAATAATATGACCTTCACACGTAATCACACATTTTATCCGATAATATCCTTGTTCAAAGATGCATGTAATGATTTTGCATTCACACTCGCATATGTAGAAAAACGTCAATGCTTGTTATGTAATCCTCATACTTTCTACCCAACAATTTCCCATAAGAAGATATCCAAAATGATCTTTTAGCCACACTCACAAATGTGGAATACTGAAAATATATTCCATGCCTCGATTTATAAAGAGATAAAACCCCACTCTTATATCAAATGACATTGACACGATTAAGGTTTCTAATGAATAATCACATTAGACCACACAACCCCTAGAATCACGAGTAAAAACATATAAATATATATATGAATGAATATATATTTGAATTAAATGAAATAACTATTACAATAAGATTTTTTCAATTACCTAAAGGGATAATGCACACACAAACCAATCGCCAATGATGTAGTCATGTAATATCAAATCATTATAATCAAACTACTTATAACTTTATTACTCTACTTTGAGCCTTAGGCTTACATCGCACTCCAATCTTAAAAGATAAATTTATCTATGGTTATATGGCGAAATACAAGTATAACCATGACTATCCGAATAATTCCATAATGGGGTGTCCACATACCATTTCCATTATATCCACCATGAACAAGTCTGAAGAACAATTATCTTATGGATCATGTAAATGCCGGAACAAAAAAATGATGTCATTGATAAGAGCTCTGCTTTAGCGATCCAATTTGAACTACACTTTGAGATCTTTCCAGGATATCCAAGATTGAGTGCATATGTAGAAAATATATTGGATAGTGAAAATTATGGGCTTGAAGAGGCGAAGAGGAGGAATCTAAGGCACCTCGGCTAGACAACGATCCTAGAATTGAATGACGGGAGACCACCATAGAGAGTGGAGATTAAATGAAAGGTCATTGTGGAAGTCATTTCCATTCCACCAGAGCCATGGCTTAATTCACTCTTGATATTTCCAAATCCTTTTGAGCATGAAGGTAACCACCACTTTGAATGGAATAGGGGCAATGAGTAGATTGGTCAAACCAATTCCTTTCTAGGCAGCATGGACATACAGGGTGCCTTCTGTAATACCATTTTGAAGGAGCACCTTTAATGTTTCCTTTCCTCCAGTTATTTAGATAATCATTTTGGCATAGAGCACTTGCCCTTGCCATAAAATTTCATTGATGCCTAAGCCACCTGAATCTCTGAGTAGGCAACAAGTTTCCTAGGAAACTCTGTGAAATCCTTTATCAAAAGAAGAATTGGTCCAAAGGAAGTCTTTAAGCAGTTTTTCAAGCTTATGCATAGACTTCTTAGACGAGACCCAACAAGAGTAGTAGTAAACATGCGTGGCTTCGAGAAATTTGGAGCAAATATGGAATTTTCCCACTAAAAGTAGTGGCTAGGTGATCTATTATTTCATCTTGTGGGCCACACGTTGTATGAAATATTTCCGAGCTACGTAGGAGAATATTGTAAAGTAAAAGGAATGCCAAGGAACTTAACCTTTTCTATGTGGTTAAACATCTTCCAATCATAGGATGTCAACCAGTGGGGTGCGGAAGGAAGGAGTGTCTATATCATTGTGTTTTGCATCATTGGATGGAAGAGCTCGACACCAAACAAAAGGTTTTCGAGACAATCGCACATGGTACTAGTAATGTTACTTTTCTCTTTAATGAGTGTAAGGAAGCAGTCATCCAAAACGTATCCATTGAGAAATTGGGAGCCATCAACAAAGGGTAGAGCAATGAACTTTACAAGCCCCGAAATTGAACTTGGGTAAACAAGTATCCAAATCTTTCACCGCCACGACATAGAGTGTGGGCGCAAGGAGGCATTCTCGATGGATCTAAAAAGATAAGATGATTCTAAATTTTTCCCATTAATGGTGATATGGGAAGATTCATGCACAAAGAGCATATTGGCCCTGAATAAAATTCAGACCAAAACCAAATGCATGACAAGAATGAAAGGAAATTCTATTCGGTCATAAGCCTTCTCAAAGTCAATTTTGATGAAGAGGGCTTGTTGATTAGATTTGTAAGCCCATTATATGCCTTATCGACCGCAATGATGTTGTCAAGGATATATCACCCTTGAATGAAGTTAGTTTGTTCAGGGATGAACAATGATAGGGAAAATTGTCACGCTTAAATGACAAGAGCTTTGGCTATGATTTTGTATGACACATTAAGTAGAGTGATGAGATACCAATTAATTATTAGCTCAAGGTCTCCAAGTTTAGGGATGAATTTGATATTCCCTTTGTTGATATGGGGGACAAGAGTCCGAGACTAAAAGCTGTATGCACCCAAATCCACACGTGTTACATTGTCGAAAAATGGTTAAAAATCCCCAATGATGATTCATATCTTTTCAAAAGGTGTTCGAGCTCCTAAACCTATTTACATCTTATATTTGTATCCTATATTTCCTTACTTATCCCCCGCATGCTTTTTCCTCACTTCTCACTTTGTTTTAGGCTAGTTTTTACCTTTAGTGTCAAAATTTCCACCCTTCCTAGGTGGTGGTTTTAGTAATCGATGCCCCGAACAGGCGGCGTTTCTGTTATCACCATTTTACACAGGTGGTGGAGGTCTTGTGCACATTTTCCAGAATGTTCACTCATGTTTTGTACGCATGTAACTCAACTCCAGTTCAGTTTTGGACACGTTTCTTAGTCAAATTTCCTAAATTTAGGCTTGATTTGTTCATGCTTAACTCCTCTTTCACTTGTGATTGTTGATTGCATAGTTAACTGCCTCTTCATGTGATGATTTGGCATCTCATTGCTGCCAAGTGTGCCTAGAACTCTATAGCCAACTTTCTATAAATTGATCACTTATTTTCAAGAAAATGGTCAGAGAATTATTTTGTGCATCCTTGCAATTGTTAAGTTTCCTTATTTCCTACTAGAAACTACATAGCCAATCTCAGTTCTATTGTGCTATCTTTCTCCACTTGCATTCTTCCGTAATGCCAATTAGAAACTACCCATTGTTCCAATGCTTTCCTTCTATTACTACCACTGCATTCCAAACCTCTGGACTCACGTGGACACGAGAGACTGAAAAGATAAAATGAGGGGAACAAGTACCACACAACCAAATTACCACTTTTTTTGTATTCCAGGTTGGAGTTATTATTATTTTTCCTCCATTTATTCAAATTTGTCATTTCTGAATTATATGAAAATTATCAAGTAGAGTAGAAAATAAAGAATTTCAATCATAACAATCATTAAATTATCACAGTAGAATCAATTAAATAGGAAATCCTCAATAGGAGTATTCTTTACTTGTCAGGGAAGTTGTAGGAAAAGAAAGGCTTCTTAGAAGCTCTAGTTTCTTCCCGTGCATCTGAGGTAAAGTGGAAGTTACATTTGAATTCATAATTTAACAAACTTTCATTAATTAAAATAGACTAGATACACTCTACACATGGTGAATAACTACATCGGGTTATTTACTTGTTTAGTTTTAGTGTAGAAGTAGCTTTAATTATTTAGAATAGAAGCAATTTGTTATCTGTGTTTGTGATAGTTTAATTTAGTTGATTTATTTAATTAGTTTCCCATTCACTATAGATTAGATTGTTAATTTCATTTTGGTTAAAATGGACACTTCAACGTAGTTTAAAACTTAGATTCAATCAAGCCATAGGGAATTAATTTTACCTGCTCATAGCCATTAAATCTCCCCTTTGTCGACTCAACTACTAGGAATTCACACTACCAGATCTTAGTCACTGATTTTCCTATAGTTAGCCATCAAAATTTCTACATCGGTTTCCCGGCATGACCTCGGGGATCGAGTATGGATCAAGGTTGAGTTTTGATTTTCATCCATACATAAAGCTTCCATGTAAACTTAATGAAGATCTAACCTAATAGTGTCCCAAAATCCTTGTAAAATTCACAAGGAAATCCATCGCAGCTTGGGCACCTTGTCATTGGCCATTCGTGCATGGATCAAAATTTCTACATCGCTTTCCCGATGACCTCGGGGATCGAGTATGGATTGAAGGTTGAGTTTTGATTTTCATCCATACATAAAGCTTCCATGTAAATTTAATGAAGATCTAACCTAATAGTGTCCCAAAAATCCTTGTAAAATTCACAAGGAAATCCATCGCATTGGGCACCTTGTCATTGGCCATTTGCATGACTTGCTTCTCAAATATTCAATAGAGAGCAAGTGATCATAGGAATTTTTTTATGACAGAGAAACTTTACATGGCATAATATCCAAACATTGTTTCAAGGCAGAATTCCACTCAGGTAAAGGGGCTTGGGCTTGAAACACTTGCTTGTAGTGATTGATAAACACGTGGAGCATGATATGGGGATCCGTGCACCAAGTTTTTCCATCACAAATGGCTCTAAATTTCTGAAAGTAATGTTTGGATTTGATCACTTGAAATAATTTCTCCAAGACTTGGTCCCCCACTTTAAGCCATTGGATCCGGGCACACATTTGTGCCCCTTCGAGCATTATATTTGTTAGCAATTTAGATTTTTGTCTAAGCTTAGTCACTGGAGTTATAGGATCTCGGAGAAAGGATTTACTTTGAGTGCCACTACCACTTGGCTAAGCACGGAGGAGGTGGAGGAATAAGAGTGCTTTGCTTAATATTGGCCATTGTCACCCGTATATTATAAGGAATCTGAAAATCTTAGTAATAGTGTTTTCCAACCACTAAGTCTAACTGGACAAAAGAGGTGGATGGTGAGTATGCAAGTGACGTGGTCTAAGCACTAAGTTCCAAAATTTCTTGATATGATTGAGTTTGGGACCATGTTTATAAGGGTTTTATTGAGAAAAAATTGGCCCTTATGATAAAAGGGTCCTTTGGCTTTCCAAGTGATGTGAAATCTGATGGGAAAGTGGTTAGAAAGGATGAAATAATGCATCACTTCCACATGAAAAGAATAAATGTTGTCAAAATAAAAAAAAAAGTCTTAAGTGGACAACACAACCCTATTGAGACATTTAAGAACCTGATCCGATCCACCTCGAAGACTTGACCAAATGAACCAGCTTCAAAGTTGGGGTGACGCTGAATGCGTTCGTGTCATATAACCCAAATTTACTATGCATATAATACCAAACGCCTCTTTTGCTAGTTGTCCATCACATATGAAGGTGATCACACTTGTCCATGGACAAATAAACCATATTAAAGTCACTTCTATGCAAAGACTAAATTTGTAATCGAACATAAATAATTGTTAAGTATAGTCATGTGCGTGTGTCCTATAAGTTCTTCAAAAATTGGGATGAAGGTACACACTTCTATGAGAGAGTGGGTTTTTCTCGACAAGGCATTCACTTCTATCACATGCTTACTTAACAATGTGAAAATTCCTCTAAATTTTTCAATCCAAGTGGAGGCACATACCTTCATTCAACAACAAGTTCTAATATCTTCTTATATACTTCCTCATAAGACATGCCTTCTCGAAAATGATTTTTACCTTTAACTCTCTCATAATTCGGAATAGAGGTATACCATTCTATTCAATTATGGGCTCTAATTTTTCCCTCAAACTCCCTCATAATTTGGGATGAAGGCAAAAACTTGTACTTGATGATTGATTTTCTCTTCGACTCCTTTAGAATTGGGGACAAAGGCATTCACTTTTTCTTAATCGTGGGTTCTTTGGTTTTCCTCCGATTCTATCAAAAGTCATGAGAAAGACACAAATTTCTACTCAATAGTGGGTTCTTGGGTTTTACCCACTCCCTCAAAATTAGGGAAAAATGCACAATCTTCTACTCAAGAGTGGGTTCTAACATCTTCCCTTTAAGGAAACAAACTCATGAAGGGGGTTGTTGTTTCTATATTTATAATGTAGGTGGTCACATGTAATTTTTTTATTGCAAAACCGTGAATAATAGACTATTTTCCTAGTTTTTGGAGCAACATTACTTAGGAAGAGTAGTATGAGCCCCATTGAGTAATTTGAGGGCTAAGAATTTGTAGTAATTGCAAAGTGATTTTATGGGTTATTTTTTCCAAATGTTAGTTGCACATTAGTTAAGTTAAAATTTTAATTGTATTTTATAAAAAATATTATCATATTTATTTCAATCCTTAAAATTTAAAAGCTATCTTGAATTTTTTACAAAGCATGAGACAAATTTTGTGTAAAAATCCTCCTAAAATGTAGAAGCAATTCCCACATATAAATTTATGGCTTGCCCCTCTATGAGATTCTTACCTAAATTTTTTAGAAATCAAGACAAAGGAAAGAAATTGTACTCGTTCTCACATATACAATGAGTTTGTTGGGGAATATAAGAGTATATTCTTATTGAGTGTCTATAAACTAGTAATCACATGTAGACTATGTGATGTGAATGCCAAAGGGGAAGTCTAAGATGAGGTTGATTTTGAGGTACCAAAATATAAAAGGAGGAATAGGGTTATAGAAGAGGGGGTTAGAGGGAGGAGAAGGAATTGGGAGAGGATAATGTTGGGGGACATTTTGTTGGAGCTATCTTTCTTACGAGGAGGAACGTATGTAACCTGTTTTTTTTTTTCAATTATTCGACAGAGAAAGGGGATACGATGTGCATGACAACGTGGAAATATAGGTGAGGATAGATTACAAAGCAAGGTGTTGTCAATGAATACTTCAAAGGAAAACTTACGTGTTTTGGTTCAATCTAAAAGTCAACATATGTTAAAAATACAATTTTGCATTGAGGGTTCATTATGTAGTCAATTTCATGCTCATTTAAGGTTATGGTTTCTCTTTAGATTTCAAGAATGCATTTAAGGTTCCCCCTCATAAACATTTGTATTGAGTCGTGGAATAGATGTGGGACATGATGAAAGAAGTAATGAGTAACATGAGACATCAAAATAGAACCAAAAAAATGAGATTTAATATATAAAACAAGAGACATCGGCGTTGTTCCTTCAGCTATTCCATGGTTTCTACGCGGGCTTCATCTAAAAAAGGGTTCGAGGAGGCACGAGCATTGCAGCGAGGTTCGCCTCTCGTAAATTCGAAATGAGGTCCCTATTAATGGCGGCGAGAAACCAAAGTGGTATCTGTGGGAGGCGGATGTAAAATGTAGAGGAAAATAAAGCACCAATCTCATGGATTGGTATGGCTTTCAATACTAACCAAGACCCCCATATCAAAACAGGGGTGTTCACTCATGGGACAGGTAAAGATGGTTCAGTCAAAGATTCATTATCTCCTTTAAAACTCAATACTGGTAACTGCAGGTTGCAAGAGACTAAGAGTGGATCTGGTGATGGAGGAAGAGGTACAGGGGTAAGCCAGAACCAGGACAAACTAAACAGCAACAATAGGTCCGGATCTTATGCTTCAGCGGTCTCCAAACAGAAGGAGAATGTCAGAAATGAGCTCTTAAAACCCTCCCAGGAGGTCCCGACGCTGAAAATCGAAGAGGATTTACTTCTAAAGGTTCTTAAGGAGGAGGAAAATCTCTCCCAACTGGGGCTCATATGCAGATTTCACAAATTTTGGCCTAAGCTTTCTCAGCTTCATGACTGGATAGCCCAGAGATGGAGAGAAAAAATACAAGGTAAGATTGAGCTTTATCCTTGTGCTAAAGCTTACTTCATTGCTGTCTTTGAAACCCCTGAAGATAGGGATTTAATTTTTAGTCAACATTGGGTTTGGGGGGAACATGGGCTTATGTCCAAACCATGGTATCCATCTTTCGACCCATTAAAGGAGTCTTTTGATACCTACCCGATTTGGGTTCGTCTACCAGACTCCTATCGCGGCTTTGGAATGCAGATCTTGTCTCATTGCTATAGGGGATACTTTAGGCTCATGTGTAGCAGTCGATGATAAGACCTCCATTCAAACCCATACTACTTATGCTCGAATACTGGTTGATCTCGATACCTCCAAATGTTTACCAGCAGAAATCAATCTACAGATTGGAGCCAGGCTCTGGGTGCAGAGGATAGACTATGAGAGACTTGCCTTCAGATGTAGGCGTTGCTTCCAAACTGGTCATGTTTCAGATGACTGTGAACACTCCAAACGTAAGACCAAAACAGCCTGGTGGAGGGATTCTCTACCTGAACATCTTACAATCGACTCAGATCCGGCTAAGGAATCGAGTGCCCCCCTGCAAGCTAACTCACCCATCATGGTTGATTCACAGACCAATACAGAGAAGCCTCCAGATTATTCTTTACAGGCTGCTGATTCAGTGATTAAAGATATTCCGACCTCCCATTTGGGTCACTCCCCCATCAAACCTATTGCAGTTTTTCCGACTGTAGTGGATGTGGGAAATCAGGAATGGACAGTGGTGGATCGGAAAAAGAAGGGTAATGCCAAATCTAAATCCCCCACCATATCGGACAAGATTTGATTCTTGTCTTTTTGGGCGCTATTATTGCTACATTTTGGCATATGGCCTGCTACGCAGTTGCTAGGCAGCTGTGTTGTTGTTTTGTTGCTGTTTTGTTGCAGCTGGTTTGCTTTTGCTGGTTCCTTCCTTGACAGTTTTTGTTGGGCTCTTTTGTGATGATCGTCTGGATGTTTTCTCCGTTAGTGGTCGGCCGGAGTACATTGTTATCATTTTTGTGGCCGGACCACTGCGTGTTTGCTGTTTGATCACTGTCCAGCAGGTGTTTATTTGCTGTTGTGTTGCTGCTGGTTGTTTCTTTCGTACTCACGCTCGCACTTGGTCCTTATTGTTATATCGATGATGTTGATCCTTTTTTCGAGCTTTATTTTCCTATTCGCTTCCGAGCCTTGCATGCATAAGGGTATAGTCCCTTTCAAAAACTATTTGCCAATAATAAAAAAATATATAAAACATTAGTGTGAAAATCAAAATATTTCAAAACCTTCCATGCTTCCACAACGGGTGTAATGAACCTTCTTAGATATTGTCAATAATAGATCGTAGACAATACCAAAATGATCAACACATAACAACATATAATAGAATATAGTAACTTATATCACTTAGCCATTTTGAGGGGGTAACCTCCAAAACCTTATAATAAGATTTGAATTCTCCAGATGATCCTCAAGTACTACCCATACCTTCTATATATATCCTACTTAGGAAATGGTTAATCCATACGCCGACCCTACTATAATATGAAAGTATAGTAAGATGTGGCAAAACCATGGAGAGATTATGCTAGCCACGTGTTGGCTAATCATATACCATTACAGAGTAAGTAGATTAAGGGTGTAACATCTCTATTACTTACAATGATCTTAGGAATACCATGGAGTTTTTGAACTATGTCCACAAAGGCAGAGGCCACTGTACTAGCAGTAAAGGGTTGTGACAGTGCACAAAAGTGAGCATACTTAGTGATCCTATTCACTACCACCATGATGACATTATTACCATTTAATTTAGAAGCCCTATGATGAAGTCCATGGAAACATCCTCCCACCGCTGGCTTGGGATAGATAGGGGTTGTAACAAACCAGGTGTCCTGACTGTTTATCCCTTAGTTTACTGACATATTATACATTCAAACAAAAATTTATGTGCATCCCACTTGAGGGCTTCCTTGAAGAAGTCATTTTTGATCCGATGATATGTCTTTAGGAATCTAAAATGCCCACCTATGGGAGAGGAGTGTAATTCCTGAATGATCTTATACTTAAGTACTAAATTGTTACACAAGTACAACTGATCCTTATACCAAAGAGTAGCACCATCCCATACAAATTTGTTTGACACTTTGGAATCTTGACTAAGTTAATGAATGAGATCATGTGTTATTGCATCATGTTCCCATTCAGTCCTAGCCTCTATTATCCAATCTGGTCAGAAGTAATGACATAGCACAAAGTAGTGCTTCAATGGGCTCATCCTTTCTTGAGAGTGCATCTGCTACAACATTTTCCTTCCCCTTCTTGTAAATTATTTCAAAGTCAAATCCCAACATTTTAGTAACCCATTTTTTTCTTCGATGATAACCTATGTTCTAAGAAATACTTGAGACTATCATGGTTGGTTTTTACCTTGAAGTGCCTACCCAGTAGGTAGGGTTGTCATTGTTTTACAACGATGGAGGATAGCCATCATTTCCTTCTCATAGATGGGCTTGAGAAGGTTCTTCCTTGTGAGTTGGTGACTCTCAAAAGAAATGGGGCATCCTTCTTGCATGAGCACCACACCCATTCCATATCCAAATGCATCACATTCCACAATAAAAGGCTTCAAAAAGTCTGGAGTAGCCAAGACTGGGGTAGTACACATAGCCTCTTTGAGTTGTTCAAAAGTCAGTAGCAGAACATCATTCCACTGGAAGGAATATTTCTTTAGGAGAGCTATGAGAGGTACTTCTATGCCCCCATAGTGCTTGACAAACCTTTTATAGTAACTTGTTAATCCCAAGAATCCTCACAATTGTTTCAATGTTTTTGGAATGGGCCATTCCATCATGGCTTTGATCTTTTGAGGGTCCACTTTTACCCCTTCATGTGACACAATGTGACCTAAATACTCCACTTCATTCACCCCAAAAGAGCATTTGGATGGTTTGGCATAAATTTTATGTTGTTTGAGGGTGAGGAGCACTTGATCCACCTATTGCAAATGATCTTCCCATGTCTTGTCTGTAAATTAAGATATCATCAAAAATTACCAAAAATTTTTTATGAATAAGTGGCCGGAAGATGATGTTGATTAGACTCTAAAAAGTGGAGGGGACAATTGTGATGCCAAAAGGCATCACCAGAAACTCATAGTGACCCTCATGGGTTCAAAAAGTTGTCTTATGGACATCTTCATCCTTGATTTGAATTTGATGATAACTCGAATGAAGATCTAGCTTAGTGAAATAGACAACACCATGTAACTCATCAAACAAATCATCATTACAGGAATAGGAAACTTATCTTTGATGGTGTACTTGTAGATCTCTTTGTAATCTAGACATATACTCCATTTTTCATCCTTCTTACAAACCATTACCACATGATAAGAATATGCACTCTGACTAAGGCATATAATACTTGCCTCTAAGATCTCTTACACTATCTTCTCAATCTCACTCTTTTGGATATAGGGGTACTTATACGGGCGAATGTTGGGTGGTTGAATTCTTGGAAGTAAATGAATTACATGATCATGTGATCATTTTGGAGGAAGACATTTTGGCATCTCACCAAAAAAATTTAAGTGGTTATCCAAAATTAGATGTAAATCTGGAGCGGTATCAATTTTCACCTATCCTCGCTTCAATGTACAACAAATTTGTAGCAAAACCATCATGACCCTTCCATAATAGCTTTTGCATCTCGATGGGATCTAACCAGATGAGGGGCCTTTTCCCATAATCCCCAAAGTTCAAACTTCTTACCCTCATATTGGAAGCGCATGAACAATTCCTAAAATTTCATCTCAATTGTCCCCAAGGTTGTGAGCCATTGTACTCCCAAAACAATATCGACACCACCCATAGGAATGGAAAACATAGGAGAGTCCAATTTGTACTCACCCATGGATAGCTTGATACTATGACATTTTCCCGAACAACTAATTGTGCCCCCATCAGCAATCATGACTTGAAATTTAGGGGTTGGATAAATAAAGCAATTCAATCTTGCTGCCAATTTATGGTTGATGAAGTTATGTGTACTACCTAAATCAATCAATACGATGACTCTTTGTTTCGAAGGAAACCTACCACCGAGTGTTAATTTTAGATCAAGCATGACATGAAATGGTTGGTGGAGAGTCTTCCAAGCCGCTCTCAGGATCTTCCTTCACCTCCTTTGTGTTGTTCTCATCCTCTTCTACTCCTTCGATGTAGAACAACTTTTTCTCAGCACATTTGTGACCTCGACTATATTTGCTATCATATTTGAAGCATAACCCTTTGGAATTTTTCTTCGATCTATTGAGGAGTCATTTGAATGGGTTAGGAGAATGATGGTTTTGGAATATGTCATTCCCGACCTAAGGTGAATGCCCGATGTTTGGACAGATCCCTTTCTTCTATTCTCCGAGCAAGGACCATAGAGTCAAAGATCAAATTTGGGTTAAAAATACAAACATCATGCTGGATGTTATCCTTGAGACCTCCCAAAAATAGGTCATTGAGGTTCTCATCAGTGATATCCTCCACTCTCAAGGATAAATTCTGAAATTGTTGAATGTAATCCTTGACCAAACCTATTTTCTATAATCTAGTGAGCTGACTGAAGTAGTTCTCAGTGACACTATTGTTATAGTGTAACTGAAGTTCATCCGCGAATGTTGACCAAGAGAGATTCAATCTTTTTTTTTTTTTGTGCACTCAACCAACGATACTAAATGAATTGGTCTGCTCCATGTATAAGGATGCTACAATCACCTTTTGTACACCGGGGTTTTGTATAGATAAAAAAATATCCATTTGGTTTATCCAAGTGATTAGATCCTTCCCATCAAATTTGTGCATCTCCACCTTTGGTAGCATGTTATGTAATCCTCCATTAGGACCTGATGGTGATGGTGTATACAAAGGAGGGTTTTTTTGACGATCCAATATTTCCTATACTTTGTAATCGATGCAAAGTGAGAGAGACGATTTAGGCATGTATCTCGTGTTATGTTGTCACAAAACTCTGTTGTATCTTGACACAAATCATCTTTCTTAACCAAATCTTGAATATCCACTTGTATTTCAACTATCAGTAGACAAATCGAGACTCTACCTCTTCCTTACCTAGTGTCTTTCCTAGCATGTTAGATCCTTTACCACTACCACAAGTTGATCATCCTGCCATTGATTAGGGTATAGGGATTAGGGTTTAGGGTTTAGGGTTTAGGGTGGTAAAAATAGGGTCTTTGGTGGACTATATGGTTATGAAGGTCTTTTGAAAACAAGACTAGTGGCGATGACAATAAAAAGAGTGAAAATGGCAAAAAAGGTTATGGGAGGACAATACCGTTGCGATCCTAACGTCAAGATGAAACCAATGACTGATATATTACGAAAGGCCTGAAAAGTTTCCGGATTTTTTTTAATTTATTTTTTTGTAAAAATTCTGAACAATACTACTAATGAACATAAAAATTCAAAAAATTCAAAATCGCAACTAATTTTTCCCTCACCGCCTCTTATTGGTAGACTAGAAAAACATTACCACTGAGAAGCTTGCCAAATCGAAGCTTTGATACCACTTGTAATGAACCTTCTTAGATATTGTCAATAACATATCGCAGATAATACCGAAATGATTAACGAACAACAAAATATAATAGCTTATATCACTCATCCACTTCGAGGGGGCAACCTCCAAAACCTTACAATAATATTATAATGCTTGAGATAATCCTCAAGTACTACCCCTACCTTATATATATATATATATATATATATATATATATACTTATATAATAAATGGTTAGTCCATATGCCGAATTCTACCTCTAATAATATGAAAGCATAGAAAGATGTTACAAGACCAAGGAGAGATTATGCTAGCCACATGTCAACTAATCATATCCCATTATAGAGCAAGTAGATTAAAGGTGTAGAACGAGTAGTTTGACCAACAATATCACAACGACAAGGGTTAACTTAGACAGTCATTTAAACTTTTAAAAATGGTTTTAGGTGTTAAATATTTATATATATTTGAATTTGCTATGACACACGACTTTCATAGTTTAAATATGACCAACATTTAAAAAATCGATTTATATGTAAAATATACTAATATATATTAACAATAATTAAATATAAAAATAATATTTCTTTATATGTTGAGTGTGCATGCATTTCTACATTGTCTTTCGTAGAGGTAGTATTTTGACATAGGCCGTAGTCCGCCAACAAATGTAAACTCGACTGTGTTGAGATCTCATTTGGTGCATACGGTGAAACAATGTATGTTTCAAGAAAATCTCATGTCTTACATCAGACGCCGCCATAATTGTTTCCATGACAAGTTGTCTCGTTCTTTCATTGGGTGAAATACTCTCTTGTAAAACTTACTAGCATGAAACATATGGCAAAACCAAGAAATAAATAGAGCATGGACAAACGACCGAGATTCATTTGACGTTATTGATCCGACCTATCAAATGGATGACATATCAATATATCACCTATTAGAACCCTCCACCCCCCAATCTACCTATGAAACACCTTTAACGTAATTAAATATATAAATTAACACAAAAAAATGTTAAATATACAAAATCTTTAATTGTTGTTTGAGTTTACCTACCACTATATAAACACTTTCCTTATATTCAAGGGTAATTTTTTTATTTTTTCCGAAAATTACATACACTTCGAACTCACTCAAAATTCAAAATGTAAACACACATTTCTATTCATTAGCTTTAACATCCCTAAAAAGTTATATGAGAATCTTCCCTCTCACAAAATTTAATCCAAGATTTAAAAACTACGAAACTAACTTACAAAAGGCAACCAACCTAAGCACTTTCACGTGACTTGTACATCCATCATTAGTATGAATATTTCAATAGATTATTAAGTAGGCCATCATTACTTTGAATACTTTAATAAATTATCAAGTGAATTGGGCAATCATGAAGTGTCGAATGGATAATTTATTTTGTAATAGTTTTGTGTAAATGGAGACTTGAAAAAAAAACTTTGTTATATTAATATAATATAAAATCTTTTTCATCAAAATAATGGAGGAATGGAGGAAAGTTACATTTTTCTCGAAAATTCTAGTTATTTTAGTTTTTCTATGATGTTGACTAGTTTTGCAAATGATTGAAAATGAATATTCATAGCTTTCATTTCATGGAAAAGATGTTTGTTAAAGTTGGTCATTTAATGATGTTTATTTTATATAATTTTATACTTTAAAAAAGCGAGTTCAATTTGTTTGGAATATAATTAAAAGTTTTCTTTTCATAATTTTAAAAATATGGAATTTAAGAATATTTTTAAAAAATTTAAAAGTGTATTTTTACTAATAATACATAATAATATAATAGTAAAATGTTGATCTTTTTTTATTAGAAGAAAATATCAAAACAATAAAAAAATGGTTGTCATAATTACATATACTTAATCAAAGTATTTGATAAAACCAACCGCCACCAACCACACAAATAATAAGACAACGGTTAGCAATGGTAGTCCAGAGAGCCGAAAAGGGTAGAGGGGGCTATCAAATTTGTTCCCTAATCATGGTACCATTTATCTTCAACATTTTGCTTCGGATTTAAAATAAATCTTTCTTTTTATGGTACAACTATCCAAAAAGTGAAAATTAAATTGGATCTATACAAAATTCAATTTATGTCATTACACGTGGTTGTTAAAACACATCAACATACTAACTACTTAAAAATACAAACATTCAAATATTTAATAATTTGAAAAAGAAGAATAAAACTAAAATCCATTTCTTATTATATTGGGTTGTTAAAGTAATTCAATTTCCGCTTACAATAAAATGGTTCATGTTTTTATTAGAAGGTAAAAATGTAGGTTTTACAATAAGAACAAACTCAAATGATATTTACATTATAGAGCAATTTATAGATAAGTTTCCATACTTTCTTCTAAGCCTATAACTTAAAAAGTAGAATTTTATATAAAAAAAATCATCATTACCTACATACAATCAATTTATGTTTTTATATTATCGAATTCATCATCAAGGGAAATGGAAACATTCATCTTAAAAAGTAGAATATCAATTTTTTAAATAATACAACCATTAAAAATAATGGAATTAGATTAGATTCATAGTCTACACAAAAGTAATTATGTCATTACATAAGGTTGTTAAAATAAGTCTAATTTGTACCCAACACTTTATTATTACGATAAATGCAAAAAGGGGAATTATATTAGATTGCCTATAAACACAATCAATTTATAGCATTATATTGGGTTCTTAAAGAAATTCAACTCCTTGAAAAGGAAAATGGTTTGGTATAGAATAAAATAAAGATGATTTCCCACAATGTATTCGAACCCTTGATCCAAATAGAACTTACAAATCTATGGTCAAGACTTATACATTCTTCCATATTAAGCTTATGTAGTCTTGAATATATTATCACTCATGACTATGTGGTTTTTTATATATTGCCACACCAACATTTGTAATGACAATGTGATGATGTAGATGTTGGATCGCATCATACTAAACTTTCCCACTTTACCTTGTGGAAGAAAATCCACTATGAATCGAGGGGTTCCCCTTCTGAGATGATGCATTGTGCTTTGCAAAGCAAGATCAACTATTAATTTTTAGCGAGATGAGGATAATTAGAAGTTAGCAAAAATAATATTAAGATATATTAAAGGAACAATTAATTTTGGTTTACATTATACTTTTTATGATAATGCATGTTTATATGGATATTGTGATTCTGACCATGTTAGTGATGTGATAGATAGAAAATCTACAACTGGATATGTGTTCAAGTTTGGTACAGGTGTTATTACTTAGATTGGTAAAAATAATATGATAGTCTTCATCTCTTCTATTGAGGCAGAATATAAAAGTGTAATGGAAACAATGAAAGAAGTCATGTGGCTAAAGCGGATGTTGAAAGAAATTCACATGGAAGTTAAAGGAAGTGATTTTTTGTGTGATAGTCAAAGTTTTATTGCTCTAGCTAATAATCTAGTTCAACATCGAGAACAAAGCATATAGAGATACATATGCATTTCATCCGAGAGAAGGTACTCTACGATGATATAGATCTCCAATTCTATCCTATTGAAGATCAAGTTACAGATATATTTATGAAGCCATTGTGTTCGTGAAGTTTTGCAAGTTTCATGCAATGTTTGGCCTTTCAAATTTCCATTGAGGGGGAGTGTGCATGACAATGCCACCTCCTAACGGTTGGCCATGTGTTTTCTTCTTCACCTTTATACTTTTGCTCCAATTAAAACCATTGTAAAATATTTTTTATGATCTTAGTAAACTTATCACTCTAAGTTTACTATGTAGTCCAAGATAAAAAGTATCATGTTGCAAAGGAAGTACTTACTTTATAAAAGGCTCCTACATATGGTTGTATAGATTTTCTACGAGGAATTGTGAGATGCGGTTTCACGAGATCATGGTTAGCCTAAATTATCACTTTTGATTTATGGATTCCAAATCCTTTTGTACCAAAAGGTAAGTTTAACATGATGAAGGTGTATAAATCCTTCAAATGTGATATGCTAGCCTAAACCCTCACTGTGGTTTAAGGATTGTAAATCCTATTGTATAAACAGTAATGTTGGCATATAAACCCCACTTAATATTAAGGGGAGTGTTAGAACATTAATCTTAAGTAGGGTTTAAATCCCCTCTTAAGTGTTCTTATGTTATAAAATTTAGTTTATAATTAAATAAATAAAAATATGTAATATTTTTTTCTTATTTAATATAAACTTTAGGTTATAGTTTAAATTGATTAATTAAATCAATTTATAAAGTGGAGGGTGTTTCATGAAAAGATACACCCATAAAACCACTTATATAGGGCTCTCGAGGCCCAATAAACTCAATTGAATTAATGTCTTGAAATGTGGAGAGAAGTGGGTGAAGAAGGGGTTTTACTAAACATTGTAAAAGTTTCTCGTTAATGGAAAACTACGGCTTTGCCCATGGTTTTTTACCTCGTATGAGGTTTTCCATATTAAATACATGTTCAATTTATAATGTTTATTCATTATGGATTCATTATAGTTTAATTCATAATATTTAAATAGCTTTATAGTATTTATTTAAGTGATTGGACCTCGACACATGAAACCTCCATATATTGGGATCCGAGAGGCCCCAATGAAGAAATGAGAGGCTACTTGTGCTTTGTTAATCCACTTGGTTTTCATGAACTTTGAGATGACCCTAAAATCAAGTGTTGTGGCTTGTTGCAGACTGTTCTTAACTCACTCCTAAGCAACTCTTAAATGTGTGGGAAGGTTTTCACCGGAGTAGACATCAAGTCGGCATGGGGGCACTTTCAAGTGCTTGGTAAGGGACCACAATCTGCTCATGATGGGATGATTATGCCACTGAGAAAGACACACTTGGATGTTGGTGAAAAACAAGAGACTGTGATGGATCAATTTCACCTTGCTCAAGGGGCTCAATGGAAGATTAAATGATTTTTACCTTCTTCTCAGAAGCCTCCTAGAGGGATAAAATTCATTATGTTCTTATTCCCCATATTACTCTTAGAATTTTATGTTGAATGAGTGGAGCTTGTTGCTTTCTTAGATGCCTTGAGGGAGAAAGTGTGAGAAGCTTTCATATATAGGGACAATAGAATACCAAAGGTAATGAAGGAATCTCTCTTCCACTTAAACCATTATTTCAATCTTTGGATTACTATCATGGTCCTCTCTTTGATATCACCTAATTCCCTAATGTTCCATGGAGTGGGAGGAAGAGGGGAAGATTGTGTTGCTTGGTATTTAGGATTAAAAAGTCCAACTCATCATCTTTTATTCCATCCGCAAACCAATCAAACTTGAAATCTCTCATTTGGTCTATTGTCATCCACAAGTAGTTCTTTTTCTAACCTCAAATTCATCTATGTAGTTGGCCTAGTAGTCCTCAATTTGTGGCACATGGTGCAAACTTGGCAAGATGAAATTTTTGGATTCTTCCTAATATCAAAGTCATACCAAGATATGTAGGAATACAAACTGAGATCAGTGAAATATGTTTCAATGTTTGCTACATTTGTGACATTCTTGCATGAGTATATTCCTAGAGAGATGGGAAATGAAACACCTTTATTTTTGGCATTCTTGCACTTGGTATGAACATGAGATAATTGTCAACATAGTTCAAACATGATGATATTCGTCGTGGGTACCGGGTAGCTTACGAGGAGAAATATAAAATCCTTTGACCCTGATGTAGGTGAAGGTGGAGAATTAGATGAAGTGGCTCCCATAATTTTCAATTATTTAAACTATTTGTGATGAAATCCTCCACTCTATATTGCCTTCGAGAAACCTTATGATGAACATGGTGAATGCATCATTCACCCTAACATAGTGATAGTTGTTTTCCATGTGAGTGAGATGTGGATACTTCTTGTAAGTAGGTGAATTTTGAGGCTCATTTTGAGTAACAAAAAGACCTCCGAATATTCTTATACGGAAAGAGCGTACACACTAAGTAACAATTTATGGTAAACTTTGTGACATAACCGCAACAATTATCGATGGATGTTGTTTAATAATTTACAAACCAATCCACCACATGGCTTCCTTCAAGATCCATGAGGATGAACTGATCCATCCAATCCTATAAATATTTTTTTGTTTCTTCCCCCATCGTTCGACTCAAAGAGAAAAATGGCATCGGGGATATGCCTCATGAAATTCACTCTTTGACATGTTCTTGGGAATACATGAGGGATTTCTTGCTTCTCTGAACCAAGAACCAAGTATTATGCCTTGCAAATATGAATCAGTCCTTTCCCACTCCCGCTAATAAAACTCCTTGCTTATGATGACCATGTTTCTATTGGCAGGAATTTTCATACACTAAGAAATTCACTTCGGTGTGAGAACTGCGACAATTGAGTTGTCATTTGCCCGAATTGTTCAGGAATTAACATCGTAGTGTTATGCACATACCAGGAGTAGTTCAATGCTCTAAAAAAATAGTGGGTGACCTCCTGATCTGAATAGTCCACTCAAGAATATTTTTTCCTCCGCTAGTTCACAAGGTACGCCAATCATTCTATCTTTTTATTCTTCTAGGTCCATGTCAGTGACATCATTGTCTACCACACTAGGGTATTCAATGATCAGAGTGGATATTGACTCCAAACCTGAATACTTAAACTTCATGGTGGAAAAAATAAATGAGATAGGTAGAATTTGAGGTGACATAAGTGACTTGAGATTAATTTTTATACTTTATATTTATAGTAGATCCTATCTAGCATGACTATTTTTAGTAAGTTTTCACAATTTTCACCTTTTGATAGTTTTTACTTGTTTGGAGTAACACAAATGTTGACATTTTTTTGTTCTTGGAAACTTACTATATTCAGACATTTGAATCCTTGCACACTTACTATTTTTATGTGGAGGTATTTTGGGTGTCGGATTGGAACAAAACTGGTTTCAAAAGTTTAGGTTTTGCTTCAGGACCTTCCGCTCCGCTTTTTTAGGTTTTCATTTACCGAAACCATAGATCTAAAAAGGAAACTTCTAGGACTAAAAATTTAAAATGGATAATGCAAATTATATAGAGCATCAATTGAAATTCTCTTATAGTTATCTTGAAGGATTTTTGGGAGGAATGCACAAGTAAAGTTTGATGAAAATTGGTTGCATGAGATAGTGAGTTATGAGCAATTTTCAATTTTGGAGTATGGATGTCTAGAAAAAATATAACATCATATTTGGTAAAAAAATGGATGTTTTGGGAGGGAAAAATAACTCATTGAAGTTTGAAATTTATTATTTGTTTTGAGAGGAGGATTTAACCATATTCATTTGTAAAATTCAACTCAACACTCATCCATGTAGCTTAACCATTGTCGGAGCGAGTTATCATGGAGTTAAAACCTAAAAATAACATGTAAGAGGTGAAAGGGGGACACAAGGGGAAAATAAGTTCACTTTTCACTAGATGGTGATGAGTGGCATCTTCTGTTCAATGTGGATATGATGCATGAAGTTGAAAATGGTCACTTTGAGAGCTAAAAATGGGTTTTTGATGTGATCGGGGTGAGTGGAAGAATAGGGAGCACACTATTATGTCCCCTATATCTCTTTAAACTTTTTGAAATACAAGGGGAAATCATGGGTGAGAAAATGCACCATGGATCCAATCTCATGAGAAGAGGACAAGTGAAATACAACTTTGTGAGGTGCCTAGGCGCAAAAGTTATGAGCTTCAAGTTGTGAGAAGTTTTCCAACATAGGGGAGCATAATTTTGTGTCCCTTGCACCTTGGGGACAATAAAAAAGGACATCACATTCTTGAAAATTCTCCAAGGGGTCAATGTCATGGGAAAGGGACCTGACAACTTAACTCCTCCATATACTCGCCTAACACCTCAAGTCATGTTTTAAGTGACAAAACCTCTTGAAAATATGGGGGAGCACACTTTAGTGCCCCCTTGTCCCCTTTTCACCTCAAGGAAAATAAAAAGGGACACCAATGGTGAAAAAATTTTCTCAAGCCATTTTGAAATGTTGATATCACCCATGAAAGTGCATTTTAGGACACCGGAGTGCCTTTTCCACCCGGGAGCATAAAGGGTATTGTGGGGTCAAAAATTATATTATTTTGACTCCAAATCACATACTGGGATCATTATAACCATTATCAGGTCCTATTCTTCCTATAATTTTATTTTGATGCAATGTTTCACTTTTGACTCGAAGGGGAAGCTATAATGTCTCGAGACTATCACAAAATATTCTCAAGTATTGGAACAAAATTGATGTTTCCATCATGTGGAAGGTTCCAAGATATTTAAATTGACTATTTTTTAACTCCCAAATCCTCCCATAACTCCTAGAATCATCTGTACAAGTTAGCTTTCATAGTTGGAGCCTTCATTCCTTGTGCCTAAAATGATTCAATCTTTTTCAAGTTGTTCCCAACATCAATTTACTTCTCATATTTTCCCTGAAATTTCTTGTATAACTTCATTAATATCCTATATAAATCCCATATGGTTTTAATCTTCCATGTCAGCTTCTGAAGGGTGTTTACCAATTGAAAAATGGCCAAGAATGGCCCTTACTAGGCCTCCGGGAGTAGTTATTATTCCTTGAATCTCGGTGAATTATTCAATCACCTTAGGCATACATCCTTGCACATTAAAAACAATTGAAAATATTTTTAGTATGTTTTTCTAATCCAAAATGAGGATGAAACTATGGGAAGGCTAGCTAGAGGAAGGGTTTACAGTGACTAGGAGGGGAATTTTCAAGTGGGGGCTTAGTTTTCATGGCGAAATTCTCAATTTTGTATGCTAGATATAACATGAAAATATATAGCTATTAAGGCATCCAAGATATTTTATTGGAGTGAAATTATTAGTGATAATTTACACTCGCATCTGATAAAAAATTTAAAGGCATAAATAAATTCACTATGACTTCATTCTTGGTATATGTTCTCGCAGTATTGCAAATGTGGTCTAGTCTGAATCCATAAATAAATGTTGCAAAAAAAAAACCAACATATAAAACCTACCCTCAATTCACAATGAGGGAGTATAGAAGACATTATGCTATAGTGATTGATGTCTTCATGATGTAATTGATCAAGAAGATGGAAGATGATGTCAATCGCAGGTTCTCAGTAGAAGCTTACATGTTGATTACTAAATATGGAAGCTACTTGATGCATTTCAAGACCTTATCCTACATCCACATTGGAGAATTTTATAGAGTTCCACTGAGACTCCCTTAGTACCCAAGTAACAAGTTGGTACTCATCGAGTTGTGTAGACAATTTTCAAGAATACATGCCAAGTGCCAAGAAAGGAAAAAAGATTGAGTCACATTCCTAATCCATCTGGGAATCTACTCTTGCAAATAACCAAAGTGGATGTAGCTAATATTAAAGCTTCTCTTGAATCCTTCAATTTTTTCCTATTCAGAAAGGAGGTCTTTTGACAAGAAACAATAAATAGAAGACGAGCACACGTATCTCAACATTATCATTAACCCAAGCTATATGACTATTGGGAAGAATGTGCAGACAAGACGGAAGTCGGGGAAAAGAGCATTTTACATGATAAAAATGCAAAAATGGGATATTTCTGAATGGAATGGGCTATTATGGATATTGAGGATGATGGGAGTGACATGTTTAATCATGAGTGCTTGGAATCCACTTGGTTTGAACCCATACCCCTTGTGGATTGGCCAAAAGTGTAACCCATTGATATTTTGACTTACACTACAACATTCCTACAAAGGTCAAGGTATCGACCTTAAAAGGGTTCATGACCTCAGCTACACCCCCTCCACATTCAACAGAAATTGAAAAAGGCAAGGAATAAATTTTACAGAATAGAAGTGAGAGCTCCAAGGCATAAGGAAACTTCTCAAATCATGAAAGTTCTGCCATAAGCATCACCAGATACCTCACCTGTGCCCTACCGCTGGAGATTATTAGTGAGATTATTTGATTCAATTTCCTTGATCCTAGAGAATTAATTATTTATCCTATGAGGAGAAGTCCCAAGTCTTTATATTTATCTACACACTCATCTCATAGGTCCATCGTGCCATCATTGTAATCTCATGAAGGTATTGCTCACAAGTCCTCTCTCGGTGTAGAGTCAAGCGGTAGTTCCAGTGGCTCCTATAGGTAGCCCGGTGGAACATACTTCATCTTCTTCTCCAAGACATGTGTTCTCATGGGTACAATATATCATCAACAACTACCAATGTACCATGGCCAAGGAAAAAAATCTAGTGGTTGAGATCTCCCCGAACTCGTAAGCTTACTTTTCATTCGTGAAAACCAATATGACTTATCACTCATGCATGATGCCTCAATTTCCTAATTCATCCATTTTTCCCGACCCATGGTAGATAAAGATGAAGCAGATATGAGAATCAACAATTATGAATGAAACTCTATTCTCTTGGAGAGCTCAGACCTAAAGGGCACAAATGATCACAACTTCGAGACAACTATTGCCAAGCTCATTGCTCAAATGAGGGAGAAGGAGATAATTAAGGAGAAATTGCAAATTCAAGTGCAATCCTTAACCTCATATGTCTAGATATTCTTGGATCCAAATGCTCCCCCTTCACTCCCGATTCAATTGTTCCCTAATAAAAATTAACTCGTGTGCGGTCCAAAAATTCAAAAACATGGGTAAAATGGGAAAATTCACGATTCATGGATTGATTATATCATTCACAAAGGTTATGAAATACTCTCGAGAGATGATCATGATATTCAAGATCACAATTGTGTCAACTAAAAAGGTAAATAATGTTATCTCCACAAATCAAGAAGTGGGTTGATCATTGGAATGGGCTACGATCAATACTTCATGAAATAAGCACGCGTTTGATTCAAGGTCATTGCTTGATAATAGTGTGTTCGAGATCCAAGGATACAATATTTCCCACATGGATGAGAATGATTGAATGTAAAATGAGAGATCTAACTAAGGCCATTTAATAATTCCCCTATCATCAAACTTGAATTCATGAAATCAAAGAGGAAATCAATGAACATTTGAGTAAGATGAGATGTCCCACATTGCTTTGATTTGGTGTTGCTTGATGAGCTTCTTGAACACTTTAGAGCCATCATAAAAGATGAATTATCTAACCCACAACCATATGGAAATGAACGCATGGACACATTAGTTTAGATTAGATCAGCTATTTTAAATGCAATAAGAAATATTCCCAAATGGCTCAAACACCTGTAAGATGGTCTAAGGTGCAACTAATCATTGGTTAAACATTATAAATAACACTACAATACCCCATGGGAAAATCATTAGAGGAAGTTTTTAAGTATAATGTAGCGATGGAGGGAAGCATAAATTATCCAAATCATCACATCAAGGGTCCTCTTCACATGCTCCATTTGTTGATCGATTTCTTACTTCTTCTATCTCTCATTCTTCATGAAACAAATAGCTTTTCCCAAAACTAGTCTAAAGTATTTTCTAATTATACGTTGGGAAAATCACTTTTTCCAAAATTCACTTAAGTCACGTCTTTTCCATTTTTGTAAAATTACTTCTCTAAAATAAGGAAAAGAGTCTTATTTTGGAAAAGAAGGTGAAAAATCATGTAGAAACACAAAGATCCACAAGCCTCTGGCTATATATTGGGGTTCTCTCCTCATTTTTAAGGATATAAGTTGTTGTTCTCCTTTGGAAAATTGTTTTATCCTATTCTCGATCTATTATTTCCTCCATTTTCTCAACTATTTACTCAGCCCATTGTATTACATTTATCGCAGGAATGAATTTTTTTATATGTTCTTTCATGGAATGAAATTACCAATTAAAAATTTTGTTGGTTGTAATTGTTGTTTCATGAAGTATACATAGTTATGTGTATATTTTCCTATGTACTATAATTCAACTGGATGTATTCTAGGTTATTGGTTGATGGAATCTATAATACTACCATTAACATAACTCCTTATCCCTCTTTCCCCACTATTTCTCTCACAGTTTTCTCCTCTCCACCTTACACATTTATCCCTTTATCGTTTGTAGTTACAATTCACGACAAGGGTTTTTTTGCACTTTCACCGGTCTTTGACCACCCCCAAGAGTTATAAATAGTGTACATAATCCATATTTCAATAAATGGGAGCCACCCCATCTTGAAGTGGAGGGATTCAATCCCACGAGCGTTGACGAAACACATATTTTTTCCTTGACAAAATATTTTTCCAACAAGTTTTGCGCCCACCGTGGAGCAGATTTTGTTGCTCTGTACCCCTTTTTTAAAATGAAAAAATCCTAAAAATTACATATCCAAAACTTTAAAAAATATAAAACCTTAAACCTAAAGATATCCTTGATTTTTACCCTATACATTTCAATCAATGACCATTTCTCAGAAATGCTCCAACGTTGCAACCTAACCTTCTCTTCTTCCAAGATACTCAAGTAGGCATCACTTTGCAAATTTAAGGATCTATATTTGGAACCACCAAGTGGATAATTTTCATTACACACCGGTGCAAGGATTTTATACCTAGAATAATAATGTTCCCAAGTTTTGAAAAGTGTTATACGAATTCCAAAACAACCAAAAAGGGTGTAAAGAAACCTATTTTACGTTGAATATAAATCTTGTAAACTAGTGGAAAGAAGATATACTAGAGTTGACCAAGTAAGTTACCTTGTTGACCCTAAATTTGAAGAGAAATAATGAGTAGATTTTAGACTACGATTTATTTACACATTAGGACAAGTTGGTTAAGAGTAATTTCCTTAATTTACTCTTGAGTTTCTAGTTGAAGAACCTCTTGAATATCTTGTTGCACTTGCCTTTAGATCTTATTCCTCCAAAAGCGAAGAAGATGATGATGATGAAGAAGAAGAAAATGATGATGATGATGATGAGGAGGATGAGGAGGAAGAAGAAAGGATGGTTGCACCTTTACCATGGGGATAAAATATAGGCTCATTGGCCTTACCTCCTCTCCATGAACTCCCTAGAAGTTTAAGAAATAACTTACCCAAATTTAAAGGAGATGGAAAACAACATCCGAATGAGCATATTGTTTCTTTCATTACATCTTGTGGATTTTTGGGAGTTAAACATGAAGACGTGTCGGTGGGGCTATTTATTGATTCTCTACAAGATACTACCGTAGAATAGTTACACCACCTACCTAGGGGGTCCATCACCAATGGAACAAAATGAAAACCAAGTTTGAAGCTAGATTCAAGTTAGTCGAGGATGTCTATGATTTAACTACTCAATTGTCATAGTTTATGAAAGACCCTCGAGAATCCATGAGGGAATTTATGGCTAAATTTAACAAATTGATCAATAAAATTCCTGAAAATGTTAGACCAAATGATTACAATTAGCTACGGTTCTTCACCAATGTGTAATTTCCTGAAGTTGGATTTATCCTAAGAAGAGATCAGAAATTTGATCTATATGAATCTCATAACCTTGCGGTAGAATTAGAATATTATATCATAATTTACATTAATATAATAAGATAATGCAATAAGGATAAAATCAAAATTTATAGCTCTAAAACCACTTATCTAATTTCTCTCAAGAAATGAATCACTCAAAATTCTCCATACAAGCATGCTCCAAGGAATGATTTACGAACAAGAAAAGGATATAATCAGCCATGTGTTGGATTGCTCTAGAAGCACCTCTAGTAAATACAATCTGCAAGACTCAAGAAGACGAAGAAGAATAAATTGAAGAACATGAAGAAGAAGAACAAACAAACTTGCTAGAAGTTGAGGAAGTTGAAGATGCTGAAATCATCTTCCATGAGTAATCCTTAGATGATGAGTATGATAAAGTCATAGCAAACATGAATAACTATTCATGTATAGTGTTTACATGCTCGAGTCTCAAAAGGAATCCTCTTCCTTTGTTTCCTAAAATAATAATCCTGCAAAATCTAAAATAATGACTCTACAAAAGGATATAATCAAACGAGGATCTTTGTTACCTCCTTCTCGTGGACTCTACAAGGAAGAATTCTAGTTCCAAAAAACCAAATCTACTTCTTCTTCCCCAAGTAAGTCTCATGAACCTACCTCAGTGAAATATTTTTCTACTAAAGTTGTTTCTTCGTCTTGGGTTCCCAAAACCACTTCCATTCCATCTTGCACTTCTTATAAATAGACTCGATCAATGGTTCTCCATAAGTAGTGTGCTTTGTTTCTAGAAGATCCATCTTTATCTTGTGCACTATTAATAGCTTCGCCACATGTGCTATAAATATATTTTCTTCTTTCTTGCATACTTCAAGTCTACTATTAGCCTTGCATCTACTTTATCCACGATTTTATCTATTTTTAGCTTTCCTTGACAATCACGTCAACCCATGATTTTTCTTATTTTCAACCTTCCTTAGAAATTTGAATAATTCCCCACTTGGTTGTTTCTACGTGTAAGCCTTTATGCATGCTTACTCATAATCCAACACTTCTTTCCACACACTACTTTATCCTTCGTAAAATTCCTTGACCATGATTCCACGCACACCCTTGTGTGCATCCTTTGACTTTCGTGCATGTCTCATACTTAGTCAATTTCTCATCCCAATATTACCCCACACTAGGTATATTGTTCGTCCTTAGAAATAGATGAATTAATGAATGAAATAATAAGATTCCTTGCTGAAAGAATGTGGAGACACCCCAAACAATATTGAATGAATAATGTATGAATAAAGAATATTTGAATAAATAATGTATGCTTTTGTGCGACCAAAAATTAGGCTTATTTTGTCTGCAAGAATTTGAAAAATCTACGTTGATGGCTACTTCTATCCCTTTCCATTCCTCGAGTGTCTTATCTTACCTTCCGGAAATGATTACATGATATTTGGTATGCTCTCTAGGTTCAGTCCATGGATTTATTCTGTAATTACATCAAAACAATTTTCCAATCGAAGTTAGTTCTTCCAGGACATCGCCCCTTCATCACCATATCATGTAGCTCTCCTAACTTCCCCTCTATTTTATTATGCTTGTTTTTAATATTCTTCTTCATATCCTCTACCTCTTGCAAAAATTTTACATGTGCCTCCTTGCACCACTGTACACAATGAGGCTTGGAAGAAACTCATTCTTGATTCCTCTTCTCGTAACATGCATCAATAATCGACGTATCCTTGAACCTATCAAGACCTTATTTTCCTTCCGTACAACCTCCTTTACTTATGCACCTTTGAGCTATTCATATTAGTTTATTTGTTTGTCAATCTTTACTTGATTCTCCATCGCTAGTTCCTCTACTTTTTTGTTCATGTGATCTATTGGCTCTTATCAGTAACACATTGACAAACTCTTCCAAGTTATCAATTGTCTTGTTTCCTTTAATCTTAACCTTCATGTTTACCTCGAACATAAGTGTACGATGATATTCATAATTTCTCCCACCTTAATATTTACATTGGCCAACCTCTTTTTGGAATTATTCAATTTTGAGGCTAACTTCTTATTCTTTACGCTTACATCCTCAAAATTGGTCTATGTGTCACGCATGATCTGCCCTTTATTAATATTTCAATGCACAAATTCATTGGACATATTTATCAATGCATTACTTTCCCGCACATCCAAAATTTGTGTAGAAACTAAAATTGGAAGGGTATTTGATGGGTCCTTCATCGCTTGCATCTCATTCATGGCCTCCTTTCTCAATTCAAACTTCACTCCTCCATATGCATCTTCCTTGCAAATGACAACATCTTGCATTTCTGACATGAGCTTCAGACTTATCCAAAGATATCTTAACTGTATAGTTCTTTAGCCTCCATATAGATTTGAAATCTATCCCTTATGAATTTATTTGTGTCATCTATATATGACATTCTAGGTCGACGAGGTGAGTAGCTTCTTAGCCTTCTCGGTGAAGATCGCGGTCCCGGTCTGTCATGCACTTTCACAAAGTGTCTCCCGCACAATGTCAAAGTCTATGGGACTAGTGTCCTCCCATGTGCCTTGTCCGCATCCTCTTTCTCCTCTTGTTATTTCTCCTCTTGCTCTAGCTCTTCCTACTCTTTCTCATATGCTTATTCTTTCTCTCCTTCCTCGTGCTCATATTTCTCGATCTCTTCCTCCTCTACAATATGAATGACAAGACTCCTCTCTCTTGTTCTTTGGGAATCTTTATCATTTTTATACTCTTCCAAGCTAGGAGCATGCAAAATTTCAATTGGGCTTCTAGGAGGGTCCTAGGAGGGGCGCACACCAAATTTCCCCACGTTCTTCTCGCCTCCTCTTCCTTTCTCTATGGTCTAACTACCCCTTTGTTTCATCTTATTATTCTTCTAGAGCTAGCTCGCGCTTCTTCTTTGGGGTCTTTGTGTCCATCCTCCCTGATGGTGGTGGTGTGAGAGTTACATCACACTCATTGACCACCTTATCATCCTTTAACTTTGGCTAAAAGTAGATGTAAACCTTGTTTGTGCATCCTTGATTCTCTTTACAACGCTACTTAAGTACTTGGTTATAAAGGAAAATGGTAATATCCACCTAGTCCCATTTCTCCATTAATTAGGAGAAACGTGAAAGGTAGAAGTGGTGTACAACAGTAAATTCTTCATGTTCATCCAACTCTATTGGTATCTCCTTAGGTATGTGTTATTTCTTTTCGAATGCATTACACATCCTCTTGTACCATACATCTAGGTGCACCTTGTATGCATTTGATATTGAGTTATATACTTATGGAATCTCTTCATCGGTGATCACTTCTTAAAGGGATGCTTCCATTCTTTCCCTTATGGGCCATCTGGAATGTTAATCTCCCAAAACACAAAAATAGCAAAAATGACCCCCATGTTATTTTCTCTCCTTTCTCATGTTGGGTCTTGGCCTCTTCGACAATGTTTTTCACGATGAACAAAGAAATGTTGTACTTGGTCAATATGCCATATTATGTGCAATATAAAGAAACTTCTTGTTCACTTTATTCTACCTCTCTCGAGGATTTGAGCTTTCAAATCACCAAACGTGCAACCGCTTTGGGTTTAGGATCGGTGATATGTGATACATACACCATATTATGTCTAATATGAAGGAACTTCTTGTTCAATTTATTCCACCTCTATGAGGATCTCGAGCTTACTGAACTCACCAAATGTGCATTTTCTTTGGTTCCAGGGTTAGTGATATGTGATACATTAAAAGCGTGACTTCCTCGTTGATATTGTAACTTGGTGGTTGTTTCTTCTAACTCCACCTCATCATGCATGTCTAATGTGATCTCTTTTCCTTTATCGCTCAACATTATAACCTTGCTAATAAGTTACACGGTGATGTGCATCCTCCTACCCATAAATTAAAAATATCTCTCATATATGTGCGACGTCAACCATTGGAATAATCAAGTGGGCTTGCCAAAAATGGTACTTCATACAACCGTAACACTACACTAATTTTCAAAGTTTTTCATGCTTGATCATCCAACATGATTTGACCTTCGTTGGTGTGATGGTTTGTCTCTACCAAGGTATCAACCCTTATGTCACTTTGGTGGCCTAGTGCGTGGTGGTTGTACTCACTTATCTTGCACTTCCATAAATGTGATTCCCAAGGTTTCCCAATGATGACCTCATGTGGGTATTGCATCTCTGATAACCACTCGTCTGGTGCATCCTCCATGTTTTCATTTCCCTTGGGTGCCTTATTTGCTAGCGTCTTTACTTAACTTGATCGGAGTAATGTAAATCACAAAAATTAAATCTTGAAACCTGTGTGCCCTAAATAAAACCTTGTCTTCTCCAACCACGTGTTTGGTGTCTTCCTAGTTTCAATTTCTCAATTCACATGAATTTCAATTCTTTCTTGGTATCTACTCACTTATTTATCATGCCCTCACTCTTACTGCAACTTCTTCCTCGACCAACCCTAGCTCATGGTTTCTTCACACCATGCTGATTTTAAACCCTCCTTTAGCTTCCACTCTACTATTTGGATGTCACTTCTAAATATAAGGTGCTCTCTAGTTCTTCACACTGGTTTTTGGTTGCTTTAGGTGGTTATAGCCTTCATTCAAAAATCTCTTCAAATCACACTGGTTTGATAGAGCTTTAATTTGCAAGTTGAATCATAACTATCACTTGCACTTGTTTATAGGTTTCCACTTTTTTTGATCATTTAATGTGGTAGGTGCGGTAGGTGAGTTTTTAGCACTTTTTCCATTTTCAACTCTTTTCTACCAATTCTATACCTTCCTTGATTTCCTTCTGTGTGTGTACGCCGGAAAAGTGACAGGCGAGCGTGAGAATCTACAAGTGACTCTTCCGCGTACCCGACCTCTCGAGGTCGTGCCGAGACAGCCGGTGGGGGTAGAATATGCATTGGATTCAGACAAACTAGTTAGGCAGTCTAATGTCTTCGACACGCACTAATGGAATTTGCGAATCTAAGGCAAAGAAGGCCCTTCTAACTTGGACTGGTGTGATAGATCGATCAGCAAGGATGACTGCTCGAAGGCTCCAATCAATATCGAGCTCTGGCGTGATTCGATCTATGGGTTGCGGAATACGTGGAAAATGACCTGGGATAGTTTCGTGTATGTCTCCTGATAAGGTCATATAGTGGATGGTGAATATAATTGACTTTTATGGATGATTTTACGCCTAGTCCGAGATTCTCTAACTTCGTTAGCTGCTATATTCAAGAAGGACAATTGTTCGATGATGATGGGTGGAAGTGGATAATCCCTAGTATCCAGTAATTGTACTCTTTCTCAGCTTCTATGTTTAGAACCAACAGTTGTGCAATCTTCTCAGAATACCTCACAGGCATTCTCGCAACCTGGATTCTTAAGCTGGTATCTATATCTACGAGGGTGTCTCCAGCGTCTGGCTGTGGAACTAAAGGATCGCACCCGAATGTTTGTTCTCTTTCAAACCCTTCTACAGTCATGTGGATGATTTTCTAGGGTAATCTGTAGTTTGGCTGACTTGACCAAAATGCATGTGCCTGGTCGTCTTCTATGTTTAATCCTCTTAACTGAGAACTGATCAGTTGTAAATCTGTGGTTGTTCGGAATACTTGTATTCTGAGATTTTGGTCTATGTCAACTATTGCTGTGACGAGGTTTGGTTGAGGCATGATTGGCTCAAATATATATTCCCTGGGCTCCTGAGGTCCCGTGATTGTCATACGAAACAAAATGCAAATCTAATCAGAATTTAAGCAAATTCTAACTACATGAAATAAATCTAACATATATAACTTTTTATTCTTCTAAGAAATCTTTTAACAATTTTAAGGAAAGCAAACTATTTTAAGCGTATCTAGAAATAATAATTAAATAACAATTTAAAACAGACAAGATAACCGAGTGTAGTTATTTGCCTGTGTGATTTGTAGAATTATTCTAAATAAATAAAATAGCTCGTCTAATCTATCTGCAAGATTCTCGATCCTACCTCAGAAGTGAGGAGTGAATCATAGTTTCTCAGAAACTATCAATCCTCACAGCTTCCCTGGCAATATCGAGAATAGAATTTACTGAAATGAAGCAATTTATCTACTCTATTTGATATGATTCTAACTAGAACTTTGAAAGTTAAAACCTGGATTCCGCAGAACAGTGGCGAATCCGATGGTGTGTGTGATCTCGTCCCCTCAGTATGATCTCCTCGTTCTTTCGTGTTCACGTGGATCCAGAAAAGCATGTAATGCTAGCACCGATAGGAGTAGAATTTGGAACAAGGACAACTTAGAATGCAGACCGAAAATGTGAGTAGGAGAGGGATAGCGCAAGAGTACAGAGCTTGGCTTATGCGATTCCTAGTGGGATTTTCTTCGCGAGTCATGCAACATGAAGCGGCCACTGTAACTCAGAATTATCCTATACGAAGAGCAAAACCTGCAACTTTAATGGCTTCCTAAGCTATTCTGTTCCAATGGATTGGATAAAATAAAGACACTGCTTGCACAAGTTGGATATGTGGCTTACCAACAAATTTGAATAAAGCTAACCAGGCATATAATGAATCGAACTAATAACTCTAAGCAACAATGAAAATTAAATCTACAGCAAAGAGGAATTCAGAGGCAAGCTTTAGACTGGATTTGGATGAAATAACAGCACTGCCTGCACAAGATGGGTATGTGGCTTACCAACAGCTGAGTAATTTAACAAAAGATGCAAGTGAATTCAAGCTATGGCTTCTAAACAAGCTAACTAGCTAAAACACTAAAATGAAGAAATGAAAGCAAAGCTCAAACTCCAAAATCCAGCCAAAATTCAGACCCAACTCCAGACCATTTGCTTGTGCACAAACCATGCATTTATAGGAATTCAATCACCCAAAAACCAAAACCAAATTGAACTCCTAAACAATAAACAAAGGAAAAACACTATTCCAGGGGACCAAAAACATAAATGCATGCTCAAGTCGGCAAGGAAAAGCTGGTGAATCGTGATATTTCACGCGAGTCGCGTCAAAAGAATGTTCTGAAAACGCGCAAGATGTGACCGCCGCTCCGAGCGGGGCGGTTCAGGAGACCGCCGCCCGATCGGGGCGGCGGTCATCATGGACCGCCCATCGAAGGGCGGCGGTTTCATCACTGAAGATCAAAAAGGCCAAGGAAAGAAGAAAAAGGGGGAAAACAAAGGGTGCGGGGGCTAAGCGGGGCATGTGGGATGTTAACGCATACTCCGAGGGCTTTTCTGGATCCCGAACACCTTGCGAGGAGACCTGTATCATCATTTGGGCACTTATTACGCTGCTCATGATGACAAAGCCTTTACAATTTTGGGTACGTACATATTGCCCCCTCGGAGAAGCGTTTTAGCCATGAAGAGGCATAAAACGGTGGGTCCGAGTATGGCAGTCCCGAAATGGGGAGTTAGAAGCTATACCTTACTCGTCCATGTGTTGAAACGACGCCATCCGAAATTCCCGCTATCTGCAAAATGAAAAGAGAACTCAAGTGCAGATAGATACAAAACTTGGAAAATAAACGCTAAATTAATAGGGAATGAGAACGTACCATTCGTGCGGGGATAGGAACTTACCTCCATCAGCGCTCCAAACCTGCGAAAAGTCTTTTTAAAATGAAATAGGGTGCTATATATATGAAAGTGGGCCCATTTTCCTATTCATTTGCGCGCGTTGATTTGATTGATTTTGAGCTCTGGGACCCACGGTGATGGTTTCGTGCGTGAGTAGAGTCAAAACGTCCGCAGTGAGATCGTGATCATGCCTCCACGTGCGGAACACCGCCCTGCTAGATCACAGGTTGGTTTTCTTCAATTTTGTGTTTTTCCCCCTTTAAATTTGAAATGTTAAATTTGTCGTAATGGGGGGGTTATTTTTGAAAATGTTAGGTTCAAAAGGTCCACCTAGGGGGGGCGCCTACTGGGTAGGCTCCATTTTTAGTTTAAATGGTCTTTTTTTACTCATTTTGGGCTTTTTGGGGTTAGCAACCCGCGGGTTTTCGGACACGACCGCCGCCCAGGCCGGGCGGCGGTTACATGACCGCCACCCTTAAGGTGGCGTACAAACCGCCTCCTGCTCGGGCGGCGGTTACGACTTGAATGCAAAAGAACTTAATTTTTGAGATTGCACTTGTATTTTTCGCATTTCTATACGTTTTTATGACCTTCTTAGTATTGCTCAGATACTAACTTGCTCTGTTTTGTGTGTTTTTGGGTGTATGCGGCGCGGGGAGGAATACATCAGATGGAGCCGAGAGAGAGAGTGTGACTGGCTGTCAGGGGTATTGGATGCCCTCTCACCAGACGAGGAGGACACACTTTGCAGAGGGCCGGTATACTGCGCATATCGCGCGTTCCACATGTCACACCATCTAGTCACATCCTTTGTGACTTATTTTCATATTGGGACGCAGATCGGAACACCTTCCGATTGCCAGGGGTCCGCGGTGAGTGGACTATCACGTTGGAGGATGTCTACCATATTTTGGGGGTCCCGATCATCGGGAGGAGACTCACATTAGAGACAGCAGGCTCACGGGCACAAATTACACAAAGCGGAGTTACATGGGAGATGCAAATTTATCTCCACGGGGTCGAAGAAGGGAGTGAGAGTTCGATCCATCCCTTCTTTGCCTATCCCCATATTTCGACAGGCCATCATGGGGATCCTTGCCTCGAGATTGATTGGGGACAAGGGAGGGGACACTTTGTTATACTGCTGGGCCCCCATCATTGCACAGATAGAGGGGCATGGCCGGATATACGCCTGGGGTGTAGACATTCTGGGGACCACCTACCACGATTTATACAGGGTGGTCCGTTTGCAGGGACAGTCATTGAGCCACCCGACTCTAGTCATGAGTTGGGTGTATGAGCATTTTATTCCTTATGGCGAGAGCGTAGAGGTGGCGGATCCGGGGCCGTGAGGGCAGCCGATGGTGGTCGATATGTCGGTGCTTAGAGCACCTCACCAGCCAGTTGCCTCCCTTACCACAGCAGATATGGAGGCGACACCGTACCGGCTTATGGCCGGCATATGGGGCGAGGAGACCCTTACATTGATCTCCTGCTCCACCACAGGGCAGCTCATCGACCGCGTGGGACGGGTAGAGGTACATCCTTTTGGGAGAGTTCCTCAGCAGTTTGGCCTTCCATATGCGGGCATGCTTCCCCCAGTGGCACCAGCTTACAGATCAGTTCGCGAGGCCAGAGGGGGGCCTAGAGGCCGTGGTTGGACAGTGATCACTCCTGGCATTCCCATTGCAGCCAGGAGGATAGTTCGGGCCAGAGGGAGAGCCGGTGCGCCTCGGGCACCTTTGCTTCAGATTGCTGCGGGCCCTGCTCATAGCAGCAATGACCCTATAGACATTGACTCCGATTCTAAGGAGCTTACAGAGGGAGGGTCGGAGGAGCAGACTGATGATAGCGATCCCGAGTGGCATGACACTCAGGATATTATGCAGGTGGAGAGGGCCGAGGAGAGCACAGAGAGGGACACTCTAGTCTCAGAGGAGCCACTCTCTCAAGGCCATGGTGGAGAGGACGAGTCGGTTGTGGGGGCGACATGTTGCCCGCTACAGAGCAGCCCCTCGGTCGCGGTGGCATCCGCGCGGCGTCTTGCCCCAAAGATCCATCTTGGAGGCCCGGTGATCCGAGTAAGTTATCCTTTCCTCCTTTTAATGTTTGTTTAATTTACGATTTGTTTTAATTGCTATTTCTCCTTGTGTTTTTATCTTGTATCTTTCACCTCTTTACTTGGTTTCTAATTCATTTTTTTCCCTTTGTTTGCAGAGACGCCGACAAGTGGCGGGATCTCGATCCGCAGGTATGCACTGATTCTCCCGATGATCCCCATGGATAAGACCCGTGCGGAGCTATCTCAGATGCCGGGAGCCCTCGGCCCCGGCAGCATACCGATGTCTTCGCTCCCCGTTTGGCACGTGGCTAGGATGGTGTCGACTCTCCGCACGAGTTGGTAGGCTATAGGATGGTCGGGCGCGCCTTATGAGGAGCCATTCTCGTGGTGAGACCGCGGCTGCTCCTCGGGACCCAGAGCCCTCCATTCATTCAGAGCGCCAGCGTAGCCGGAGCCCTAGGCGAGGGCGCACCTTCGGAGGGGTCGCGTAGGGGTTGAGAGACCACTTGGCTCCTATGTATTTTGTATTATAGATTTTTTTGTATATCACGGGCTCTTTGAGCGTTTTGACCATGCCTAGTGCATGATGGCATTGTATATAAACATTGATTATTTATATATATGCATTCATTTTTGGATCAAAAGCTTGTCACTCATGCTTTCCCTTTCTGTTTCCAGTTTCCTCATGTATACTACGATGTATGTTTTATATGCTTTCTAGAATGTATGCAATGGAAAACAGATGATGCAAATGTTTGCTTTCTTTTTGTGTTTCATGATGCTGATACATGATATTGTAGATATATTGTGATCTTGAATCTTAGCTTCTGTGAGCAATTTGGATACCTCATGTTTGTTTTGGCAAAGTGATGAAAATAACCAGGATGATGAATGAGCATTAACTTGCCCCACTCCTAACTCCACGCAACTAGTAAGATGCGAGGGCTTATCACCAAGAGCCAAGAAGGGCGCAAGTTATGAAATATGGTGAAATGACAGTGATGAAAGACAGACAAAGCTTTGGTGGAACCAAATTGGAAGCTACAAGCTTACTCTACCTGAATGACTTCATAGTTTTGGATGTAACTTGCTTTATCTAGACTTAGACCCGTAGATGGCCACATAGTAGACAAAATCTGGGTTTTTAGGATTTTTAACTCTTTTAGAATTTTGAACATCTAATTCATTCATTTTTGACTCAAAGTTTGAATAGTTTGTTTATGACCTTTTAACGTTTGCTTTGTCAAGAGGACCCCCTACACTTTGCCCCATGCTACCAGTAAGAAGCGTGGGTTTATCACCGTGGGCAAGGCATAGGCGAGTAAGGGCATTTCCATCCTTTCCCAACCCTACGTCACTAGTAAGAGACGCAAGCTCGTCACCGAAGGTTGGTGGGGCAAGGAAATGTGTAAAAATAAAATTTTCTGTTTAATCACTTTTTGACTTGCTTATTTGAGTAAAATGTCAGTATATGCTTATTTCCAAAGAGATGTATATATGGGATAGATGTGACACCATGAAGCTTCTAGAACAGACCTTAGGCAAGACACCTATCCTAAGAAGAAATCAAAGCGAGAACAAACTTGCAGATCTTGGTATGGTTACCGTTAGGGCTTTGTCATGTTTGATTTATTTGATAAAAGATTCCAAGATGATTTGATGATACATGAAGATGGAGAGGTATGATTAAAGAACATTATGCCAGAAACATCACGAGTTTGTAATGAATTTCTTTGAGAATAGATTTCTTGATCACAACTTATGTAAGAACAAGTGGACAAAATGATCTAAATCTATATGAAGATGCAATGTAGATAGTTATATAGGTAGCGTTAGTGCCTATGCGTAAACGTTTGAGGTGTAGGAATTGATCTGCTTCACCAAACTCCTCACCTTCTAACGTACATAGGAGGTATGCACCATTTCCATAGTCCTTCATGACTCGGTATGGGCCCAACCATTTGGGCCGGAATTTCCTTCCTTCGCCGGTCTTCTTGTCGATCCGGTACATGCCTAGTCTTAGAACTAGATCACCTTCGTATATATCGCGTTTATAGACCTTCTTGTTTGCTTGCCGGCACATTCGGTCGATAAGCTCTATGCCACTGCTCAAAGATCTAACCTAGTTTCATCTAGGCTTTCTAGTTGGGAAAGACGTGCTTCTCTCAGTAAGCGTCTTCATCTAGAATCCCTTGCGGTGAAATGCGGAGATCGGTATTTCGACCTCAAGCTGCTAGAGAAACCGCTTCTGCCCGAATACTAGCGAGAAAGGAGTTGCTCCGTTGGTGTTCTTATTGAGGTTTGGTGGGCCCACAAGGCCGGATATAACTTCAAATGCCAATCTCGCTTGTTTTCTTTCACCATTTTAAGGAGAATGGCTTTCAGTGTTTTGTTTGTCGCTTCAGCCTATCCGTTGGCTTGGGGATAATACAAGGAAGCCGTATGATGGCTTATCTTAAATCTACTGCATAGTTTGCGAACTTCTTCATTTTTAAAAGAAGTTCCATTATCGGAGATAATGATTTGCGGGATACCGTACCTGCAAATGATTTGGTTCAAAATGAACTTGGCGATCACAGAACCAGGTACAGTAGTAAGAGGCATGGCCTCCACCCATTTGGTAAAATATTCAGTGGTCGTGATTATAAAATTATGGCCATCTCATGGGATGAGGGAGAGAATTTCCCTATTAAGTCTAGACCCCATGTAGAAAAGGGCCATGGAGTAGCGATTGGTTGCAGAGCTTGTGCTGGCATGTGGATCTCGTGGGAGAATTCTTGGCACTTATGACACCTGCGTGCAAACTCTATCGCGTCATGTTCTAGAGTGGGCCAGAAATAGCCCATTCGATGTATTTTTCGAGCGGTGGCATGGCCACCGAAGTGGCCTCCACATATACCACTGTGGGATTCATGGAGAATCCTCTTGGACTCTTCTGTGTCAACACACCTTAAGAGCATTCCATCGAATGCTTTTCGATAGAGCACCTGCTCTATAATGACGTATTTAGCTACGATTATGCGTAACCACCTTCTTTGTTGTGGTGTAATCGCTCCCGGTACGTATGGTCCATGATATAATTAACGATATCAAGTACCAAGGACACTCGAGATAGTGGGTCGTGTTTTGATGTAGTATACGCATTCATCTGGAAAGTCTAAATCTACTAAATCACCTTCGTCTAATGGGTTGTCAGCTAACCAATTTGCGATGATTTGTCCTTTAACCAACTTTTGATTTACAAATGTTAATTCGAACTCTCCCATTAAGGTTATAAAACGTCCAGCCTTTTTAGATAAGGACCCTTGTGTGAGAAAAGTTCGTAAATGGTCCGTTTTTACCATGACCTTCGTTTCTTGATTCAGCATATAATGTCTTAGGCGTTTAGTAGCAAAGACTATGGAAAGGCATTCTCGTTCTGCCTGTGTATAGCGTGTTTCATAGTCGAGCAGCGTTCGGCTAATGAAATAAATCGCACGTTCTCTCTTGTTATCATCTTCTTGGGCCAACATACAGGCCAGCGAGACATTGGTAGCTCGCGAATATAGGATTAACGAGTGATCTAGCTTAGGTGGCATCAGCGTAGGTGGTGATAACAGAAAACACTTAACTGCATCAAAAGCTTCATTGCAATCTTCAGTCCAATCAATGCTATAATCCTTCTTGAGTAAATTGTTGATTGGATGAATGGCGAAGCTTAGGTCCGGGATGAATCTCCGATTGCACCCAGCTTTCCGAGAAATGATCTGATTCCAGATTCACTCGAAGGTGGGACCATTTCGAGGACAACCTGAATTTTGGTTGGATCAACATCAATCCTCGTGACGATATGATGTAACCTAGGAGCTTTCCTCCTGTTACACCAAAGACACATTTCTCTGGATTTAGCGTGACTCCGTATTCTATTAGACGTGAAAGAATGACGCGGAGTACTTCGGGATGGTCACAACACTTCTTGGCTTTAGCCAATAAGTCATCTACGTAAGATTCCACGATTTTATGAATTAGATCGTGAAATATGTATGTCATGGCCCGCTGGTACGTAGCACCGGCGTTCTTGAGACCGAATGGCATAACAACGTAGCAATAGGTTCCCCAAGGAGTTATAAATGTGGTTTTAGCTTGATCTTGCTCAGATATTCTGATTTGATTGTATCCCGAGAATCCATCCATGAGAGACAAAAGTTCAAAACCAGCCGTTGCATCAACGATAACGTCTATGGATGGTAATGGGAAATCGTCCTTAGGACACGCTTTGTTGATATCTCGAAAATCTATGCAGATGCATATCTTTCCATTCTTCTTGAGAACGGGAACGATGTTAGATACCCATTGGGAGTAGTCAACTGGCTTGATGAATCCTACCTGAAGGAGTTTTATTACCTCCTCTTTTACCATGAGAGCTACTTTGGGCTTCATGGGTCTTGATTTTTGTTTAATTGGCTTTGCATCTGATCTAGTGACGAGGTTGTGCACCGCAATGTGGGGTGCGACTCCTGTCATCTCCTTGTAATTAAATGCAAACACCTTTTGATGTTCTTTGAGAATCTGAGTATGTATTTCCACCTCTTCTGGGGTTAACGAAGAGCCTAGTTTCAATATTCTTGGTTCATCTTCTGTCCCGATGTTGACATCGATTGTTTCTTCGATCAAAGAGGCGTTACCCTCTTCGAACTCAGGTGGTGCTGGAGGTAAATCTAAATCATCCCCATTTTCTACTGCGTATATGCTAGGTTCCATTTGTGAGGGAAGATCCGTTACGGGATTTCCGAAGTAGGAAGACGAATGTGGAATCAAGGATAAATCTAGCATGTGATAGGAGAGATGTAGTGCCGCATAGGCATTTAAGTAATCCAAAGTAGCAGCATCACTATCAACATGGTCTAGGACGGTAGATTCACTTTCGCTTGAAAGAGGATTTGTCATTGTTTTTATCAATGGTTCATCACGAATGGATACCGTGAACTGGGTATCTTCTAACTCATTGCTCGGAGTAAAACGTGATGCTGAGGTTGCTATTGAATCGGTGAGAAGATTTTTCTCTCGTGGGATTGCTTCAATGGATATGAAGTTGAACGCCTTGCTTAAATCTAACACAGCATTTTTGTAGAGTTGTAAATGTTCGGCTTTAGTTTCATATACTTGAAACTTGGTTTGTCACTAATCATGAGTCTCCCAGACTCGATATTATCAATACCAATTCTTTTGGCTAAGGTAAGGCCAAGGAGGAGGGCTTCGTACTCGCGCCGTTGTTTGTGCATTCAAATTTTAATTTAAAAGCGAATGGGAGGACTTTCTCATCGGCGAAGTAAGAATTATACCTGCCTCGCTCCATAACGACATTTAGCTCCATCGAAATGGAGAGTCCAATACTTAGCGGGAGTACGGATGTTGGGGCATCTCGTTGTGTTTCGCACTCTACTTCTACCATACAGAGATCCTCTGCTGGAAAGGAACCAACACCTAGGGAAAATCCTATGCCTACTGAATCAAATGGTAAGAACATTGGTGAATCTTGTTCTATCAACTCAACGATTTTCGTAGTAGTCCCTAATGATATTGTTTCTTTAGTTTTATCTTTAGGGGTTGGAATTGTTTTGGCTATGCTGGTAGTTTCAAGATCCGTCGTAGGTACCAACTTTTCCTCTGGTTTTTGGTCAGTGGGTTTATTAAGTTGGTTTGTTGGCGCTTCAAATTCTCGAGTGCACTCTCGGTCTTTTCTTTAAATCAGCTAGTGCAAATCGAAAGGTTTTGGATTGCCTTTGGCTACAAATACCTTTCCTAGATGCAAGAATCTTACTTCTTGAAATAAAGTAGAAGGGATTGCCTTCATGCGGTGTATCCATGGTCGGCCGAGGATCATATTATAGTTAGTTTCCCGATCTATAATATAAAACTCAGTCAAAATGGTTTTGGGCCCTAAGGTGACCGGCAGTATAATAGTTCCTATCGAAGTGGCTTTAAGGCTATCATAGCCTCTCAATGTATTTCGAGTAGTGGAACAGTTTGTTTCCCCATATCCAAGTTTTTGGAGGAAAGAGAAAGGGACTATGTTAACTGCGCCCCATCGTCAACCATTGCCCGTTTTACATAGTTATTATAAACCCATACTTGCAAGTGTAAGGCTGGATCACCTCGGCGTGCGATCTCAGCATCTGTGGGCATTTTACTTATTTCGAATATGAATTCGACATCCTTGTCCGACTGCCCCGGAGGGTGGATATCAAAATCTACGTGATTTACTTGTGTTTCAAGAGGTGGAGTGATGTTAATTAGATGGCCTAGACCTAGTGCTTCTAAAAGAGCAGCTCTGTGAGGGGGAAAGTTCTTTAGTAAGTCCAAATATGAAATGTGTGAGAAGGTCTTTGTTAGGTCACTAATTAAATCATAGGCACCGATGGGTTTTTCAACTATTTGCTGACTCTTATCTGTCTCTGGCAGATGACTTGGGCTCGGTTGAGAGAAATACTCTCGTGTTCTTGTTATAGCTTCGATAGGTAGTTCAGCGTCTAATTCTACCAAACTGACTATCTTGGGTTTCGGTTGAGCTCCTAACTGTGGCGCAACTGATGGATTTAATGAAGTCGAGGCTTCATGATCATTGTTTCCCGTCATTGCACTTTTGTTTGCTCCAGTTGGATTCAGCCTATTGCCATCATGATTTGGGAGCGGATCGTTAAAGATCTTGAGGGGAGCATTCTGAGGAGAAATTGCCCCTGCGAGCGTATTTGGTGATGATGAGACGGGATCTGCCAAAAACAAGTCTGTGAAGAACTGTCTTTGTTCTTCTGGCAAGCGTTGCATAAATTTATTGTAGTCACGACACGTTCTAGTATCGTGACCCCGAATTTTATGGAAACCACAATAAGAATTGGGGTTGTAATTCCCATTTTGTTGGTTTGGTGTGTATTGTGGCCTAAAATTTTGATCAAACTGTTTCTATTAGGATTAAAGTTTTGGAATTGTTGTTTCTGGTTTTGACTTTGGTTTTGGTAACCAAATGAGTTTTGGCTTGGCCCTTGTATGGGATTTCACCATTGTTGTTGTTGTTGTTGTTGTTGTTGTTGTGGATGGTTAAAATCCACTGTATTGATCGTCGGGGTAAAGTTGTTGTTTCGTTGGTTGTTTTTTTGTGACGGGGCATTAACAACATTCACCCTCTTGGGCTGGTCGGTTACCCCATCCATTGTTACCCCATGATTTTTGTTAAGGATTTTGGGTCCTTGATTGACATTTGTGATAGTTGTAGTGTTTTGAGTGGAGGTGATTAACCTCCCGTTTGTTCCATATGTCTTATGACCACTATCTATCGCTGCTTGGTCTATTCGAAGAGCGCTCTCAAGTACTTCATCATAAGTTCTTAGTGGGAACTTCTGGACTTCTTCCTTCACCTCCTTCTTTGAGAGAATGAAGGAATAAATTGCATAGTTCCATTTGATCCATGTTTGGAGCACTTGCTGAAGAATAAAGAACTGTACGCCACCTCTGGATGAAATGGGCGATAGATTCGTTGTGTTCTTGTTTGATGTGCAAGAATTCCCTGATTCCTGTTCTCAACAGTTTGTTCATGTCGAAGGCCTTGATGAACTCTGACATGAGTTTTTTAAATGAATGGATGGAGGCTTCAGGTATCCTGTAATACTAGTGGAGAGCAATACCTTCCAAGGTTTTAGGGAATATTTTAGCAACAACCCCATCCCAAGGGAGTAATTCTAGTATGGCTGTATCGTAAGCTTTGATATGTGCGTTCGGATCTCCCTCACCCTTGAACTTGGGTAAATCAGGAAGAGGTCTTGGAAGCATGACGCTTCGTATGGTGAAATCTAAGGGTTCCTTTAGATATTCTGAATAAGTCCCTATCGCATAGCTTTCGACCATTGATGGTGGTTGCTGAGGGAGTAACGGTGGGATAGGTTGTTGATACGGTGCAACGTATGCGTTGACAGGGGCATAAGAAGGTCCCTGCGTTTGAGCAAACATGCCGGGAGAGGAGAACATATCTCCTTGTGGTGATTTAGAGTACATGTTTAAGTATGACGGGGTGTTGTCAAGGAATGGATTGTTTGACACTAGAACGGGAGGAATAGTGTTAGAGATGGTGGGCCTTGTTGGCGTTTGTTGTGGATAGTGAGGCGACATGCCTAACGTGCCTACTCCTGTGAGGAGATCTACTTGGCCAGAGTGGTATGGAGGATTGGAACTTCCTGTTTGTATGAACGGAGAATTTTGACTTGCTTGAGCAAGTTCTAACCCTCTCACTCTTTCTACTAACGTTGAAATGACTTCATTTGGTGAAGTCACGGTGCTTTGCCTGAGCGGCGTTTGTTGTATACCCTGGTGTTGTATAGGCATGTGATAGCCTGTCATGAACTGATTGTTATCTTGCCAAGTTTCTCTGAGAGTATTTCCTATATGCATTGGCATAGAGGTATTTTCTTGAAAAGAGATCTCGGGCTATATTTGTAAACCTCCTATAGGTGGGTACATACCCGAGAACGTTGTTCACTCCTAGGATAACGTATTGATCGGTCCATCATCGAAGACCAGTATGGATCTCGATTGCCTACTAACTTGTGGTCTAAGTAGCATTTGAGGAGATGAACCAAATTCTCCGGTGAATGTCATATTGTTCGAGCCTGAAGGCTCTGTTTGTTGTGTTCGAGGGGGTTGATCTAACTCCTCAGTTTGAAAAGATGAATTATATCTGATTCTTGGGGTTTGTGTTGACAACTGATTAGTTGAATAGTTGTCACCCCATACTGAGAGCGAGGGTGATGATTGCCTATTCTGTTGGGCGTAGTATGCCTCAAGACCCAAGAGGGGTCTGCCATATGCATCGAATCCCGACATATTCGGGGGGTATATGAATACCCGCAGAATAATGGGAAGGAGCGAAGGTGATTTGTGAAAGGAAACGTGATATTATGACTCCGAAAGAGAAAGTAGGAAGTTTACGTCAGCTTCACTAATTTCATTTGTTTCACGTCGGGTTCACCAATTTTGTATGCCGGAAAAGTGACAAGCGAGCGTGAGAATCTACAAGTGACTCTTCCACGTACCCGACCTCTCGAGGTCATGCCGAGATAGCCGGTGGGGGTAGAATATGCGTTGGATTCAGACAAACTAGTTAGGCAGTCTAATGTCTTCGACACGCACTAATGGAATTTGCGAATCTAAGGCAAAGAAGGCCCTTCTAACTTGGATTGGTGTGATAGATCGATCGACAAGGATGACTGGCCAAGGCTCCAATCAATATCGAGCTCGCGTGATTCGATCTATGGGTCATGCGAATACGTGGAAAATGACTTGGGATAATTTCATGTATGTCTCCCGATAAGGTCATATAGTGGATGGTGAATATAATTGACTTTTATGGACGATTTTCTCGCCTAGTCCAATTTCTAGCTTCTTAGTTAATGTTATATTTAGTAAGGAAAATTGTTCGATGATGATGGGTGGAAGTGGAGTGGACTGAAATACTAGTGTGCATAGGCCAGTGTCTATATCTAATTCTCTTATGGATTCGTTGGGCTGTGGGATCTGTGGATCACAACCATAGACTCTTGGTTGTTGTGGTCCTGTTATGGTCATACGCGAGATCAAGTTCTAATCCCTAGTATCCAGTAATCGTACGCTTTCTCAGCTTCTATGTTTAGAACCAACAACAGTGCAATCTTCTCGTAATACCTCACAGGCGTTCGCAACCTCGGATTCTTAAGTCCGGTATCTATATCTACGAGGGTGTCTCTAGCGTCATGGTGGAACTAAAGGATCACACTCGAATGTTTGTTCTCTTTCAAACCCTTCTACAGTCATGTGGATGATTTTCTAGGGTAATTTGTAGTTTGGCTGACTTGACCAAAATGCATGTGCCTGGTCGTCTTCTATGTTTAATCCTCTTAACCGATAATTGATCGGTTGTAAATGCGGGTTGTTCGAATACTTGTATTATGAGATTTTGGTCTATGTCAACTATTCTTTGTGATGAGGTTTGGTTGAGGCACGATTGGCTCAAATATATATTCCCTGGGCTTCTGAGGTCCCGTGATTGTCATACGAAACAAAATGCAAATCTAACTGTAATGAAGCAAATTCTAACTACATGAAATAAATCTAACATATATAACTTTTTATTCTTCTAAGAAATCTTTTAACAATTTTAAGGAAAGCAAACTATTTTAAGCGTATCTAGAAATAATAATTAAATAACAATTTAAAATGACATAAGATAACCGAGTGTAGTTATTTGCCTGTGCGATTTGTAGAATTATTCTAAATAAATAAAATAGCTCGTTTAATCTATCTGCAAGATTCTCGATCCTACCTCAGAAGTGAGGAGTGAATCATAGTTTCTCAGAAACTATCAATCCTCACAGCTTCCCTGGCAATATCGAGAATAGAATTTACTGAAATGAAGCAATTTATCTACTCTATTTGATATGATTCTAACTAGAACTTTGAAAGTTAAACCTGGATTCCGCAGAACAGTGGCGAATCCGATAGTGTGTGTGATCTCATCCCCTCAGTATGATCTCCTCGTTCTTTCGTGTTCACGTGGATCCAGAAAAGCGTGTAATTCTAGCACCGATAGGAGTAGAATTTGGAACAAGGACAGCTTAGAATGCAGACCGAAAATGTGAGTAGGAGAGGGATAGCGCAAGAGTACAGAGCTTGGCTTATGTGATTCCTAGCGGGATTTTACTGCATGTCATCATGCAACATGAAGCGACTGTAAAAGCAGTAACTATCCTATACGAAGAGTAAAACCTGCAACTTTAATGGCTTCCTAAGCTACTGTTCCAATGGATTGGATAAAATAAAGACATTGCTTGCACAAGTTGGATATGTGGCTTACCAACAGCTGAATAAAGCTAACTAGGCATATAATGAACTGAACTAAGAACTCTAAGAACAATGAAAATTAAATCTACAGCAAAGAGGAATTCAGAGGCAAGCTTTAGATTGGATTTGGATGAAATAACAAGACCGCACCGCACAAGATGGGTATGTGGCTTACCAACAGCTGAGCAATTTAACAAAAGATGCAAGTGAATTCAAGCTATGGCTTCTAAACAAGCTAACTAGCTAAAACACTAAAATGAAGAAATGAAAGCAAAGCTCAAACTCCAAAATCCAGCCAAAAAATTCGACCCAACTCCGGACCATTTGCTTGTGCACAAACCATGCATTTATAGGAATTCAATCACCCAAAACCAAAACCAAATTGAACTCCTAAACAATAAACAAAGGAAAAACACTATTCCAGGGGACCAAAAACATAAATGCATGCTCAAGTCGGCAAGGAAAAGCTGGTGAATCGTGATATTTCACGCGAGTCGCGTCAAAAGAACGTTCTGGAAAACGCGCATAGGACCGCCGCTCTGAGCAGGGCGGCGGTTACAGGACCGCCGCCCTGATCAGGGCGGCGGTCACGAGACCGCCGCCCTGTGGGGCGGCGGTTTCGTCACTGAAGATAAAAAGGCCAAGGAAAGAAGAAAAAGGGGGAAAACAAAGGGCGCGGGGGCTAAGCGGGGCATGTGGGATGTTAACGCATACTCCGAGGGCTTTTCCGGATCCCGAACACCTTGCGAGGAGACCTGTATCATCATTGGGGCACTTATTACGCTGTTCCGCAAAGATAAGACTTACAATTTTGGGTACGTGCGTAAAGTGTGACATGCATAACCTTTTGGCGTGCCACTACTTTCTAGGATATAAATCCTCCTGTGCACACTCGTTCATGCATGCGCAACTACTTTCCCAAGTTTTCAATCCTTTTGTGGTTGCCTCTTCATGTCACACTGTCCTTTCTCTTTGCCACAATCCAAGTATTTTTTCCTATCTACACTACCTATCTCGCGTTATCCTACATGTTATTCCACATGTTATAAATTCCTCCAAGCTTCTATATTCATTATTGAGAAAATACTTCAACACCATCCTACCATTTATCATCACCAAGGGCCTATCATTAATTTTTCTCCTAAGTACCCCACACTAAAATTATTTTTGATCCTTTGTGCATCATGCTTCATTAAATATATCATCTCTTATGTGCAAACACGCTTATTACAAAGTAAAAAGAAAAAACTAAAAGTGAAATCTAATCTAAATGGAAATATTTCCTTATTACAAATTGAAATGAAGCTTATTTATAGTAGGGATTCATCCTACTCCCATTGAAGTAACAAGAAACATGGTACCATCAAGTGCATGTAAATTACATGCACTGCTTCCAAAATCTTGGTTACTCTGAATGGTCCCAACCAATGTACTTTCAACTTTCCTGGGTGGTACACAAACTTGGAATCGTAAAGAAGCACCAATCCATTATCTCGTGACAAAAATTATTCCTAATGTACAATGCTAAACCTTTTGTCTTTCCTTCTCTTGCATATGGTTCCATCGTGCAATTATGTGTTGTTCATCTAATTGCATTAACTTGTCAATGTGCTCCCTATTGTATGCTCATTAGAAAATCCTCCTACATGCACAATACACAAGGACGGTAACACAAACTAAACTTGTAATACATCTTCCATGCCAAAACCAAATGAAAGGGTGTGGTTTTATTCAACCTATTATAGGTGGTTGGTTATGTGGGCCCATAGTATAGTTTATACTTTATCATCCCAATATTTTCTTCTAACATCACAAATCTTAGCCAAGGGCTTTCCCAAGATTTAATTAAATGCTTCTACCATGTCATTTTCCTGTGGGTGATAGGGAGTTATCTTGTGATGAGCTACCATGAACTCTGTTTAACAATATTTTGATTTTTTCATTAAGAAAATGAGTTCCCATGTCACTTGTAAGGCTTAATTTACAGCCATACTACTAATAATGTTCTCCCATAAGAAACATGTAGTTGTATTAGTAGTATAGTCCTTGGTAAGTTTAGTGTATACCCACCTTGTTAAGTAATCAATGCAAGTGATAATGTACCACGTGCTTGCTTTTCACGCACAAGAGCAATGGTCCAAAAAAGTCTATAACCCAGTTTTTAAATTGTTCTACAAATGTTATGGTTTGAAAAGGAATTTCATCCTTTTTTCCTCACTTTCCAATCCTTTGACAATGGTCATAATCCTTGACAACTTCATTTTTATCTTTGTAAAACATTTCCCACCATAGTTCTGCGAGGAGTATCTTGTGTGTAGTGGCTTCTCTAGCATAATGTCCTCCTACAATGCCACCATGTGCTTCTTCCATTATTTTCTAGCACTCATGTTCCAAAACAAATATGTGCAACATCTCAACTCGACCCATATTATAAATGTCTCCACAAACCAACTAATAAGGTGCAACACGTATAGCCAACTACTTCTTCATAGTCTTCATTCCTTCGGGGTAAGGCATGTGTGCAAAAATATTACAATATCCTCTAGATTTGTAGGTATGTGTTATGACCTAAAAAATGAGCATCTTACATTGTAACTTTTATACTTTATGGTTCCTCACTAGAATTGATGAGTGAGTGAAAGATGGTCGACTCTAGATTACTCTTCTATGGCTTCACTATTACTATAAATTCAAATTCCTAGAACAAGAGAATCCATCTACATATAAGACCTTGTAAGAATATCTTATTAATCAAATACTTCAGAGCCATGTGGTTAGTGTAAAATATAAAAGGAGTTGCAAGAAGATACTTCTTAAATTTTTTAAGCACATACACCATAGAAAAATCCATGTGCTTAGTAGTTATATGATTTGGTTATGCAGTGTTAGCTTGTTGCTCACAAAAAAAATTGGATGCTCAAAATTACAATCTCTAGGCTAGGCTAACACAACTCCAATTGTAATTTCGATGCATCCACATGGACATGAAAAGGCAAATTCCATGTTGGGAAGTGAAGGATAAGCACGATAGTCAATCTTTCTTTCAACTTCTTAAAATCTTGTTGTACATCCTTCCAATATAATTTCCCTTTAGCCTTCAAAATTTTTTCCAATAGCACAACTACCTTGGCATAGCCCTTGATGAATTTCCTTTAGTAAATTGTATGCTCAATAAATCCACACAATTCACTTTTTTTAGTTGAATCTTCCAATCCTAGTATTACTGCAATTATTAGCTGGATCAAACAAAAGACCTTCCTTACAAATGATGTGACCCAACAATGTGTTAAATGTTGTCATAAAGATGGACCTCTTGATATTTAGGGATATACTTAACTGCTTGTACCTTTCAAAAATTAGCCTTAAACAATCACAATGGTCTTTTACCAACCCATACACTATTCAAGAATCAAAATATAATTAAAGGAAATTATGGATGAAGTCCTGAAAATATTGCACTACAATGCACGAGAATATTGTTGGCGCATTCTTCATTCCAGAAGGCATGAGTGTATATGCATGATAACCCCATTCTATTACAAACATGGTTTTGTCTTGATCTTGATCTTTGTGCATAATCATAACTTGATGATAGCCTAAGAAACCATTCGTAAAGGAATATATCTTGTGCCTTACTACACCCTCGAGGATTTCTCCGATGAACGGTGTAGGGAAAGGATTAATAACACAAAAAGTATTTAATACCATGTAATCCACAAAAATATATATCCTTCCATATTTCTTGATACTTATAACCATAGGGCTGATCCATTATGATTCTTTAATTAACTCAATGATACTTGCCTTCAGCATATTGTTGATCACATTCTTCACTTTGACATGCAAGTTTGGATTCATCTTGTGGTTTTACGCGACTTGGTATCGTGCCCTCCTTTAATTTTATATTCATCTCCCCTTGCAAAGGATGAACACCCTTTAGCTTATGGTATCCTCTAGTAAAAATATTCTCAAAGTCATGCAAAAATTCAACTATATTTTCAACTTCTTATTTTGACCAATAGTCACCAATGATTGCCTCTTTAAGCACGTCATCCGTCCTAATATTCATTTTATTTATCTTAAGCGGTAGATGGTACATGTATGGTTTCTCATCTACCTTGTCTAGGACCTCATGCTCACCCTCTATGTGTTCTACATTAAAATATTCAACATCTTCATCATCAATCAGGTATAATATCTCTCCTTTCTCCTTCTCCTTACATACATGCTCTAAGAGGTCCTCATCAATCTCCAGCCATGCATGTTCATTGGCATACCCATTCAAAATTATATCCTCATACAACCGAGCCACAAGTTCTTACAGATTTTCACTATCCTCTAGAGTGATGTGCTTCATCAACTGGAAGGCCTCATCTACAGGAGGGTTAGATGAAAATTAATTGAAAGTGTGCACCATACCTAATGTCATATCTTGTCAATTGGTATTCTTCTACTTTAACTCAACATGTATATACCACGCATACGCACACACCGCACAAGGTGGAATAGAACTTATGGACCCAAAGGGATGGCGGTAGTGCATTTGGTCCTTCTAACCAATTCTTCTCACAAGCATGTATGTGAGTCCTGGGAGGTGTTTTCCATCATATGTTAGTATCTTCGAAGGAAGGTTGTTCTATCAAACCATTTCAAGAAGGTTTTTCTTATCTTGCACCATTTGAGTAGATTATCCCTATGCACAACCCACCAATGTGTTTTCATTCCTCTCAATGAGTATACCAACATATTCCTTCGAACTCCATCATGTAGTTGTTCTTCCACTTGCACACAAAAAGGATTCAAGCTTTTCTTCTCCCATATACCTAGGTAGCATGGTTTTCCCAACCACCTAATTATCCTTAGTTTGATCATTCTTGGTATGCATCCTTGAAAATTATAAGCATCCATCTCACATGTTCCATGGTCCCAATTATCATAATCAATGATTGTAGTGTCATTGATCGAATTTTCATCTCCCCATTTGAGCTTTCCCTCCTTTGTTAGCTCAACAAACTCTGGATTACTCACGGTGCACATGGATCTGATTCAGTCCTCCTCACTAACATGATCCCTATATGGTGTAATCCTTATACCATCCATAGGAATCACTACACAACCATCCTCATTCTTAAAACAAACATAACACTTATTAAAGCACATCTATGCGTTATTTTCACAACACCATAAACATCCAAGTAAGGTAGGAAGTTATATTCCTTTGTTAACTCTAGAACCTCAAAATTACCCTTAAAATTTCCCCCTATATAGTAATGCTTGCACCCTTTCAAAACTTAATGGACATTGCCCTTGTATTATTTTCCATATACAACAAACTATAAGAAGGTTGTAGTGGTGGCCTCCCCATCCTATTCCATACATTAAGGGTAATAATGTTCACCTCTACGCCAAAGTGTCAATAAGGATTTTTCTCACCAACAAGCCATCAATAACTCGCATCCAAGGTGATTTCTATATCATATTCATATTTTTGAGGTGACAAGTTAACATAAAGTACTTATCGCTCTCTTTCAATATGCCATGCAAAAATTTTCTCCCCATTAATTTTCTTAGCGGGGTATGATGTTCTCTTTTCTAAGCATTTACATACTTCCATGAGTTCATTAACATCCTTTTTAGATACTTTTGTATGTCTCATGCACTCCTTTTTATTTTCTCACATAATGATACTTATTAGGTTGCACATGGTTTCTTAAAAGACCTCTTTCTCTTTCCCTTGGATGCTTGGTAAACTTTTTTCCTATTCTCACACATGTGAAGCTTCGGTGCATGCATCTAGTAACTAACAAAGGTTCTTTCTTCACAAATGTCAGTTCCTTTGGCTTCCACTTCCCTTACTTGGTGTGCTCAATTTTTATCATCTTTCGCACTCTCTTGTTTTTATTCTTGCACATATATGCATATAAATTTGGATAGTCTTCTACCTTGTGCACTTTTCCATAGTACGTGCAAGATATGTGCTATGTGTACTCGTGCTTGATAATGATCATGCAATCCACAAGTTTAGAAAGTACCTCAACTGAACCTACCTCTATAACCACCACATCCTCTATCATGATATCCTCCCCTATAGCCTCCATTTATGTTTGGTCCAACTTTATTATTTTTCCATTTGTGCGCTTTGAACTCCCCTTTGCACTAGCTCCGGCATAACCCCATTTCATAAGCCTCATGGATGTGATCAATTAGAAATTAATCAGTTGTATCATGCATATACACATCATAAATCTTATATTAGAGTGACACATTCTTCTATGTAGCGCATTAGAGGAGTGAGCATTTTTGACATCATATTCCTTATGTAATATCTCACAAATGCTACTAGTAAAGCACACACATTCTCCACATAAAAACTATTCTTTATATGTCCCTCTACTTCAAAATATATACACCAAATACCACTTTGAGTTTCATGTGCCGAGCTAGCAGATAAATTTTCCAAATGTGTGGTCATAGATATAATCTATGATTCAAGGAATAGGATCACCCTAGTATCTATGCTTCCAACCACATTAATGCACAGTGCTTGCTCTAGAGCCTTGCATGATCTTTGAATTTCTTATGCGATAGCACCCTTCTAAAAGGTGTCAACAATCCACCCACAAACCATTGCATGTGTTGAATTTGATGGATATCATAAGAAATTCGACATAAAAGTATTGAACAATGCATCATATTCCCAAACACTCTTAGATAGTCCTTGTTTAATATCCTTGAGTGTGGTGATGCTATGTTCTTCAAACTCAAGAATATGAAACTCAACCAAAAAGGTGGTGTGCAAAGTGTCATAATCCACTTCCTTCTTATGTGGCTCATAATTCCTATACTAGCTATGTGCACGGCCTTAATGTAGTTTTGAACTAACTGGCCTTCCTATTTGATATGTTTATTCCCTTGGATCTCTATAAAATCTCACATTTGTGCACATGCTCTACATGCATCTTATACTCATATGTACTCAAGCAAGTGGATCAATATCTTATAGAAAATCAAAGGAGGTTGTTGTGGTGGTGGGTTATTTCCTTGTCTTGATTTCTCCCACTTTGGGGAGGACTAGATCCTAACCCCGAACCTCCACTAGGATTTCCTCCACTTTGGGAGGACCAAATCCTCCCAAGCCTCTTGTACATAAAATGCACTTTCGGACTGTGGAAGAGTTAGTTGGTGCATGGGTGGTAAAACTAAACCGCACACCAACACTTTATCTTTGTATCCCACCTATGGGACTACTTCCAATGAGTATCATGCCAACACTCTCTCTTGATGTTGTGCCTACAAGATTACTTCAAAACAAATTATTTTTTCTGACCATCAAAGCTTGTTGTGTGGCACTAACCACTACGTTGTCATATGTGTTGTTGTTATTTATCGTGTCTTCTAAGTTGATACTAATAAGTATCTACATGTATCTTTGTCCCAATGTGACAATCCCCGATTTCCTTCTCGCTCTTTTTCATTATGATTATCCTTTATATGAACTTCTGAATCTTTAGTACAAAGTGCAAGGAATAAGGGTCTGATGTGGTCCAGATGTGTGTCAATTCTTTCCAAATCTTCATTCGAATCACTTTCACCATATGTCGAGAGGGTATTTTTACTTTTACTTTCCTAATATTAGATGGACATAGTTATGTGGCCCTTCACTTCTGCAGGGTTCTTAACACTATCACTTGAACGTATTCCTCTAAGTTTCATGCCTCTTTGATTACCCTTTCTCACATGTCACTATATTTGTATTCTTTCTTCTCTATCCACTAGTTCCATCTAGCCCAACATTATCCTTCATGGCCCCTTTCCTTGTCCTTGTGTGTGGTTGGGTTTTATCTAACCATCGGTAAGTTATCAAATCCTAGTTAAATCATCTATAATTTTAATAGCAAGTGGATGTGTGCATAAGTATGATCCTCTAGGCTCGCTAAGAAACTTGAACTCAGCTTCCTTTGGGCATGAATACATAGAGATCACATATTCTAAAGTGTAATTCCTCAAGATGCCTTCCCACCAATGATTTACTACATGCCTCTATGGCACATCCCAAGTCATCCAACACATGATACCTACTCTAACTCCAAATTTTCTTTCATCTTATCCTACTTCCTATATTCTACGCATATGGTGCTAACCACTCATGTTATTCCCGTGGAAAGAAGTTGAAGAATGTATCATAAAGCTCATCATTCAAGGTTGTCTTCGACCCATTTTTCTCGATTGAAATTAACACTATTTTTGTATCTTTGTGCAAACTCACTTCACCTTCATGTATCTAACATTCAATGTTCTCTAAGGATAGCCTAAATTCCATATGTACACCACATTTTGAGAGTCAAAGTGAAATAAGGTCCCAAAAACAAAACTAAAATGTCACACTAAATTCTACTTCTAGCATAACACATGTTGGACATACATACCAAAGACATCATCAAAGAAAATCCTAAGTGCTCACCCAAAGCATGTGCAAATCTACCAGGTCCCTCCTTGTGTCTGACTGCCAAGATGTATTCGTACACTCATGGTTTAAAAATATGCAAACATACCACATGAAGAACATCAAGTAATGTAATATGTTCAGAGATAATTAATCATCAACCAAAGGAGCTTTATATTCAATGTACTCATGATTTATTACATAGATTACATAAACCAACAACATGTTTTTTTAAATGATCATCTACAGATTAATGCAAGGTAGGAGTCTAACAATACTTGAACTCACACAAATTCGCTCATGGACCAACTTCTTACATGGATATCTACACATATATGGTGGGAACTTTTCATTCACTACTTTACATGATTTAACATAAAATTAGACCACTCTTATACATAGCTTGCATACTTTTCCAATTTGCACTTCCTATAAATAGAATCAATCAATGGTTCTCCATAAGTGGTGTGATTTATTTTTGGAAGATCCATCTATCTTGTGCACTATAAATAGCTTCTACCGCATGTTCTATAAATATATTTTCCTCTTCCATGCATAATTTAAGTCTACTATCGGATCACATGTGCTTTATCCATGCTTTTTGTCTATTTTTAGCTTGCCTTGACAATCACGTCAACCCATGTTTTTTCCTATTTTTATCCTGCCTTGGAAATCTGACTAATTCGTCACTTTTTTGTTCTTACATGCAAGCCTTTTTGTGTGCTTCTTCATACTCGAGCGCTTCCTTTCATGCCCTTATTTATCCTTTGTAAATACCTTGTTCATGCTTCTGTGCATCCTTTGGCCTTCACACATGTCTCATACTTAATCAATTTCTTGGCCCAACACATGCCATATTGGAGGAAGAATAAAATGAACTATGGAATCTATAGTTTGACTGAAGTTGTTCTAATTTTGGTTCAGGAGTGGGTGTAGTGCTCACTTCTCTCATAGGTTAAAGCATTCATCTTTCTTATAAGCTGCAATTTTCAAATAGAAACAACACAATATAGTATGAAGCTTTGTTGTTAGGAATGAAGGCCTCTGGAGAAATGGGAATGAAGCAAATGCAATGCCAAGGTGATGTTGATCTCATCGTAAAGCAAGTGAAAAATTAGTTTAAGGTCAAGAATGGAAGGCTCGAGCATTATAGAAATAGGTTATGTGGTTGCATGGAAAATTTGGAAGCCTTTGCAAACTATGCAGTCCCACGTGATCAAAACAAAAAATCATATTAATTTGTAGTCTATGCATCTTTGCTCATTCCTCATCCAACTTTTGGCTAAAAATATTCAATTGAAATGGTCTTCAAACCAAGTGTGCCAAATAATGCTGAAAATTGGAATATTTAATGATGATAAGCACATTTTGTCCTTCTTGGAGCAGAAGGACGACTTCAATACCCTATACTACGGCAGAAGTGATGTTCCACATAGGGAATCTAATTAAAGAAATGGAAAAAATGAAATTGAAGGAGTAGATGATGATGGTGTCATCAGGTTAAAGGGTAACAATATTCCTAAAGACCTTGTGTCTTTAGAGTACCTCTTTAACAAACATGACAGTTCGTAAAGACGAGAGATGAGAAGTCTCCTCTGAGCTCCACGAATACGAGGTCAACATTGGTATAGTGGAATATACCGTGATCATAAATATTGGAAAATGTTATTCTCCAGAAGAGTGTAGGGACTTTGTTTCTCTCCTCAAGAAGTACTAAGATGTATTGGATTATTCATATGAAGAAATGAAATAATTCAAGCCTAAAGAAACGTAGTATTCCATTCCTCTCAAGCAGGAGTAGAACCATTTAAACAAAAGCAAAGGCATTATAACCCTAAGATAGATAGTACTATCAAGGAGGAGGTAATTAAAATTTTAAACACACGTATCATTTTAGCCATTCACCACTCTACTTAGGTTACAAACATAGTTCCAGTTTGTAAGAAGATAAATGAAATAAGAATTTATTTTGGCTTTAGGAATCGTAACCAAGATTCCCTAAAAGACCTCTTTATTCAACTAAGCATGGATCAAATCCCACTAGTTATCGAGAGGTTTAGAAATGCTTTCCATACGTGATGGTTTTTCTGGATACAATCAAATTGATGTACCATAAGAAGATCAACACAAGACCACATTCTCCACTCCATAGGGATCATTCATATACAAGTGTATTTCATTTAGACTCATTAATCCAGGGGATACCTTTCAAATATCTATGAATATTGCCTTAAAATATCTCAAGAACAAATATATAGTGATATACGTCGATGATCTCATAGTGTTGTCAAATAAGTGGAGTGATCACCTACAACATATTGAACAAGTTCTCATCAGATGCAAAACACACGGTATCTCTTTAAAACCTAAGAAGTCATTTTTGGAGTCACAGAAGGAAAACACCTTATGCACATTATGAAAAAGGAGGGAACTAAGATTGACCTAGAGCGGGTTGAATCCATTCAAAATTCATCTTTATCTACAAGAAAACATGTAGTACATTCCATTTTTGCTAAAGTGAACTTCCTCTGCCATTTTGTTCCCGACTTGTAGAGTTACAAGCATATCACCATCATGATGAAACATCAAGGATATTTTCTTGGAATACAAAGGAAAGATCACATTGATAACATTAAGGGGGCAATTTCTTGTGATCCTACACTGGTATGTCCAAATTTTGACAAATATTTCATAATATATTGTTATGCATTAGAGCATACTGTATCTTTCATTTTAGTTCGAGAAGGTGAATAAGGAGTTGAATCTCCTATAGCCTTCATGAGTTTTCCATTAAATAACCATGAGTTTAAATACTTAATTGTGGAGAAACATGTGTTTGTAGTGGTCAAAGCCATTAATAATTTTAGGTCCTACATTTTGAACTCACACACAATAGTTTTTGTTCCCAACACGGTGGTGAAATCGTACTCACTCGGAAGATTTTGGATCAAATAGGGGTAACTAGATTGCCAAAGTTCAATAATATGATCTTGAGATTCACCCAAGTAAGATCGTAAGAGGGAAAGGCCTATGCCAACTTATTTCCAAAAAAACTTATGATTCAAGAGAAGAAGTAAAAGCAAAATGCAGGATGAAATCTCAAATGAATAATTACCCATTGTCATATTTGTAAGTACTACTTCTGAGTGGTATGTTGACATTGTCTAATACTTAACATACAAAGGATTTCCCACCACACCTAAATAAGAAACTACATAGAACACTCAAGTTAAGATAAACAACATTTTTCTTCTAGAATCATGTGTTGTATAACAGAGGATTAAACAATTGTTTCTTACGGTGTGTTGACAAAGAGCAATAACTCAAAATCACGCACTTTAGGCATTATTTAATCCCAATATCATACTACTATTTATTTGGTTTTTAAGTGAAGAAAGAAATAATTAACCCATGTCCTTAGGCCATTTTACTTTTCTTTTTTCATTACCGCCGACCTCCCACATGTACTCACCGGTCAGTTTTTCCATTTGACGTCATTTTATCTTTGACTAGGACACCTAACCCAGTATTGGGGTGCCACGGCACCTTGTTCCCATTTGGGGTGACTTGATCCATTCTATATTTTCCCGCCACTTTTTGGCCACTTTCTATTTGTTTGATATTTCTATATTTTTAGTGGTCACCTTTTCGGGGTTAATTACAAAATTAGAAAAAGAGAACCATATAAATATAAAGTTATGAGACCATAATGAGGGACCAAACACTAAGCACTACTATCATCACCTAAGGTTGCATCCATCAAAGGCTCCATTTGCATCCATCTAGCTCCATCACAAGGCACAAGGTTGGTTCATCTGCATCACACTGCATAGGAGGGAAGTTTATTCTATTCCATCCACCATTTTATTACATTTCTACACAGTTATTTCTCACTACTTTCACAAAGTGTGACTGAACAAGAGAACCTAGGGCATGATTGCATACACAAGCACATAGAACTACATCAAGTCTAAGATGTAGTGCAACACTCAATTAATAAGTCCATCACTTGTGGCCACTAAAGACAGTCGACCCCCCTTCATATGCATCTTTATTTTTAGGGGTTTGTTGTTTGTCTTGGGGTTTTGCAAGTCTCATCTCCATCACTAATTTACAGTGACATATGACCGATTTTAACGAAACTAGTGCAACAGGTGCGAAGGCGATTTATCACTTAGTGGCACCTCAAAAGAGGGTTTTGGTCATTTCAATAGACCAAGGTGCCCGGCTCTCGATCGGGGAACCCACAGTGCACCCATGTCCCTCTCCGGTCACCCTAGTCTAGCCTACTATTTCAGATCTTTGCTTTACGTATCTTTTGTGTGGTCGTTCTTGTATTCTATTCATCTGGTCTTCTCTGCGACATAGTCATAGCATATCCGTGAAATAACTAAGCTCTTTCTAACTCTCCTTACACATTATGGTTTTATATTTTCATAGATTAGATTGCTTGATCATTTTCTTTATGCATTTATATGTTATTTACTTGTTGTTCTTAATATTAGATTAACTTATAACTTAGAATAATATCCACATTATAGTTAACCATTTTCTCGTGAACTCCACGTTTGACACTACCTTTCACGTAGGGCTCTTTTTCTCTTCTTTACTATGGCTCACTCTTCTGAATATTTTACTGAGGCTCATCTTAAATTCGTCATTGACCATATCATTGAGCATCCCCAAGATCTAGACTTACTTTTACATGTTCCTCGTGAGGAAGCTACCAATTTGGCAGAAATTAATGCTTTTGTGGCCATATATAATTTCATGGTTTCCTACTATTTTTTTTTCAACCCTTCCGCCCATTTCTACTATTCTTGTTTCTATTACTACTCCTACAAATAATTTCACACCACCTCTTGTCTCGCATACATGACAGGTTTCCTCTGTTGGAACTCAAGAATTAACATCTCTCTATGAAGACCTTCAAGTGTAGGTTCATCAATTACAACAGGTTACTTCTCACGCATCTCCATCTTTAGATTCCACCTTATTATTGCATACGCCATTCGCACCTACCATCTCCACTTACATGCTTCCTCCTAGTTTTTTCACCCCTAATCTTCCCATTTTTAATGGGCATGGTGACCCACAAGAGCATCTTAGATCATTCCATGTAGCTTGTGTTTATTTTGGGGATGGTTATATACTTTTAGCTAAAATATTTCCCTGGAGTCTCCATGATTATGTGATGCATTGGTTTTACGACCTACCTATTCATTTGGTAAGTTCATTTACGCATATGGTTGATGCTTTTTTAACTCATTTTTCTATCAATATCGGCTCCAAGATCTCTTATTCTTGATTAACACAACTCAAACAAGACTCTAATGAACACCTCACCAATTATGTGTTGATATATAAAAAAATCGAGCAAAGATGTCAAATGTGATAGTGGACTCGATATTCAAGACTTGTTCATTCAAAGTCTTTGACTATCACTTTAGGAGAGTGTTCTCTTTGATACCTCTTCTTAATTCGACCAAATTTTTTATACTCTTAAGCTTCGTGAAACCAAAATACTATCCATAGAAAAGCTTAAATATCAAGAACAAGCCTCGTCTCTCTCATTTTTCAAATAAGACGCCATTTAAGTCGCCTACAACTAAACCAACTAACACCAAAATTACTTTCAATGTAGTCACTCGCTCCTAAGGAGGTTCGATTACCACTACCTAGGCATGTGTTTACTAACTTTCCTATGGCCCCACATCTCATATATCAACTTCTTGAGAGTAATCTTATCACACTTCCTCCACCACTAGAGGTAGACTCATCACGATCAAAAGGTAGGAACTACCACAAGAATTTTTTATGTGAATGTCACATATGCGTGGGACACTCGAAAAATTGATTATTTAAACTCCACAAAATCATCCATGATCTTACCGATAATAACAAGCTTGAGTTTCTAAAGCCTACAGACTCCTTACCTAATACTAACAAGGGTAAATTAAAACTCTCTAATAACCAATCCCAATAATGTGACAAGAAAGTAGTTGAATCTTCACTAATCATGCATACCACGCAGTGTCTCTTCCTACTTCAGGGGCCCTTGAATTTTTAGTTGCAAGATACCGACGCTTCGCCACCAGTCATCTCTTTTTATAACCACGACTATCATGCAACTTTTACATTTAATCACCTACATATCAAAGCATCTATTGGCTTGATCCCCATCAATAATACTAAGGTTGACCCATCTTGGCCTATTAGTGCATGTTCTATACCATTTCTTCATGTCATTGGTTACCCTCAATCAAAAATTTGAATACCCTCTAAACAAACCATATGGTGTCATCAAACTACATGTTATGGTTGGTCCTCTCACTTTGCTTATCCCTTTCCTTGTTGGGCAAGCAATCGATGGTTGTGACATGCTACTCAAGCTCAATTGGATTCATAGGTCTCAATCCATTATCTCTATGAATCATTTGTGACTCAAATTCATTCATAACAATTAGGTTATCTCTATTGATGGTGTACCCCCATCTATTCCATGGTCGTCATCTTCTCAAGCATTGATTCACACATCTTCCACTTCATCTAGCACATCGTAATCTACGTTACTAAAAGTGCAATCTACTCCTAGTTCACCTACTCATACACCTTATGTATGACATTACTTGCTCTTTTATTACTACACATCGGCATAGGCCCATTCCTAGGATAGTTACTACATCTCGACGTAGGTCACCACCTCATTTCATTCTACGTGGGTGTCCATCACCTCCACATTCGATTCATGTATATCTCCATCACCTACGCATTTTATTGCACCTACACGGTCATCATATATTCATCCATCACATGCGCATATGACTCACTCGCTCACATGACATCTATCTACTATACCACACCTACTAGCACATGGTCATACGCTTTCATCACCACATTCATTGGATGAAAGACCATCATCCTTCACAGTCATTGGATAGATCATTTACTCACGCACACTCGGGGGCATAACATACAACGCATTCCCCCTACGACTTAGCTTGGACATATTTATCATCTATCATACATCACTCTCATAGCATAGGCACATTCATCCACACTTCCTACATCGACTATTTCCCAATGACACACTCTTGTGCTTCGGTTCACACTTGACTGTTGAGGGCATACTACACATGAACCACACACACTGCACAATAGGTATTACACATTATGTTGCTTCACACATCTCGCATCATATGTCCTATGTCTTACATCTTACATCCTACATTTAGTCTACATCATTTCGACCATTGCACATTTACACATTATGCATACTCTACACACCATACTAGTATTAATCATATATGTATCACAATCTTATTGTCTACGAGTCTAACATTACTACTTATCATGCACATCAAATAGTGCACACTTTCACACTATTAGGCTATCTATGCATTTTACATTGCACATTATACATTACACTTTACACATCTTACACATCACACAGTCATTTATCATATACAATAAGCATCTACTTGTATGCACGACACTCACTACCCTATGATGCACTATAGTTCCTCAGTTCATACTCAACTGCCAAGGGTTTACTAACCAAATAGACCTTATCATACACATGCATTCATCACTTATACGACTCTATTAGGCTAGTGACATGCGATATAGGCTAAATGGTCACCTATTCCTTCATCTTGTAGTGGTACACGCTTTAGGCTACATCACTACACCCTTTATTCATCCCATTAGGATATATGCTTTAAGCTACATCATCACATGTTCTTCTCTAGGTCGCACATCATCAACACACATACACACTCATCATAGCACACTACATACCACACACTTTTTGACCATTCCCGATAATGCACTCTCATTTTTGGTTCATTCTTGATTGTTGAGGGGGCATACTAAATGAACCTCACTGCATACACTTCCATTCACTCGGGGGAATGGGGATCCTATCATCCATATTACATTCTATTTCATCCATCCACAACATGTTTCATATCTTTGTTTCTTTTACTCTTGCTTACATTTTCTTGTTCATGTTCACTTATTACACATGCTAGCTATATCTCTTATATGTCATTATATTTACCATACACACATGCACGTTCACATCCTTTTCTAGTTGTGATCGTAGATACATGTATCCTACACACAACATGGATGCTTGCCTCTTACCACTCCTACAACGGTCACTTGGGAATCCACATTCATCTCTTATAGGTGTTATTGTTTCATTATATACTTAGCACTTTACATCACTTTCTTATACACACTTTTGACATATGGGTTATCTTTCTAACATGCTAATGGGTGCTTCATGTGCAACATTTGTTCATAGGATTATTTTATTTCATGGCTATCTATTATTTTTACTTGTGTAGACACAAAATCTTGCACATTAGGCATTATTTAGCCTAGTCTTATTCTACTATTTAGATGGTTCTTAAATGAAGAAAGTAATAATTAATCCCACCTTTTTGTCATCTTATTTTTATCTTTTATTTCATCATTCTCGTGTATTTTCCTATGGATATCCACCCATTTCATAATTTTCCCATCATTTTACCCTAAACCAAGGTGCCCAGGACTGTCTTAGGGCGCCCGGGCATCCTGGTCCCACCTGGGGCATCTCGATCCATGTTCTACTTTCCCACCTCTTTTTGGGCTCTTTCTATCCATTTTTCATCCTTATCTTTTTCCTAGTCGGCCATGTCAAGGTTAATTACAAAATTAGAGCAAGAGAACCCTATAAATACAAAGTTATGAGACCATAATGAGGTCCCAACGTCACATACTACTATCACTCCATCTAGAGTTACATCTATTGCATCACTTGCATCCACATAGTGCCACACATCAAGGCTAGGAGATTTGCATCAACATACACAACATAGGGGAGGGATTCTATTCTATTCTATGCACACATGTGATTACATTTTTCTATAGTTATTATTTCTCGTTACTTCACAAAGTACGACTGGCATAAGAGCACCTAGGGCACGACATGCACACACACACCAAAACTACATTTAGGTCCGAAATGTAGTGTAACACTAAAATTAGTAAGCCCACTTTGTTGTGGAAGTTGAGGTCGATCGACCCATTAATTTTGCATCTTTTATTTTTAGGGTTTTGATACTTCTTTATCTTTTGTAGGTCATTCCTTCATCTTGTATTATTTCACACACTCAACGCAATTTGACAGATCCAAATCATGACAAATAGAGAGACTTTTAGGGCATCTTGTGACACTTCCAAAACCATTATCTATGCATTTACAAATACCAAGGCACCTATTCTCAAGATCGAGCATCCCGTGGTGCCCCAATATCTTCCTAGCACTACTGAGTCTCTTTATATCCCTAAATTTGATCTCTGGGACCCCTAAGTGATCGTTTCTACTTCTAGGATCTACAATGAACTGCAACAACCTGCGACAGTCTCCAAAAATCAGCTAAGTCCTTTCCTTTTACATCTTTGCACATTTAGGGTTTTATTTTATTTAGTATAATTATTTACAAATATTCTATATTGTCTTAGCATAGTTTACAACATTTTAGTCCTCCTATATTAGATTAACTAGTTTTCTATACTTCCCATAGTTTAGTTCAATTTTAGTTAATCATTTTGGTGAACCCAATGTATTTCACACTTAGGATCCTTATTCTTCTTCTATCATGGGTCAAGTTTCTTTATTTGATTTACTTAAGAGATATCCCACTTGTCAAGCTATTTTCCAACAATCCCTAGACACCAAGTATTTTGATGATAATACACCACCACATGAATTAAGTGTTATGCTTCATTGTTTCTTTTTCAACCCTAATCTTGATGACCCTCCATCTAACCAACCCATCTTAGACTCGATTTAGGCCTTACATGCAAAATTTTTTGTCATGGAATCCACAATCACATCTCTTAGATCTGAAATCCAACACTCAAGGATGCTTCTCAATTGCATACATCCTCTATGCAATCTATGGAATCCACAATCACATTTCTTAGATATGAAATCCAATAGCTTAAGGATGCTTCTCAATCGCATGTTTCTACTCCCTCTACATATCCTCTTCAATCTATGTCCACTACATGTCATCTAGTTGAACCTAAAGACATGCCATTTCCTGACCCTCTCATGTTTGAGAATAATACTACACCACATGAAATTCTTATTCAGCTCCTTATTCATTATTTAATCACCCTACCACCTACTCATTACTTATCTCCTTATCATTTAGCAAAATTTCACGGTCAACCATACTGAAATTATCAATGTTTCCATACTCGGCCTCGCATAATCCAAAGTCTTAAGTGTCAAGGTCTTATTTCATTTAATGCATAACATCCTATTACAAAGGTTACACCCACATGGGCTCCTAAGGATAGTCCTTCTTTGGTTAGTCATGAGCAATCACCTATGGTATCCCGAGTCAAAAAGTCAACCCACCTGTCAAAATTAGTTCACCCCCTACTCAACCATGCTATGCGGCTACTAGTGAGCCTCCTAATCTTTCCATTGAAGTTCTAGAGAATTCTCTTATTCATTGCATGTTTGATATTTACTGATCCACTCACATTATGATTGTCCTCCTAGTCAGACAAATATTATAGTTCCATCACATGATTCTCCTATTTCTGATGTTGCTTCTTCTCCACTTAATGAGCATCACGCCACCATTTCTCATGCACCTTCTTTAAAAAGACAAGTACCACCAAAGATGCCACCATTCAATATTTCTCGCCATCCTACTCCACTTCCATTTTCTAATCATCTTTTAAAGAAAATACCCCTCCACTCAAGTTGTCTATGACATTACCACCTCAGCGTCCCATCACTTTTGTTAAGGAAACTACTCCTTACATGGATCCACTTAGTGTATTTTGACTAGACTTCCATCACTTACATACTTGGGGGCATGACATCTAACACAATCTCCCCCTCCTCATATTAACATAGGTGCATCTCTTTCATCTTTGCATTATCATTCATAGGCATACTCATTACACATTTTAGCATCGTCATTACCCGATGATGCACTCTTGTGCTTCAGTTCACACTTGATTATTGAGGGATTACCATTACATTGAACCCCACACACCACATCATAAGCACTACATATTACATTTCATCCTACATTGCACATTGTACACCATTCATTCTACCTCTATTTATACATTATGATAGTTTGCATCTATGCATTAAATCTATGATGTTACTTACGCGCTTATTCACATTATACACTGCACATTTTCATATCATACATCTTCCATATACTACACTAGTTGTCATTACATATGAGTCTAGTTTTACATTTTCATCCTTACATCCTACATTTTACTAGTCCTTACCCTACACACCATATAAATTATTAGGTTACCCATGTATAACCCATACATAATACCATCATATATTATGCACATATTCTACATATTACGCTAGGTTACATTACATATGACTCTAGCTCTACATTTATCACCGCATCTTACATATTACATATTCTACACACACTACATATCCTATATTACATTTCCCACACCGCGCATTTACATACCTTATTCATCATTTGGTCATTTTTTCTACTACATTATTTTCTATGTGCTGCATTCACCACCCTATGACGCACTTTAGTTCCTCGGTCCATACTCGACTACCGAGGGTTTACCAATCAAATGGACCTTACATTCACCATGCAACATTTCCTCATGCAAAATTTTCGTAGTGACATACGCTTCTCCATCATTGCCTCTAGTCTTGGTATACACTTTAGGCTATATCACCACCTCTATTATCATTTTCTAGTGTTATACACCTTAGGTTACATCACCACTACCTTATTATTCACCTCGTAGTGACATACACCTTAGGTTAAATTTCTGCCTATACTATCATCTTGTAGCGGTATGCACCTTAGGTTACATCACCACTCCATCCTTTCATCCCAGTAGTGACATACACTTTAGGCTAAATATTCACCCATCTCCATCCACTCATCATAGTGATATACACTTAGGGCTACATCATCACTCTTCCATTCAAAAAGTTTTGATATGCACTTTGGCTATAGGGTTCACGCACATCTCTCCACATGTCGTATCTCATCATCATTACATATACACACTCACCACGGTTTACTAGGTGATGGGTCATTTATTACCAATCATTTAACCAACTCAATGCAAGTTGGTGTCATTATAACCAAGTTGGTGTCATTATAAAGAAAATTCTTATTCAACAATACTTCTTCTTAAGAAAACAAACTGAAATTAAACATGCATGAAAAGGAAACACACAACAAATAAATTACTGAAATAAAAATGTAATAAATAAACTATGCTAAGAAATAACAAAAAAATCATCCTCCTTGGGAAAAGTAGCTTTTGGACATTCTCTTCCCTTTAGATTTGGAGCAACTACAATTAAATTTTTACAATTGCACTTGTATTGATTTGAAATTGATTTACAAATGTGCCTCCTTTCCAAGTATATGGAAAAGGTATTTACAGCATCACTCCTAGTTTACTTAGTCCAAACACTAAGAACTAACTATATATTCTTGAGTGGATTTATTCAAAGAAATAAATCCTAAACAAACTTGACTACAACAATCCACTTATTGTGAAGAATATTTCTATAACTCATCCCTTTAATCTAGGAACACAAAGTGGGAGAGTACTTATTCAACATTCCTAATACTATTCCACTATTTTCTCATCCTTAAAACATGGAGAGAAAATAGAGGAGTACTAAGTCCATGACTTTGAATTCTTCTTGGAATGCCACATGCATGCATGAATTTGGATTGCCACATGTTTGGATTTGTATTCTTGGTTGATGACGTGGAAGCAAAGAGTGGGCTAAATAGTTCAGTGCTCCTTTACATTACTTTGGAACAAACCAACAAACTTTCACTAGTTGGGTGTTTCAAGACTACGTGAAGAATTTCGGTAGCTGGGAATTTCAATAGCTGTGTGAAGACTTTTAGTAGTTGCAATCTATGAACTTGGAGTAGAGTTTCTTATGACCTGTTTTCTACACACTATTGCATTCCAACTTTAGAAGAAATATCAGGAAATAACAACAATTGATTGTAAATATATTTCTAAAGAGATGATAAGATAAATCCTATATTTTACCTTAAATATGTTATCCGTTATTAAAACTACATCTAAATTCACTTGAAAGCTTGATTTTAAGAGAGAGAATAAGAGTGTTATTTGGTGATATAATGAGACATATTTTGGTCTCATCATTTCCCCCACACTTAACTTCTTGCATGCCCTCATGCAAGCTACTGATCTTCCTGTAGAATCTAATTTTGTCAATACTTCTACATCTTTCAAATTTTCTTCTCCTCTTTTCATGATAAAAAAAAATTGAGATTCTAGAAGTAAAATTTTTACTTCTTTCTTATTCATGCTCTCATGAGGTTTTTCTTAGATAATGTAGAGAGATTTTTTTCCCCACACTTAGCTCTTTGTTTTCTCATGCATTCTTCAAAATATTTGGAAGAGAGTGAGTCTCCCCCACACTTATCTTTTTGCATGCCCTCATGCAAACTATTTTTATTAAGAAACTTATAGATCCCAATTGTTGTAAACTAGAAAGACGTCATCTGCATCATCTGCTTTGTTACTTGACTTGATCAACACATGTAGATCTTGACAAATTTCTCTCTCTTTTCTCTTTTTTAAAGATTTCGAGAAGTGAATCTATTTGTAATTAAAACAACAAATAAAAATATTCAAGAATAGAAAAATAGAAGTTACCATACCATACTCAGTAGTTATCCTTGCTTTCATCATGTTGTATAACCTTGATTTCCGTCTGCAGTTGAACAAAACAAATAGATATGAAGTTAAGGCCTCTACAACTAGAACTTATTGGTAGAAAATAATTTCATCAACCAAGTTGGCATAAGAGAAGCAGTCATATATATCCAAGAGATACTTTGAAGTGCAATTTTTTGGGAAAAGCAGCCATTTGTTGGTTTTCAACTTCCCCCTTGTTTGTTTTTTTTAGTAATTGATCATCTAGCAAATTGGTTTTCTAACCAATCACTATCCTTTTAGTAGTTATCTATTGTATTCTAGTTGGTTAGGATACTCATCTCTCATCCAAGAGACCCGAGTTCAAGTCCCCAAGAACGACGCCAAAAATTATGGGTTGTTGTTTTACAAGTCATTTAACCAACTCATAGAAAAGTTGGTGTCATTATAACCAAGGTGGTGTCTAAAGTTGTATGCAAAAGGAGAAAGAAAATATTATTCAACAAGTACTTCTTCCTAAGAAAACAAACTGAAATTAAACATGCATGAAAAGGAAACACACAACAAATAAATTACTGAAATAAATTTATAGTAAATAAACTATGCTAAGAAATAAGAAAAATCCTCCTCCTTAGGGAAGAGTGGATTTTGGCCATTCTCTTCCCTTTGGATTTGGAGCAACTACAATTAAATTTTTAGAACTGCACTTGTATTGATTCAAAACTGATTTACAAAATATGCCCCCCTTTCCAAGTATATGGAAGAGGTATTTATAGGCATCACTCCTAGTTTACTTAGTCCACACACCAAGAACTAACTACCTATTCTTGGGAAGATTTATTCAAAGAAATAAATCCTAAACAAACTTGACTACAACAATCCACTTATCATGGAGAATATTTCTACAACTCATCCCTTTAATATAGGAACAAAAAGTGGGAGAGTACTTATTCAACATTCCTAATACTATTCCACTATTTGCTCATCCTTGAAACATGGAGAGAAAATGGAGGAGTGCTAAGTCCGTGAATTTGAATTCTTCTTGGAACGCCACATGCATGCATGGCGTTGGATTGTCACATGTTTGGATTTGTATTCTTGGATGATGAAGTGGAAGCAAAGAGTGGGCTGAATAGTTCTGTGCTCCTTTACATTACTTTGGAGCAAACCAACAGAATTTCATTAGTTGGGTGTTTCGGTAGCTACGTGAAGAATTTCAGTAGCTGGGCATTTCAAGAGTGCGTGAAGACTTTTGGTAGCTGCAATCTATGAACTTGGAGTAGAGTTTCTTATGACCTATTTTCTACACACTATTGCATTCCAAATTTAGAAGAAATATCAGGAAATAACAACAATTAGATTGCAAATAGATTTCTAAAGAGATGATAAGATAAATCCTATATTCTACCTTAAATATGTTATCTCGTTATTAAAACTACATCTAAATTCACTTGAAAGCTTGATTTTAAGAGAGAGAATAAGAGTGCTATTTGGTGATATAATGAGACATATTTTGGTCTCATCACTAGGAACAACCAACACTACTCAACCATTTCCCAATGACGAACTCTCGTTTACGATTCATTCTTGACTCGTTGATGGGGCAACCAAAATGAACCTCATTGCATACACTTTGATCCACTCGGGGGGCACGTTGCTCCTACCATTCCATCCATCCACAACATATTGCATTGTCCTGGGGGCATTTACTCTTCTTTACTAGTGTTTTGTATGATCAATTTACTACACATGTTAGATTGCTTTCTTATATGTCATTATCTATATCATACACACATGTGCATTCATGAATTTGTTTAGTGTGATCACAGATATAGGACTCTACATGTGACATGAATGTTTTCCTTTTACCCTTCCCATATTGGTCGTTGGGGGCATCCACATTCATCTTATACAGATGATATTGTTTCATTTTGTACTTAGCATCTTATATTACTTGGCTCATACATGTTTTGACATATTGGTTATCGCTCTAACGTGATAACAAGTGTTCCATGTGTAGCACTTGTTTTGCAAGATTATGTGTCTCCATGACTCTTTCTTTGTTTGTTTTTACTTGACTTCCACTATTTTCCACTTTGTATGTGAGATTCACCCTTTGCTTGTGTGCACACTTGTTTGTTGTTTGTGGCCATGATAACCTTGCATGTCTTGTGACATCGTGAGTGATGTCCCATGTTTGCAACCCACTTTGTGTGGTCTACTTATTTTCTTGCATGTTTAGACTACTTTATTTGGTAGATATTGTATTGTCTGTGTACTTTACACTTGTCTTATTGCATACATGTGTTTTTGGACTAACACTTGTTTTGGCTAGCCATCCCCTTTTGTGCATGTGTTGGTTTCTACCAAGCGCTTTCCCTTTCCCCGTGCATCGATGAGTTATATAGGTTAGAGTGTGGTAGGTCCTCTTTTGGGGCCGCATTCTCCTTTCAGCAACATCACATGCGCCCCCAAAGAGGGGGGCATCATTGAGAGTTTTACATACTAACATAGTGTATTTACACTAGTTCAGTACAGTGCACTTTTTTCCCTTGGCATTGTGGGTTTACATATAATGAGTGAGTTTAGACCAGTCTACAAACTCCATACACAGCCGCCTCTATAGGACATGGTTTCCTTTGGCATTTATGTGAAGTAATTACAGGCTTAGAGGTTACAATGGGTGTGCCTCCCTACACTACTTCATCTAGTGGCATCGGATAGTCCAAAAACCAGGATAATACAAATATCTCTTCACACATTTCAGCAGAAGTGGTTAAAGGTTGGAGAACATAGAGCATTTCCTCCCTATACTTCTTCAGCCAGGGTGGTGTGAGATCACCCAAAAACTCACAACAGTACAAGATATCCTTCTACACCATTTCTCTCGATGTGGATTAGGTACACATGTTCCATTTTCACTTTTCTTTTCATGTATTTTACACATTTCTATACACATGCATATTTTTAGCCAATGTTTCTACATACATACATATTTGACTACTTGATCATTTTCTCCTTGCAGGGCAGTGCGTATGAGAAACAAGCAATCAAATTGGGGCAACAAAAATGATGAAGACAACTATGAAAATGACAACACACCACGATTAAACTTGCCCTTACTAACCATGCAGGTACACAACACACACGCAATGCTACACACATGTTTTTCCCTAGGTCCACTCTCATCACTTTTTATACACATTTTTCATCTTTAGAATCCATGCTCCTCCAATTTTTCTTTTTGTCATTCCACTCTTAAGTCTAGTCCATCGACACATCTCTCCTACACTCTACATAGATATCAGGTACACATCTTTATCTACTTTATGTTATTGAGCATTCTAGTCACCAACATAAAGTGGGCGAGAAATGTTGACACAAAATCATGCACTTTAGGCATTATTTAGCCTGGTCTTATACTACTATTTAGAGGGTTCTCAAGTGAAGAAAGTACTAATTAATCCCACCTTTTCGCCATCTTATTTTTACCTTTTATTTTTTCATTCCTACGTATTTTCCTATGCATATCCACCTATTTCATAATTGTCCCATCATTTTAGCCTAAATCAGGGTGCCCAAGCATGTACTTGAGCACGTCGGTCTCACTTGGGGTGCCCCGATCCATGTTCTACTTTTTTTGCCTATTTTTGGCTTTTTCTAGCCGTTTTTCATCCCTATCTTTTTCATAGTTAGTCATGTTGGGGTTAATTACAAAATTAGAGCAAGAGAACCCTATAAATATAAAGTTATGAGACCATAATGAGGGTTCTAACGTCACATACTACTATCACTCCATCTAGAGTTGTATCCATTGCATCACTTGTATCCACATAGTGTCATGCATCAAGGCTAGGAGATCTGCATCAACACACACAACATAGGGGGTTCTAATATATTCCATGCACACATGCTATTATATATTTTTATATTTATTATTACTCACTACTTCACAAAGTGCAACTGGTATAAGATAACCCGGGGCACGACATGCACACACACACACACACACCGAACTACATTTGGGTCTCAAATGTAGAGAAATGCTTAGATTAGTAAGCTCATTGTTGTGGCACTGAGGTCACCCAACCCATTCATTTTTCATCTTTTATTTTTAGCGTTTTGATACTTCTTTCTCTTTTACTGAGTCATTCCTTCATCTTGTGTTATTTCACACAATCAAGACAATTCAACGAGATCCAAGTGTGATAGAAAAATAGAATCTCAAGGCATCTTACGACACTTGCCAAAACTAGTCTTTGAGCATTTTCGAGAGACTAGGCCACCTATTTTGCAATCCAGGGAACCCCGGGGCACCTCAAGATATCTTCTAGGTGTTGCATCTATTTATATCCCCCATATCCGACCTCTATGGGACCCCTAACCGATCATTTCTACTTCCAAGATCTACAATGAAACATGTGACAACTTTGTAATAGTCTCCAAAGAATTAGCTAAGTCCTTTCTTTTTACATATTTGCATATTTAGGGTTTTATTTTTATTTAGTATAATTATTTACAAATATTCCATACTTGTCTTAGTGTAGTTTACAACGTTTTAGTGTTAGGGTAAACATATTTTACCTAGGTTAATTTAGCATAGGTAATTTAATTATTAAATAGTGGTATGTTGTTATAAACCATTTTTTAATTGTATTTGGGAATAGTATTCCCATAGCATGTTGTTTAGGTTGTTATATGGTTCAAACCATATATTTGTAATTATATGTGCATGGGTATGTTTATTGTTTATTATTTCAACATCTCATTTTTCTGCACATGGTTCAATTCCTATAAGAATTGCAGCACATTCATTGTAATTTTGATTTGATTAATTATTAATAAAAGTATCAAGCTTTCGTCCTGTTTGATACTTTCATTTGGTACCAGAGTTGGTTGATCTAGACATATGAGCAGAGAAGGTTGGAGAGAGGTTGTAGAGGAAGAAAAGTTTTGGAGAAGAAATATGCATCACAGAGAGCCAATATCCTCCAATAGCTTCAAAAACTCCTTCCATTCCCACAACCTCGGCCATACTCCAAGTAAAATCAAAGTATTTTTGTTTCCTTGGTGCCCCTACACCGGGTAAATTTGTTTCTGGAAGTTAATCAAATTTAGAAAATTAAAAAAATACCCAATCAAGGGTTTTGTCTTTAAAACTAGAGGACTGCTTTAGTTACGTATATATTACCCAATTTAGAGGTCTATGTCTCCAAGATCCTCCCACCGAGCCCCTTTTGAGCTCTAAATGATTCATTCCTCGGCTGGTTATTGGATCATTTTCTTGCATAGAGACCGAGTTACATTGTTTTTCCAAACTCGTTCGCATTGGTGGACCGACCCCACGCCGATTGAGTAGACCGAGCTCTCCCCCGTGTTCATATGGTTCGAGTAAAGATTGCGTGGTGAGTCATTCCATTATCCAAAGAGAGTTGCTAATATTGAAACAAACCCTATGAACCGTGGTTAGCATTCACAAGTGGCCGACATATGTATACACATCGGCAAGGTATTCATTCAAATGAGCTCCTCTGGATTCAATGTGCATGAAGCCCTCTAGGCAACTCGAGCTTTACATTAGAAATATTTTCGTGTTTGGTTCATTTCATTGTGCATCCGAGTTAGGGCTATCCCACAATGACGACCACCGAGCCAAACATTTTGAGCTGAGATTAGCCGATCCACCCCTACAAATGATTCAATAGCTCTACACAACAAATCCAATGCCATAGCCATCTTGTGCAAGCCACTATGACTTGCAAAACTCAACAAACAATGATTACAAAAAAATAGCGGTGGCACCTCGGAGTTGTGTATCGACCCCATCAAAGCACAAAGTACAAGATTGAGACCTACGAAATTAAAAATGCAAAAGATAAACAAAGAAGATAAGTGAAGGCATAAGTCGACTCAGATCCTCCTAGTGTGGAAAAACCCTAAACCACAACACTCTCTTCTCAACCATGTGGACTCCTTCCTCTCATCCACCTTACTATTAAAAGGTTAGTCGATTTTCTTCTTGTTTAAATATAAATTACTCCAATTTATATGCAAATTGAATTGGATTGATTCATTGGATAGTGTAAAGGTGTTGGCGAATATAGGTGACGGGTTCAAAACCTATTCTCCGAACACTTTTTGCCAAAAGAGGGGGTGATCCAAAACTACTTTTTAAGCTATTTTTGTGGGTTTTTGCTCAGAGATCCGTATTGAGCTCTGGAGGCCACTAGGGCCCCAAAAAACAAAAAAAATTGCATGTCATTCAATTTTTTCAAAATTTTAAAAGTACTTGTATATTCCAATGTATTGCACTAATTTACAGGTTTCTATATTCAACCGCAAAACCATTATGACTCGTTGTAAAAAAGCGCGAGAGATTTGTACTAAAAATAATAAAAATTTGGTTATGTATCACTCACGAGATCTTCGATCTCATTCACAGTGTTTGGTATATACAGTGCCTCTCAAAAGTGCTTACGGGTAAAGCCATCATGACTACTACTGCACTTAACGCCTAATATAGCTGCAACAACGCGTGTCTTGGCATTGACCCTTTAATTTGAAGGGAGTAATGAGGAAACATTACACACACTTTGAGCCCTCCCATCTATCTATAAAGTATTTCTTGACTTAAATTGGACTGAGAAATTATCCAGTATATAGCAAAGTTACATGTGCATATGATGATATTTCTTTGAGTGGTGTCAATAATCACACAGGTCCCTTTCGGTATTTTCTTGGTACCTCGTATCATATTCTTTCACATACATTAACGCATCTTTCATGTACTACCGAGTATATAGAAAGGGTGAGCTTCTTCCACATACCGACGGGTATATCGGAAGGGCGCGTATATAGAAAGGTTTGGTATATCGGACTGACGATATATAGATTGGGAGACCATATACCTGGAGTGATAAGAGCCTTACCCTTTGTCAGTTGATTCTACAAAATGGGCACCAACGCCCCCAAATTCTTTCTTTCGATTCTCAACTTCTCAGAGGAAATAACTATGCAGCATGGAAGACAAAAATCAAGACACAACTTGAGTTTGAAGAGATTTGGATTATTGTGAATGGTATTGTCACCAGATCAGCAACTGATACAACACAACAGAGATAATTTGATAGATCCGATCAGAAGGCCAAGCTGATAATCTTGTTTACAGTGTTTCGATGATGTGCAACCCCACATTCATGATGCCAAATCAGCCAAAGAAGCATGGGATAAGTTGAGCATAGTGTATGAGGCCAAAAACAAGAATGTCATATTGAATTTGTAGAGTTAGTTACACACACTGAAGTTTAAACAAAATGAAAAATAAAAGCTTTCTTGTGCAGAGTTGCAGAGTTGAGGGCTTCAATTATAGCCCTAGAAGAGGAGGTCACAAATGAAGCTCGTGTTCCCATTGTTCTGAGAGAACTCCCTCCTTCATACCACATTTTTGTGATAACACTCAACTTATCATATCAGACAGTGAGTTTTGACAAGCTAGTAAACCTACTACAACAAGAGGAAGCAATGTACAATAAAGATGATGAAGAGGAATAGGCACTTTCTTCTCATCATAAATGGAAAGGAAAAGGAAAAGAAAAACCTCATTCCTATCAAAATTCCCAAAATCAGAATCAACATCAAGGGGACAAACAACAAAATAAGAAATGTCCAATCTACAAAAGAGGACATGAATTAAAATATTGTTGGTATAATACATACAAGAAAGGTTCATCAAGTAATTTTGGACCTCAACACCAACAATCTCACAAGGGACATTCTAACTACAATAAAGGGTAGAAAAAGGGGAATTGGAAAGAAAACCCCATCAACAAGGAAATATTGTTGAGAAAGAAGAACATTAAGATAATGAAGACTACTTGTACGCTACTCGATCAAGTGAACCCTCCATGTCATGTAGTGATGTTCTGCATGTTGATTCGGGAGCCACTCAACACATGACCAACCATAGAGACTAGTTTACTTCAATGAGGGACACACCTTCAAAAAACCATGTTTCGTTAGGTGATGATTCTTCATACACTGTTCAGGGGATTATGAACATTTCTCTACCCCTTGGTTCACGCAATTGTAGATTGTTACATGTATTATATGTCCCTAGGTTTACTAAAAATCTATTGTCAGTCAGTCAACTCCTAGATCACAATTTGAAATTTGACTTTGATATTCATTCTGAAACAAAATGTGTTTAATTTGAGACAAATCACAAGGCTCAAAAATAGTATTAAAAGCATCCAATGTGGGATGCATGTTCCTTCTTGATTTTTTCCATATAAATGATCATGCACTTGTGGCTAAGAACTCTACCTCTGTATAGTTGTGGCATCAGAGACTTGGTCATATTAGTTTCAAGTATTTAAAAACACTTTGCCAGAAAATTATGGTAAAAGGATTACCATCTCTCCAAAAGGATATAGATAAGTGTCCTCACTTCCTAGTAGGAAAACAACATAGAGCTTCATTCTAGAAGAGTACTTATTGAGCTCATGGTAAGCTTGATCTAGTTCATATTGATCTTTTTGGTCCGATGCAACCGATTCATTCTGGATTTTAGTACTTCATGCTTTGTGTTGATGACTACTCAAGAAAAATGTGGATATATTGTCTTCGTAAGAAAAGTGAAACTTTTGAAACTTTCAAGAAGTTCAAAGTGGTTGTTGAGAATGAAACTGATCGTCACATCAGAAATCTCCTCTCAGAGCGAGGGGGAATTCACCAGTGATGAGTTCAAAGCCTACCTACAATCTCATGGGATTCATCAACAAATGCCTCCTCCACACACACCACAGCAAAATGGTGTTGTTGAGAGAAGAAATCATACTATCATGGAAATGGTGTGCATGTATGATCGATGATTTTGGACTAGCGAGAACATCCTGGATAGAAGTAGCAAAAAAAACAATTTATTTGTTAAACAGTGCCCACAATTGTTCTTGATGGAGTAATGCCACAAGAAGCATGGTAAAAGAGGAAACCATTTATTGCACACCTCAGAGTATTTGGGTGCAAAGCAAGTATGCACATACCCAAGCAAAATAGAAATAAGTTGGATATGAAATCACAAAAACTCATCTTCATTGGTTATAGTGAAGAGACTCTTGGGTACAAATTGATGGATCCAAAGACCAGGAAAGTCTACACCAGTAGAGATGTTGAGTTTTTTGAGAAGAAGGAAGCGAGACTCCTCCTCCAGACTCACCTGATGTATATTTTTCACCTATTGTAAAAACAAAAGCTGATGTTCCCACAAATGATGAAAGTTATGATGGGGATGATGGTCATGATCATAGAACCACGACCCATGGGAACAGTTTAGTGTATGCCTAAGTGGTATACTAACATGATACGAGATGCAAAATTGGATGCTCCACCGGATACATCCACCACTGGACCATAGACTCACAGTAAAGCATGAGAAGAAGTAAAATTTTCTTTAATGAGTAGAGTTATTGAATCTAATGAGCCATCTACATTCCAGAAGCCCTACAATCAAAAGCTTGGAAAGATGTCATGGACGTTGAGTATCAATTAGTGATGAAAAACAATACTTGGCAACTTGTCGATATTCCACTAGGGAAGAAACCCATTGGATGCAGATGGATATTCAAAACAAATTACAAAGTAGATGGGACCATAGAAAAGTACAAAGTGAGACTAGTAGCAAAGGGGTATACACAAAAAGAAGGCATTGACTACAAGGAGACATTTTCTCCCACAACTAAGATCAAAACAATCAGGATGATATTTTCTCTAGCTGCACAGTTTGGTTGGAAATTCCATCAGATGGATGTAAAAAGTGCCTTTCTAAATGGATATTTACAAGAAGAAGTCTACATGACTCAACCTGAGGGATATGTTGTACCTGGTCAAGAAGAAAAGGTATGCAGACTCAGAAATCTATGTATGGCCTTAAACTAGCACCTCGGGCATGGTACATAAAAATTGATGAGCATCTTGTACAACATGGATTTGTTAGAAATCCATACGATCCCAATCCTACATCAAAAAGCAAGGGGGGATATTGTGATTGTTGTTGTTTATGTCAACGATCTAGTCATCACTTTGGCGTTCGGTGAAGATGATCGATGCAACGAAGAAATATCTTAACCAATCGTTCGAGATGACATATATCGGGTTGATGCACTATTGTCTTGGATTGGAAGTATGGCGAAAGAGAATCACATATTTTTTTCTCAGTTTAAATATACCAAGACAACACTCAATAAATTCAGGATGATGGATTGCACACCTATTGCTACACCTATGGAAAATAGATTGCAATTATCTCGTTCGAGATCCATCTCCTGTGGCAAATGCAACTCTCTATCGCAGTTGATTGGGAGTCTCATTTACCTCGACCTACACTAGACCAAATATCAGCTTTATAGTGAGCTATCTATCTAGGTTCATGCAGGAACCCAGATTTTTCATTGGAAGGCGGCAAGGCGAATCTTGAGATATCTCAATGGAACATTAGATCTTGGTCTAGAATACAAGAAGAATGATAATTTCTTCTTATTTGGATATTCAAATTCAGATCATGCAGGCAACATTGATGACAAAAATCCACTTCATGGTTTGTGTTCTTTATGGGATTTAGACCAATATCATGGGGAAGCAAGATACAACACTTTGTTTCTCGTTCTTCCACATAATTTGAGTATCGTTCATGGGGAGAATTTATCTCAAGCGACGATATGGTTGTGTCGCATACTTGAAGGACATGGAATACCACATGACAAACTGACCACCTTGTATATAGACAATGAAGGTGTTCTCAAACATGTTCGTAATATAATTTTTCATGAAATAACAAATCACATTTAGGTACAGTACATTTCATACGTGAGCATGTCTTGAAACACAATATACAACTTCTGAGCTTTATCCAAATATTGAACAATGAGCAGATATCTTCACAAAGTCACTTGCATGTGACAAATTTGAGTTGTTTAGATAATTCCCGATGCATGAGCATCAACCGATAAGATGAAAGAAGGTCATATGACCATTAGAACATGTTAGTCTAGGTGTGAGTGAATGAATGTTAAAGTTGAATATATTGTAAAAGGTGAATGAGTGCTTGTAAGAGAGTTGTAGGAGTAAATTTGACATAGTAAAAGAGTAATATTGGAAAAATAAAGCCATGTCATCATGTAATAATTGTCTTATATGGATTACATGAGAGTATTAATGAGATCTCTATGTGATTTCTATGTAGAGGAAGTTTTGAGTCTTCTTAGGAGTGTGAATTGGCTTAGGAGTCAGTTTAGGTGTTTGTTAGAGTCTTTACTTAGCAAATTGACACCTATTTCATAGGTGATTCAAAGAGAAGGAGGGAGAACAGAGGTTCTCAGGGTTGTAGAGATGAAGGAGAAGGAATGTATGAAGTTTTAGAAGAAGAATATACCTCTGTTGGCAAAAAATTACATGTTTCAAAAAAAAAAAAAAAGAAAAAAAAAAGAGCACTCTATAGACATTCAAGAGGCTTCATGGCCTCAACCCTTTACTTCTAATGGTGTTGTTAATATTGTGAATGCAGGTTTGGCAGACAAAGAGATGAATCAAGTGTATGATTCAATGAGAAAGTTCATGAGACAAGAGGAACAAGAAGATATAGAAGACACATGTGATGATGAAGTTGAGGCATTTGAAGGTGAAGAAGCACCAAAATGTGATTTTGAGTACAAAATTATGGAGCAGCTGCAAGAGGAACTAAAGGCATTAGAGGAAGTCATATATCAAGCCAAGGAGGATCATGCAGATAGACATGAAGACCATACAAATGAAGAGTTGATAGAAGACAATCAGATTTTAGTTGAGGAGGCATATGAAACTTCAAAGCATGCTGAGGAGACAGATTTCAACACTAAAGACCTTCATTTCATTCCTAAGGTGAAGCAAGCCTATCAGGAGGCCAAAGGTGAAAGAGAAAGAATATTGTTGATAAAACAGGTGGAGAAGACTATTAAGTCTTGTGAGAACATTCTTAGCAATGATCAAGGAGCTGTAGCTACATGCTATTATGAACACAAACCAGAGTTGACATACTTAGTGAAGGAGATAGAAGACCTACAAGAAATAGACTTGAAGACAAAGACCATGAGGAGGAAGATGAAGCAAGGAGCAAGCAAGAAGAGCAGAATTGAGGAGAGGCAATGCAAGAGCAGATGGAGGAGACAAACTATACCAGCAAATGCAATAAAGATGAATTGGAAGACAAGAAAGAAGAAGAACTATTTGAGCAGGAGCTCAAATTCTTCTCTCAAGGGAACTCTGATGTAGGAGCATCAAGTGATAAGATGCAAGAAGGTCATATGACCATTAGAACATGTTAGTCTAGGTGTGAGTGAATGAATGTTAAAGTTGAATATATTGTAAAAGGTGAATGAGTGCTTGTAAGAGAGTTGTAGGAGTAAATTTGACATAGTAAAAGAGTAATATTGGAAAAATAAAGCCATGTCATCATGTAATAATTGTCTTATATGGATTACATGAGAGTATTAAGGAGATCTCCATGTGATTTCTATGTAGAGGAAGTTGTTGAGTCTTCTTAGGAGTGTGAATTGGCTTAGGAGTCAGTTTAGGTGTTTGTTAGAGTCTTTACTTAGCAAATTGACACCTATTTCATAGGTGATTTGAAGAGAAGGAGGGAGAACAGAGGTTCTCAAGGTTGTAGAGATGAATTAGAAGGAATGTATGAAGTTTTAGAAGAAGAATATACCTCTGTTGGCAAGAAAATTACATGTTTCACATGACTGTGCATGAGGACTGTAACAGGACAGCAAGATAGAAACCCTCCATAACATTCAAATGATATAAATCTCTTGATTATTAGCATGGAAAGGTTCTACAGGTGATGTAGATCACATTTGTAATTTTTGTATGTTTTGAAAATGCATAGTTTGGATTTTATAGCAAATTGTTAGCTCTCGGGCCTGAAATAGGGCATCGCATATCTTTTGACTGGATGGATGAAATTGGCTGAAAATTTTAGGATATCTCTGTATTTACACTATCTAACTACTGTCAAAATTTCAAGGATAATGGGTTTGTACAGCTCAAGATATACGTGACTGTTTTTTTTTGAATTATGGCAAGAATATACACAGCGTACAGTGAGAGAGGAATTGAAGTGCATGAAGGGTCATAACGTGGAATCAAGCCACCAAACTTTGTAGCAGTCATCTTGATGACATTTTTGAAGTAGATCCATCAAGATCCAGGTGAGATCAATGCCCCAAGTGCCTACTGTCATGGTTAGGGTCAGAATAGGCCTGATTTTTGTATGCTACAGCCATAAAGGAGGTGTGTTTTCTAACAAAGAAACAAGGTATGAAATTTAGTGATATTGGAGAACCCTGTAAAGGATATTTGGGTCATTAATCTGTATGTATAGTTGATTCAGGGGAAATTGAGATAAGAGACCATTTGCATGCTCAAAAGACTAGTAGCCAATAAGGTCCAAAAGAGAAAACTAGCATAAGATGCAAGGTACAGTTAAATAAAGGGTCTTAGACACCTTGGTTAAGGTGAATTGATTCTAGATAATAGTTACTCAGGATTTGAAACCTTGTCTTTGCATATATGGCCTTGAATTAGACAAATAAGGATCATGTGAATCCTTGGGGCAGAGTGTAGAGAGTTCACACTTGAAGAGCAATGCTTGAGCATTCATAAGGGAGCTTGAAACTTTGGTTTGTTGTCTTGATCATGTTCAATCAGGTAGAAGAGTGCTTGTGACTGTATTAAAGAAGAGCTCCATTTGGAGGCAAAGGTGTATGGTAAGAGAACTCAAAAAAAGGTATGAATGCTAGAGACTTTATGAACGGATTTTGTAGCTTGGGACAGTCATGCAGATTAATATAGAAGTTCTTTACATCTATTATATATTGTTTTAGTGATCACCTTTGCTCATCAAGTTAACTCTCCTCCAGTTGTTGTTTTCAAGTGGTAGAAGGTACAAGTTCTCATTGGACCTCAAGGAGATAAGAACAAACAGATGATGTTGCATGAACATCAATTAATGATCCTCTAGCAGGGGTGGATGGAGTAATAGAGCAAGTTCAAGCTCTTGAGTATTGTAGAGAAAGATAAATCTAAATGACCCTGATTTAATTCCTCTCTTATTCCATTGAGGCAATGCAAAATTAAGGGGGGAATGTTAGGGTAAACATATTTTACCTAGGTTAATTTAGCATAGGTAATTTAATTATTAAATAGTGGTAAGTTGTTATAAACCATATTTTAATTGTATTTGGGAATAGTATTCCCGTAGCATGTTGTTTGGGTTGTTATATGATTCAAACCATATATTTGTAATTATATGTGCATGGGTATGTTTATTGTTTATTGTTTCAACATCTCGTTTGTCTGCACATGGTTGTTCAATTCCTATAAGAGTTGCAGCACATTCATTGTAATTTGGATTTTGATTAATTATTAATAAAAGTATCAAAGCTTTCGTCTGTTCGATACTTTCATTTATTCATCCTATATTAGATTAAATAGTTTTCTATACTTCCCATAGTTTAGTTCAATTTTAGTTAATCAAACGGTTTGTCTTTTTAATTACTATTGTATGCGCAGGCCTTGCCCTTTCTTTTGTGTGCACACTTGTTTGTTGTATGCGGCCATTGCTACCTTGAATGTCTTGCGACATCATGAGTGATGTCCCATGTTTGCAACCCACTTTTGTGGTCCATGATTGTCTTCTTGTGTTTTTACTTGCATTTTAGCTTATACATTGTTTGCGTAGCATACACTTGTCTTTTACATGCATGTTTTTTTGTACTAACACTTGTTTCTAGCCACTTGTTTGCATGCACCTTGGTTTCTACCAAACATATTCCCTTCCCCCTGTAGGGAAAATTTAATGTGGTTGGTCCTCTTTTGGGGCTACATTCTCCTATCAGTGATGTTGCATGCACCCCTAAAGAGGGGGACATTAATTGGGGTTTTACCCTTTACATAGTTCTCTCTACTTTGAGTACAGCTTCAATTCAGATTTCCGTTCTTAACATTGTGGGTTATACACAAGTGTGTTCGATTAGTCTACGAACCTCATACACGGCAGATTTTACAGGATAGGTTTTCCTTAGCATTATGGGGAATAGTTACGGTTTAGAAGATGCAATGGATTTCCTCCCTACACTACTTCAGCCAGTGGCATCGGATCACCTGCACAACCAGCAAGATAGAGATATTTTCACACTATTCTCAAAGAAAGCGATTCTGAGTTGGAGAATAATGCAGATTTCTCCCTACACTTCTTTGGCCAAAATGGCGTGAGATCACCCAAAAAAATTACATTACAGATATCCTTTCTACACCCTTTCTCTTATAATGGATCAGTGCACATGTTCCTTTTACTTTTTCATACTTCCATTTATAGTATTTTTACTATATACATGCGGTTTTTACATATACATGTGTATTTGACTACTTGATCGTCTTCTCCTTTACATGTCCATCCATATGAGAAGTAAGCAGTCAAAAAAAATTACAACAAAGGTGTCAACAAAAACAACAATAACAACAAAAAAATTTCACGACAACACACGCCTCATACTTACATACAGGTACATTACACACATCGACAACTACACACACATTTCTACCCTAGGTTCACTCTCACCACTTTTTGCACTTTTACATCTTTAGTTTCCACGCTCCACTATTTTCTCATTCCACACTTTTTCTAGTCCATCGACACGCTTTCTACATCAATCTACATGGACATCAGGTACACATATCTATCTACTTTATGTTACCAAGTGTTCCGCTCACCAACATAAAGTGAGGCAAATGTAGACACAAAATCACGCACTTTAGGCATTATTTAATCTCGGTCTCATACTACTATTCATATGGTTTTTAAGTGAAGAAAGTACTAATTAACCCATGTCCTTTGGCCATTTTAGTTTTTTTTTGTCGTCATTGACTTTCCTTCGCATATACTCGCCTTGATCAGTTTTCCATTTGGCATCATTTTATATTTGACTAGGGTGCTCACCCAAGTACTAGGGTTCCCTGGCACCCTGGTCCCATTTGGGGCACCCCCCGATCCTTTCTAAATTTTCCTGCTACTTTTTAGGCACTTTCTATCTGTTTGAGTTTTCTATATTTTTAGTGGTCGGCCTTTTCGAGGTTAATGACAAAATTAGAACAAGAGAACCATATAAATATAAATGTATGAGACCATAATGAGGGATAAAAACTAATTACTACTATAATCACCTAAGGTTGCATCCATCAAATTATCCATTTGCATCCATCTAGATCCATCACAAGGCACAAGGCTAGTTCATCTCGTATCACACTCGTATATGAGGGAAGTTTACTCTATTCCATCCACTATTTTGTTACATTTCTACACATAGTTATTACTCACTACTTTCAAAAAGTGTCATTGTCACAAGAGCACCTAGGGCATGATTGCACACATAATCCCATAGATCTACATCGGGTCTGAGATGTAGTGCAACACTTAGTTAGTAAGTCCACCATTGTGGCCATTGAGGACAATTTGACCCCTTTCTATGCATATTTATTTTTTAGGGGTTTGATGTTTTTCTTGGGGATTTACAAGTCTCATATTCATCACTTATTTAGCGACATACATCTAAGTTCAGCGAAACGCATGCGATAGGGAGTGAAGGCAGATGATAATTTAGTGACACCTCATAGGAGGGTTTTGGGTCATATCCACAGACCATGGCACCCAGATCTCAGACCAAGGTGCCCATGAGTTCCCCTGTCCCTCTCCAGGTGCCCCAATCCAATCTATTGTTCTAGATCTACGCTTTTATATAGCTTGTGTGTGGTCATTCTTGCATTTTGTTTATCCGGTCTTCTCTACAACATAGTCGAGCATATCCGTAAAAAAACTAAGCTCTTTCTAACTCTCCTTACACAGAGGATTTTTAATTTTCATAGCTTAGATTGCTTGGGTCATTTTCTTTATGCATTTATCTTTTATTTACTATTGTTCTTAATATTAGATTGACTATTAACTTAGAATCATATCCACATTTTAGTTAATCAATGACCAAGATTTTGGTGCACACTTTTTAGCCTTGGTCATTGCTCACAACATCTTAAGAGGTAGGTACTACTAGCTCACTTTGTTCGGGATGCTCAAAATTTGGTAGATAAATGTAAACCCTTTCAAAAATTTGTTGGTAGACCCCAATTGTCTTCATTGCCTCTCAAACCCGTGGCTATTATTAAAGATCCATTTCAGCAATGGGGCATAGAATTTATGGGTGTGGTTAATCTACATTATAGTGCAATTCATACCTACATTCTCAATGCTACATGATACTTCACTAAGTGGGTAAAGGCTATCCCAATCGAGCATGCCAACTCAAATGGTCTCAGAATAACTTCCTCAAAGAGAACATCATAGTATGTTTCGGCATTCTACAAAGTATTTTCACCGAAAATGCAATTTAATTCTCATCCATGGATCTCATTGATTTTTTCTATGAGCATGTTACCTCTCTATCCCATTCATCTGATTACTATCCCCAAGGTAATGGAAAATATAAATCTAACAAAAAGAACATTGTGATGATCATCTATAAATTGGTTGACCAAACTCAATGGAAATGGCACAAGAAGTTGTATGATTCATTTTGGACTAAATGAATCATGCCCAAGAAAGTACTAGGTATGTCACCATTCCAGTTGTTATATGGGCTAGAAGTGGAAGTTCCTATATCGGTCTAGTTACCTACTCTATAGCTGGTCAAGGAAATTAAGACTCGAATTTCATGATGCCATAGATAAGAGGATATTGTGCTTATAAAGGCTCAATGAACAAAGAGTCGTGGTAGAAGACAAAATCGAGAGCATCAAATGCGAGGTCAAGAATATATTTGATGAGAAGACACATAAAACTACATTTTAGATTGGATACCTTTTCCTACTCTAGGAAAAGAAGGGATCCAAAGGGCAGCCTTAGAAAGTTTGACTCTCTATGGTTAGGACCATTCAAAATCAAACACTTTTACATTGATAACGCATTTTATTTGTCCTACTCGGATAGCACACCCTTGGAGATTTCCCGACGAAACAAATATTTAAAATTGTACAAGTAATGAGAGCGAGTTGTCCCATGCATGTACCATAGGTGATTTAGGTTTGTTGTGTTTCCCTTTCCTTTATGTGTGTTATCCCAAAAAAAATTATGTGGTGTGTTTCCTTTCGTATCATGTGTGTGTTTTTCCCTTTTCATTTTGTAACACTATTAATACTCTATTGCCCATTGGATAATGCATTGTTCCACTATAGCCTAAATTGAGATTATAGATTTCCTTCTTGTTTGGTCTTTATTTTATGTCAAACCAATTCAATTCCCCAATTATGAGCCAACTATTGGCATAGAAAATGTCACTACATTTTATTTGACAACCCCATTGAAACTTTTACCCCTTTTTTGGTCAAATCGGTCCAAGTAGAAAAATTTGTCAAAATTGTCTCTTTCAAAATTCAACTTCAACAAAAGGTTTAGGAAACCTCGGATAATTTCAAAAGTCATGGTTACTGATAAATCTAAATTTGTTCTAGTTTTCTCCATGATAGTATGATTTAAAAAGCATTTTGGGAGCTTTTGAATGGTCTTGGGAAAGATTTCTTCCTAGGAACTTTTTGAGAAAAAGGAGTGTGCATGCTTCATTGAAGACTCAACTTCAATAAAAGGTTTTAGAAACCTCATGTGGTGTTGGGAGCTCATATTGTAGGAATTAGAAATCTCTTGTATCTTACTACATGGTGGAATAAGTAAGATGGAATTCTAGGACTATAAAAAGTGGAAACCTTTCCAACACTAGCACAAGGTGGCATTTTTACACATGAATTTTTCATGGAAGGTTTCAAGCACCTCGAGTGGAGTTGGGAGCCTAAAAAAATATCAAGTGAAAGTAAATTCAATTCTCTTCATGACCCATAAGTTGGTTCAATTTGTGTTTGATGAGAACCTTCATGTAACTCACCACCGACACACCGCCCTAAGAGAAAATGGAGGTACAAGAAACAATTGTTTAAGAACTATTTTTCAAGCTTCCTAAATAGTATCATTAGATTCATTGGCCCTTTTGTATGTGAAATCATAAATTATATGGATAAACTTCATCAAGTACAAACCTTGGGGCAAAGGAAAGTCTCCAAGAGCAAAACAAAGCAATGAAAATGAAGATTTAATGTGTGCTTTGGTGCATTGATGCGCTTTTCTTACACCATTGCACCTTGTGAGCAATTTTGAGGTGCAATTTCACCCCAAAAGTGTGCCTCTATTTGATTGGTGGAGAGAAATAAAGCAAAAAGTAAAAACGTGAAATATTAAGGAAAAACTAAGTGCATGCCATGTCGGCCCCACCAACCTACCCACAGAACACTTTTAAACCCTATTTTCATCTTGGTCACACTTTTGAGGTTAATTTTCACCCAACAAGTGTACCTAAGCTGGAGGAGGTGCCATTTGCATGAGCATTCACACCATACACTTCCACTTTGCACTTGCACTTTCCATCTCCACCACTCAACTTGAAAATAATTTTTTTCCCTCCAACTCTCCATTAAGTGCAAACAAATTTGTATCTGTTTTTTCATCCTTTCATGCCTTTTAAACTCTTCATGTGCCCTAGGTAGACCAGAAGGGTTTTTTCTCATATATCATGATCCCATGGGAAAAATCACTCAAATTTTTGGCCATCCACTCCTCTTGAGGGTGCATTTCGAGATGATGTATAATTAATATAATATATTTTACCCATAATTAATATATTCATGACTTATTTCCATTTATCATACCCCAATTTTCTGAAAAACATTGTTTTTACAAGGAAGATTGTGAAAAACCCCCCATGAGAAAATCATTTAAAACTTAGAGAATCCAATAATCTTGTCAATCCCATAATTTTGAGCCATTGGACATGATATAAGGATAATAATTTTTGTACTTATGATCAAACCCTCATTCCTTGCTAAAAATACTTGCAAACCCCATATACAAGAAAAATTTGTTTCATCATTTTCTCTCAAACCCTATGAGAGGATCATTTAAAAATTGGAGAAGGGTTTTCCCTCACTGATACGGTTCTAAAAAATTGAAAAAAACTTAAATCAAACAAGAATTTATCCCGTAATGAGGAATTGTAAATGTTCCCCTTTCATTGTTAATGCTAATTTGCAAGCCTTACACATAACTAAAACTTGTTTTTGAAATTCCCGTTGATTCCGATGAGAAAATCTCACAAAAATCAAAATGTATGTTCATCTTAAGAATAGATTTCCAAAAAAAATATTCACATCCAATTTGGATTTGGTTTGATCTCATTTTTGCAAAATACTAGATCAGCTACCATAACACTGAAATACACTCAAATTTACAAATTTTCGAAAAAAATTCCAGAATCCATTTGCGCTTACACCATATAATATTTTACACTTTATAAGGATAGAAAAATCATAAAAACACATAATAAAGTTTCACTATTAATGATATGAGCCTTTTTTCTAGTGTCTAAGTACCCAGACATTAGGGATAATAATGTGGACAACATGAAATTCGATGACCTAGAGGTAGAGAATGGAAGAAGGAACCTATACACTCTTATCCAATAAGATATTTCACAATGTGTTATAGCTCTGCGCTAAGAACTATGACTCCATCAAGAAGAGAATAGGAATTTGAATTCATTCTAGCTGCGCTAAGAACTATGAACCCAAGAGCCAAACCATCACTGTTGATGACAACTCAAGCATCGTAGTACTATTGCCATAAGGGATTTAAATATTCCTTTACATTCCAAAGCCCAAGAACATACTGATTTTGAACAAGTAAGATGCATTGGCCGAATGGGAAAATAAAGAGTCCAGGTTGTAAGGGATGACCCTTCGAAATTGGATGAAGATGATCGCAAGCTTTCGCGGTTGCCAAATATTATCTCTCGATCTGAGGTCATTGAGGATATATCTAACTCGCATCATTTTTCTCAAGATGATTTGGGAGAACCTTCAACCAAATAATTCCATCCATGAATTTCATAATTTATATTGATAGCTATTGAGGCATCCTAGATAATTGATTAGAGTCAAATTATTAGTGATAATTTTCACTCCCAGATGATCAACCTTGAAGGCACGAAGAAATTCACCATGAATTAATTCTTGGTATATGTTGTCGTGACATTGCAAAGGTGGTCCAGTATGATTCTAGAAAGAAATGTTCCTAAAAATGCACCAGTGTATCGAACCTACCCTTAATTAAAAATGATGGAGTATAAAATACACTATGCAAGAGTGAATGATGTCTTCATGATGTACTTGATCGTAATATGTAAGATGATGTCAATCATAGGTTCTCGAGAATCTTACACATTGATCAATAAGTATGAAAGCTACTTCACGTAGTCTAAGACCTTCTCCTACATTCATATTAGAGGATTTGATGGAGCACCACTAAGACTCCCACGATACTAAGGAAACAATTTGGTACTCATCGAGTTGTGTAGAAAATTTTCAAGAGTACATGTCAAGTGTCAGGAAAGGAAAAGAAAGGGAGTAACATTCCCAATTCATCTGGGAATCTACTCTTGCAAAAAAATCAATGGATGCTTTGGTAATATTGAAGCTTCTCTTAGATCCTTTAATTTATTTTCCTATTTAACAAGGATGTCTTTCGATAGTAAATAGTACATAGAAGGTGAGTGTAGACACCTAAATTCCACTTTTGCAATCTTATTGCCAAAATGCACACAAATCACTCTTATTCTTCCCAATTCCATTATAATTAGTGCTCTTTACTAATTAACTAATGTTTCTTACCACTTTGGTCAATTAACAAGCACTTCATTGATCACCAAACCTCTTTCACATTCAGGATGCCACTTTACGACGAATTGTAAGTCAAAATCCTCTTCAAAACAAACAATTAGCATTTATAAGCTAATTAAGTCTATTTTGCCCTTGATTTGGTCAATATACCCTAGTATTGGCTTAAACCCCTCTTCCAACCACTCAAAATCACCCCATTCACCTCCACAAATCTCAGAAAGCTTCAAAATCTTATCCTAGCCTCCTAGTTGACCCTAAGTGGTGTATTAAGGCTCCATACCTCTTAATCACTTGGTGATTCACTAATTTTTATTAGCAAGGCCTAATCATGATTAACAATTCTAATCTAATTTAGGGATTTTAGTCCCACATGCACCAAAATAAAAGTTTCTCCCAAAAGGAAAACTATAAAAAGAGTGCACTTTATTCCTTTATACTTTACACCATGCTTTGATTTGCATCTCATATAATAAATATGATTTATAGCCAAGCTCAATCCTTACCTAAAGACTTCAATGGGGTTAGTAGATGGATATCCAAAATGACCAAGAAGTCATTTGGAGAGGCCATTTCACCTTGTTTGGAGTAGCAAACATAACCATTTGATTTCCCTCTTAGGTATATTTAGGCCCATGTTAGGTAATTAAAGCATATTAGTGGGAATGTTTAGTTAGATTTTGTATTATTTTCATACTATCTAAGCATTCTTTTAAGCTTATATCTTAACATTACATTCCTAGACTTAGAATCTTGGCTAGATGGATGGATATGGTGTTATATTTTCTTGTTTAGTCATGAAATTTGATTTGTAAAGTTTAGCGTGCTTTCATTTGGCATGCTTGGTGGGACAGTACCCCATTGCATTCCATTTTAAAGCTTTTTAACTTAGTTTCAAAGTTTTTCATTTTAAAGTTTTAGATTAATTTCAAGTTTCCTAGATTAATTTCAAATTTTTCTAGTTTACTTCAAGCTTTCTAGTGTACTTTTAAGCTTTTTAGATTAGTTTCTCAAGCTTTTTAGATTAATTTCAAAGTTTTAGAGTAATTTTCAAAGTTTTAGATCCATTTCCATTTTTAAAATTTATTTACACTAGATTAGTGGTAGAAGTTGTGTTTTCTTGCTTTTTGCAAGATGTGAGAAGACAAATCCATGTCAAAATTGCCAATAATCCCAAAGATTGGACCTTTTTTAAAACTTTGCTTCAAAACTCAGATTTTTGACCATCTACAGGAAAAAGGCGCTTGTGCATAACTGTGAGCACATGTGCCTCACTGGAAGCACATGTGCATCATTGACTATGTGAAAGATGACAAGGGGGAACATGTGCATGATTGTGAGTGCACATGCATGATTGTGAGCGTCTGTGCATGAATGTGAGCACTGTGCACTAGTAGGGGGAACCTATGGATCAAGGTAAACTTTTCTCAAAATTCCAAAACTTTAGTTCTATGGTTCTATCAATTTTTAAGGGTTTTTAGATGTTGTTTTTGTCAAATTATTGATTTTAGAGCAATATTCTTAACAAAATTGTCCTAGGGTTTGATAAAGGGTTTTTTTAGCAAATTGGGTTAGATTTTAAGGAGTGATTGTGTTTTCATACTTTGATTGAGTTTGGAATAGAGTTGTGTATGCTCTTCTCTTGCACCTAGTGTGATCTTGAGAACCAAAAGCACCTCTAAACCATTATTTTTGCTTCTTGGGAGTAAGTAGGAACAATTATCATTCATTTTGTGCTTAAGAGAATAAACCTTCATTTTTTGCATGTGCTTGATCTTTTAGTTTAAGAGCTTTTTCACTTAATAAAGAAATCAAGGCTAAAAGTTGTGTATGCTCTTCCCTTGCACCTAGTGTGATCTTGGGAATCAAAATCAATTTTAGTCTTTTCATTAAAAAGCACTTGGATTAATTGGGAATAAACCTTACTTTGCAAATTTTTATGGTAGTTAGTTGATTTACAAGCTTTGCATTTATATTTAGTTGGATTATTTGTTGTGTATGCTCTTCTCTTGCACCTAGCGTGATCTTGAGAAACAAAAACAACACTTAATCCTCTTTCTATGATATTGTGAATCTATTTGGAACTACTAACTGTTTTGTGAAGGACCTAACACTAGTCAAAGAAAGGAGGACTTAAAAAAATTTTTCTAACTACACATGTGATTGCAGGTTGCAAAAAGGAGTGCAAAAAAAACCACATTAAATATACAAGATTAAAAACACACCAAAATCATGACATTGTATTTGTAGGCTTTGGTTAAGAGCTACAGCTCATCCGATCAACTAGGACATAACCCATTTGGCATAATCCTTAAGCTACAACAATGGGGGTGGTCCTAGGAACCCTAAAGTAGTTCACGCAAGAGGAACCTTGTGAGCGAACAGAAAGTGTTTCACACTACCGACTTGACTAGTATACCTTGGTGAGATTAGAGTCAAAAATATCTATATCACAACCCCAGTGAAAGTATAACTGAATGCACTTCGGTGTTCATTATACTGATGTGGGTAAAGTAAAGCCGAGATACTCCTTAGGAAACCTTGGTAAATTGAGCTTGCTCTAGATATCTTATGACACCTAGAGAGAGAACCACCTAGGAAGCTTGTCGACTTGGAGCCATTATTTTTGTCTTAGTTGTTATACTTGAGAGCTCTCACAAAGTGACAACTTTGTTAGATTCAAACTCTTGTTTTTTGAACAAGGGAAAGAATCTCTTAAATTTGAAACTGCGTTATTTTCATCACAAAATCTACTTAGTGTCATTTTGTCCTAGTTTTTCACTTATCCTAATACAAGGCGAAACTCTACCAAAATAACACCAAGTTTATTTCAACACCACTTGGTCTACACCCTTGTTTTCTTGTTTCCCATTTTTGGAAAAAAGGTAACAACATATACGAATACCATTTGATATTGTGTGTCCACCACTTTTTTATTCTACTTGCACTAGGTTGCGAAATCCGAAGCGCAAGTGTTGAAAGTGTGCATGGTACACACTCATGATCAAGTAGGCCCTCTTGTCTCAAAAACCCATATTTAAGATTTATTATCATCATAGTTATGTGATTTCATCCTTGTCTTCTTTTGAGTTGTTAGGCTGCCCACATTGTAGCCATACAATTGAGATATTTACGTCTTGTTTCCATTGTGAAATTAGGCCTAAATATCTATATTGTAGAGTAATGTTGTTCGCACGCATAGAAATGTTTTGTTATATATAGACGTATTTTTACATCCTAACTTTCTCTTGAGCTTTGTGAGTGTTAAGAATACATTGTTAGCATCGCTATAACATCATTTTGACACTAAAAATCTTGTTTTCCCAAAAAAATTGTTCACATGTCCAAATAGTGCCGTTATGCTACTCACATTGTTATTGTTCATTTTACAAGACTTAGACTTTATTACTTGTTTAGAAAATGGTTTTTAGTATATCTTGTTATAAGATTGCGTCAACATTGTCTTATCATTTAGGCCTTGTTTATTGTAAACTTGACCTAACTGGTGATGTTGTGTTTTTAGTATTTGGTTGCAAACCTATCTAGATGAAATCTTAGGTAATAAACTATTTGTGGTGATTAATTTTTAGTACTATACATCGTCGTATTGTTCTAGAAAAAATTGTGTCATATATTACCTTGCTAGGGTATCTTATTCTTTAATTCTTAGGTTCACATTGACCTATTGAATTTGTGGCTATTTTATAGTCACCTTTGTTTTTTTTAAAGACTTAGGGTCGTTACATTGCACAAATTTGACTAAATTCCATTGTTAATAAACCTTAGTGGAAATATTTTGCGTTATACCTTCTAATCTAAGTAATGCCTACTATGAGAATGGGGTCATGAAGGTTAGAAGCCGATATATTTGGAGGTGACAACCCTCTTTTAGAGGATAATCTCATGGTTGACCATAGTGGTGGAGAGGAGGATTCTTGCGTGGATGTGGAGATTCATTCCACCCATTTTGACGATTACATTTTCCAAAACAAACATGAAGTACTCATGCGTGTTATGGAATTAGGAGCCAAATTACCTTCCAAAGTAGACCCTTCTCTTATCGTCGGCATGGTTTGGGGAGAAGAAGAAGTAGACCACCCTCGTCACACTCTTAACAAAATATTGAACCCAAGTCATGCCTCTACTTCTGGATGATGAAATAATGAAGAGGTGCCTTTTGAAAATGATGGGGACTATCACATACCTATAGTTAGGGTTCATTGTGAAGATGATGAAGACCATGTTCATCATGCACAACCTCCTCCTAACGAAGATCGTCATGAAATACCTATTAAAGAGGTGATGTTAGAACAATAGGTCCAAGCCCTCACTCACCAATTGGAAAGTTTGGCATCGCATATACATAAGGAACAACCAAAAGTTTTGAAACAAGCTATACCAAAAGTGAAACCTAAAGCTTCATTTTACAAGTTCCCAATAAACACTCCTTGACAGAGACATGAAACGATCCTTATGAGAAATTTTTCACCAAAAATGGGGGTGGGCATACACCTAGGCTTAATCCTTTGTATAGACCCACACCGCCACCCACGTAAGACTAGCTCTTCCACCAAGAATGATCTACTATGAAGAACGCCCTTCAAGCGTTACAAGAGGGCCAAATCAGTAACAGTAATAAGAAGTATTGGTTTAATGAGCTATGTCTCTACCCATTCGATAAATCCATGCTATAGGTACCTTTCCTAAGACACTTTGATTTTCCAAAGTTTCACAAATATAAGGAAAAGGTGATCCTCATGACCATATTAAATATTTTTATATGGCATGTCAAGAGGTGGCATTCAATGACAATTATCTTATGCACCTCTTTCCATGAAGTTTAGGAGCAAAAATGCTAGAATGGTTTGTACACATCCCTAAGGGATCCATATCAACATGGCCAGAACTAGCAAAAAGTTTTGTACGACACTTCTCATTCAATATTGAGAATGATGTCACCATGTTAGATCTTTGTAATGCCAAACAACGAAATAACAAAACTTTGTTGTGTTTTTACAATGATGGAGAGGATTAGCTAGCCACTTCCCTTGCTCCATACCTAAAAAACAATTAATCAAGTATATTTGTTCCCAACCTCCATCCAGACATTATGTTCCACTTGCAAATTCATTGTGGCAACACATTTGAAGAGGTAATTGAAAAAGGGAGTCAAATCGAAAAAGCATTATTAGCTAGAGGGACCCTAAAACCTTTTTCATGTGATCATAATGATTCTAAATCTAACAATAAAACAAATTTTGTTCCTAATAGAAAAAAATCATGTTAGTTATGGGATAATATATTCTAAGCGGGTACAATCCATTTATAAACATGCACCTTTAAATCTTGCAAAAGGCAATCCACCTACGGAGTATAAGTGTCATACTTTCACTCCTCTATCTAACTCAATGTCATCAATACTAAAATAGCTAGAGACAATTAATATGGTTAGATATCCTGAAACTATGCCTTATGAGGACAACATGCCTAAACCATCATGGTTTAGAGATAATGAATATTTCCAATTCCACTGCATTAAAGGTCACAAAATAGATAAGTGTTTGAAGTTGCATTACTATATCCAGGACTTAATCAAAATTGGTGATGTGGAGATAGATACATCCACTCCTAATAAATCCCCTAATACGAAGACTTTTCCTAAACATAATCAGGACAAGAATGCTAATTATGTGTCTAATGAATAGACTCATTTTGATGCTCTCATTGGTTGTGTATATACACTTGTTGAACATGTCAACACAATAACCCCGTGATAACCCCCAAACTATCCATGTCTAGGCATGTGCCAAAAAAGACTGGTTATCATGTAGTTCTCGCATACTTATCACAGTAGGGAACATAGGTTTCAACATTCCCATCAAAGGATGCCTATCACAACTAGACCTCGTTTGATTCTTCGTGATAAAGAAATCATTCACTTACCTCTTCCCCCATCTTCAACTCATGGTAAGTGGTATGATTCTCGATTCTTCTAAAGATTCCAATCCCAATGATTCTAAGTCTTTTGATTCTTTTGAATATTCCAATCTGAATTATTCCTCTAATATGACTCATATGTCATGGTCCTCCATGTCTTCTGCAAAACCCCATTTCTAGGTCACCTCAACGACCCCTTCTTCCATAAAATATATCTCTAACTCAAATTCCTTCTAATCAATCATCCAAGTAAACTCCCATGTCACATTCATTCAATTAACTATTTGTGGTGGAAAAACTACTCACACCGATTAATTCATTTCGAATGAAGAAGCAATTAGAGAATTTATGAGGGTAAATGAAGACATTCCTCTAGAAGTTTGCGAGTAACAAACCTCGTTATACGTCAATACGTTCACATATTGGGAGGAAGAGATTGACACCTTTATCAAAAAATAGAGGAAAACCCTAATATCATTAAACATTATCCTCCTCTTATTCTTTCATCTTCACATTCTTCATTAGGTGATGAAATTCCTGGGTCTAGCATTGATCCACGGCCTATCTTATCATTACCTAATCATTCTTTATCTATCACAATTTCTCCATTGCAATCTTACCTTGGGTCACCACCCGGTAGCCCATTTTATTCTTTTATATGTGGGCCACATCTAAGTAGTACCTCATCATCTATATGTGGCCCACATCCCGGTAGTCCATTTGCTTCTATATGTGGCTCACCTCCGGGTAGCCCCTCTTCGTCTATACATGGGGCACGTGTCTTAGAGGTCCCTCATCTTTGATTCTTGGGCCACATATTAGTAAACCATCATCTTCTATCTATGGGATGCTAGCAGGAAGTCCTTCATTTTCAATCTTAGCGCCACATCCTTGTAGTCCTTTATCTTCGCCCCATGGGACACCTTCGTAGCTCATCCTCTTTAATTCTTGGACCATATCCTTCACATCCATCTTATTTTTCTTCTATCAATGATTATGGAAAACCCACCGTCATTTATTACATCAATTATATTCATCCACTTTCTTCTCCCACTCCTCGGGATAAGACAAATCACGTATCATCTTACAAGAAACCCAAACAGTTCCTTCACCCAACGACGATTAAAAATTCCAAGAGTTCCAAAGCTCACAACAATTTAAATGATCTTTACGTTCAAAATCAAACGTGCTTCAAAAATGCACATCAACGCACCCATCAAGTATGGCGTAAAGTGCGAAACATCTAGATAGGAACCTCAAGCTCCCACACATAGAATCCATGTTTCATGATAAAACACAGTCATCTATTTAGTATGAGCTCACCGTGATCATTGAGATTAGGGATAATATTAATCTTGATAAGAAAACATGCCTAGTCTTCCTTATCAAGGAAATTGCTAACATTGTTGTTGGATCTTATCATGCCAAGTGATCTTATCACCAAAAAAGACAAAATATAAAAAATGAGAAAACATTTCAAAAATCAAAGGCAAATGAACACACATTGCAATCGGGGATCACATACACATGGATGTTCTTTCTTTCCTTGTTATTATTCTGCAAGTCGTCCTACCATTTTCATCCTTTTGATGATATTTTGGTTAGCCTATTCACACGCATTTTACAGCATTATATCTATAGTGTATGTTTGGCATTGGTATTTTATCACCTTGGTAAATTAAAGAACGACTAACCTCTTAGAGATCCTATCACAATCAACATCTAAAAAACTTGTTGCGAAGAAATTTTAAACATATTTGTTGACACTAGCCAATTTCATCATCAAAATCACTTCCACCTCCTTCCATCAAGCCATTAGTGGTTCTTAACCCCTTGTCAAGCAAGAGAGTTGGAATAAGTTTTCATAAAATAAAAAGAAATCAGTCAAATCAAAAAGCACAAAGTTGAAAGTAAACAATAAAACTAAAAGCAAATTGATATATAACTCTGTCTTGGGGTATTTCCAATAATCTCTACCGGGGCTATGGACGCCTAATGGCAGTAGAGAAATGTTTCGATTAGAATCAAATGCATCTCTCGTCATGGCTATGGATGTCTGGCTGGTAGCAGAGCAATGTACGGCTCTCCTTCCGCAATCCATTCATAAAAATCAGCTTTGAAAATTGAATCATTCCTACACATTAGCTAAGGTGTCTTCACTTTTTGTCTATCAAATATTCCCTCCAAGAGGTGATAAATTTCCACGTGCTCACACTAGATCTCTATGAGAAAACAAGATTAGTATGTTACCAAGTGTCTTTTTCACCTTGTTCAGACTCTTACTCTAGTTTGTATCTTGTCTCGTGATTTGTGTCTTTGGCTAATCGCTCCTTCATCGTGAGGATTCTAAGCTATATTCACAACATTCACATTGTTCTTCTACTTAGTTCAGAATATCCATGTGTATAATATTTATTTTTGTCATGTTGTTGGGAACCTTTTTCCCTTTCACAAAAATAATCATCTACTTATTTCTATCATTTGCTTCTTGACTAGCTTTACGTTGGGGGCATCCTTGCTCCTTCCTAGCATTTCATTGCGTTACATTTATCACAATGTTGAACCTATCTATATTGGCCTTGATCAAACTTCGCATGTTAAGATTTTTCCTTTGAATATTCCCATTTAACGCTAGGGGAGATTTCACGTCTTCACTTTCTTACAAATACGTGTGGCATTCTACCCTTGTACATCCCATTTGTCATTGGGGGCATCCATGTTTCTTCATTTCTTGTACATAGCTTTAGAAAACTTCTAGAAAACCATAAACATTAAAATATGTTTCAAAAATAAAAAACATTCAAGTATGTTAGTTGGAAAAGTAAAAGCATCTAAATAAACATCAAAAACCCAAGCAAATTGGTAGAGCAAACTCAAAATCCAAAAAAAATGGTAAGAAAAATTCAAAACCCCAAATTTATCTTACCATTGCGTAGTTCACTTCTATACCTTTTCAACGCAAAAATAACATATTGGTTTCAAGGTGGAGAGAAAAGTTATGACCTCTAGAAGATATGTAGGTGCATTCGGTGTTGCACAGTGCCTGGGCACCCGTGTTGAACACTATCAACACAAGCACCCATGTTGCATGCAAAAATCCAAAATAACTTGAAAAGGAGGCCAACACAAATGCTTAAATGCCCATGTTGCCTAACAAATTCCAAAAAACTCAAAAAGTAGGCCATCACAAGCACTCGAGTGCCCATGCTACCTCACACAAGCCTAAAAACCCCAAAATTGGGCGGCCAAAGACAGCTCCTGTGCACCCATGTTGGCTCACAAAATGAAAAAACCCATCAATAGGGTCACTTGCCAAGCAGCACCCATGCTAGCTTACAAGCACCCATGCTGGCTCAAAAAATACAAAAAAAACTCAAACTAGGTCATCAAAGGCATCCAGGCACCCATACTACCCAACAAAACCCAAAAATCCAAAAGGATGCCAACGACAGGCACTCCCCTTAGTGTATAGGCACACCCAACATTGTGCAGGCCATAACGTTTTCTCCCGACCTCGAAACAACTCTTTTTTTTTGCGTTGAAAGGTATTGAAGCAAGCTACATAATGGTAACATTAATTTTGGCTTTATATTTACCAAAAATTTATGGTTTTTCATTTTTAAATGGATTGCATATAGCTAAAGCATGTATCACCTACATTATCCTCAACATCGAAATTGGTCCTACAAAACCATCTTTTTGATGTTCTTGCTTGTTCTTGTCTCAAACAACATGTGGATCATCGTGATCTACCTCCATTAACAAAGTTGGGTCTGCTTATTATGTCGGTACTCCCATGCAATAGTGAGTTGTCAGGTATTGTGTCATAATGCATGAATGCTTTCCATGGGACTACTTATGTCCTTTGTTTTTCCCTCACATGTGTTATTTCTTGGGGAATAATTTTTAACCCTTGTCGTTACAACACAAACATTCGGGAACTACAACTTGATAACAAAAACATTGGTACAACTGTCTTGAACGATTGTTTGTTTGAGTATATGTGATTGTGTTTGTTTCTCTAGTTAGGTTAGCTGGTTTACTTTCTCATATTGCATTACATTGTGTATGTTGCATTGAGTTAAGCATCGTTTTACTTACTCGTATTGCATTACATTGTGTATGTTGCATTGATTTAAGCATCATTTTACTTTCTTGTATTGCATTGCATTATGTATGTTGCATGGAGTTACGTAGCAATGGAAAAATGTTAGTAATTTATCTTTTCATGTTATCTTACATTTTTGTTCATTTCAATAAAGGCCGATGATGTAGACCTAGGGGAAAAATGATATAAACAAGTTGTTTATTGAAAGGTTGGATGCAAAGATTGGGCTTGTCCTATATTCTCCATTAATCATTTCTTATCACTTATCATTTATTATCACTACTAATTTTTCTTCTAAAAACCACCCGGGGTAATAAACAACCACGTTTATCCCTATCCTTATTCCTTCTCAATACCTAAGGGTTTCATGCCCGTTCTAACCTATTTACTTCTATCCATTTCAATCATATTTTTGATTTTCGGTTGAATTCTTCTATCACCACTCAACACTCGAGGGGGTGTCCATCCTGCTAAGTTTTCTTCAAAAATTTACCTATTTTACACTTGTTTACTATGTTTGAAGTGAATTCACTAACTTCACCTCAAACAAGGGCAAATGTAGACACCTAAATTCTACTTTTGCAATCTTATTGCCAAAACGCACGCAAATCACTCTTATTCTTCCCAATTCTGTTATAATTAGTGCTCTTTACTAATTAACTAACGTTTCTTTCCACTTTGGTCGGTTAACAAGCACTTCATTGATCACCAAACCTCTTTCGCATTCAAGATGCCACTTTATGATGAATCGTAAGTCAAAATCCTCTTCAAAACAAACAATTAGCATTTATAAGCTAATTAAGCCTATTTTTCCCTTGATTTGGTCAATATACCCTAGTATTGGCTTAAACCCCTCTTCCAACCACTCAAAATCACCCCATTCACCTCCACAACATCTCAACAAGCTTCAAAAGCTTATCCTATCCTCCTAGTTGACCCTAAGCGGTTGATTAAGGCTCCATACCTCTTAATCAATTGGTAATTCACTAATTGTGATTAGCAAGGCTAATCGTGATTAGCAATTCTAATCTAATTTGGGGCTTTTAGTCCCACATGCACCAAAATACAAATTTCTCCCAAGAGGAAAACTATAAAAAGGGTGCATTTTATTCCTTTATACTTTACACCATGCTTTGATTTGCATCTCGTATAATAAATATGATTTATAACCAAACTCAATCCTTACCTAAACCTTCAATGGGATTAGTAGATGGATATCCAAAATGACCAAGTAGTCATTTGGAGAGGCCATTTCACCTTGTTTGGAGTAGCAAACATAACCATTTGATTTCCCTCTTAGGTCTATTTAGGCCCATGTTAGGTAATTCAAGCATGTTTAGTTAGATTTTATATTTTTTCATACTAGCTAAGCATTCTTTTAAGCTTCTATCTTAATGTTACATTCCTAGACGTTGAACCTTGACTAGATGGATGGCAATGGTGTTAGCTTTCATTATTTAGTTATGCAATTTGCTTTGTAAAGTTTAGGGTGCTTTCATTTGGCACGCTCGGTGGGAAAATACCCCATTGCATTCCATTTTTAAGCTTTTTAACTTAGTTTCAAAGTTTTTCATTTCAAATTTTTAGATTAGTTTCAAGTTTCCTAGATTAATTTCAAAGTTTTCTAGTTTACTTTCAAGCTTTCTAGTGTACTTTTAAGCTTTTTAGATTAGTTTCTCAAGCTTTTAGATTAATTTCAAAGTTTTAGAGTAATTTTCAAAGTTTTAGATCCATTTCCATTTTGAAAAGTTATTTACACTAGATTAGTGGTAGAAGTTGTGTTTTCTTTATTTTTGCAAGATGTGAGAAGGCGAAGCCATGTCAAAATTGCCAATAAATCCCAAAGATTGGACCTTTTTTCAAAAACTTTTCTTCAAAACTCGTATTTTTGACCATCTATAGGAAAAAGGTGCATGTGCATGACTATGAGCGCTTGTGCCTCACTAGAAGCATTTGTGCATCATTGATTGTGTGAAAGATGATAGAGGGGTACATGTGCATGACTATGAGCACCTGTGCATGATTGTGAGTGCCTGTGTATGACTGTGAGCATTTGTGCACTAGTAGGGGCACATGTGCATCAAGGTAAATTTTTCTCAAAATTCCAGAACTTCAATTTTATGATTCCTATAAGTTTTTAATGGTTTTTAGATGTTTTTTTGTCAAATTATTGATTTTAGAACAATATTCTTAACAAAAATTTGCTAGGGTTTGATATAGGATATTTTTAAGAAAATTGGGTAAGAGTTTTAGGAGTGATTGTGTTTTCATACTTTGATTGAGTTTGGAATAGATTTGTGTATGCTCTTCTCTTGCACCTAGTATGATCTTGAGAACCAAAAGCACCTCTAAACCATTCTTTTTGCTTCTTGGGAATGAGTAGGAGCAATCATCATTCATTTTGTGCTTGAGACAATAAACCTTCATTTTGTGCTTGATCTTTTAGTTTAAGAGCTTTTTCACTTAATAAATAAATCAAGGCTAAAAGTTGTGTGTGTTTTCCCTTGCACCTAGTGTGATCTTGGGAATCAAAAGCAATTTTAGTCTTTTCATTAAAAGCACTTGGATTAATTAGGAATAAACCTTACTTTGCAAATTTTTATGGTAGTTAAGTCATTTACAAGCTTTGTATTTATATTTAGTTGGATTTTTGTTGTGTATGCTCTTCTCTTGTACCTAGTGCGATCTTGAGAAATAAAAACAACATTTAATGCTATTTCTATGCTATTGGGAAAGCTATTTGGAACTACTAACCATTTTGTGAAGGACCTAACTCTAGTAAAATAAAGGAGGAATTATTTCTAACTACACGTGTGATTATAAGTTTCCAAAAGGAGTGCGACAAAAACCACATTAAATATACAAGATAAAAAACACACCACAATCATTACATTGTATTTACAGGTTTCGGTTAAGAGCTACGGCTCGTCCGCTCAACTAGGACATAACCCCTTTGGTATAATCCTTAAGCTACAATAATGGGGGTGGTCCTAGGAACCCTAAAGTAGTTCATGCAAGAGGGAACCTTGTGAACGAAATAGGAAAGTGCTCCACACTACCGACTTGTCTAGTATACCTTGGTGAGATTAGAGTCAAAGATATTTGTATTGCATCCCCAATGAAAGTATAAATGAACGCACTTTGGTGCTCATTATACTTAAGGGGGTAAATTAAAACCGACATACTCCTTGGGAAACCTTAGTAAATCAAGCTCGGTCTAGATATCTTATGACACCTAAAGAGTGAACCACCTAGGAAGCTTGACGGATTTGAACCATTATTTTTGTCTTAGTTATTATACTTGAGAGCTCTCACAAACTGACAACTTTGTTAGATTCAAAATTTTATTTTTCGAACAAGGGAAAGAATCTCTTAAAGTTTAAACCCCGTGATTTTCATCATGAAATCTACTTAGTATCATTTTTTCCTAGTTTTTCACTTGTCCTAAGATAAGGCAATACTCTACCAAAATAACACCAAGTTTATTTCAACACCACTTGATCTACACCCTTGTTTTCTTGCCCATTTTTGGACAAAATGAAACAACATATACGGATACTGCTAGATATCACGTGTCCACCACTTTTGTATTCTACTTGCATAACTAGGTTACAATGCCGAAGCGCAAGTGTTGAAAGTTTGCATGGTACGTACTCATGATCTAGTAGGCCCCCTTGTCTCAAAAACCCATATTTGAGACTTATTATCATCGTAGTTAGGTGATTTCATCCTTGTCTTCTTTTGATTTTTATGCTGCCCACATTATAGCCATACAATTGAGATATTTACGTCTTATTTCCATTGTGAAATTAGGCCTAAATATCTATATTGTAGAGTTATGGTGTTCACACGCATAACAACTTTTTTTTATATATAGACGTATTTTTGACATCCTAACTTTGTCTTGAGCTTTTTAAGTGTTAAGAATACATTGTTAGCATCGCGATAACATCATTTGACACTAAAATCTTGTTTTCCCAAAAAAATTGTTCGCATGTCCAAATAGTGTCATTACACTTTCGCTCACATTGTTATCGTTCATTTTACAAGACTTGGACTTTGTTAGTGTTTAGAAACTAGTTTTTAGTATATCTTGTTAGAAGATTGCATCAACATTGTCTTATCATTTAGGCCTTGTTTGTTGCAAACTTGACCTAACTGGTGATGATGTGTTGTCGGTATTTGGTTACAAACCTATCTAGACGAAATCTTAGGTAATAAACTATTTGTGGTGACTAATTTTTGAGTACTATACATCGTCGTATTGTTCTAGAAAAACTTGTGTCATATATTACCTTACTAGGGTATCTTATTCTTTAATTCTTAGGTTCACATTGACCTATTTAATTTGTGGCTATTTTATGGTCACCTTTTTTTTAAGACTTAGGGTCATTACGCTACACAAATTTTACTAAAGTCTATTGTTAATAAACCTTAGTGGAAATATTTTGCGTTGTACCTTTTAGTGTAAGTAATGCCTACTACGAGAATGGGGTCATGAAGGTTAAAGGCCGATATATTTGGAGGTGAAAAACCCTATTTTAAAATATAATCTCATGGTTGACCATAGTGGTGGAGAGGAGGACTATCCTCAAGCAAAGGCAAAGCTTCATTCCACCCATTTTGACGATTACATTTTCCAAAACAAACATGAAGTACTCATGCGTGTTATGGAATTAGGAGCCAAATTACCTTCCAAAGTAAAACCTTCTCTTATCATTAGCATGGGTTCGGGTAGAAGAAGAAGTAGACCACCCTCATCGCACCCTTAACGAAATATTGAACCTAGGTCATGCCTCTACTGTATGACAAAATAATAAAGAGGTTCCTTTTGAAAATGACGGGGACTATCACATACCTACAATTAGGGTTCATTGTAAAGACGATGAAGAACATGTTCAACATGCACAACCTTCTCCTAATGAATATCTTCATGAAATACCTATTAAAGAGGTGATGTTAGAACAACAGGTCCAAGTCCTCACTGCCATTAGGGCAAGTTTGGCATTGCATATACATAAGGAACAACCAAAAGTTTTGAAACAAGCTATACCAAAAGAAAAACCTAAAGCTTCATTTTACGAGTTCCCTATAAACACTCCTCGATGGGAGACATGAAAGGGTCCTTATGAGGACTTTTCACCAAAAATGGGGGTGGCATACACCTAAAAAATTTCGTCAAATCAAAAAGCACAAAGCTGAAAGCAAACGCTAAAAGCAAAAGCAAATTGATATATAACTCTCTCTTGGGATATTTCCAATAATCTCTATTGGGGCTATGGATTCCTAACTAGCAATAGAGAAATGTTGCGAATAGAATCAAATGCATCTCCGCTGGGGCTAAGGATGCCCAGGCAGTGTGCGGAGCAATGTACGGCTCTACTTTTGCAATCCATTCATAAAAATTATCTTTGAAAAATGAATCATTCCTACACATTATCTAGGGTGTCTTCACTTATTGTCTATCAAATATTCCCTCCAAGAGGTAATAAATTTCCACGTGCACACACTGGATCTCTATGAGAAAACAATATTAGTATGTTACCAAGTGTCTTTTTTTACCTTGTTCAGACTCTTACTCTAGTTTTTATCTTGTCTCACGATTCGTGTCTTTGGCTAATCGCTTCTTCATTGTGAGAATTCTAAGCTACATTCACAACATTCACATCATTCTTATACTTAGTTCAGAACATCCATGTGTATAATATTGCCTTTTTCCATGTTGTTGGGAACCTTTGTCCCCTTTCACAAAAACAATCTTCTACTTCTTTCTATCATGTGCTTCTTGGTCAGCTTACGCTGGGGCATCCTTGCTCCTTCATATCACTTCATTGGGTTAAATTTATCACAATTTTTAACCTATCTATATTGGCCCTAATCCAACTTCTACGTGTGAAGATTTTTCCTTTGAATATTCCCATTTAATGCTAGGGGTGATTTCACATCTTCACTTTCTTACAAATATGTGTGGCATTACGCCTTGTACATCCCATTTGTCACTAGGGGCATCCATGTTTCTTCATTTCCTATACATATCTTCAAAAACTTCTAGAAAATCAAAAACATTCAAATATGTTTCAAAAATAAAAAACATTCAAATATGTTAGTCGAAAAAGTCAAAACATCCAAATAAACATCAAAAACCCAAGAAAATTGGTAAAGAAAACTCAAAATCCCAAAAAAATTAGTAAGAAAAATTCAAAAACCCAAATTTATCTTACCATTGTGTAGTTCTCTTTGATACCTTTCCAACGCAAAATAAATAGAGTCGTTTCGAGGTCGGGAGAAAAGTTATGGCCTCTAGAAGATAGGTAGTGCATTTAGTGTCACAGTGCACCCAGCGACCATGCTACAAGAAAAATCCAAAAAACTCAAAAGGAGGCCAGCACAAGCACTCGAGCACCCATGTTGTCTCACAAAATTCAAAAACTCAAAAAGTAAGCCAAAGACAGGCCCATGTTGCCTCACACAAGGCTAAAAACCCCAAAATTGGGTCAACACAGCACCCATGCTAGCTCACAAAATGCAAACAAAACCTCAAACTGGGTCATCACAGGCACCCATGGTTCCCAACAAAACCAAAAATCCAAAAATGAGGCCAGCACAGGTGTGTTCCCCGAGTGCATAGTGCACACCCAAAGATTGTTCAAGCCATAATTTTTATTCCCAACCTCGAAATGACTCTATTTTTTTTTTGCATTGGAAAGGTATTGAAGCAAGATACACAATGGTAACATTAATTTTGGCTTTAGATTTACCAAAAATTTATGGTTTTTCATTTTTAAATGGCTTGCATACAGTTGAAGCATGTATCACCTACATTATCCTCAACATCGAAATTGGTCCTCCAAAACCATCTTTCTGATGTTCTTGTTTGTTCTTGTCTCAAACAACATATGGATCATCATGATCTACCTCCATTAAAAAAGTTGGTCTACTTATTATGTCGATACTCCCATGCAACATTGATTTGTCGTGCATTGTGTCATAATGCACGAATGCTTTCCATGGGACTACTTGTGTCCTCTATTTTTCCCTTGCATGTGTTATTTATTGGGGCATCATTTTTAACCCTTTTCATTACAACACGAACATTCGAGAACTGCAGCTTAATAACAAAAACATTGGTACAATTATCTTAAACGATTGTTTGTTTGAGTATATGTGCTTGTGTTTGTTTCTCTATTAGGTTATCTGGTTTACTTTCTCATATTACATTGCATTATGTATGTTGCATTGAGTTAAGCATCGTTTTACTTTCTTGTATTGCAATGCATTGTGTATGTTGCATGGAGTTACGTATTTTTAATGGACAAATGTTAGTAATTTAGCTTTTCATGTTATCTTACATTTTTACCCATTTCAATAAAGGCCAATGATGTAGACCTAGGGGCAAATTGATATAAACATGTTGCTTAAGGAAAAGTTGGATACAAAGATTGGGCTTATCCTATATTCTCCATTAATCATTTCTTATCACTTATCGTTTATCATCACTACTAATTTTTCTTCTAAAAACCACCCAGGGCAATAAACAACCATGTTTATCCCTATCCTTATTCCTTCTCAATACCTAAGGGTTTCATGCCCATTCTAACCTATTTACTTCTACCCATTTCAATCATATTTTCGATCGTCGATTGACTTCTTCTATCACCCACTCGACACTCGAGGGGGCATCCTTCATCCTACTAATTTTTCTTCAAAAATTTACCTATTTTACGCTTGTTTACTATGTTTGAAGTGAAGTCACTAACTTCACCTCAAACAGGGAAAATGTAGACACCTAAATTTCACTTTTACAATCTTATTGCCAAAACGCACACAAATCATTCTTCCTCTTCCCACTTCAGTTATAATTAGTGCTCTTTACTAATTAACTAATGTTTCATGCCAATTTGATCAGTTAATAAGCACTTCGTTGATCACCAAACCTCTTTCGCATTCAGGATGCCACTTTTCAACGAATCGTAAGCCAAAATCCTCTTCAAAATAGACAATTAGCATTTATAAGCTAATTAAGCCTATTTTGCCCTTGATTTGGTCAATATACCTAGTATTCGCTTAAACCCTCTTCCACCCGCTCAAAATCACCCCATTCACCTCCACAACATCTCAGCAAGCTTCAAAAGCTTATCCTAGCCTTCTAGTTGACCCTAAGCGGTTGATTAAGGCTCCATACCTCTTAATCACTTTGTAATTCACTAATTGTGATTAACAAGGCCTAATCATGATTAGCAATTCTAATCTAATTTGGGGCTTTTAGTCCCATATGCACCAAAATACAATTTTCTCCCAAACAGAAAACTATAAAAAGGGTGCACCTCATTCCTTTATACTTTACACCATGCTTTGATTTGCATCTCATATAATAAATATGATTTATAGCCAAGCTCAATCCTTTCCTAAAGCCTTCAATGGGGTTAGTAGATGGATATCCAAAATGACCAAGTAGTCATTTTGAGAGGCCATTTCACCTTGTTTGGAGTAACAACCATAACCATTTGATTTCCCTCTTAGGTCTATTTAGGCCCATGTTAGGTAATTCAAGCATATTAGTAGGCATGTTTAGTTAGATTTTGTATTGTTTTCATACTAGTTAAGCATTCTTTTAAGCTTCTATCTTAATGTTACATTCCAAGACTTAGAACCTTGGGTAGATGGATGGAAATGGTGTTAGATTTCCTTGTTTAGTCATGTAATTTCCTTTGTAAAGTTTATGGTGTTTTTAGTGAGCACAAGTATCTCAACTTATGCCATGAACCCGAACTCAAATACTTCTAGGAATACTGTGCGATTTAGATGGAAGTCGGAAAAAGAGAGTTCTCCAGCTAACAATGCGATAAATGAGGTATTTCCAAATGGAATGGGCTACTATGGATATTGAGGATGATGGAACTGACATATTTGATCTTAAATTATTGGAATCCATTCAATTTGAACCCATTCCCCCTATGGATTGGTCAAAAGTGGAACCCATTGATATTTTAACTTGCATTGTTATGGTCCTACACAAGTCAAGGCATTGGTACCTCAAAAGGGTTCATGAGGTCAGCTACACCTCCTCCTTGTCCTATAGGAAATCACAAAAGGAAGGGAACAAAGTATACGTAAGATAAGTGAGAGCTCCAAGGCACGAGGAACTTCTCAAGTTAAGAAATTTCTACCATAAGCATCACTAGAGCCCTCACAAATGTCCTCCCACAAGAAATTATTAGTTAGAATATTTGATTCAAGTTCCCTTCACACCAAACATTTTTATGTTTCTCCTGCAAGAACAATTCCAAGTCTCTATATTTTCCACGCACTCATCTCACATGTCTATCGTGCCTCTGAAAGAGGGATTCGCGAGAACCGATGTCAAAAACAATGTACCACAATGAAGTTGCACTATGATGGTAACGTTAAGTTCTAATGCAATAAGCAAGAAGATTTAAACAATGGAAAGAATATGCAAATAAGAAAACAGGTTTTCTCATTCTCATAGATCAAAAAAAGGAAGTACAAATAGGGGTGTTGTGTAACCCCATGCCTAAACAAGGAAAGAATATCAATGATGCCACTGATGCATATGACGTGACTAACGCATATGACGCCACTAAAGGAGGAGTTACAATTCCAAATAAGGAATGTAACTCCTATGACGCATTGACATAAATGACAATGACAGATTCTATGATAGAATCTGACACTTGTCATTTGACTTCCTAAGACCTATGACTCTCGCAAGGCGAGATGACTCACTAGGTGATGTGGATGATGACTAGGCATGTCACACACACCAACACCCCCTTCATCGAAGCCAAGGAAGAGGTCATGGTAATCCAGAACAGAAAAGAAGACTCCCTAGACAACTAAGAAAGATGTGTCAATGGGGCCCGGCAACTAAAGGCCTGATAAGGTGCCCATATACAAACAACATCTTTCTGGAAAGAAGAAGAGGAGAAGGAGGACTATATATCCCGAAGAAGATGGGCGCTGCAGCAGACCTCACCCCAAGAAGAGACCACAAGTGAATAAATTTCACCTCAGTGAAGGGCTTGGTGAATATATCTGCAACCTGATTAGCTTTCTGAACATACTTGTATGTTGATGATGTTTTCATGTATCAGCTCCCATATGAAGTGCATGTGAATCTCAATGTGCTTCGTCCACTGATGCTTTGAACTGGATTTCTACAAATCGAGATAGTGCTCATGTTGTCATAGTAGATAATGGTAGGCCATCAAAAGTGGATGCCAAACTCTATCAAGATACCCTGTAACTAAACAACTTTTGTGGCAACGTTAACTACTCCTCTGTACTCTGCTTATGTCGATGATATGGAAATGGCATTTTGCTTCTTGCTGGACCAATTGACAGGACCTGAACTAAGATTGAAACTATAGCCGAGATAGACTTCGATTATCTAGATCATTGGCCCAATCTGAGTTTGTAAATCCAACCAAGTCAATCTCAGTCCTTCTAAGTAATGAATACCATCTGTTTGAGTGTCACAAATATAGTGAAGGATCCAATTTGCTACTTTTAAATGCATCTCATGAGGCTTCTGCATAAATCTAGACACGATCCCAACAACATACAAAATATCTTGCTGAGTGTGAGTAAGGTAGATCAATCTTCCCACCAACTGCTGATAAAGGGTACCGTCAACCAAGGGGGAAGAGCAATCAGAAACCAACTTGACCCTAGAAAGAAAAGGAGTAGGTGAGGACTTGCAATCAGACATGTGAAACCGAGCAAGAAAATCAAGAGAGTACTTAGGCTGCGAGATCATAATTCCCGAGTCAAATTGTGAAATCTGGATCCCAAGAACGTAATGAAGAAATCCTAAGTCAGATATGGAGAACTTGTTGGCCAAGGAGATCTTCACAGAATCAATGATAGAGGAAGAGCTACCCGTGATCAACAATTCATCAACATAGAGAACAAGAATAAGCATGGACTCATCCTGTAGCAGAATATACACATTTGGGTCAGAGTGACACCAAGTGAACCCTGATGCAAGTAAAAAGGAGTCCATCTTGGCATACCAAGCCCGAGGGGCTTGTTTAAGGCCGTAGAGAGACTTCTTTAACTTGCAAACGAGGGATATCTCTTCCTCTAGGTCCCCATGAAGGAAGGCACTCTTAACGTCCATCCGGTGGACTTCCCATCTGTTAGGTAGCAATGGCAAGGGTCACCAAATGGAAGTCATCTTCACAATGGAGAAATTTTTTTGAGTAATCAACCCCAAATACACAGGAGAAACCCTTAGCTACAAGTATTTCTTTATACTTCTCGACTTCTACATTGGCTCCATACTTTGTTCAATATATCAACTTACACCGAATGAATTTTCTTCCTTTCGAAAGAGGGTTAAGATCCCAAGTGTCATTCTTTATGAGTGAGGAATAATCCTCATCCATAGCAGAATCCCACTCGTGAAATCCCGAAGCTTCTTGGAAAGACAGGTGGATCAAAAGCGAGAGGTGAAGAAGGAGTGGGGTCCAAGAAAACTCGAGCGCGTATGTCTCTCATTTGAAGGATCTCCAACTAAATCTCCATCACTCTATAAAGTTTTCCTGCCCAAAAAGGGTCCTAAAGGTTCAAGCTCATAGTCGAATATTCTTCACTTGAGTGAGAAAGGACATAGTCCTCATCATCACTCTTGTCGAAATCGGAAGACTCGGAAGTTTGAGGATCGGGAGGAGTAAGGAGAGGAGGAACTCGCTCAACAACATCATCATCTGATGAGTCGAATCTGAATCGGTAGGGCAAAAGAACCTCGGTGGAAGTAAAATTCAAGGATGACTCATCAAACTTCACATTCCTCTCAATATAGAGCTCATGGGTAGTAGGGTTCAACAATCAATATCCCTTCACGCCATCAAGATACCCGACAAAGATACAAGGTTTGGATTGTGGATCCAATGCCTTGTGTTTCTTCTTGGGAATCTGAGCCATAGCCTTGGATCCGAAGACTCGAAAGTGCTCAACATCAGGCTTGTGTCCAAACTAGGCTTCAAAGGGTGTCATCCCTCTTACTACCTTGTGTGGAACATGATTTTGAATGTAACAAGCACAATTCACTGCTTCAGCCCAATATTGCGGAGGAAGGGACTTCGAGTGAACCATACAAGTAGCCATCTCCTTTAGAGTTTGGTTCTTTCTTTCTGTAACTCCATTTTGGGAAGGGCTGTAAGCAACTGTACGCTACAAAGCAATCCCCTCAAAAGTATAGAAATCCTCAAACCTATTACTCACATACTCACCTCCATTGTCGGTTCAAAGAACCTTGATAGACCGTTTCGCTTGTTTTTCAGCAAGAGCCTTAAATTTTTGAAAATACTCAAAGACTTCATACTTAAGCTTAAGAAAATATAACCAAGTATAACATGAAAAGTCATCAATGAAGGTTAGAATATATAGAGCTCTAGTGAAAGAAGGAGAAGGAAAGGGGCAAGAAACATCACTATGAACAAGATTCAAGGGACGAGTAGCTCTCAAGGGTTTTCCCTTATCAAATTTTTTTCGGTGGTGGTTTCCAGGGAGCAACCCTCACAAAGACCTTTAGAAAACTTAACTCGGGTAACCCATTGACCATTTCATTTTGGCTCAATTGTTCAAGGTAATGATAATTTAGATGCCCAAAATGCTCATGTTATAACTTTCTAACCTCATTTGCATGAGTGAGCAAGGCATTGTGCGTCAAGTCAAGGAAGAGAAGTGGGAAAAGGTATACAACCGTGAATGGTGATATGTCTTTCCCTCAACCACTGTGCAGTCAGAGTTAAGCTCAAGAATGATCACCGAGTTAGGACCAAATTCCACTCACATTCCTTCACCAAGGTGGGTGATTTGTTAAACCGATAGGAGATTGATAGAGAGATTGAGAACACTCAACACTTGGTTAAATGTTCCACCTTCTATCTCTACTGATCCACTACCTGAAATTGACACATGAGTGTCATCACCCAACATGATTTGGGACATGCCACATGGTTCAATGCTAGAGAATTCAACCTCTGAAGAAGGCATGTGGTGCGAGGCACCAGAATCAATAATCCAAGTTGATGATTGAGTTGATCTAGCTACAAGGTCCATACCTTTCTTCTTTTCATTTTTAGACTCCTTTGCTTCAGAAGACTCACCCTTTTGAGCATTTTGTTTATGATTCAAAAACTTATTTTATTTTTCTCAAGCAAATGAGTTGAGTGATCAATTTTTTTCGAAAACAATGATGCTCATCGTGGCGAAATTATTACAATAGGAGTATTTAAAATTTTCCTTCTTCGCTTTAGGCTCAAAAGTCAAAGTGTTAGTGTTGGGCTTAGTTTGGGGGTTGGTTAGTCTTGGTTTCTTTCTTAGGTTGGTCCTTAGTTTCTTCTTATTTTCATTTTTCTTGCCCTTATTCACCACAAGGGCATGTGACTTGGATTTTAGAGTCCCCATTTGAATGATTTTGTCCAGTTCTTTTATGAGTTGGGATGAAAAACTGTCAAAGGAGGACATTTTCCAAGCACTACCCAAGGTGGATTTCGTGGCATGGAAAGTTGAAACAAAGACAGAGTATTCGAGAACCTAACTTAGAAAGAATTGACAAGATCAATTGAGAGTCTTTCTTTTCCACTTTACATTCCTTTAGAAGCAGTTTAGTGTGGACAAACTTTGAGAAGAAGGTCTGCAGGTTTTCAAAGTCACTAGGATTTAACCCTAGTAGTTCATTCTCCAACTCATGCGCTCTCATGTCATCTTGCTTCCCAAACATATCGTCGAGCGTTTTCCACGTTGCATCAGGAGTCAAGGAAGTTTCAATGTGGAAGAGCAAGTTAGGAGAGATGGACATATAGAGAAGACCTAAGGCTTCATCACAACGATTGAACCACTTAGATTTTTGAGTTCATCATTAGGTTTGGTCTCTAACCCCATGGTGACACGGTATAACCCTTTACTTCACAAAACCAATATAATTTTAGATTTCCATTCGAATAAATTAAAAGGTGTGAGCACCAGTACTTTAGAGATATCCATAATGAAGAGATAGAACCAACAAAGGAAGAAGGAAGGAGAGAGAAAGGAAACAACCACCCCAAAACAATATCACACCCCCAAGTTAGGCACTTTATAGTTTAGTGTATTGATTACAATCAGATGTGACTATGTGCCGAGAACCAGTCTGTCACTCACCTTGCAATCAACATAATAACACGCAAGAGTGGAGACAACAATCAAGGTTTGTTGGGCGCAACAATTCGACACCGTAAGCAAGCACAAGAATGAGTGAAAACAAGAAGGGGAAGAGAAAGCCTTATGAGAAATAGTGTCTCACGTCGCATGAAAGAATCCCTTTGCTGTAAGACTGTGGCGGACGCGCTCACAATCCCAAAAACAATAAAAGGGATAGAACAAAGCTCAAGATGATTCAAAATGAGTGAATTAAGCAATACAAAGACACCCCCCCAGAATGTGGCACTTTATAAAATAGTACATTTACAAAACTGATAATCCCATCATCTAGAGTGTGAAAAAACATGTAACTTTGACTAAATAAGTGCTCAAAACCGAGCAACGAGTCAAAAGTTATAGCAAAAACAATTCCCGCAACTGATGGAAAAATGCTAATAAGCCTGCAAATGGATTTAAAAAGGGCCCTAAATGCATGCAAAGGGTGTCATATGTATGCTCGTTGGAAATGGCATCAAATTTTAAATAGAGTTTTTTTAATTGTGAGGGGGGATTAGCCTCCTGCCAACCCCGGACCTCACCCTCCGTCTTCGTCACTCGAAGGAAGGTTATTAAAACAAGCAAAAATACCCCAAAAAAAAGTTTATAATGCCAATTAAAAATTTTACACCTTAAAATATTTAAAAGGTGATTATTGATTTACCAATAATCAATTCTAAAGGAAGGAAGGTGTATCACCTGAGCTACGGCAGTGTTGACCGAGTTGGTGAAGGAGAATGGAAAAACCACCGAGGAAGCCACCGAGAGGGAGACCCCAAGGAGTTAGTCAAGGCGGTCGAGGTCGCAGAATAGTCGCCGAGGTGATAGAGTGGTTGATGGTGTCAGCGACAGGTGGTCCACGTGGAGGAGACGGTGCACCGCACACAGTGGTCGAATGCGCGAGATCCGAGAAATGGCGAAGGAGCACAGTGAACTAGAAATGGCAGAGAGGAATAAGGGATGAGCTAGTGGAAGGAGAAAAAAATGAGCTACCAATGCGGATGTAGGCTAAATTACCGAGTGGTCAAATTTCAAGTCAATACTTGAGTCGTGGAAAGTTTGCAATGCGATTAGATACTAGTGCCCAATCCAAAGTTGATCACCGTAGGCCCAAGTTCACCGAGTAAATCTAGACTAGAGTGTCGGTGCAGGGAGCCAAGGTGTTCAATACATGAGTGGGGGAGAATCAACCACAGGCCAAAACATCCAAAGCAACCACGTTCAGGCCAAGCACAGACAGGTGAAACCAGTGCCGATAGTGCTAAAAAAGCACAGAGATCGGAGGCGAGAGGTATCAAAACCCAATGCATAACAAAGCAATGCACGAGAAAACCAAAAATGAGCCTCCAAATCCAAAAAACGTGCCCGAGCAGTGGGTTCACCAATGTAAATGAGTTAACAGTAAAAAACATCCATGCAACGGTGACCTCGAGAAAACAATGAACCACAGGTCCACGCCAGAGTAAAAACGAGCTCACAAGAATAGAAGCAATCCCGAATGAACTCAACAACCATGATAAAGAAAACCAACCAAATACTCTCAAACTTGCAGCTAGCTGAAACCTCAATACGAGGTGAGTAATATAATTCCAAAATAATAATAGAAAAAACTTGCATGAGGAAATAAGAAGAAACCAGAAGTAATAAACAACTTGATAAATGAAGAGTGCATGTTTTACCGAAACCAGCTTTGATACCATGAAAGAGGGATTCACGAGAACCGATGTCGAAAACAATACACCACAACGAATTTGCACTCCGATGGTAAGGTCAAGCTCCAATGCAATAAACAAGAAGATTTGAACAATGGAAAGAATAATCAAATAAGAAAATAGGTATGCTAATTCTCATAGATCAAAAAAAGAAAGTACAAATAGGGGTGTTGTGTAACCTCCATGCCTAAACAAGGAAATAATATCAATGACGCCAATGATGCATATGACATGACTGACGCATATGACGCCACTACATGAGGAGTTACAATTCCAAATAAGGAATGTAACTCCTATGATGCACTTACGCAAATGACAATGACAGAATCTGACACTTGTCATTTGACTTCCTAAGACCTATGACTCTCGCAAGGTGAGATGACTCACCAGGTGATGTTGACGATGACTAGGCATGTCACACACACCAACAAATTCTAATGCAATGTCATGAAATTAGTTCTCATAAGTCCTCTCTCGATGTGTATTCAAGCAAAGAGTGTTAGTTCCTCCTACAAGTATCCTAGTGGCACGTGTTTTATCTTCTTCTCCAAGCCATGTGTTTTCATGGGTATAAGATATCATCAATGACCACCAATGTACCATAGCCAAGACAAAAACTCTAGTGGTTGAGATCTCCTTGAACTATGGAAGTATACTTCTCATTCAAGAAAAATCCAAGATGACTTCTCGGGTCATGACGGATGCCTCAGTTCCCAATTCATTGATTTTACCCAACACATGGTATAGAAATATCAATTAGAGATGAGAATTTCCAATTATGAAATGAAAAGATCTTCTCTTGGAGATCTCACACCTGAAGGGCACATTCACAACTTCAAGGGACTGTTGCATGAAAGCTTGTTGCTCAAATAAGGGAGAGTGAGGTAACTAAAGAGAAATTACAAAGTCAAGTGCAGGACTTAACCTCATATGTCCAAATCTTCTTGGACCTAGATGTTCTTCCCATCACTCCATATAAGTCAATTGTCCCATGAGAAAAATTGACTCACATGTGGTCCAAGAATTCAAAAGGATGGGTAAAATGGGAAAAATGACATATTCATGGATTGATTCTATAGTTCATGAAAATTGTGAACTGCTCTTAGAGAAAAATTGACTCACATGTGGTCCAAGAATTCAAAAGGATTGATAAAATGGGCAAAATGACATATTCATAGACTGATTTTATCATTCACAAAAATTGTGAAATGCTCTCAGAGATGATCAAGATATTCAAGATCATTGCCTTTTCGACTGAAAAGGTAAATGATGTTCTCTACACAATCAAGAAGGAGACCAATCATTAGAATGATCTATTTTCAATACTTCATGAAATGAGCACGATTGATTCAAGTTCACTACTTCAGAAGAGGTTGTTCCAGAGCCAAGAAGATGATTATTCCCTCACATGGGTGAGAATGATTGAATGGAAAATGAGAGAATAAATGAGGCCGTTGAATAATTCCCCTATCATCAAACTTGAGGTTGTGAAATCAAATAGGAAATCAATTAACATTTGAGTAAGATAAGATGTCTTGCATTGCATTCAGAGTTAGTGTCACTTGATGAGATCTGTGAACACTTAAGAGCCATCATAAAAGGTGAACCGTATCGACCCACAATCATATGGAAATGAACTCATGGACACATTGGCTCATATTAGATCGGTTATTTCATACGTAGGAGAAAATATTCCCAAATGGCTCAAACATTGTAAGATGATCCAAGGTGTAACTAATCATTGGTTGTACATTATCACTAACACTACAATACCATAAAACAAAGAAGCATCAAAGGCAATGTTCAAGTATATGAGTTGAAATGAAATGAAAACTGGATACGAGATGTTATGGTGATTTGAAAAGAAAATATTTCATCGGTCTTTGACCACCCCCAAGAGTTAGAAATATTGTACATAATCTAGATATCAATAAATAAGAGCTTCCCCATATTGATGTAAAGGGATTAAACCCCACAAGCATTGACGAAGCACGTATTTTTTCCTTGACAAAATAATTCACCAAAACATCCTTACAAATAAATATATTATTCTTGACACCATGATGTATTCAGGGGTTCTTCGATGGAGTTCTCCTTATGTGTATAAACAAGGAGGATTCGGAAAATATATCGCGTTTCATTGTCATAGTCATTTTTTTGGTTGTCACTTTGGTGCTCATGTGAACTCTCAAAAGAACCATAGGATGGGATAATTTTGGCTCATCTTGGAGCATGACACCATTGACTATGTTACAAAGTGCCTAATATGTTAGGAACTTTCCCACATCATTCACTTCCCATCCCAAAATTTATAACCCATCATTATGCCTTGGAATTTCTCTACTTGGGGCTTAAACTTGATCGATAAGTTATCACCTGCCTCCTTAGATGGACATCCTTTATCATCACATCTATCAATTACTTCACCAAGTTCTTTAGGTAATGCCTCTTACCACCATCATTAGGTTTTTTATCACCAAATTTATTTTGAACCAATTCATTTATAGATCTAGATTCCTCAAATCATTATGTCTAACAATGATGCCCCTTTAATAACCCTAAGGTGGACAAGTTATGTAAAAAAATGCATTTCACATCACACCATATCTTTGAATTACCCTCAAAGAAATGGCCATGTTGAAACTTTTAACAAAAATTGAATTCTATTCTAGTAGAAACCATAAAAAAATAACAAGAGGGATGTCATCTATAATTGTATCCCACTTTGTGTTCTTATATAATGATTATTCACATGCCCATGAGGCCACACCCTATTCGTTAGTGTTTGGCTCAAAATAATTTTTACCTTTAGAGGTACAAATTTCAAGTTTACGTTCTCCCTCTAAGGCTTACACTATGAACAAAAATACAAAGTTGTGTGTCTTGCCTTGTATATTGACCCTAAACTTTTAATATGATTAATTCAAATGATTTAATTATGATTGAGTACTATACATTATAGGGGATATAATAACATGGTTATTTATAGATTTGTAATGTGAAAACTAGGCGATTTGCAAGCATGTCAAATTGATAAATAATTTAAAAGCACAAATAGTATTGCAAAAGTGACTTAGCTATCTAAATCACTTACAGAATGTGTCACCGGTAGTTTGGGTTGTATGGAGAATTGTAAGTGAACCTAGTTCAAATGTTATTTGCAAAATTGATGCAAGATTAGGACTATAAGAATGGTCAGGATTGGATTCTACAAACCAACCTTTTAGACTATATTTGACTAATAGCTTGCATGGCTCTAATTTTTTTGGATTGCTTTATTTTTCACCTATGTCACACTTTCGTATGCTCATATTTGTATATAACACTATACTTCACACATTTACCCGTAAAAAACTAGCTTCCTATAAGAAACTCAAGCACTCATTAGGTCTAAAAATAAAAGATGAAAATTCTTGAGTTCTACTGACCTCGATAGTCACCTTGTTTGTGATTCACCAAATGTTGCACTATATTTTAAACTTGATGTAGTTCTCCAAGTGCATGTGAATTTTCATGCAATATAAACCCTTGACCTATCTTTTCCCTTGTGTTTCCACACCAATAGAGGTCTATGCTACTTTTCTCTCCGTGCAACCCTTGTGTGTAGATATGTGGAACATAATTATGACCTCCAAGGATGTGATATGCAATATGAATATTATACCCTTTCTCTCGTAGCTTCGTCTATGGTATATAGATAGATGTTTGCTAGATGATAAATGATCAAGATGAACGTGTATATGTAGTGTTTTATCACTTTAAAATTTGAATCTTAGTGGTGCTCAAAGCCAACCGTAAACATAAAATGTGAAATATTAAATAGTGACAAAAAGACCCAACATGCAAAAGGAACCAAAAGTCAAAAGGGTTAGAACCATGCATATCAATCATGACCATTGTATGGTCATGACTAATGTGTACATGGTCTTGGACCAAGATCAACAAAAGTCAAATAGTCAATGGAAAGGGCCAAAGATCTCTATGACACAACATGAAAACATAATCAAGCATCTAGAAATCCAAATCAAAAGATAATTCAAGTGATATAAAAGTGAAATAACAATTAATTGTGCCATGAAGACTTAATTCCATTTTTCAAAAGAAACATATATAAATTTTGGCAAAATCATGATGTAATAATGATTTTGTGCTCATGTCTACATTTCCCCCTTTATGCTAGTGAATAAAATTTACTAGTGTAAAGGAGAAAAATAATGTACCTGATAGTGTTGAAGCATAGGATGTTGTTAAGTGTGTTGAAAAAGTAATCAAACCATGGAAAACAATGTGGGCCTTTGGTGTGACCCACACACAGATATGGAGTAGCATGTTATAAGCATCAAAGGGTGTAATAGACGTGATATGTGTATTTATATACACGGATATTTTGACTTGGAGTTCTTGTAGTGTTGGGGAAATCAATTCCCAACAAGTGTTTGATTGGATTCAAGGGAATTGGGTGTCCCATAACCAATGGAAGAGTTGTTAGGTTGTGGAGCCTATTTTCATGTGATAAATTGTTGAAGACTGTACACTAAGAGTACCGTACACTTTCCACACTTTCCACAAGAGTAATTTTTTTGGCCTTAAAACGTGCCCAATATACCAGGAAACCTACTTTTCTCATATGGGGGGATTTTGACCCATAGGTTTATGGGACGGTTTTGGCCCATGGTTTTGATACCCACTACAGTTTTGTAAAATTACTTAAGCGCTTGTCTATTTATATGGTTGTGCATATGGTAGGTATTATGTAACATTGCAGATGTGTTTTGAATTTGGATGTGAATTCTGTAGATTTTGTTGAGCATAGCTCCAAACAGATCTAAGTATTGTATTGAGAGAGCGGTGGCTTGTAATAAAATCTGAGCAAGTGATTCTTGGTGGGCGTAGCCCAAATTGGGTGAACCACGTTAAATACTCGTCTCTTTGTGTTGTGTTATTTTAGTCTGCAATTTTATTTGAGATCTCAGTAATATTTTTGCATATTAGTTTCTACTATTGCAATTGTGAGGGATTATTCCACATATTTTATCTCTTATTTCCTAACAAGAGTGTCACAAGGCATCTTGTTTTGCCCTAAATAACGCTTCCCGTATTACAAGACCATAGTGTTGCAAACGGATCTAGGTCCCAAAAACATCTATAGCAACAAAAAACCTTGCATGGCCATCTTTGTGCATATGGGTGTACTATATATAAGCTCGTAGTATTGATACCTTGTAGATTTTGCTAGGTATTTTTTCCCTTCATTTTCAATAAATTTAGTGGCATGATTTCTTCTAACTTAGAATTCAATATATATTTATGTCTGAATTTGACCATTTGGTCTTATTTATCTTGTATATTTATTTGTAATAGAGAGAGGATTACCTTGCATAGCTAGCCCCAACTTAGTGACTTAATGTTTAATGGATCTTTGTGTCCAAAATTTTACTACTTGGTCTTTTTGAGTTTGTATCTTGATTTGTATACAAGGATGGTCTGCATAGCCACCCACAACATAGTAACTTAATGTTCGGTGCATCTTTATATTCAAATTTGGTTGTTTCTTCCTTAGGTTTGCATATTTATTTGTAGATGGGAAGGGATGTCCTTGCATAGTTTCCCCATATAGTTTCCCCCCACCCTTTCGACGAAAGTGATGATAGAAAATAGAATCACTTGAGGAGAAAGTAATTATTAGTAAAAACTTGAATTTGTGTCATCAAAATTAAATAAAGGGTTGAGAACATTAATAAAATCACATGATATAAAAGGAACTCGTAGATATAAACTTGAAATTGTGTCAAATCGATTGAATAAAGGGTTGAGAATAAAAATATAATCTCTTGATAAGAAAGGAATTGTTGATATAAACTTGAACTTATGTCATCAACATTGAATAAATGGATAAGATTCAAAAATAAAAACACTTGATACGAAAAGAATTGTTGATAGAAACTTGAAAGTGTATCATCAACATTGAATAAATGGATGAGAGTCAAAAATAGAATCACTTGATATGAAAGGAACTGTTGATATAAACTTGAATTTGTGTTATCAACATTGAATGAAGGGCTGATAATAGAAAATAAAATCACTTGATATTAAAGGAAATGTTGATAGGAACTTGAACTTGTGTCATTGGCATTGAATAGAGTGTTGAGAATAAGAAAAAAAGAATTGTATGATACAAAAGGAATTGTTGCTAGAAATTTGAACTTGTGTCATAATCATTGAGTAGAGTGGTGAGATTGTTGATAGAAATTGTATTGTCATTTCTTTGTTTTTGAGAATCAAAAGTAGTAGTGACAGATAAAGTAAGTGCTTTGGTAAAAGTGCAAAGCATAAATTGTAATTGTGGAAAAGATCCAGGTGTTTGGTAAAGTATTATTGAATTTGTAAAAGGTGTAAAATAGAGATTTTGCTCTAGTAGAGGAGTATTGGATTCATAGAAATTTTTGAAATAGATAATGTGTCTATAGAATAGTATAGAGTGTGTAGAAAGTTCTCAAAGGAAATCGATTCTTTATAGTATAAAATAGATGTGTATTGCATTTTCCATGGATAAAGACTTAGAAAAAGTATTGTAGTAGCACATATGCATAGAATGTGTAAATAATTTTTTTAGAATGCGAATCATGGGACCCAAATAGAGTTTGAATGAAGTGTTGTCACATTTTAGTATGAAAATAAGCGGGAATAACGACCATGATTCTCATGAAACAATGTCAATATTAGAGAAATTGTGCCCAAGATATGGAGTACATAAATTCAAGGTATTAATCAGCTAATATGAGTAGGTAAGGATATATGAATATATGCCCAAAGAGGACCATTTACTATAACGATTATGGTAGAAAAGTCAAATTGTACTTATATTGTTATTATGATTGATAGTGACTTGTGTTCTCGAAAGAGATGGGATGTTGTATCTTTGGAGAGGCTTTGTGTTTATGATTTGACCAAGTTGTGGATATCATTTAGGCAAAAATAATTGATGGGTTGGATAGCGTTGAAACCTTTTGATTTTGCTGAAAAATAGTGGTTATTTTTACATTTTTTGCAAATTGTGAAATGTTTCCAATTTTGTACAATTGTAATTGCTTGAATAGAAACCATGAATGAAATTGTTATTACTGTGACTGATACAATGTTATATTTTTATATTGATCATATATATTTTGATAAATCATGGGGAAGACATATGCGCCAAAATTATTGTCTTGGCAACCGAATCTTAATATTGTAGTGGAGAAGGAATGAAGTACTCATGCCCAAGTATTATGCTCAGAGCTGAGTCCTAAGTATCTAAGAATGTTTATAAATCATGTTAATAACTTATAAAATTTGTGAAAAATAAAATTTCATAAGATATGACCTCTATAAGGAATATATTTCCTACTCAAGACCATACTATGGTCATGAATGTATTGTATGGTTTTGACCTTGTTTAAATTATGTTGTTTTTAGTATATGTGAAATTTTCTAAGGATTTGAGCCTTTTAAAAAATTGTCCCTATAGTAATTAATATTTTGTATGTAGAAATATCTTGATGAATTCCCCATCGAGATGATGTCATAGCCATAACCTTTACTCGGCATAAGTACCTTATGATTTTGAATATAATATTGTGTAATGAATTTGATGTGATAGATATAGATAATTTTGATTCGGTAACATTTATTATGTAAATTTGTTGTCATTTCTATGCAAGTGATATTTGTTAGATAATGGTTGTGGATTTTGCCATGAGGAAATTGATGAGGAACATCCCGACGATGTGGTATTCAATGGGATATTTGAGTGGGTTGAATATGTATCGAGAGTATGCATATTTGTTTGATTTAGTGGTCATGGCAATGACCACCTATATTGTGATTCAAAGTGAGCAATATGACATTCTAGAAGAGCTAACTCGAGGCCACAACCTCCACCATGTCCGTGTGTGTGTTCTTATGCGTGTGTGTGTGCACGCGCGCATGTGCACGTGCATATGTGCGTGTGGACATGTGTGTGAGGGTGTGTGCATGCGTGGGTGTGTGTGTGTGTGTGTGAGAGTGGGTGGGTGTGTGCTTGTGTGCATGTACGTGGGTGGGTGTGTATATGCATGTGTGTGTGTGTGTGTGTGTGTGTGTGTGTGTGTGTGTGTGTGTGTGTGTGTGTGTGTGTGTGTGTGTGTGTGTGTGAGAGAGAGAGAGAGTGTGTGTGTGTGTGTGTGTGTGTGTGTGTGAGAGAGAGAGAGAGAGAGAGTGTGTGTGTGTGTGTGTGTGAGGAATGTGTGAACATGTATAAATTAGAAAAGCTATAGAAATGAGGCTAGAACACTAAAGAAACCTCAAATCTTTACTAACTCAACTATGAACCATCAAGATAAGAGATAAACAAGATATACTCCTATGCATGCATTATAACTTTGACAAAAACATCAAACTAACATGTATATACTACTCTCTACTCTTTGAATGCTACAAAACATGAACCTATGAAGATCCTAGCAATCAAATTTGATTGTTTGATGCTCAAGGGTTTGAGAGTGAAGGCTCGCCATTAATGGCTACAAGACCATATGGTTCCCCTCATTTACTCAAGCTTGAGTTGGAATATGAAATGGAAGATAATAGCTCAATAACAATGGAAGAATACTCAATATCCTAGAAAAATACTATAATTATACTAAAGAAGGAGAAGTGTTCTTGGAAAAAGTGAGGGGGGTAGAGGTCTATTTATAGTTTTCTGATTTCAAGAAAGGGATGTTTTGGATGCATGTGGGACAAAAAGGCCCAAAAGGTGAAATCCAAATGAAATGGACTTTGGAAAGTGAAATGCACTTTTAGAAAGGTAAGTGCCTTTTAGAAGGGTAAGAAGGGATTAATTAACCATAATAGGCTTAATTAATGGGGATAGGCTTGTGGAAGCCATTTAGAGGGGTATTAGTGTGATTTGGGGGTTTAGAGAGAGCTAGGTGGGCTATTTAACTAGCATAATGTAGTTAATTAACGGGGATTAAAATAGGTATTGCAAGTTTAGTAATAAATTTGTTTTGATCAAACTATAGGTGTCTACATTTTCCCCTCTTTAGGGTGGTATAAGCTACGCCACTTCAAAGAAAGTAGACAAGCACAAACAACTACAATTTTTGAAGGAGTGGAAGAAAAATTAGTAGAGTGAAGGATGCCCCCTCGAGTGTCGATGGGGTGATGGAAGAGGTTGATCGACGATCGAAAAGAATGAAATAGATAGAAGAATGAGGAGGGACAAGATGCCCCAAGTGAAATAGTAGAATAGGGAAGAAGGAAGAAAGGGGATATAGAAGAAAAATAATGAGGAAGGGATATTGAGCTATCAACGATCCAATATTGTGTAAAACAATATTTATTTCATCACATTGCTAGAAATCTTCATCATCGGTCCTTATTAAAAATATAAACATACAATAAAAGTGTAAAATGACATGAAAATACAAAATACGAACAATTATCCATTTCTAAAATGCCAACTCCATGCAACATACAAAATGCAATGCAATACAAGAAGTAAACAAGTTGATCTAACAGGGAAACAAGTACAAACACACATACTCAAACCAACAACGTTCAAGATAGTTGCACAAATGTTTTGTTATCGAGCTTTAGTTCCCAAATGTTTGTGATAAACAACAAGGGTTAAAAGTGGTGCCCCAAGCAAGGATACATGCAAGGGGAATTGATGGACACAGGGTCCAATGAGAAAGCATTTTGCACTACAAAACAATACCAAGCAACTCGTTGTGCCCCGAGTCTGAGGCGAAGCAAAGCGGTCTAGCTTTGTAAATGGTTGCATATCCAAATGATTTGCGATTCATTTGGTTCCAAAACATGTGAAAATGCAAGCGATACATGATATTAATACCATGCATGTGACACAAATTTCAGCTGCGTATGATCTTTTTACCAAATTTTGTCAATTTTCAAAATTTTATGATTTTTTTAGGTTTTCTTATAATTTTTTGAAAATATTGATTCTTTTTTATTATTGATTGATTTTTTATTTTTACAAGAAGTTTGGAATAGGGGAGATTTCCTAATAGCAAGACAAATGCCCCATGGAGAAGAAACGGACGCTAGATAGCCAAAATATGCCCCAGTGGGAAGAAAACGGTCAAAAATAATTATTTAATAAAACTAATCATCACAACGGGCAATAGAGGAAGATAGTTTGATCACAACGGGTAAATCATTCATTTCGGCCCTCATGGTGCGTGAGAATGCATCGCGGCGAGTCAAAATGACCACATATACCCCTCCCGAGGAGGGTAAAATCAGCGTGAGTAATTCATTTGATATTGACCCTTTGTTGACTTACTATTGGCTTTTGCTCTAACCCTAAGGAGGGATGGTGAGAGTTCGAGGCATACAAGGTGAGCAGATACCATCCAAGAGTACGTACAGATATCGATCGATGGACCCTATGTGAGTACCCTATCCGTCTTTGTGTTTCAAGCATTTAATGTCATTTATTAGCATTTAGAGGGGATAATGCATGTGTGCACCTTAGGGGCATGTATATGCTATCGAGCACGTGTATGCACCGGGGGATGGGTGCGCATACACGCATGTGTTGAAAATATGGATGCACGTAGGCACGTGAATTAAAAGGGATGTGTAAGCATCCAGGAGACTAGGGCAAGGCGTGTGTGCGTGCACACAAAAAGGGACATGCATGCGTCATTGAGGGAGTGTATGCGTCGAGAAAAGGGGGAGGAAAGTTTTGTGTGTGCACATGCCAAGATGAGCACGCATGTGCTAGAAAGTAGGTGCATGCATTGTTGTGTGTGCATATTCTAATAAAGGACGGCATGCATGCACCAAGGGTGCGCATGTGTTAAAGACGTGCTTCGAAGAAAACAATGAAGTTTTTTCGGAGGAATGTAGAAGAACTTGGGAAATGTTATAAGAATATAGGAAATGTCTTAGAAGAATATAGGAAATGTCTTAGAAAAACATAGGAAAATGTCTTAAAAGAACATAGGAAAATGTCTTAGAAGAACGTAGTGATGAATATTTTAGAAGAACATAGGAAAATGACTTAGAAGAACATAGTGAAAATGTCTTAGAAGAACATAGTGATAAATAGGCTAAGTATTAGCTGATGTTAGATAGAGGAAAGTCTAACAAGTGTGTTGTTTGATTTTGCAGAGGCAACTACCTATTTTGAAGGTGCAAAGTGACATGGCCGATTGGCCAACCTTGATGCGACCCTCTCACGACGGGAGAGGAGGTATCTCGGACATCACTTTATAAGTGACCGGGCTTACCTACGTAGTGCGGATGCCACACATCACTGTAGATTATAGCCTCATTATAGATTTAGTTGAAAAGTGGCACCGCGAGTCGGTGCTTCAAGCTTCCTACTTCGGGATGACTATTACGTTGGAGGATGTTTGGAGGATTTTGTGAGTGTCTATCATGGGGATCATATCCAAAATTCACCCCCCAGGGTAAATTTGATAACATGCATCAGAATATTCAAGTCCCAGGCAAATTGATTGATTCAGAGCAAAAATCAGGTTTCTAGGGTCCCTTCAGGAATTTTTCTAACTCTCCTGTCCAGGTTGAAAAGAGCAAGCTCTGAGAAAACGCGAAAAAAGTTGCAGAAAGCAAGTAGGTTGATCCAGAAAAATTTGTGAAAATCGGCTAAGTCCTAGTCCTAGGAGCAAGTGGGACAAGTGGGACAAAAAGACGCGAACCGGCCGGATCGGCCGAAATGAGCACAAACAGCCCGAAACAAAGTGGGACAAGTGGGACAAAAAGACGCGAACCGGCCGGATCGGCCGAAATGAGCACAAATGACCAAACAAAATAGGACAAGTGGGACAAAAAACGCGAACAGCCGGATCGGCCGAAATGAGCACAAACAGCCCGAAACAAAGTGGGACAAGTGGGACAAAAAGACGCGAAGGAGCCGAAAGGGCCAAGAACCAACCAGATCACGACACGTGTCGCAAGGGAGGTAGTCCAAAAGTCAAAGGGCGAGGTTTCGAGCGCTGACCCGAACCAATGAAATAGCGCCACGTGTCCAAGTTTAAGGGGCCCACAAGCAAATTTCAAAAGGAAAGCCCGTGAAAGGCAGAGGAGAGAGAATTTCGTCGTCCAATCAGCACGTGCCACGTGTCATCCAGTGGCGAGCGCGGAAAGATTTCAAAACACGTTTTCGCCTGTTTTGTGCCCTAAATCTTCAGATCGCCATAACTTTCGATCCAGAGCTCGGATTTGCACGTTCTTTATATCAACGGAAAGATGGTGAAATTCTCTACACGATTCCGGGTCAATCTTGCATTTTGGAGTAGTCTAGAGGGAGAAAATCGAGAAACGGCTCTGACACGTGTTCATGGCCAGAAATGACATTCCAATGACCAGATTTAATGCAGAATGGGTCGCATTCTCCTGTAATCCGGTCAAAGTGACAGGGTATGGGTTTGTAAGGTCCCCCATGCCATTTTAATGCACCTGCAGTCAAGAAAGAATGGGCTCCCATGCCTTTGTACGTTTTCTGTCTCCTGGGTTCGACCCATGCAATGTAAAAGCCAGATTTGGCTCATTTCGAAAGGGGGAACATTTTTTGGCATAGCAGACTTCTTCTTTCACCGCCAGCAAGTGATTGATGAAGGATCAGACCTCTCCAAGGATTGTAACAATTTTCTTTTACCTCTCTGAGGGTGTAATGTGTGTTTTGACATTGAAATGATAATGCAAGCTCTGTGAATGGGTTTCAATCCTCTGTTTGTATTATTTGCTTGATTTCAGATACTAAATTATACATTATCAGTCTGTGTATGTCTTATGTTATGAACTTTGGTCTGTGTCTATTTGCATGACAAATATGTTTCACCACTCCTTTTGGTGCATCACCATCTTTAGTTAGTTTCAATTTTTACACTTCTACCCCTGTCTCCTTGCAAGTTAGAATAGGATTAGGATCTAAACCTCTGTAATTTTGCAAAATATAGATCTAAATCAGAGGAGTTTGAGGAACCAGCCTCTAATCTGGAGATTCCTCTCTCGCCCACAAGTCCCCACGCTTGGAGAGAGGTTTCCATGTTGTGCAATCACACGCAAGAGTGATCAACCTAGAAGCCTGATCTGCATCCAAGGGTGCTGTGAGTCTGCAACAACAGTTTTGGCACGCCCGGTGGGACCTAGAGGTCTCATTTTTATTGCAGCAAAGTTGATATGCATCTGCTGCAATTTTCTTGCTTGAAAAGAGCTATTATTTGCATATCTGGTGACTCCAAGAGGAAGATCAACTGGTTTCAGCGGATGCAGGCAGCCTAAAAGCTTATGAGAAGAATCACTAGGTCAAGAGTTGGAGAAGAGGAAGTCTTGTTTGAATACTCCGCAATTATCTCCGAGAAGAAGGCTAAGAGGAAGAAGGATTCAAAGGTCTCCATCTCCACCAAACAGAACTCTCTCAACTCCTCCACCCGACCTTTCTTTCAGTATTCAAGAGTTCTTCGACCAATCAGAATGGCGCAACCACTGAACCCCTATGTCAACTTCACAGGCAGCAGCCCACTTGCTCTCAATGCACAAAATCCAATCCCAGTTGCAGCATTGAAGAACATTCCGTACTTCACTGGAGAAAATCAGACCACTCCTGGTGATCATGTCAAGGACATTGCTAACATTTGTGCAATCCATGAGATTGATGAGATGCAAGTAGCTGTCAAATTGCTGGCGTCTTCATTCAAGGGGAAAGCATTGCAATGGTTTAGGAGCCTTGGAGCTGGCTCTATCACAAACTGGAATCAGCTGTGTATTGCACTTCATGATCAATTTGGAGAGAAGGGAGACAACTTGTCTCTTTTGGAGCAGCTGACAACCATCAAGAGAGCTTCCAATGAGCAGCTAACTGACTTCAACTTCAGATTTCAAAGGTCTTGGGATAGAATTCCCGAGCGATCGAGCAAATGCAATGAAGGTGCTTTTCTATATTACCTTAAAGCTTTAAATTCTGATATTTCTATGTTGGTTCAATCTATGGGAGGCACAACTATCCCTTTGCTTATAGTATCGCCATTAGAGCTGAAAATTATCTGATTCAAGCTGGCAAGCTAGCCCCTAGGCCTCCAATGCCATTATATCCAAGTTTAGAGAGCCCAAGTACTAGTCAAGCACCTGTCTTAGCTCCTTCTCCCACTCCTAGAAATCAGAGTTCAAATGAAGCTTCCACTTCATCTCCAAGTGCCCCAAATGAGCTTCAAGAAGTCATGAAGCAACTGCAAAATTTAGGTAATGAGCTGGTCACACTCAAGAGACAGCAAGCTCAAGGTTTTAGACCTTCGTATCAGCCTCAAGCTCAACCAAATAGGCAGCCATATCAGCCTCAAAGACCACCTAATCCAGCTGCAAATATGAATCAAACAAGGCCTCCTGCCAATAGACCATTCCAGCCCTATAATCCAAATGCCATATCTGCCTCTAAGGCATTAGTACCAGCACAAAACAACATTGCCCAGGAGTATGATTGGTGTTTTCCATGTAATGAGCCTCATAATCAATCCATGTGCTACAATGGTGCTTTGACTCAAGCTTTAATGGTAACAACTACTGGTGTGGAGGGTGAGAGCAGTCAAGAAAACAACCAACAACAAGAAACATTCCAACAGCAATCAGCCCCAAATGACACCACATTGGTAAATTGGCAAGCAGAGGATTTCTGTGGCATGAATCAGGCAGTTTCTCAAGGTGTTGCAGCAAACACAAGGTCAAAAAGGAGAAATTTGGGTGAAGAACAGCCATTAGCCCCAGCCAATCCACAACCTTCCACGGCTCCACAAATGATTGGCAAGCAAAGTCCCGTTTCAAATGCACAAGGGCAGCCAAGAACAGCCCCTAGGCCAACTCAAATGCCAGCTGTTGCTGCCCACATCCAAGGAGAAAATGTGCAAACCAAGGGACAGCAGAGAGATCCTTCATCACCATTCAGTATCATTGATCAGATGAAGAAGACAAACGTCAATATATCTATGTGGGAATCCCTATCCATCCCAGGCCAAAGAGATCTGCTGCAAGCTGCCATGAAGGAAGGTAGCCAACTTCGAATCAAGCGAGTTCGGATGCAAGACAAAGTGCTTACAAATGCTTTTGCCCAACTTTGAAGGAAATCATGGAGCACAACAAGGTAAAATGTTCAAGCCCCCTTTCTATGTTTCGTTAATCATTGGAAATCAGCTAGTGCATAATTGCATGATAGACTCGGGGCAAGTAGCTCGATAATGCCTAAGCGAGATAGCTGATCGGTTAGGGCTCCAGATGAAATAACATCTAAGGGAGTAGTGCGGTGGATGGGACAGCAATAGCAACAGTTGGAGTGATTAGAAATTTGAGTCTTACCTTGCATGCATGTCCAAATGTTGTTGTCTTACAAGATATATCAGTCATAGACCTTCCACCACTCTTTGCCCTATGTTTGTCAAGGGACTTCACTGCCAAAATTGGGGGATATTTGTCCGCTGATTGGTCTCACATGCTATTCAGAACAAGATATGGGACTAAGGCTACAATTAGGTCAGAACCTATTGCAAACTTCCACATTGAGCCCTATACTCCAAGTCAGATTAATGCCAATTGCTCAGCATTTGATCAAGAAGATCACCCAAGCACTGATGAAGCTGACACTAAGGTTGGAAGTATCCCAGATTTGACTCTTGATGAATGGGCAAGCAAGGTGCATGCTTTTGATCCTTATCAAGGAATAGAAGAATCTGAGCTAGAAGTCTATTGTATACGAAGAAAGTCAACCTATTCCTAGCATCACTAAGCCAAACCACAAGGATGACAATGAGGTATGGCAGCTATTTTTTGATGGATCAAGGAGTAGACAAGGTGCTGGAGGTGGAGCCGTGCTTGTTTCACCTCAAGGAGTAAAGTACTATTCAGCTTTTAGATTTCAATTTGCATGCTCCAATAACACTCACGAATATGAAGCCTTGGTGCGAGGGATGCATTGGGAAATCAAGAGAAAAATAAAGAAATTGCAAGTTTTGGGGACAGTGAATTGATTGTAAATCAGGTCAAGGGACAACATGCTGCCAAAAATGATCTACTCAGATGCTACAAGAACAAGGTGTGGGACCTCATGGAAGATTTTGAGGGTTTCGGCATCAAAGCCATCCCTAGGAAAGAGAATCAAGCTGCTGACAGGCTTGCAGCAGTAGGGGCAGCCTTTGACATTGTAGAAAACATTCAAGTAGACAAGGTACAGCCAAACATCCACGTGATTGTGAGGCCTTCAGTGCCGGATAACGATGTCAGTTGGCAAGTATTTGAGAATGACCAGCAAATCATCCATTTCTTGCAAGAAGAAGCTGAGTTCTCAGCTAAGAATCAAGAAAAGTTGGAACAACAATATGGTGACCAGGTGATACAGCTGAGAACTGACAAGCTGCCCAAGGGACTTATCACTTTGGAGTCCATTTTTAACCCCAATGATCAGTTTAGAAAGGAGAAAGCAAACATTCAGGTCAAGAGAGAAGATTCGGTATCCATCTTGGTAGAAGAGAACAAGCCATTGCAAATTGGAAAGATGACAACTGAGCAAGAAAGGTATGAGTTCATACAGCTATGTCAAGAATTCCCTGACGTGTTTGCTTGGAGCTATGAAGACTTGAAAGGTTTCAATCCCAACTTAGCTCAAAGATACCATCGAATTGATCCAAATACTAAGCCATCGGGCGAAAGAAATGAGACCAGTCAATCCACACATGGAGCCTCTCATGAGGAAAGAATTGGACAAGCTGATTGAGTCAGCAATTATATTCCCAATCAAGCATTCTAGTTGGGTTGCCAACTTAGTTCCAGTCAGAAAGAAGAGTGGAGAGATCAGGCTATGTGTTGACTTCAGAGATTTGAATAGAGCCTCTCTCAAGGACCATTATCCACTCCCTTCCATGGAGCAGATATTGCAAGTCGTAGCTGGTTCAGAAAGGTTTTCGCTACTTGATGGTTACTCAGGCTTCAATCAGATTATGGTAAAGGAGGAAGACCAGTTCAAGACAGCCTTCACAACCAAATGGGGCACATATGCTTACAAGAAGATGCCATTTGGACTGTCGAACGCCGGAGCAACATTCCAACGAGCTATGGATATGGCATTCAAAGGCTTGATCAACAAGATAGTGCTGGTATACCTAGATGATATCACTGTCTTCTCAAAGAATGCTGCAGACCATCTCTTTCACCTCAGGCAAGTGTTTCAGAGGTGTAGAAAGTTTGGAGTGTCTTTGAATCCTAAGAAGTGCATCTTTCTTGCACATGAAGGGAAGCTCCTTGGCCATATTGTCTCCAAGGAAGGATTAGCAATTGATCCAGAGAGGGTTGAAGCCATAAGAGCTCTACCATTGCCAAGTCACAAGAAGGCCCTTCAGAGTTTCCTGGGAAGGATAAACTTTGTTCGGAGGTTTGTCCCAGATTTTGCAGCCCTTGTCAAGCCCATCACCAAAATGTTAAGAAAAAGCATGGCTTTCAAATGGACGACAGAAGGCAAGGAGAGTTTTGAAGCAATCAAAGAAGCCATCTCCCAGGCACCCACTCTCATCAACCCAAACTTTTCCAAGGATTTCATCCTCTATGCATTTGGAGGTGATGACACTATTTCTGCCATTCTGGTGCAGCAGAACAAAGATAATGATGAACAACCGATTGCCTTCTTCAGCCAGAGCCTAGATGATTGCGAAGTGAGGTATTCTTTTATTGAAAAACATGTGCTTGCAGTAATCAGGAGCTTGAAGAAATTCAAACATTTAGTCTCAAACAACAAGGTCCAGTTGCTGGTCTCACATGTCAAGTTAAGGACTTCCTCCTCAACAAGGATTTGAATGAGAAAAGGGCAGGTTGGATCACCCGTGTCATGGAGTATGACATCGAGATCAAGATCACCAAGCTAGTAAGAGGAAAAGGATTGTGTGAGCAGCTGGTTTTGGGAAGCAAAAAAAGTATGCAACGAAGAAGAGGTCTGTTTTGTGATTCAAGACAGCCCATGAGCCGAGTGATGAGCAAGAAGAAAACAATGCTGCCCCCACCCTTGCTGACCCAAGGCATTATGCACTTCCTACAAATAGACCTATGCCCTCCAGAAATGAGCAAAGCAAAGAGGAGATACTTCAGGTTGCAGGCTGTTCCATATACCATCATTGATGGAGTTTTGTTCAAGAAAGATGTGAATGGAGTGCTGCTGAGATGCATTAGCACAAGTCAGATTCAAAGGGTGTTGGAAGAATTTCATAATGGACCATCTGGTGGCCATTTTGCACCGAGAGTAACAGCTCTAAAAATCATGAAGGCTGGTTATTATTGGCCTAGAATCTTTAGTGATTGCTATGCATGGATCAAGAGGTGTAAGAATTGTGCATTCTTCACAGGAAAAGAGAGACTCGCTGCCCTTCCATTACATCCAATTACAGTAGATCAGCCATTCATGCAGTGGGGACTGGACTTCATTGGAGCCATCAATCCCAATTCGAGCCAAGGGCACAAATGGATTTTGACAGCCACAGACTACTTCACCAAATGGATAGAAGCAGTAGCACTCAAAGAGGTAAATGAGTCTAACATCTTAGACTTTTATGAGCAGATAACAACCAGATTTGGTGTACCTGCCACAATAATTTCTGATAATGCATTGGCATTCATTGGATCCAGGGTGACTGAGTGGGCTGTCAAGAACGGTATTTACCTAAGCACTTCATCAAACTATTACCCTCAAGGTAATGGCCAGGCCGAGTCTACAAACAAGAACTTGTTGAAGATCATTAGGAGGACTCTTGATGAGAATCAGAGGTCTTGGCATACCAAGCTGAAATCAGCCTTATGGGCTGATAGGATAACTCCCAAAAGATCCACAGGTAACTCTCCATTTAGGCTTGTCTACGGAAGAGAGGCAATCTTGCCCATGTCACTTGAGTTGCCAACGTTGGAACTCATGAAATAGCTGGAGTTGCTAGAGTTTGAGCCCATGGAGGTGAGGTATGCAGAATTGATGGAGCTGCAAGAGATCAGAGATCAGGCATCCCAAGCAATGGAAAAGGATCAAGCTTTGATCAAGAAGACCTTTGATAGGAAGGCCAAAGATAGATCTTTTCAAGTAGGAGATCTAGTGTTGAAATGGGATGTGGACAGAGAAAAACCGGGAAGGCATTCAAAATTTGATGCCATTTGGAGTGGCCCATACATGGTCACAAAGTGCAAGAACAACAATGCTTTCCAATTGGCCTCATTGGATGGTGAAGAACTGCAGATTCCAGTAAATGGAATCTATCTCAAGCGTTGCTTCTAGAGGGAGGTTCACTACATCTGTAAATATTAGATTAGATTTCCTTTCCTCCAAGTGCTTGTGCACATTGTTTCTTGTAGAGTTAGTTTTGTTTTCCCTAAGTGCCTTGGCACAGCTTGCTGTCCATGGAGATGTTTAGCATGTCTTTGCTTTCATCAGGTAACATTCCATCTTCCTCCTTGCACATTCTGAGTCAGTTTGGATTCTAAACAGAATATTTGATGACTCCATGCCCAATGGATTGCTTCAGGCAACTGGTCTTTTCATCTAGCGAGCAGATGACCCATTGAGTCGCCAAATTGTTATCCAAAATTCACCCCTGTGGTAAATTTGATAACATGCATCGAATATTCAAGTCCCGGCAAATTGATTGATTCAGAGCAAAAATCAGGTTTCTAGGGTCCCTTCAGGAATTTTTCTAACTCTCCTGTCCAGGTTGAAAAGAGCAAGCTCTGAGAAAACGCGGAAAAAAGTTGCAGAAAGCAAGTAGGTTGATCCAAGAAAAATTGTGAAAATCGGCTAAGTCCTAGTCCTACAGGAGCAAGTGGGACAAATGGGACAAAAAGACCCGAACCGGCCGGATCGGCCGAAATGAGCACAAACAGTCCGAAACAAAGTGGGACAAATGGGACAAAAAGACCCGAACCGGCCGGATCGGCCGAAATGAGCACAAACAGTCCGAAACAAAGTGGGACAAATGGGACAAAAAGACGCGAACCGGCAGGGGATCGACCAAATGAGCACAAACACTGAAACAAAGTGGGACAAGTGGGACAAAAGACGCGAAGGATCTGAAAGGGCCGAGAACCAACCAGATCACGACACGTGTCGCAAGGGAGGTAGTCCAAAAGTCAAAGGGCGAGGTTTCGAGCGCTGACCCGAACCAATGAAATAGCGCCACGTGTCCAAGTTTAAGGGGCCCACAAGCAAATTTCAAAAGGAAAGCCCGCGAAAGGTAGAGGAGAGAGAATTGCTCGTCCAATCAGCACGTGCCACGTGTCATCCAGGTGGCAGAGCGCGGGAAAGATTTCAAAACACGTTTTCACCTGTTTTGTGCCCTAAATCTTCAGATCGCCATAACTTTCGATCCAAAGCTCGGATTTGCACGTTCTTTATATCAACGGAAAGCTGGTGAAATTCTCTACACGATTCCGGGGTCAATCTTGCATTTTGGAGCAGTCTAGAGGGAGAAAATCGAGAAACAGATCTGACGCGTGTTCATGGCCAGAAATGACATTCCAGCGACCAGATTTAATGCAGAATGGGTCGCATTCTCCTGTAATCCGGTCAAAGTGACAGGGTATGGGTTTGTAAGGTCCCCCATGCCATTTTAATGCACCTGTAGTCAAGAAAGAATGGGCTCCCATGCCTTTGTACGTTTTCTGTCTCCTGGGTTCGACCCATGCAATGTAAAAAGCCAGATTTGGCTCATTTCGAAAGGGGGAACATTTTTGGGCATAGCAGACTTCTTCTTTCACCTCCAGCAAGTGATTGATGAAGGATCAGACCTCTCCAAGGATTGTAACAGTTTTCTTTTACCTCTCTGAGGGTGTAATGTGTGTTTTGACATTGAAATGATAATGCAAGCTCTGTGAATGGGTTTCAATCCTCTGTTTGTATTATTTGCTTGATTTCAGATACTAAATTATACATTATCAGTCTGTGTATGTCTTATGTTATGAACTTTGGTCTGTGTCTATTTGCATGACAAATATGTTTCACCACTCCTTTTGGTGCATCACCATCTTTAGTTAGTTTCAATTTTTGCACTTCTACCCCTGTCTCCTTGCAAGTTAGAATAGGATTAGGATCTAAACCTCTGTAGTTTTGCAAAATATAGATCTAAATCAGAGGAGTTTGAGGAACCAACCTCTAATCTGGAGATTCCTCTCTCGCCATAAGTCCCCACACTTGGAGAGAGGTTTCCATGTTGTGCAATCACACTGGATGCAAGAGTGATCAACCTAGAAGCCCGATCGCATCCGGGGTGCTATGAGTCTGCAACAACAGGGACCTTGATTGAGTATGAGACTGATGCGACACTGACCTTATGGATAGCTTTGATTGATCTCTTTGGTATATATGAGGTACCTCGAAAAGGTATGATAGTACATATGCATCAATATTTTGCTGATCCGAGGTTACATCACGTGTCGGTTTATCTCATGGATCTTGTCAGTGGCATCCTACTTGCTAATAAGAAGGGCACATCATTTCCTTTAGGCTTGATTATCGTGATCTCGAGCCCCGCTCGAGGAGAGTGCTCTTGTTGGGGTCGATGGGGTTCGGTGCATACCTGCGCATCTATATTGGGATCTTCATTTGATTACCTACTACCATTAGAAGATGGTGGGTCCAACGACACTTCTACAGATATGGGCACGGGACCATATAGTGATCGACCACCTTGTAGGAGCGTTACAAGCTCGGACCATGGATGATCCTTTGGTCTTTGGTTGGGCTCCCATTGGTGATGATGTACGTGCACATATGGGAGATATATATTTTGATCATTGTTCTTTGAATGATCGTTTGGAGGTCTTATAAACATTATCGGGCCGAGGGATGCGGTTGAGCTCAAGATCGCTATGGTTAAGCACTTTATTTTTATAGTCACATATATATCAGGGATTATTATAGGATTGACCGAGTACAGCAGTAGTTTGGGGTAGTATAGGATGTTCTTGGGCCTAAGATGTGGTACGGACACCGTGTCGTGGAGACTTTTGATATTGGCCCTTTGATCAGATCGCAGAGGCTAGAGATAGCTTCGATCAAATGGTTCCGCAAGTATGGGTCCCTTTACGGAAGATCATGGATTTAGGCACTACAACGGCCTCATTGCGTGGTACCTTACAATTCTTCCTAGGCGGCTTACTATCCCACATGTTGCATGGGATATAGGAGTGCAGCCACCACCAAAGCAGCCACCCCATAGAGGGAGACGATGGTGGAGGGCACAAAGATGGTAGCTCAGCTAGCAGAGTGAGAGCTACTGGATGAGAAGCGTATGAGAGCACTCAATCATTTGAAGGTTTATTAGAACCGAGTGTCACGAGGATACAACAAAGGGATCATACCTCGTCAATTTGAGGTAGGAGATCTCGTTTTAAAAGAAAACCAGTTTAACATAGTCAAGGACCAAGAAAAGAAAGGCAAGTTTGAGCCCAACTGGTTAGGACAATCTGTTGTGGTCGCTAAGTACGGTTCAGGGGCATATAAACTAGCTCACTCAGATGGTGAGGAATTAAATGAACCAATGAACACAATCCATCTCAAGTAATTCTATTCTTGAATATGAGGTTCCTCATAAAAGAAAGAAAAAGCAAACAAAAAAATTAAAAAATCAATAAAAAAGTAAAGAGAAAGCAAGTCATCCAAGTGTGAAAACCATGCAATTTTGGCACATTGGGAAAGTCCTTGGGCAAAAACCGGTTTCCGACGCTTAAGGAGGATTCGTTGTTCACAAGCAACTCTCACATCTAGACAGGTAACAATCGCTTCTATCTAGGGCTAGTTTTCCTAAAAATGTAAGCATCCTCTTGAACCTATCTTTTAGGCCTTGATCTGGATAATCTACTCCTATACATCTATGTGAAGGACTTGTCTTTGTACATTCTCATCTAATGCTGGGGACACCTTCACACCTTCACATTCTTGCATATATTGCGTGGCATTGTACCTTTTATAATCCCATCTAACCGTAGTGGCATCCACGCTTCTTCGTTCACCGTACATAGCTTCGAAAAACACAAAAACATTCAAATATGTTAGAAAACCCTAAACATCTAAAAACCCCTTTTTAGGGACAAAACTACAAAAACAATGTGAACAGTAGCCTTGAAAATTATCTTTGAGATAACACCAAAAACAAAGAAAAATGATTCAAAATTGTCCCACAAAAACAAAGTAGTGGTTTGCTTACTTTTAGTTTTGGTTTGTAGAGTTTTGATTGCATTATCTTTCCATGTTGTATGCTTTAAATTGGGTTCATTTTCTTAGTTTAAAGTGTTACTTTAATATGTTGTACATAGGCATTGAATTCATTTTATCTTGCATACTTGTATATAATTGTGTTGTGTTAATTAGATTTGATTAAGTTATATTTGTTGTGTGTTTTGTATAATTTGTTGTCATCTCATATCATCTATCATCTATCATCACATCTATACATCATATATCAATAAAAGCTAAGCTACATCATCATGAACATGAAAAACAAACATGTATGCTAAGCTAACATCATATTATATCATCACGAGGGGCAAGAGGGACCGCCTTTTGTCCCCCCCTCAAACATAGACCATAATAAAAACATGGACAATCATAAGTGTCACATGCAAAACAACATGATATCATCTATCTATCTCATACACAAAATGTGATAAGTAGAACATGAAACATCTCATCAAAACATGTGATATCATCTATATGTTATCTCATAAATCAAAGAACATGTGATACAATCATAAACATCATAAATAAAGTCCATAATCATCATCATACATATATGTCAAAATATCAATGTCCATATACAATGTGTCTCTGTATATAATCATTTGGATACATAGTATGCCATCATGGGCATCGATAAAAAATGTGCCTTCCAAGCGAGGCATAGCCAAAAATAATACATATACATTGGTCAAAAATGTGCCTTCATATCGAGGCATACATCAAAAATGCATACATTTGTAGATACATCATACATAAAGAGTCATGTCTGACTCGATCCCTCATGGGGACTACCTAGCCTCTGAGGTGGTGGTGAAGGCCCCATCACCTCGTGGCCCATACCGATCCTCGGCTTCTCTGAGATCTGGATGATTTCGTTGCTCGTGAGACCATGATCCGGACCTGCTCATGGAGTGCTAACTAATATCTTGAACTCTTTGTCCCTCTAGAACAACCTCATAATATAGTGATCTATAGTAAGCATCTTGTCGAGTAACTATCACTAAATCCATGTGTACCGAGGTGTAACAGTGCTCCGATCTGTCTCGATGAAAGGATGGCATCTCTGCCGACACCACGCTACCTCGGCTGTGCTTCACGACCACTCGGCCCAAGCCGATCTCGCTTCGTTATCAATGCATGTACTTGTCACCCAACAACACGCAATCGATCTCTTTATTTGGAGCTGATCTCGCTTCGTTGTAAACTACTGGAACTGTGGCCAACTGGTCTTGCTCACCCTAGATCCGTGCCCTATATGCCACTGTTTGATCCCTCTAAATAATAATCGTGTCTCTCTCTAAGGTGACCTGCAACTGGAGAGCTATGACATGTTGTAGTTGTTGCAGTGCAGCCAGCTCACCTACATGTTGTGGAATCTGCTCCCATCCCCCACCTCTAGGACTATGTGGTGAAGTCTCTGATATGTCTCCTCCACCTCCTCCTGGGCTATGTGGTGGACTAACAATATGAGCCTGTTGTTGGAGGTTGTTTTCCATGAGCTTGTGGAAGTACCTATTGTAAAGGAGCATTTAAACCCACATGCATACCTATCTAAGCCATCGAAATGTGTGCATGCACATGTGGTTGTGTGGGAGTTTTTCTTCGTACTCTCTGTCTATGCTCTGCTTTGCCCATGGCCATATCCCTATCCACCCCCACCATCTTTATTCAACCCATCATCATCATCACTCTCATCCTCCCTCGCACTACCCTCAAGTGCCCTCTGTTGTCCTCTCCCCTCTATGGGTGGTTACTCTGGTGGTGGCCGCACTCATGCATCCCATGAAGCCTATGGGATAGTAAGTCTTCTAGGAAGAAGCTGTAAGGTACCATGCAACATATGTGAACATGTATAAATTAGAAAAGTTATAGAAATGAGGCTATAACACTAAAGAAACCTCAAAGCTTTACTAACTCAACTATGAACCATCAAGATAAGAGAAACAAGATATACTCCTATGCATGTATTATAACTTTGACAAAACCATCAAACTAACATGTATATACTACTCTCTACTCTTTGAATGCTACAAAACATGAACCTATGAAGATCCTAGCAATCAAATTTGATTGTTTGATGCTCAAGGGTTTGAGAGTGAGGCTCGCCATTAATGGCTACAAGACCATATGGTTCCCCTCATTTACTCAAGCTTGAGTCGAATATGCAATGGAAGATAATAACTCAATAACAATGGAAGAATACTCAATATCCTAGAAAAATACTATAATTATACTAAAAGAAGAGAAGTGTTCTTGGAAAAAGTGAGGGGGTAGAGGTCTATTTATAGTTTTCTAATTTCAAGAAAGGGATGTTTTGGATGCATGTGGGACAAAAAGGCCCAAAAGGTGAAATCCAAATGAAATGGACTTTGGAAAGTGAAATGCACTTTTAGAAAGGTAAGTGCCTTTTAGAAAGTGAAAGAAGGGATTAATTAACCCTAAGTGGCTTAATTAATAGGGATAGGCTTGTGGAAGCCGTTTAGAGGGGTATTAGTGTGATTTAGGGGTTTAGAGAGAGTTAGGCGGGTTATTTAACTAGCATAGTGTAGTTAATTAACGGGGATTAGAATAGTTAGTGCAAGTTTAGTAATAAAGTTGCTTTGATCACCTACATAATGCATATGGTATCATTCATATGTTGGGATTCTTGATTATCATCAATACTATAAGTTGCATTTTTTTGTTATGTATCTATGTAGTGTAGAATTTGATGTGATGTATATGTTGACTATGATAGTAGTATTGAGTACCAATATTTGCTTAAATATTGTGATATAAACTTATGATGAATGAAAATAGTGGTGGGTGCTTGACATTTGTAGCCTAGGTAAAAGCAATGAGAGAATTCCTAACATAAAAGCATATAAGAGTAAATCGAGTGGTGAGGAAACATGTTCTTAGGAAAGAAAGAAGGTTGATCCTCATATGTCCTCGGTCAATCAAGAAGGGACGATGGGTTCAGAAAATGATTTGTAACTTGAAGTTAGGATAGTCTAATCTGAATAAGGGACACTAGTCACTATGGATTGCCAAGATGTACTATCATGGGTTATATGTGAAGTACTAGTTGGTTGAACAACTGGTTTTCGTGTCATTATCACAAAATATATATGATTAACTTGATTATCTTGTATGACAAATCGCTTTTTTGTTCAACCCATTTGAATTTAACTTTATGTACTAGTTGAGTATGAAGATCATCATTCAAACAAATAACGTTTAGAATAGGTCACGAAACTAACTTGTCCATGAAGGGACCATCATCAAAGATCATAGTCTCTAGAGGATGATGTCGTGGAAGAGGATAAGAAGATATACTTTCATGCCATGTATCAAAAGAGATAACCCATTTTTCTTCAAGCCACTTGAGTTTTTGATCTAGTGCATAGCATTCATTATCATGATGTCCATTAATATGATGGAAATTACGAAATGTCAATCTTTTTCATATTCCAATCGATGTGGAGGATGATGCGTAATGGAAAGTAATTGAATCAATCATTTATTGAGTACATAAGCAAAATATCATGTGGAAGATCAATAAAGTATAATGGTTTGCACTTAGGAAGCGGATAAGTCTTTGTAGTAGTAGTAAGTTTAGATGTAACACTATAGGAAGAATTTACGTACTACAACACCTTAATTGTATCCACAATAACATGTAAATTGCATGTAATAGTAGATTTAGAGTGTGTGGATGAAGTAGGAATAGCCTCATGAGAATGTGTGGAAGTGTGTGTGTGAGAAAGATCGCTCTCTAGGTAAATAACGCGTAAACAAATATCCGTGAATGAATCACATGTGTCATAAATCCGTTTTTCTTACGCAAGAAGATGAGACCTTGACAAAATATGTATTGTATTTCTAAATCCATAGAATTGTATATTAATTGTTGGATACTCGCTTTAAAGTGTAAGATATTATTTGTAACGAACTCAATTTTTCCTAGATGCAAAGAAGTTAAGTGTTCATATGTAACTTAAGGACCCATGTTATCAATCAAGTGAATGAAAAAAGCTTCTTCAAGTCCTAAAAATGTGATCATAAATCCACTAGGAAGGTGAGTAAACCAATAAATTGCATTATCACTTAGACTTTATGGGAAGGCTTTTAAAAGAAAGCTATCATTTTTACAATAAGTCATCGTCGACCTATAGTACATGAGATGTAGTTAAGGATTGGAAGTCCCATCAAACAATTTGAACTTAGGCATGACAAAATTATAAGGGAAGGCGGACTAGAATATTTTATGTCATATAGGGTTACTATTTATAGTGTTAGAATCAATTACGTGTGTAGTAAGCCTTACTTTCTAAGGTCAAAGTGTGTACTTTGTGTTGTAAATCACCTACCACATGCATGAGAGAGATAACATATTGAGGAGTTATTTCATAAACACTAAGAGTTCATTTCAAATGTTGTACCTTACCGTTCATACTGGCCATGGGAACAATATTTGGGTGAAACGTGATGTCATCATGTAAAACTTAGGCACATTAAGAACTAGAGGTTTACTTTGGGTAACAGGATCTAAAGGGACCTTAGCACTAGGTGCATCCAAGGGATCATAAATAATCTTAGTAGAAGTAATAACACTAGAAGCAACGCATGAGGGAGGGTTATGAGTACTATCATCAAGACATATAGAAGGTATATTAGCATTAACATTAGTTGTTTATACAAGAGGCGTGGAAGAATCACTACTAATAGCATCATGTGAACAACTAGGAGAGTAAGTAGAAACACATTAAATAACATTATCATTTTCATGAGCACGCATAAGAATGTCATCATGTGGAGAAACATTATTATGAATAACAACATTGCTAGGAATAGAAACATCATCATGATTTATAAATTTAGTACATAGAAACGTCACCATGACTATCAACCTTATTATGAACAAAAGCATCATCACCATAAATAACAACGTTGTTAGAAACGTCATCATGAGAATTGAAATAATGATCGTGAGTGGATTCTACAAACCGAACATTTCTATTATCTTGGACCAATAGCTCACGGGGTTTTTATTTTTTGAATTACTTTGTTATTGTCAAGTGTCAAAATTTTGTATGCTCGATTTACCTATAATCATATATTTCACACATGTACCGCAAAAAACATAACTTTCTACAAAAAAAAACTCGAGCACTCGCTAAATCTAAAAATAAAATATGCAAATGTGTAATATTTCCTTTCCATCGAAGACCTTTGGCTTATTTTGTCAACCCGACGGCCAAAGGAAAAATATAAGGGTGACTTAAGTTTTATTAATTTTATTATATTGTGCAAAATTAAAATACAACATTATAAAAGCACATATAATAAATTAATAAACTTAACTTTAAAATAGAACCTAGAAAAGTGCATAAAAAGAAAAGCACTTATTCTCCCTAGAGAAATGGAGGGTGGAAAATGCATCGAAAGAATCATGAAAGCTGATTGGATATTTTGGAGGTTGCTTTGGGTCTCTTCTTCCTTTAAAAGGAGAAGTAGACTTGCTTGAGAGGCATTCCATATTCACTTGATAATTTCTGATTTGTGTCTTAAGCTTGTAGTTTTTGCATTAAAATATCTAAGCACAAAAACCCTTAGTATTTCTCTCTTATGGACAAAAACCCCAAGAGATTGAGAAGAATTTCCATTCAGGAAATTCTATTGGGCTTTCACAAATTTCTACTATTTTCAACAAAGGTGTGTTGAAGAATAAAATTGCTGCGATTGTATGTTCATTGTACTACTAAGCTAGAGCGACCCATCTTTTGGCTGGTTTGCGTGTATTTGAGACATTCCAGTCTGAAATTTATTGTTGCTTATTGTACTAAATTTTGGGAATCAAAATAAATTAATTTCATAATTTTTGGAACTGATTTGATGCCCTAAATGTGTTGGGCGACCTACTTTTTAGGGCAAAATTAGGGTTTCGTGTTTGTTGGGCAAAAACTAATTTTAGAATATTATTCTTCGTATTTTTGTGGCCCAAAATCCAAAGTTTTAGCTCATTTGGACGTCTCTAGCAAAATATATGAATTTTTGAATTTATGTTACAGACATGGTTTTAAAATAATTTATTGCAGCCTTCTTTACATCAAAAATCTGCATTTTGATACATATTTGGGCTTTATAAATTAGTGGTACTAGATTTGCGTGGAATGATATGGATTTAGGGGCTGATTTATGGTGGTATTTAACTCCACCCTAGTCACACTTCTCATATAAAATTCGGATCTGCAGTGTTTGATTTGATAAGTAATTTATTATATTGCTTCTAGTGTTTGGATTTGCCCAAAGTCCAACTTGGATCAAATATGTCTAGTTGGGGACATTACAAAATGTTTGAGTCAACTGACCACTATGGTTACCCTGTTTTTGAGTCGATGAGTGTTGCACTACATTTCAGACTCAATGTAGTTCTCTTAATGTGTTGTGTGAATGTGCATGCAATCTAAATCATTGATCTATAATTTCTTTTGTACTTCCAAACCGATAGTGGACTATTACTTTTCTCCCATGAAACCCTTTATATAGATATGCATAACAAAATTATGCCCTCCTACATTGTGATATATGGCATGAAGATTATACTCTTGCTCTCTTAGCTCGGTATATCATACATGGATAGGTGCTTGCTAGATACCAAATGCTCAAGATGAACTTGTATATATAGGAGTCTATCATTTGGAAATTTGAATCTTTGTGGCACGTAAATCCAATCATAAACATAAAATGTGAAAAATAAAATAGAAACAAAAAGACCCAATAGGCATAGAGGACTCAAAACCCAAAAAGGTCCATAACCGTACATCTTGGTCAAAATTGTGCATCTCGAGACAAGATCATAGTACGGTCCTAATTAATTTGTACAATCTTGGACCAAGCTCAACAAAATTCAAAAGTCGGTGGAAGAGGCTTGAGATCTCTATGGCACAAATAAAAACATAATCAAGCATCCAAAAGCTAAATCAGAAGACAATTAAGTGATTTAAAAGTGAAACAAGGACTTGCACCACTAAGACTTTGTTCATTTATTCAAAATTGCACCACTAAGACTTCGTTCATTTATTCAAAAGCTACATGTAAATTTTGTCAAAATCATGAGCCCTATATCGATTGTATGGCCCATCAAATGTTTTCTTGCGTACTCAAGGGAAGCAAAACATTTCGGAATGATTTTTCAATATTTGGTCGCACTTTGGGATGGTTGTCAAGTAATGGTCAAAGTTTTCGTCAAACGTTATTCAAGCTTGTAAATTGAATTGCAACTTTCACTCAAGAGAGCCTACGACGACCATGAACATAAGTGCCTCTATGTGTACATTGAATACACCATGAATTCAATATTAAAATGTCCAATTTACTTTGCAATTGATTTATCAAGCTTTCTTGGATAGGTGTATTGCACTAATATGAAACCCAAACCTGATTTTTGTAGTGGAATCACAAATAAAATGCCACGAGTTCAATACTAAAAGGTCCAATTTACATTGAAATTGCTTTATCAAGCTTTTTGTAAATGCGATCAACTACAAAACTTGCAATGGTTTGATAACCCCAAGAAAAAAGTAGCTATTAAAACTTTCCAATTGTCTTATAATTCTATATCTTGAATTCCAGCTCATGATTCCATACTTCAATGTGGTACAGCATAACATTTTGATCAAACAGACAATACTTTGCACTATTGGCTAGCACTTATTACATATTTCATAATTAAATTGTAGCATTATATAGTTGCTGTTAGATTATCCTGCCAGTAAAGAAATATTAAATGCACGGAATGTAACTTTAAAACAAATGTCATTCCCGCATGTCAGAAAACTCTGGGAAATATCAGAATGCTCTCCCTGCAAAATGGAAACCAAGACATCTATCTGCCTTCAACCTATATTTAAAGGTCATACTCTACAATGCCCAATTTTGCAACATGGAAACCAAGGCATCTGCCTTAAACCTATAATTAGAGGTCATACTCTAGAATGCCCAATTTTGAAAGTCATCTTTAAAAATGGCATTAAGCAATGCTTGATCACATCTAGCAGAGTGTGCCGTTGTTAATTCATAACAGATTAATCAATATTGAAATGTACACAACTCACTAAACATTCTCTACACCACTTACTTGCTATTACAGTAGAAAAAATACACTGAACGAATAATGGCAGTTATCCTCTGAAATGGTAGACGCTTGATAAATAATGATTGTAATTTCAAATAGCAACACGGACGTTGAGTAATGGGTAACAAAATTGTACATGTTCACAACAATAACGCTTGCTCAATATACAGTAAATTAGACACCAAGTTTCTAGCAGAAATATATTACATCAGATGTATAAATTATAGAAAAAATAGGATGAAATACTTCTCTCAAACATTACTTCATACCAGAGAGAAATTAACGAAAGACTGCAAATCGAATGAACAGAGCATGACAAAATAATCTAAATTAGCATCCCTTGCCAGGATTACAATAAACCTCAGGTATCAATCCCCAGTTCCAATCCTCAAAAGATGCAAAAACCATTTATTTTAGCATAAATAGCCAGTAAAAAACAAGTCCACTATATAAACACTCTGCCAGCAGTAAATGATGCAGTAAACTTCACCTGTCAAAGAGGATCTCATTATCTACATCTTCCAAATAAAACAAAGTGCATCATCCCACTAAGTGCAGCTCTAAATACACATCAATGCTATAAATGGCTCTCATTATATAATTGAAAACAATATTTCTAAGGCTGAATGGAACAACAGATCATACGGTCTTACATAGTTTTTAAGGAAAAGTTCTCACAACATTAACGGAGCCAGCCACATAAATACATGTCCTTCTGTTCACAAGAGGTCATATAGTTTGCTATCTTCCTAAACTGTTAAGGGTACACCATTAGTCTCCTTTGTTACTCATTTTGTGCATTCTCTAACTTCCCGGTGCTTGAGTAGCCTTTCCTCGTTTACAGTGCATTTGACAGCCAATTGATCATGTTATACTGTCCTTAAAAAACCAATTATCAAAACTGGCATTACCATTACAGATTGAATAATTAATGGTTGCCTTTTAATCAAGATGACTCTATTCTTTGAACTTAGAAAAGATTAACCTAGATGTCGAAATGACAAAAAACATCCCAATTCAGCACCTGAGATTAGTTGAATTGAACTCTTGTACATGACAAGGGCATGGACAGATAATGTCACAACTGCACGTGCTAGAAATTTCATGGAAACAGGGTCAGTCATTCCGGGATGCAGATCAAAGTAAGCCAGTAGAGGTTACTTTTGCTAATTGATCAAGATGGATTTTATCTTTCCTCCTCTGGTGATAGCAGTAGTCGTTATCAAAGCTTAGCCTGAGGCGCCGGGCGGAGCACCAGGTGGAGGTGGAGGACCAGGAGGAGCACTTGGGGGAGGAAGAGGAGAGGAACCAGCAGTATTTGCTGGTGGTGGAGGTGGAGGTGGAGGAAGAGAAGACAAACCAGGGGCACTTGGCGGAGGTGGAGGACGAGGCCAGGAGCATTTGGCGGAGGTGGAGGACGAGGGCCGGGAGCATTTGGTGGAGGTGGAGGACGGGCGCCAGGAGCATTTGGTGGAGGTGGAGGGCGAGCACCAGGAACACTTGGTGGAGGTGGAGGACGAGGCCCTGGCACACTTGGCGGAGGTGGAGGTTGTGAAGCAGGAGCACTAGGAAGGGGAGGAGGAGCCATTGGACCCACATTACTGGGTGGACCTGAACTCGGAGGGGCTGACCGTGGCGGTGGAGGGGCATACCTGCTCGTGGTGGTGGTGGAGGCATACCTTGAGGCTGCATTGACATTTGAGGTGGAGGTGGTGGTCTTACACCTTGAGGGGGTGGTGGTGGTCCCCTTGCCCAACCAGGCGGAGGGCCCATGCCCATAGGAGGCGGCGGCCTTGCAGGGAAACCTTGTGGTGGTGGTGGCATATTGGGTGGAGGTGGTCTTGGTGGTGGTCTGAACTGCTGCGGCGGCATACCCCCTGGTTGAGGCACTCCAACCGGTTGCTGATGCTGACTTGGCCACGGTGAAGGTGGCCTAGATGCCTGCATTGGTGGTGGAAATGCACCACCCTGTTGTTGTGGAGGTTGAGAATGTGGCATCTGCCCATGCTGCAAAGGACCATTGCTGAATGGTGGTGGTGGCATTGCAGGAACCACATTACCATTTGCATGGTGAGGACCACCTGGAAGAGATGGAGGTCCACTTGCAAACAATGTGTGTGGTCTGTTCCTCTGTGTACCAGGATTACTGGCAGCAAGAAGCCGTTCTACATCATAAAAACAAATGGACTTTAATCACTTTCAAGCTAAAAGAAAATGAATACCAAAGATAAAACTGTAGATAATATATAAACTACAAACAAGGATTATATTAAAATGAGAAAATGTTATTATTAAAAATGAATAAAATATTTGGAGTGATGCATGGGAACAATTACCTGCAGGTGTTCCATGCCGTTCTCCTTTGTATCCTTTTTGTATGCATATGAGACTGTTATTTGACGATTGCAAAGATACTGGCCATTCATTGCCTGCAAAAAGTATGAAAAGTCAGTTACCAAGGCTGATCACGCCAAGCATCAAGGAAATAAAAATGTATCCTGTGGGAATTCAAATGATGGAATCATGAAAGAAATAGACAGCGATTTTGCGCTAATTATAAGCTACATTACACCTAAATCTGCAGAGAATTGCTTGAAGTAGAAACAATCTACAGAAGAAGAAGGCTTCTTCCAGGACAAAGAAGTGTGAAATATGAGACTAGATTACCCACAAACTACATTTTCAATTTAATAGTCCACATTATATCAATATGCTCCACATGTTAAAGACAAAACCAGGGATAAAAGAAACACTAGTTCATCTCCTCCACGGGAACAAATTTGTAAAGAAATTGTTTCTGGACACCATCATCTTACAGTATTTCAGACATTTCATTAGACATAATGCTTATAACACAGTGGCAGAGATCTGTTTACCCTATAGATGATGCACATCTAAAAATATGTGCTCAACTAGAAATATATAGTCTACAACCTACATTTTCAATTTAATATTCCACATTATATCGATATGCTCCACATGTTAAAGACAAAACCAGGTGTAAAAGAAACTCCAGTTCATCTCCTCCACAGAAACAAATTTCAAAACAAACTGTTTCGGGATACCATCATCTTCCAGTATTTCAGACATTTCATTAGACATAATGCTTATGACACAGTGGCAGAGTTCTGTTTACTCTATAGATGATGCACATCTAGAAATATGTGCTCATCTAGATCTATGTACTCTACAAAGTTAAAACTATAATTTCAATTTAATATTCCACATAAAATCAATACGCACCACATGTCAAAGACCAAAACAGGCATAAAAGAAACTCTAGTTCATCTCCTCTGCAGGAATAAATTTGAAAACAAATGGTTTCTGGACACCAACACTTTAAAGCATTTCAGACATTTCATTAGACGTAACACTTATAATGCAGGGGCACAGTTCTGTGCTCCTATAGATGATGCACATTTTGAAATATGTGCTCATATATTCCCATAAGACATAACCCTCCCTCTGTCCCCAACTCCCTCATTATTCCCATATGCTTCCCCTCCCCAAGATTAGCATAGCATCCACTTACCAGACCATTGCAATTTAGGTGCTTCTCTCCCAAGTTGATCCACCACTCATTTGCATTGCAATGCCAAAAAAGCAGATAGAATTACAACTTTAAAGTTCGTACACGCCTTCTCATGTGTAAGAGGCAATACTCTAAACACCCAACCTGAACCCATTTCAAAACAATCATATCCTTCTTGATATATATCTTCAGAAATGTACCACATATGACAACAGTCTATATTAGCAAACCTTGCACGGTGTAAAGGTAATAATTCTCAATTTTAAATACTTGGCCCCAAAAGATAGATTTTGACACTGAATTCTAATCAAACAAATTAAATTCTAATATTTAGAACCTTATTGAACTAAATAAATCATCATGTGTAATAGGTTTCATACGAGAAATATCACAATTTTGATATTTATATTAAGACACGGGTTTAGAAGCCACCCAACGGTGAAAGGTAGCAAGAAGGCATTTAGGGATGCATCCAGTAGTATGTACATACAATCCCTATTCTTTTTCTCAGAAATGGAGTATCAGCATAAACAGAAATAATTAACAAAACATCCTAATTTCCTCTTAAGCGTAACCAGTGAAGTAGCACAGACTCTTATTTGTCAATAATAGAAAGTAAGTTTATTGTGAAAACACGAAACTGTAGCTTGTTTATCCAGCGATAAATTCCACAAATTCTCCCTACAAAACAGATATATGTGAATTTCTAAGAGGGCGTCATACCTCAATAGCAGCATCGGATGTCTCAAAAGAGTCATAACTGACAAAGCCAAAACCCCGTGAATTTCCAGTATCAGGATCCCTCATAATCTGCAATAGCATGGAAACAAAATATTATATAAAACTCATACAAGGACCTAATAAATGTCGTCTTCAAGACAAAAATGGACTAGCTCGGGTATTCCTCAAAAAACCGAGCCTGTTTTTAGTTTCAAACTGGATGAGCATATTGTAAACAAAGACAACATTAAACCTGATCTAAGGATCCTCAGTTTTTAAGTTCAAAATTTTAATCATGCAAGGAAACGTGCATGCTTGTGTATAGGAAAGAATGAAGTGAAATTGGATCATAGATTCATACAGATTGAAGCTAAAAAAATGTTCACAATTATATGTAAGGGCATTATGAAAATCTAGTTTCACATTAAAAGGCATCGATTCCTGAATAAACACTTAATGTCAGGGACTATGACAACTGGGATGAGCTCAAGTGTTAAACCATTGGGGCTCTTATAACAGAGCCCTGGGTTCAAATTTTCAAATCACCAGGAGACATTTTTTGAATGCGATGGAGAGACACACCTCGCCCATTAAATTTAAGCCAGAAATCACTCTGAAAGAAAAATTTACCAATCAGAAAAATAATAGAGCCAGGCATTCTTGCAGATTAGACTTCAGACACTGCTACACATCAACCTTCTAGAGATATAAATATACAGATCAAATAGGAAAGAAAGAAACACATTCCAAATGCGCAAAGAATTCTCTTGTACAGCCCTACCCTAAATGGACCAGGTTCAAATCATTAAGTATGACACAAGGTACTGGACCCCAAACACCTAGCAGTAGCAGAATGAAAAGCATGAAATGTCCTTCTCCAGCACAAAATATCCTTCTCCAGTGAAGGATCCTGGCCAAGAGTGCACACAATAAACAATCAAGAAAGTCAATTTAAAGTAGCATACAACTAATATTGAAAAGGAATTTTTATTCACAAATAGTTTTCCTGTTGACTATCATCTTCCTTTTGTGGCTTTTCTCAGCCATCCCTTCAGTGTATATCCATTTGATGTGTTGATGGCAGATAAGACTGAGCAGGTGGAAATTCACAAAAACTCTGGGCTCTCTAATCCCTTGGTAATCCATTCATTTGTGGCAGAACATAAGATTATCAAGACTGCCAAAATGCTCACATATTTTCCTCTGACCCTATAGATGTTAGACGAGCATGCTTTAGCTGTTACATCAACATTGAAGCGAACTCCATGATTTGGCAACTCAATCAGAAATTGCAAGGCCAAAGGAAGATGGCATGGACTTTTGGGGTTATAAGTAGTCTTACTTAAAAGTTTTAGAACTCCCTAGAATACAATTAATCCATTCCTATCCATATGCATTGGGAACCCATCAAAGAAGTCTTGGGTAGCATGAAAAATAGCAAGTATGTTCTCTGTCATCTGAGGTAGCCAGATTTTCCATTTTGATTGTTGCGTTTATACTTTCGGCATAAAAAGCGGCAGATATATAAAAATTGTTTTGCCTGTAATAATTAGTAATTACCACAATCTACTCAACCTTACTCAATTACCTGAAATCTGCTTTATTGCCATGGAATTTGGATTAGACTCCAAAAATCCTACAATATCTACTTAGTTTAAAGAAGCATTCAATCCATCTTGGAGTTTTTAGTTATCATCCATGTGCCCTACTCATAAAGATTAAATCCCTGAAGTTGGACTGCTGACATGCCTGAATTCAAGGATAACCCCAACTTAATTACGCGGAGATTCACTAAAACCTTTATATTCACTAGGAGTTCATCCTGGCCTGTTAGTTTTCCTTGAGATGGGTGACAATTAAAGGACTCAACGACTCCTAAACAATCCTCCTCAATGCGCTTTTCAAGGTTCCAAGCTAGAGTTTTTATTAAGATGACATAACAATCTTTTTCCAATTAGCCTAGTCACATGTAAAGCCCTTGTCATTTTTTGAGACCCAGCGTGGCAGCACCTAGTTCCATTTTGTCATTGATGTCATTACTTGTTGAAAGCATACCCTGTGTGGTTTCTTAGCTGTGTGGTTCCTAAGGAAACCGCCTGCTCCTCCTGCACCAGGGTTACACTTGTATCCCCTTTCAATTGATTGAAGGTGGAGGACAATAGGGGTATTGAGTCATGCTAAAGTGGCCTTCTGCCATGTGTCTAGAACTGCAGCCTCTTTGAAGCAGATTATCTCTTGGCATGCATTCAAAGGTGCCAAATGTCTGCTAATTTCATCCATAGTTGTTAAAGTGAATATTCTCTGAATCCAAATTCTTGACAGAATATTCTATGTTACATCCAATCCAAATCCTCAAGTTGACAAATCAAAGTACCATAGATCAGTTCAGCTAAAGTGCTCCATTCTTTAATTTAGATATCTTGCTCCAAATCAGGATTGTCGATTGAATGTCATTAGCTGGGAACCGGTGATCACTTACCCAGCTACATACAGACCCATATTTCCATTGAATGTTTGCATGTAAGTAACAGTTGTAAAATGTTTTTATCATTTTATACACAGTTTCTCCAAAAGTTGTTTACTGAAACTGTGGACAGTGGAGGCTAGGAATTAACACAGGTGTGAAATGGTTTCTTGTTTCCTATGAATAACACATATGGCCAGTCTTTACCATCCTTTCCTCCTTCATAAATCACATGTCAGAATCTTGCAGCAAGCCAAAGAAAAGTGCATTTTTGCAGAGCAGAAATTTTACAATAAAATGTCTTCATCACTCCAGTGTTTGTATACTCTTCTTGTAATAGCAGGTCATATACACATTGAATAGTGAATTCATCATGTATTTGCTTTCCCCATCTGACAACACTTTCCTGATTTCTATAACAGACCTGGCAATTTTTTATGGAAATTTCTTGAGTTTTCTAATGCCATCTCATGTGCTTCTAGTAGTCAGCTTTGTACTTTGTACTTAATTGGAGATATGATTCTAACTCTTCTACTTTTGGCAGAGTTATGTAGCTGAATATAATTTTATTGTGAAGAGGTTGGTTGGGAAACTACAGTTTCCCCTCTCAGCCAATTTGTGAAATTCATGATTGCCCTCCTTCCTCAATCATACTGCAGAGTATCAGATGCTAAGACTTACTTTAGAAGGAAAGAGATGCATTCATGTTTGGGATTACATTTTACCTCTTCAGGACTCATCATATTGTTGATCTTAAATTTGAATATTTTTCTATCCTTATAGATAATCAAACTGCCCCAATTCTTTCAAGATCCCTAACAAAACAAGTTGTGGAAAGGTTCAAGGCAAACTAAGGATTTAATCCAAAGGCTCCAATGTTCCTCCTGTTCATTGCCTGACATACTTTATAAATTCCATCAGCATGTTCACTTCCAGTATTCACAGGTTTTATCTTGCATATACACCCTACTACTTGCATTTTCCAATTTGAATTACATATGCTCTTTTTATGCTTCAGAGATTGCAAGGACCACTTGTTTAGCATCAGGCTTTAAGACTGTAATTGCCCATAAGAATTTAATAGTGATTGCCTGGCCATTATGTGTGAACAGTGAAAGCACACTTGACATTTATACTTTTTGTATCCTTGAATGATTGGTTGACTAATTGACATAATGATATAAGCTAATCTAGCTTGGGATAGAGCAAAAACATGATAACAGACTCAGATGGCAGTAAACAGAAAAATTAATCATGCACAGATTGCCTAAAGAACTTTGGCATGAGCTTTACCATTTTATTTCAAATATTGTTTAATAATTAATAGTTACTTGAGCCTGCTTGGCCAATTCCAAGCCTTCACACATAGCTTGGCTAAAGACACCTCATAACAATCCAGGTTCTCTACTCATATAGCTTAAGAGCATGATAGAACATGAAAACTGGTGCTAGTTACTTATTCTCATATCCAAACACTAAAGATGAACAATGAACATTAAATGGTCACTTATAATGGAGTTTTTGTAAATCTGGGTGATATCGAAGATGCCAAAGTTCCTCTGGTTATGCCCCCGTAATTGTTAAATTTTATTACAGAGTACAGTGCTGCGAACAACCTGGGGTAACAATTTCATTTATTTGTAGTTTTTACACATGAAAGTTTGGAATCAATTCTACAAAATGCAGATTTACAGCCAACACAAAGTAATCAAACTTATAAACAAGACAGCCTCACCTTAGGATTTGTAACAATAACTCCGAATGCACTGAAAGTGTCATATAACAGCTTTTCATCAACGTCCTGCAAATGCAAGCATCAGATTGAATGTAACTAGTTAGGAAGTCCACTCATCATGTAAAGAAGACTCACAATTGCCCAAAATAATCAGATTTTCCTGGGCATTCTTACAAGCATTTAAAACCTAGATATAACAGCTTAGACAAGTTCTAGGAAGCATGCTAGTCAGATCATAAACTTACAGGATCAAGATTGCCAACAAACAAGTTTGCTCCAACATCCAAGCTCTTCTTATCTTGAGAAGCCTAAAACAAACAACAATTCATAAAAACCTGGGTCAAAATTACAGAAAAAAATACAGGAACTACAGTCGTATAAACTTCTTGAATAGAATCTATTATCTGGTCCTGACAAATAATTTAATACAACCTTTTCAAGAGAAACTATATTATGTTCCACCTAAAACACACACTTTCATAATAGCAAATTTCAACCAAAAAATAGTACCTCTTATACCTACTAATTCAATCAATTAAAGACTAACGGAATTCATAAATAACTTAGAAGATAAACAAATCCCGCGAATAATCATATCATGCCTTGTGATTTGATTAATAAGCATGCTGGGAATTCAGGAAGATTGTGATTTGTCTATGGAAAACCTTATACAGTAAAGAAAGTGCAAGAGTGAAAAGGAAAAACAGACTGAGAAAACTCCATGCTTTGGTCTGTCGGCTATTCATATCTAATTACAATACATAGGAGCTTTTCACCGTGGTTCTTAAATTACAGGTCAGCTTTTCGGAGAAAGTAGGATATACTTGTCCTTTACTCCTTTATTTCCCTTCATATTTGAACCAGTTATCTATGTTCCCCTCAATTTAATATTTTAGTATATAGTGCCATTTTATCAGTTAAATACTTGCAACAAGTTCTATTGGTGGTTTACCATTTGCCCATGTAGACATTTATTACAGGTTCAGTTCAGTTTGCCAGTGCCTTTATCTCTGACCACATCCTCATGGTATAGAATTCATTCAGTGTCAACATGAAATTAATTTGAAGACTGGCTCTAGATCAAAGAGATAATTAATCAAGTTTTACTTGAATGAACTCTGTCATGAATTATGTAATTGATCTTCAAAAATAAAATAAATACTTGAGAATCAAACTAAGTGCCCTTGTGCAGCCTATAAGTTGTGGTTTGACACTTATCAAATAACTGATAAGAGAATTACATAGAATAGTAAGTATTTAGCATGGTTCAGAATCAATGGTATGGGACAAAACCAGATACATATTACAAGCACATTTTTCAAGCAACCAAAACCAAATCAAACCTAAGAGGAACCAAAATAGCCTAAGCCCCATCTGCATACTTGGAACAAAACCAAGAATAGGCACATTGAAGAAGACAACATCACTTCCAAAGAGGAAAAACAGGAGATGAATAGCTTGACAAATAAATATTTAAGAGTATTACGAGAAAATTAAAAATTAAGCATGACCCAAGGGCCAAAATCAAACATTATGGGGCATGTCACCTAAACGAACCCCACAGAATGATTACAAGAGCATTTCAATCTAAAACAATAATGGACAGCTTGAATAAGTTACATCAATCATCACATCCAAGAGATTAAAACCAGGGATTGAGAATCTGATTGTGAATGACATTGATATAGACCTCTTAAGTCAGCTCAAATTATTCATCAGTCATTATAAACAAAAATTATCAGCTTATAAATATAATTTTCTTACACAAATGGACCAAATAAAGGGGGCAATAACAAGCTCAAGTAATTGCACCCTCAAAAGTTCACCTTATTAACTCGTATTGGCTTTCCATACAATTTGATCATATTTAGAATCTTGATGGCCTGCAACAGTAAAATGGTAGTTAATGAAAATCCAATGAAGATTACTTAAAATTACTTAATGATTAACGACTCACTTCAGAAGGGATGCTACAGAAAAGCAATAGGGTTTGCTTACATAATCCGCATCTTCCTCACTTGAACTCCACAAATCCATAGCCCTGATGAAGTCCGGTGACTCTATCTTTTGGCACGTACCACGTTAACTGCATGAAACAATGCAATCAGCACCTCATCAGGTGTATGTACTAAGAGTATGCTTTACTACAGCAACCATGACGTATCCTTAAATCAAGGTTTATACTAACATTTTTTAATTTAAACTTACATATGCAAGACAACTTAAGACAAATAGCCTACCAAACTATGCCATTTTTGAAAGCATGCATATTAACTCAATAAGCTGAGATAATCTAGTCAAAAATTGGGATACCACAAAATTTAAACTCCGCCACACAAATAGGAAATTCGGGGCTGTCTGGATTATTTCTCTATTTAGAGATCAACCTTCTGTTTACACTGCCTTTATGGATACTCCTCCTTGGATTGTTTTACACTTTCGAGCTCAACAAGGTTAATATTGTATTTGTGTATACTCCTCTTCCAAAGAATAATGCTTGTTGGAATTCTTTCAGTAAATGGAAAAATGCTATTGGTAATTTGGTACATCCTTTATTTTGAAAGAGACTATGACACTGTCTTCTATTCCATTCAAAATGGAACGGATTTACAGAATCAAAAATACAGCTGATTTACTCACCAAATTTATTAATGAAAATGATTTGATTGATGTACCTCTCTGAGAGGCAAATATATGTGGCATGATAAAAAATGATAAATCACTTTCCTTGTTGAACGATCGGATAGGTGTGTCATTACTGCTGAATAATTATGGAGAGGTGTCAAGTGAATAAATAGTCATATAACAGTTCAGGCCACTGGCAATCATCAGTTACACGGCCAGATAAATTACAATTTCATACAAAATGGTAGAAGGAAACTGATTACATTCAAGGATACCATTTGTAAAAATAATTCTAAAATATAATATGTCAAAAGTGAGCTATGAATATGGAATTATAATCATTTTTGAAATACATTTCATCAGAAGCAGCAACTTCCAATTATTTTGCTCTATGTTCAGGATTATAAGTGTCAAGATCTTAGATAGAAGACCAGGGAGCAAGTTTTTGTGGCTAAGTGGGATGACTAAGTGCACACAGAAAAACAGTTCTGCGGCTAAATCAAAATTGAGAAAAATTAAAAAATTCATAAATCAATAATGCAGCATCATAACATAAATCAGATTACAAAGTATTAGGGGATCAGACGCAACACTAATCGACAATCCTAGGGAAATAAAGATTGTTATCGAAGTTTTTTTACTAATCTATTGATGGAATCTATATCAACAGACAGGAATAACTTGATGTGGAGTACATGAAGGTAATCAATGAGGTCACACTATAGATACTCTCATTTCCTTACAGCCAGACAAAGCTCTGGGGCAAGGTTTTCCACCCCAATTTTCTCAAATTTTGGCATATTAGTGAAAATAAATTACTAGAATCTATAAGCATGATTGCAGGTTGGCAGATCTGCTGTCATGGACATGTCCCAGAAACGCAAACATGTCTCTGGTATCTGAGATGCGTACGGAAACATCTCTCATACCTGGAGACATTTTATGAAGACATTCAACATCTTGCCAATGCTTCCTGTGAACCCTAAACACATCCCGAAAAAACTTTTTAAAAAAATTAAAAACTTACAATCGCACAGCAAGATTATAAAAATATATTGTCCGTCTGAAAAGTCGCACATCAATCAATTTGAAAGAGGAAATCGCAATTGAGGAGGTCAATTTGATTGTGTTTGCAGAGGGTAATTGCTGGAATCATGGTTGCACTTTGTATAAGTAACCATTATCGCGTTTGCTGAGGGAGAGAGCTGAAATCGTGCTTTGATCAGATTTATAGTCTGCTGCTGAGGTAGGGGCTCCTGGCATTTAAAATTTTGAACATTTTTTTAAAAACTAAACTAAACAGAGATAATCTCTGTATTTTATATGTGCCACAGAGCCGTTCGAATGGCATTTTTCAATGATTATTCAAAGGATTTCCTTCAAACAACAACTGCCATGTCTTTTCTTTCAAATAAAATTTCACTTAGTAATAGAATTACATTTTAGTTTTATGAATTAAAATCACTAAATTATTAACTATTATGCTATTAATAATACTGTATTAATTAGTTTTTAATATATAATATATATATAATTTGGTTTTTTAATTTTTACTTTTATTTTTAAATAATTGTTATTTTTTGAAAAATATAATTCCTTAATTATGATTTTAATTTTATAATTAATCTGTTTTTTAAATTAATGGTAGACTAGTAGTCTAATGACTAATATTAGTCTTCAATTATTTTTTTATTTATCCAGTTTCCCCCTCTTGTTAGAATGTTAGGAAGGAAAAATGGCTTATTTTTGTGTGGAGGTATTGCGATAAAATTCAGGGGGACAAAGATAGTGGTGGAAAGTTCATCTTCTGCAAACTTTGTGGGAAGTTTTGTTGTCACCCAGAAGTGCACCCTGATAGAGAATGGTGTGTACTCTCTCTCCTATTGACAAAATTGGAACACCTCAAGGTTGTGGGTAACCTATAACTGAGGTGAACCTCTAGAGTGGGTTGGTTCCCCTATGAATCACCTAAAAACTAATAAAATTGACAAGGAAAAGGGAGAAGGAATACAGGAAATATAAAAATGTGGTGATACACACATGTACTAATAAAATTGATTTGACACACACATGTACTACTACATATAGAAAATGTAGAGATCCACACACATGCACAACTCTAGGCTAATCTGCAAAATTAATTCAAAGGTTTAGGTAAGGGATAGCAATATAGGGAAGAAATTCCACAACAAAGCAATACAATACCCTGATAAACACGATGAATACTCAAAAAACCAGCAATATGAGAAGGCAAAAATGGAGCTTTTCTATTTAGAGATGCAAGTACAAGCTAGGACTACCAATGTAGAACAGCCAGAAGAAGTGTGTATGTTTGATTTCTTCATAAAAATCAGCCTTTAAAGACTGCTGCCCCTAACCTGCGTTGGAAATTGTGCATGCAAGCACTTTAAATAATAAAATATTCATCCCTTGACTGTTGGAAGCATGCAAGTGCCCCTGAAATAGTAAATAAAACTCCTGCTTTGCTGCTGCGTAGAAGTCTGGACCTGCTGCCTTTACCTTTTTTGGCTGTCTTTTTCTGCTTTTTCTTTTGTCCTTTTGTGCCTTACCTTTTTGCTAAGGCTACGTTGAGAACTAGGCATGCTGGCTGCTTTGAAAGGCATGCAATTACTGTTTTAAAGCAAGTAAATTAATAAAATATTCACACCTTTGACTGCAGCGTTGAATCTTAGAGGTAAAAGCATGCAAATAACCCTTAAATTCCACCCTAAAGGCTCTTAAACTTGGCGCCAATTCCATGTATAATTAGTTGTTGCTAATTTAATTAATACTTGAGGCCCACAACTCCTCTATATGGCGCCAACCCTTAGGATAATTAGCTGCTAATAAACCTCCTATTTTTGGCGCTGCTTTTCTAATTTATTTTGGACCACAGATTAGCTGCCTTTACCTTTATTTTTAGCATCAAACTTTGACTTAACTGCTGCTCCTTTCTTCTTATTTTTAGCGCTGCCTTTAATTAACAGTTGCTCCTAATTTTGGCGCCGATTCCCATGCATTAGCTGCTTCTAATTTTGGCATTTGTTATTTTTAGCATATGCTAAAAATAGCCATTTTTTCCATCCACCCAATTTTCATCTAGAACACTTTATTTTTAGCGAATGCTAAAAATAGCAAAACGCTAAAAATAGACTTTTCCACCAAAAATAGCCAACTTAAAAATACCTTTGTTCGATCTTGCATGGAAAAATATGGTAACAAGTCCCTTTGAAGCACTTACACTAAAATGAAGGCTCCTTTTTTCACACAAGAAGAAGGGGTTGAGGCTTGTTCAAATGAGGACAAGTGGCATGAAGCTATGAGGGAACAAGAAAGAGCTGAATACAGAGGGCCTAATTTAAGCTCTTGTGCTTCAAGAACAATTGCAACTCAAACTCAGCCTAGAAGAGACAGTGAAGAAACAGAATTAGAGCGAGATGTGTCTTCTAGACGTGTCAAATGCCGAACATGCTGCAAGGCCTTCTCGTAAGAGATCAAACATTGGTATGTCAATCTCCTCGCATTGGAGAATTTTCGATGTACGTGGTCAAGACCATAGTTATCAAATCCGGCCGGTCTGCACAAAATCCAGCGAGATCCGGATTTTTCAGCCAACCCGGATAAATTCTGTCCAGGTCGGCCCTAATTTAGGAAAAAAACATATTTTTATTTTTAAGATTTTCTGTAGTTTTCTGGAAAAAACAATCTACTATCAACCTTATATATTAAAAAATATAACATTTTACATTACGTTATTAATTTTTTCATTGTATTTGTCAAATTTTCATATTTACAAAATTCAACTCATATATATTTCGGACCAGATTTTTCTGAACTTAAAAAATTCCGTATTTTGGATTATTTTTTGCCCTCTCGAACAGATCCGGATTTCCGGACCTGGAAACTATGGTCGAGACACAGTTGATGCAGCGATTGCACGCTTCTTCTATGCAAATGGAATACCATTCAATGTTGGACATTCACATTATATGATTATTACAAAGAGATGGTTAGTGAAATTAAAAATGGGCCACTAGGGTATAAACCCCTGGTAATGATAAGTTTCTCTAATTGACAGAGAAAACAAGAGTGGAGCAACAAACCGCACCAGTCAAAAAAAGTTTGGTCTTCAAGAGGATGCAAAATTGTGATGAACAGTTGGACGGATACTAGAAATCATCCACTTCTAAATGTTATGGTGACTTATACTGCAGACCTTTACTTTTTGAAGACAATCGATTGTTTGTAGCAAGAGAAAAATGCAAGAGTTGTTGATAGACCAGCAATGAGATGCAATTGAGGAGGTGGGGGCATCACATGTTATCCAAGTTGTTACATGTGCTGCCCAGATTTATAAAGCAGTTGACCTGTTAATGCAAAATATATATACAAACATGTAGTTTGGACGCCATTTGTGCATGCATTGAATATTGCACTTAAAGATTGACAGGTTTCAGTGGATTTCCGAGCTCATTGAAAAAGGCAGGAAAATACAAATGTTCACATGCAATTGTCACGCAAGCTATTTATCACTGCACCTGAAGTGAGACAAATGGCCCTTGATCATTTTCGGGCCGATGTCTGTTTGGCCCTTGATCATTTTTGGGCTGATGTCCGTTTGTTTGATGATCCAATTTGCAAATTCAAGCAAGCGTGTTTGGGGAGGTTGAAGAAGAAATTGATTCCATGCGTGAAAGAATAAGAAAAGTCACACTTAAGGGATGGTTCTCTCTATCCTTTAATTATGGAAAAAAACATGGAAGATGGAACAAACGTAATACACTTATTTCTTGTGCAGCCCACATTTCAAATCCAATGTGGTATGTGACAAAATTCACCAAGAAGAGTGCTCACTATGAGGACAGCAAGGTCGTGAAGGGCTTATGAGCTGCAGTGAAAAAGTTTTATGGCCCAAGGAGATGAAGCTTCTGCCAGAAGGTCTCAACGGAATCAGTTTACACGCAGGCGAGTAGACATAGCTTGGAAGATGAGGAGTTTGAGGTAAATGACCTCAATGATATACTCTATGTTCAATTGCCCAAAGTGGACCCAAAGCTTGGGAGTGATGCATATCTGGATTCTGGAGAGCATCCTAGCAAAGGATTTAGAGGCTAACGACATAGTTGATGCAGTAGAGAGATAATATAAATTCACATTTCTGATTTTTGTTTTTCGCATGCCTATTTGTCAGCATTTTAGTGTGTTGCAATGTAGTAATCATTAATGTACTCTTGATCCTGAAAATCATGATATGAGTTATAAAATGAAATTTTCGTATATCAATATAATTGCTCTTGTGATTGTCTTTTGTCGACATCTATTACTAATTAGTATTCTTACAAAAAAATTTTAAGTATTTTACATTTTTGAAGTATTCTTACAATTTTTTTGCCATCTCCAAGTATTCATCTCCTTTTTTAAAATAAAATAAGGTGTCGGTACTTGTACATGTTCTCCTAAACCCATACTCATCTCTTGGCAACTATGGCTATAAAAGTCACGTAAGTCCCAAAAAATCCTAAATAATTGAATTTAGTTCTGCCTCACTGCTACCAAATGAATCACAGCCTCCATGTCTAGAACAGTACCAACCAATACTGACAGTCTGCAACCAAGATTATTGTTCACTGTTTCCAAACGTAAATATCTAATATCTGAATCTTAGGTTAGTTTTGTTAAGAAGGACAAATACTAGATGGGATCGCAATTTCCTAGGAGACGAGGCATTCAATAATAACTGGTCATAATTTGGGCATGATGCTCAAATTAGACACTCAAAAAAATTTAAAGAAGCAGTTAGGATTATAATTGCAAAGGATTACATTTGCAAAATCCTCCAGTGTTTTGGTTTACATTCAAAACTGGTCCGGTGGATGTAGCTGAATTCCAAAACATACTCTCTGTATTAGTCAATAGTGAACCAACACAACACTTCCATGCCACATATGGACTTTAAAAGGGAGTCAACCCTTCCATCTTATCCATTTATAATCATGGCTGAAATTTGAAACAGTTTGCAGGACACTGCTATGCCTAGAAGACTACACCCACTTCATGTTTTAAAGCACATTTCATCAGTTGCACCTCCAAAATAATTACAATTAGCAGATGATATCTTATTGTTGCCAGCTACAATTTCAAGAGAATCTGTGATGGTAAACTCTATACTACAGCTGAGAAGGAAATTGATCTTTCCAAAAGCAAGACTATCTTCTCTAATAATCTTACTCATAGGCAATAGCATTTACAGAAAAACCTTCAAATCAATTCTTCCAAGATCCTGGTGAGATTGTCTGGAGGTTAACTTGAAAATGCCAGTTCTGTTATGATTAGGAAGGCAAGATAAACCTTGGGGTCAAGATTTTGAGCAAGGACTCATATACAAATGAAGGTACCAGACAACTCTCTTATAACCTTGTCTAAAATGTTGTTCCCTTTGTTCCCTGCTCTATAAGATTCCCCAAGCTTAAATATCTCAGCCTCAGTAAAGAACAGTGGAGCCTTTCCTGATTCTGTATTAATTTCAGCCTGCAGATCAAACCCGATTATGCCAGAGTATGTGTCTTCTGCCTGTGTCTCTAATCTTTTCCAAGCTTAAATCTCTGAAAACCTTTGGGAAGAAAGGATCCCATTCCAATTCTGAAGTTAATTTCATTCTGCTGATCAACACTGATTCTGTGAGAGGCTGCGTCTTCTACCTGCTTCCTAACTTCCAGAACCCCTCTTGTGTTTGTAATGGAGGCAGACATCACAAGCTCTTACCTCTCCTCTTGAAGCGGGATAACCATATGATGTAATCAAAGCACCCAGCCTGGTGGCATCTACTATGACTCAGACTTTCTGGAACTTCTTGTGGAAAAGAACAAACGAGAAAAGTAAAATATCCCTCCTAAATTTGTGAAGAGAACGATCACTCTAATACTCTTACTCAAGTCAAGTTGATGTGAATATCAATGTAGTTAACCCTCAATTCAAATTCTAGGCAGGCACTTCAATCTGGTTTCTAGACAAATATAGCATCTTGATGTTAAGTCAGGATGTTAAGTTAATTTTAGGGGATATGCATGGCAAAGATATCCCCTTATTGGCCAACTCCACATTGGAGCCATGTAAATTACCAATCACAGAAATAATACCTTCATATTGTCCAAGATTATATCATGTCTATCATGACAGAGATGGAAATCAATATTCAGCCACCAAGAACCTGGAACCAGCAAATCCTTTCTCCTAACACAGAGGAGGATTTACAAACATCAGCACGAATCCCAAGACATGAATTACAAAAACCAAGTATGAGTTTCCTCCTCTAATGGGATGAACTTCAACTGAGCCAGGGAAAAATGGTCTTATACTGTCAAAAAAGGATATAAAATTACTCTTCAAAGAGACGATAGTTAATATACAGATAATATCTGGTCAATCTGCAAAATTGATGTCTAGACTATAATGAAGGCACTTTTATTGCTAGCTATACAAGACAAGGTTTTTCAATCATGATGTTTTTAACTACGTTACATCAAGTTCCCTATTGAGAGTGGGCAGGGAAATGTGGGGACACGAAAAGAGAATGCCTAGAAGTACCCCAAAAACATACAATTTGAATAGGAAAATTACACTGGGACAGAGTCGGGGACAGGGGGTCACGATGTGTCCTAATGGAACATGCTGTCTTACTGAGGAAGAGTTGGAAGGGCAAACATTTAATTGGGATGAACAGGCTGAGGATGACAATGATATTTTTATCCATGCCTAAGCCACAACAAATTGGAAGAGGCCTTTTGCTGGTTTAAGAAAAAAATTAATTTTTGCTATGTTCCATCGCAATAATAATGAGATTCAAAAGAGAGGATTTTAGGAAAAACGCAAATGGTTTATAAAATTGGCGTTTCAGTCTTTCAGACCATGCTATGCGGTCCATCATCAGGAATATGGATTGTGGAAACTTGAAGTCTTTAATTAACAAGGAAATTATTGCATGGTGTGCTCAGCCGACCTTTTTCATGCAACTGGGAAAACAGGTCAATGGGCCAACCCGCCATTTCAGAGAGTGGGTCTACCCACCACCTTCAAGTCATGTCTAAGTTCAATATATCCAGTCTGTTTCGGTTCCATTTTCTATTTCATTACTTTGTAAGGTTTATAAAAGTTATTGCAAGGTTTATCCCTGGGCTATTAACAGGGAGATTGCTGTAACTTCACAAAAGATGATCGTGAGCTAGAAAAATCATCTACCTCGAGAAAAATCTATTATGAAGGTATGGCCCCTTTCTTTGTTTCCTAAAGAATTTGAATCAATAGAAGCACCAAAAGCACAAGGAAGAAAAAGTATAATTGAATAGTCACTACGATCCAATCTAAGATAAGCATGTAAAGATTTAAGACTTGACATCTCATATAAAGAATGTGACATCAAGTGTACTTGAGTTTCTGTGTATATGTCAACCTTTGTTGTCATACTCCTCGATGGGGTTGCAGAGGACCCCTGAACTCGCCAATGCTGAAGGAGTAACATGAGATCCAACAGGCCATGTCATAAATTTTTAGGGAAAAAACCTAATCCCATGGCAGAGGCACAGAGCTAGAGAATACCATCCAAGGGATCCAACAATTGCTTTAAGGTGTGAAGTGTATCGTCGGAAGGTAACTCTCAGCTTTGAAGTGATTGCAAAGCCCCTAAATTGGTATAATGAGCCGATCAATACCCATTGCCATCCAACAATTTATCACTGAAAGTCATTGAGATACAACAATTTCAAAATGTTAGATTAACATGTCTCATCAGATTGATAAAGTTGCAAATTTACTGGCAAAATTAGGATTTGCCGTACAGCCTTGGCAATCTCCCGTCAGTGTACCGCCTAGTTGTCACTATCAATCGCTTCACCACAGATCAGAAAAAATGGAGAATAACTAACACAGATAATGACAGCCAAAAGCTTTCACAGATCCAACCTGCTATGTTGAACACAACTAGCCAACCATACTATATATTAACCTTGACTTTCCATTCTTGGACCATCAAAGTTTAACATGGTTAAGTAATCATCAAGACGTCTCATAATATGACAATTGGTCTTGCACACACCATAATCTAACTGCTAATAGTCTCCACAGCGGTATCATACAAATGGCAATCTCCTGTCAGTGTACCGCCTAGTTACCACTATCAATCACTTCACCACAGATCAGAAAAAATGGAGAATAACTAACACAGATAATGACAGCAAAAAGCTTTCACATATCCAACCTGCTATGTTGAACACGACTAGCCAACCATACTATATATTAACCTTGACTTTCCATTCTTGGACCATCAAAGTTTAACATGGTTGAGTAATCATCAAGGCGTCTCATAATATGACAATTGGTCTTGCACACACCATAATCTAACTGCTAATAGTCTCCACAGCGGTATCATACAAATGGTTCAGAGCAGCATACCCAAAGAGTCTAATTTCTGTTGGCTTGAGAGGCTAATCAACCATCCATGTCACAGTAAGTATAAGATCACTCCTAGAGGCTTATCCATTTTTCTAAAAATTCTCAGCTGCAAGTCTTTTATAATTTCAAAATTTTCTAAAAATGACTTAATATCTGACAACTAATGTGTATAGCCTCACCTGTGATCAGGTTCAAAAGCATACTCTAAGGGACTACTATACAATGGTAATTGGGGGCACTCATAACAGATCAACCCAAGATAAATTCCCCATCGCCGCAATATGAGGCCTATACCCTCATTGGACATGTGGCAAGGTTGTGATGTAACAAACACAGGGTACAGTCGAGAGTGGCCCAGGTTTGAAACCTCAAGCATGTGAGCAAATATTACTCCACGGCACAATATAAGTGCCCATAATTGGCCTAATATCCAAATATTTTAAATCCAAGAGGTTGTGGCGGAATTGTAACTGGGGGTGCTTCAAAGAGCTGTGACCTAAGTTTAAATCCTCTTCACCACAATAAGGTGGCCCATTACTCCTGTGAATGTGTGGTAAGGCTGTGGTACAATGATAATGGGATACATCTAAGTGTGGCCCAAGTTTAAAATATCTTAACAATGGTATAAAACCTTACCAAACAACACAAAAATCCTTGATTCGTAGTGTGATCTGAACATTGAAACTCTATTTCTATCATAGACTTTCCAAAATTTCTTCTATTAAGATCCAAATGTGTTCAAGCAAAAAAATTGCAAAAGCTTATTTGATAGGGCTAGTACCAAATTTATGTGTTGCGCCACAATTACACCAAAGGCAACCCTAGGAGAACACTCCATGATGCATACCCATATCTATCAGTAGCTACCTAAAGTACTAGCTTGGACAGATACGAATTCATGCCTACTGAATTATTTAATAGGCATCATTCCCAATGTCTCTTCCTTTCTTCTCAAGCAAAACACGAGAACCCAAAAACACTGAAGAATGCTTATTGGAAATTTTCGGACATTAATTTATATGGATCTGAGCTAGTTTATGCATTGGTCGAATCATCAAATGAAAATAGGATAGCGATGATCACAAACTTCTCACCCTCCCCTCACTGTAATTGTTTCTAGTGCCAAATTTGAGACCTTGAATTTTAAAGGATCTAAGCAAATTAAATGTATTAGCCGAACGTCTAGTTTCTTTTATGATTGAAACCCCCTGGGTAGAGTTTGCTATCAACCAATTTGAGCCCAGGATTTACATGGGTTTAAGTTAGTTGTATGTGTCCAGCAAACTACTGATTTAAAAAATAAAAATTGGCATTAGCTCAAACAAACGGGTCTCCCAAAAAAACACAGCTTCTCGACGCCCCCAACCCCCCAAAACCCTAAAACCCTACAAACCCTTTTTTTTTAAAACAAATCCGTAAAATGGGTATTAAAGTATTTAACAATAATAAAGAGGAACATAAGAATCCCTAAAATGGGTATTGAATTTTTTTCGGTACTAACAAAACAAGAATCCCTGTGCTGGGTATTCGGAATCTTCAGCACTAACAATGCAAAAGAACAAAAGAAAAAAAAAACAGAAAAATAGAAAGAAATAATTGAATTCCTTACCAACAGGCCCTGCTTGAACGAACAATTCCCACAATAATTCTTCCGTGACTTGGGCATCCAAATTTCCAACATAGGCAGTGGCATCTTGATTTCTTTCGGCTGTATGCTGCCCAAGGAGATTGGCTCCAACGCCTGGTGTTATTCGGCTAGTCATTTATCTTTGCTTCTTTTTTTTCTAATAAAACCCGCCCAAAACCCCGCTACATAGGGCATACATCCCAAAAACACAAGAAGCAGATTCAGTAACAAAGGTACTGAATCTGCAGTGAAAAAATGCTACAGGCGGGAATTTTATATAGAAATGGTTGTAACTAAATCGGAAACAATAGTAGGGGAGCGTAATTTTATCTGCTGAATATTAAAACCCTTTTTGGCATTTTTGGGTTGAGCTACGGCGCTGAAACGTTTAAGGTCGAATCCCCAGTCTAAGCAGTGGCAATAGGTAGTTACTACTTCAGGCAGTCTACTTTTGAGCCTGGTTATTAAGCGGTCATGAGATGGAAGTTTTTGTGTATAATTATTTGGGAGTTGTTAATGGTGAAGAACTTGAGTTTTTGACATGGAGGTCGGGAGTTTGAAGAGTTTGAAGCTTGTATGTAAGAGTTGGATAGGTAGGGGAAATGAGCTAGTTACATTGTATCTTAATTTAGGAGGTTTTTAGAGTTATTTGACAGTCGTAAAATTTTAAGTAGAGTGAGGTAAAAAAAAATTTGATTGAGCATGTGTAGGGTTTCTCACTATTGGGTACTGGATTACATAGCCTACGGGTAAGGGGGTATCCACACCATCAAAATAATGTAGGGCATGATTTTGGCGTCAAAATCGCATAAGGTATGATCATGGCCTCAACGGTTTGACTCTCTCATGTCGGGTGTCTCCGGGGTTTGTACTCAACAAGATTTGATCCTGGTGGGCTCATTGAAAGCCATACATCAACACCAATAAAGTAGACTATAAAATTATTTGTAACTAGTATAGATATTTTAAATACATTTATCTACTAAAGAACACTATTTATAGGTGTTTGTGAAAGGTATAGGCATGTTCATTATAATTATGCTTCAGCGAGCATAATGACATTTTTTTGTAAGATATTAATTGATTAAGTCCCAAATTTATTTTTAAAACTTCAAGTATTCCTTGTAGTATGTTTTATCTTATTTGTATTCTTTAAAAAGGTGTTGTAAGTAAATATAGCTAGTTGTAACTTAACATATAATAAAATCATAATGGCATGTTTTCATGTTAGTGTGTAAGTGAAATGTTAAAATACAAACACAATACATGAGATATATGAAGAACTTCCTTGATAACAATTTTTTTGTTTATTTACTAGGGCAAGATTTATCTTTCCGTCTTCCTAATACCCATTGCATGATGTTACATTAAAACAACAAATTTCCATAACAAAGAAAAGCATGAATTCTAGTTTTCAAAATAAAATAAGTTTCAAATGTTTATATAAATCCTCATAAACCATTCAAATTTTTAAAAACATGTACCATATAGACCTCGTTCAAAAAAATATTTTACTAAAACCTTAGTTTTAAAATTATTAATGTATAAAGTCCAATCAAGCATTACCTAAAAACATTGGTAGATATGATTTGAGGAAGTGTAGACACTCAAATTTGGTAATATATTCTTTGACAATATTAGTCTTGACATTGCACACTTACATGCACAAATACACCCTCCTCACTATTGTTTAGCACATCATGATAGCTCTTGACTACTTTTTTATCTTTACACGCCCTTTTGTCATTAATTCCCGAGGTTTTATAGCATAAAATGCATCTAAAGACATCCATCCTCCGACCTAGAAAGCTAAACTATGATTTTTTTCTTTAGGTCAAAACTGTCAATTAGGGTGGGTTTGTCCAAATCTACAACCTAATCATGTTGTATAGTTTTGGACCGATATAGTGTGCACTAAAACTTTCAATTCCATCGTCTTCATATGGACTAATATTCCCTCTTGGTTGGCCTTTCATGACATAATAACCATCGAAGCCTATATAAGCAAGTTAATCATACCTCATTTAGGGTCTTGACACTTTATGTTCTCCTCATGTTAAAGCAAGCACTAAAGGCACTTATTGCTCCCAAAACAGTGAAATAACTTATGTAAATCCATTAGGGTAGCACCCTCTATAGGTCTAAAGTCTCCTCCCAAGTTTAGGAGTCTCCATCTTCTCTCCATAAGCAAACAAAGTGACCCTTCCCAAGTATTTGAGCAAGTGTGAAACTCAAGTGAAGCATTGTCAAAGTACAATTATCAAGTCTAATTGCACTACGGTAGATATCACATGCTAGGAAAACGACATGCAATTTGAGCCCTCTTCAGAGTAGTGGCAACGTTGGTGGTGCACAAGGGTACCCACAACCCAACTAATGTTTGTTTTACAAGACTTCTCATCTGTGGTAGGGTTTAAGATAATGATCACCAAATCGGATATCCTCGTTGCATGTGTGATGACTAAGGTTTGATATAAACTCATATTTTCATGCCACCGAAGGGCTCAAGAAGTTAGAAATTCCAATTCCAAAGGGGGTCAAGACTATACAAAAGGGTCAAAACCATATACTACAGACCAACCCTACTATACTTTTCCGCCCCATGGCGGTTTCAGGTTCCAAAATCAAAGACGAAGTATCTTTAAGGTCAAAATAACTTATTTATCCATTTTGTACATCCAGATGTCCTCTGTTTTGACTTGAAAAGCTAAGTGCACTATTTCCCTCTTGTTTTGACATTTGTTAAATCAATAGTCACTTTGTAAAGTGTTATTCTGATTTGGGCAATTAATGTTGGAAGTTATTTAAATCAAAATAGCCTCCTATAATAATAATTCATCCTTTTTATGCATATTATTTAGGAACATTCTAAAAATATTTTAAAATGTTGAGATAATCACTAAAAAGATAAATCATTTGGTGAGGCTAACTTTTGATCGAACTCTAGTTGTCCTCAAACTTCTTCTTCTTACTTGGTTTCAAATATATCAATTTTTTTCTTGGGTTTGTATTCAAATTCCATTCTGATTTCATCTTCTTACTTGACCTCAAACTAATTTTCAAATTTATCCCAAAGGTCTCATGGTTGGTCTTCCTCTTTGGGTCACTTTCTAAGGCTCCTAATTGCCAAATCACTCATTGTGTCATATCTCGAGCATAACGATTTATTTTCAAATTCGTTTGAGGTAATTTTTTATTCTTACATATTCAACGAAAACCTTTTTTTGCCATAATTTTTAGCACACTTTTTGGAAATTCAAAATTACTATTTTTAGTAATTAGGGCATAATTGGAAAAATATACACTTTTGGCAAAATCCCTTGGAGGTTTTTCTTTACTTTATCGATTCAAAATTACCTATTTTTGTTTTGTAAAATTCAAATTATATTTCGATATATGGTCATTTTATTCATTTGATGACAGTCATTTTTTTGCTCAACATCACTTTTTGGGTCTTTTCCCCATGGTCCTTTGATTGTCGACCCTTCATATGTTGGTCCCTATTCTTTTCTATCTAATTGAATTTCTCTCCATCATTTTTTTCTACCATTATGGCCCATGTCACAGTTTCTCAAGTATCCTTGTATCATTTACTTCAACGACACCCATCATGTATGATACTCACAAAAAAACTAGTGCACAAAATACAACTTCCTGATAATACGACATCTTCCCATGTGAATTCAATTTTGAGTCATATTTCAACTCCTTTCATTAGTAATGATGACACATTTCATAAGGATATCTTAGAGTCTATTCAAGCTTTACACCATGCTTTTCAAGATAAATTTCAAGTTATGAATATTACGATTACATCTCTTAAGGATGAGATACAACATCTCAAGGATACTTCCAATACATATATTAGTTCTCCTTCCATGCATCATGATATTTCTAAGGCCAAAGATGTGCAATGTGATACAAGTTTTGTGTCTACTACATGTTCTCATACAAGTGAGCTTAAACTCCTACATAGAGGCAATGTGTATGTTCCATGATCAATCTCGAATACTAAGGCAACCACAATCGAAGGCACCTATTTGGTTTGCCAAGAATGCTAAACAAAATGATATCCTATATGAGTTAATAGATAAGAAGTTAATAAATTTGTTACCTACTCATTATTATCCCCTATCGGATTACAAAAGTAAAAGGTCAACCATTTTGCAACTATCGTGACATTAATGGACATCGTGACAATGATTGTTATGCTTTATAATGATGCATCCAAAAACTTAAGCATAAGGGCTTTATATCCTTTGATATACAAAATTCTCCTATGCAATTATCTTGAGTCCTAAAGTCTCAATGGAAACCAAAAGACATACCTCCTATCTCTCATGAGCATACTCTGATATTGATTTATACACCTTTGGACATACAACGAGATTCATCTCATCACAAAGAGGATTTTCACACAATACCACCTTTGGTAGATCCATCACAATACATGAAGTACATCATCCTATTGTGTAAACAACAATGGAAGAAATACCATTTGTGCATGACCAATTACACACCACCTCTAAGTACTTTAAGCATACACAATCCCAATTCAAGGCATCATACCAATGGATTCTACCAATATCTCAGATTCTCCTCCATAAATGAGACAAACTTTTATCCCAATGATGATATCGATTGTGATACTAATTATAGCACACATACAAATGATCTTGTTCATGTGTTAGTTACTCGTCAGGTGACATCTACTACCTATGTCCGGGATGCTTTAAATGCACTTCAAGATGATGATGATGATATACGTGTATATCTCCACACGCATAAGAACATATTGGTTTAATCCTAAGTTTACTTCCACAAAATTATCTCTCACTACAACTCCCATCCCCAATGATGATAATGTGAAGGAAATCTCTATGATGGTACCATGTTATCAAGTAGAGCATTTACACGAAGTCACTATTCATCTCTTTGATACTATATACAGAGAAATACTACCCACTAAAAATAAAACCAACACAAAATTGAAAACCTAATCTTTCCTTTGTATCTCCTTACAACCTTGGATGAGATTGTTGAAGCTTAGAATGAAGCACTCGAGCTTGTTGAATTTGAATGATCAAATGTATGTGGATGCTCCAAAGATGTTTTGAATGGAAGTAAATTTCAGCTACAAGTAAAGCAATTGAATGACTGATTTTGATCGATATATTTGTGATCAATTAGACACCATATCAACATGTAAAATTGAATGGTAATTCAACACAATAACGATGCAAATGTCAAAGCTTCCAAAGATGAAAATTAGAGAGGAATGAGTGCTTATTTATAGATGAGGAAAGAGAATCCCAAATCCTTGATTTATGTGATTGATTTGTCTGATATGAAGCTAATTAAAGCATGATTGGAGAGATTTGTTTGAGTTTCCAACTTGATTGGCAAGATAAGCTATTGTTTTGAGATTGATTGAGTGAGTTATCATTGAGTTGGCAAAGGTGACATGTATTTTGAATATTTTTAGCTTTTGCATTGAAATATTAAATTCATGTCTTTTGTTTTATTCACCCAAAAAGTGACGTGAGTTTTAGCTTTGGGGAGATTTGCTTTAATTTTGGAATGCCATGCTTTATGGGATATGTTTAGTTAACTCAAATGCATGATTTGATTTAATATAAACTTGTCCTCTTGCATATATTTAATGATTTTATCTTTAATTGATTTGTTTTGCTCTAGTTAACTTGAGATGTTAATTAGTGAAGTGAAAGTGGATAAGAGGTGAGGTGGAAATGGATATGTGTTAGATTTTTTAAATTATTTTGATATTTAAACTAGCTAATAAAATTAGCTAATAGGATAGGGGATGAATAATAAGAGTGATAGGATTAATTAATTAATCCTATGAATATGATGTGAGTATAATGAGGTCTATAGTACAAATATTTAATAATTTGAGACCACGTGTGAGTGATAGAGGTAATTAGGGGAATTGTGGGAATGATAGAAGTTTATTCGGACAATGTCGTAAAATGTCATTAAAGGTTAAAAAATAGTGGAATATATCAAAAAGTGGTCAAAAGTGGTTGAAGTGGTCATAAAGTGATTGCGAGATGATTTCAGAGGTTTAATATGCATAATATGATATTTTAGGGTGTCCACATTTTCCTCTTTAAAGTGTTATTATGAAGTAATAACACTTTAAAGATGGTAGATGCGTATAAAATAGTGAATGGATAATAAAGAAGTGTGGTGGAGTGTTGATTTTCCCCAATGAAACATTTGGATGCCCTAGTGGGTTTGGATTATGCTAAGGCCCCCCTCAAGCGAATGGGTGATGGAGGAAAGCGGTGGACAACCACTTGATAGGAAAAAGGAGAATGCTTATGATTCGAGAGTGTTTTGAAGGGTGATGGGAGTGATTTTGTTTATAGTTTGAGCTTCCATTTAGATGTTATATTTTTAGAGCAACCTATTTTGTTGTTGCACAATAGATTTTACACCGTGATTATTAAAGAGCCATAATGTTTAACCCATTATGTGCGTAAACAAACACACGCACAACGAACAAAAAAGTAAAAACAAACCCAATATACATATTAAATGTATACACCATGGTTATAAATGAACCAATATGATAAACATTAAACTTATAATTGGTCAACAGTAACAATGCAAAATAACTTGACATAAAGACCTTTAACTTTATCCTTAATGTGTTCCATAATGATGATTGATTGATTGATTTGCCCCCAAGCAAGGATATATGTAAGAGAGAGTAAAATAGCCAAGATTTTCCCAAGCGAGTATGTACACAAGGGTTTGGATTTGAGGATTTTGATTGTTGTAGGATATTTGGAGCGAACACAAAGGATAGGAGTCAAGTGTTCTACATTTTTGGATTATTGTTGGTTTGCTTGCATAAATTTATATATGTTTTGTAGATTGTTGTTTCGATGTGTTGTGTAGATGTTTGGATAGTTTTTTTATTTTTTGTAGATTTATGACAAAAAAATATTAGAATTTTTGAATGATTTTAGATGTTTTTGAGAGAGTTTGTTGATGATTTGGATGTTTTGATAGCTGTTTGACTAATTATTTGAATTTTTAAGGATTTTTATTATTTGAATCTTTTGTTTTAAGATTTTGACTAAAAGGGTACACTATCCGAATTCATGGTCAAACATTTTAAAGATTCATTCCATTGGTATAATGTATCGTAGATGATTTAGTGATATGATGTCTTACTCCACTCCCGATTCCACACAACTAATAAGATGTGAAGGCTCAACACTATGAGCCAAGAAGGACATGAGACACATGAGATAATGAATGGATGTAAAGACACGAGGTATAATAATGGTCCAATTGGAAAATTGTGATGCATCTCAAGTAAGAGTATCTAAATGATTCCAAGATGAGTTCACTTTATAGATTTTGAGTAGACTTAAACCGATAAGTGGCCTCTTGATTGACAAGATCTTGTTGAAGGGATGGTTGTCTCTCTTAACATGAGCAACTAAATTGGGATTTTGTATGATTAATCACTTTTGACTCATATTGTCGTAAGACGTTCTTTTGTTTTATTTGTTTTGTTTTTTTCTTGAAATGACCCTTACATTTGGCCCCATACCACCAAAGAAGAGGCAATGGCTCAACACGAAGACAAAACGTAGGCGAGTAAGGGTACCTTCTTCCTTTCCCAATCTCACACTATTATTTAAAAGCACAGGCTCGTCACCAAAGACTAGAGGACAAAAGGTGTAATGATTTGCATGTTTGATTGATTTTGCCTTGTTTTTGAATTGTGCTTGTAGGGAAGGAACATTTCCCCAAATCTAACTCCACGGTAGGACGCAAGGTCTCGTCACCTTATACTAAGATGGGAAAATAAAAGATTTGAGTAAAGAATTTTAATGCTTACTTATTAAGGAGAAAGCTTCTTTGAAAGGAGGATTTTCATTAAGAAGCTTTTAGACAAGACCATAGGTAAAAATATATGAAATGGGAGAAACCAAAATAGGGATGAGATACACAATACCCCACAGGAACAAGATTAACCCGTGTCTTATAGGTGAAGAGTGTGAAGATATGATAATGATATGATAGAGATATCTACTAATGAATGAAATAATTACTATTATTTATATAAATGGCCTACCCTATTGTGGAGAGTACCTGTGAATAATAAGTTTTTGCTTCTTCCCTTTTGATTTTAAAATAGTGCTTTGGTGAGGGTTGGATATGCTAGATCTTTTTCTCTTTTTTCACTTTTTGATTTTTCTAATTTTCGTAGATCAAGGTTTGCAATGGTTCAATTTGGTTTCTCAACGAAACATAGACCATTGAAAAATGTTGTTGATGTTGATGCCCACATGGTTTTCATCTAGATCCTAATCATTATTTAAAGTGTCAAACTCTACAACAATCATTTGACCATCCACTTGTAGCCACCATGGTTGCTTCTGCATGTTCTCCCTTGGCTGGGAAAAGTATGATGTATTTTTCGGGTGGTTGGTTAGTCGACGACATGTGGTGGTGGCATTGGTTACAAGCTAACATCCAAACAAAATTTCCCTCCATGATTATGGTTATTGTTATGCCACGATGGTTTGGTGAAGAGTGGCGATGATCAAATAAAGAAAGGAAAAATCATATAAATGACCTTGATTAATTTAATTAACGTCCATGTGTACTTCCTCAATTCATAGTCCTTGACTTCCACTAACTCGACTGCATGTGTCGATTTAGGAGGCTTTGTCTTACTTGGATAAACACCTTCAACGTAATAAGGAAATTAAAAATAAACTAACCTCGAGGAAAATTATAAACTTATACGAATCATTTTAACTTTTAACTTAAATGATAACAACAACACATTATATTGAAAATGAATTTTATTGATATGTGAACATAAGGATGACTATATAGTGTATCACCGTATGATAATACCTAAACAACTAGACATGTTTTACAAAATACCAAATTAGATTATAATTGTGCTTCTTATAAACTAAAAAAATATTACAGAATAGACTTCATAATTTGTAAATAAGTTACAAATAACAAATAAAATAAGACAAACCCAAGACTTAGGGATTCGTGGGAGTGGACTACATGCTAACCGGTGTATACCAATGAAGGAAATTAGATGTCGGTGGATTTATAATGGTCAAGGTCCCTAATGGAGACGACCTCTTTGAATTTTATTGGTGATATTTGATAATCAACTTAGTCGTGGAACTTTGGAGAGTTTGATTTTGTTGTAAATGTAAAATCAAGTTTAGTGCTAAGTCTAGGCTATTCAACTATCATTATCGCAGATAACTAATGCAACTCATTGATTCTAAGTGAACAAAAATCCAATATTTCAACAAGAAGAGAAGAATGTAAGAAAAGAAGGGTGCATGAATACACACAAGGTTGCAGAAGATGTCAAACTCAAAAGAATGCATCTACATGCAATACATCACCCAAGAACAATGATAACCCCTTATTTATGACACTTTATAAACGATGCATTAATTACAATCAAGTGTGAATGTGCATCGTGAAATAGTTGGTCACTCACCTTACAATCAATGTAATAATGCGCAAGTGTGGAGACCACAATAAATTTCCGGTGATTGTGACAATTTGTCACCATAAGCAAGCACAAAATGAGCTAAAAGCAAGAGAAGGGGAGAAAACACAATCCTCTGTGAGAAACAATGTCTCATTTTGGAGAAAAAACCCCTTTTTGCAAGACTTACGGATGCGATCACAAGTCTAAAAGCAATAATAAGGGTGATCTGATGCAAAAGAGGGCTCAAAATGAGTCAAGGGGACCTCCAGGACTCGAAATGCTCTTGGAAGGAGGAAAATGCTATGAGAGGCGCTATACACTCCAACAAAAAATTAGTAGTTTAATTATCATTTTTATAAAATGATCATATGAACATTATTTAAGTGAATGATTCATACCCATGCTCTAATACCATATGATATTGTTCTACAAGGATCAATACGGAACCTTGTGTACATTGAAGAGGTTGCACTTCCAATGGTGACATGCACTCTCTAAGTAATAAAAAAGAAATCAAATCACAAAGGAAAATCGAGCATGAAAGAATATTTCTACTCATTCTCATAGCTCAAATAGAAAAGGTACATATATAAGAGTGTTGTGTAACTCTCATGCATGACACATGGACACATGAAACCCTAATGACATATGATCTTGCTAAGTGAGATGACTCACCATGTGAGGTGGACAAGGCACCAGTGGCGACGACGAGACAAGTCACATACACCAAAAACCTCCCTTTCCATTGATGAGGTTACAACAGTGGACAACACATCTTGGGTTTTCATGCATGTTTATACTTTTGAGAACCACACAAGGCAACCTCATCTTCTAGTTGTTCATAAAATGAAGGAAAACTGCAATGCTGAAAATATTTACAAATTGGTTATATCTAATTTGAAGGATATAGTTGGGATGGATGATTATTCAATAGCTACAAATCTTATATGTGTTGGTGTTGACGATGCATCGTGTAATGCAGGTCATAGAGTGGCTTTATGTGTCCACCTACAAACATCAATTGCACCTTACATGATTCTAATTCATTGCATGGCTCATAGGATGAATCTTGCATACAAGATAGTTAGCACATTTGAAAATGTTGAAAAGTTAACGAGTGTATTGTGCATTACATGCATATATGTCAAACAATCCAAAAAGATTTCTAGAGTTTTAGAAATTTGCAATTAAAGTGAAATATGGTAAAAAAACTTCTTAAAGACGTTGATACAAGATGGATTTCCATGTATGAGCTTGCATGCAAAATTTTTGATGAATATCCATCGTTAGTTGGTTTCATGTTTAACAACTCTACGCATGCCGACAAGGCAAAAGATCTACGTTATTAAGCTAATGATTTGGAAACATTGTTTACACTTTGCGAGATTCTACCCATGTTGAATGAAATCAATTCCTTAACAAAACATGCTCAAGAAAGATCCATTTATATAGTCGACTTCATTAGATTGAGAAAAATGTATGTTAAACACTATATTTGTTATACAACTTTGATGAATGTTTTCAAGGACATGTATTCAGTAGTTGGAAAACTATAACAAATTTAAAGGATCCTAAAAGCTATTTTAGATTCAATATAAGTGGTCATCTTTGTATCCTTATAAATGGAACAAGATTCAAATGCACACTTTTCAAAAAGAGTGGATATTGTTGGATCAAACATTGAAGAAGTACCTGTAACACGTAATTTATACGAAGGTCTTATATCTCAAACAAGAATCAAATTGCAGAAAATTTCATAATGCTTATCCAGTGAGATCAGAGAATGATTTAAAAGGGATGAGATTCTTGAGGCCATGGGAGTGGTCAATCCTATATTTTGGAATCCTACAACAGGTAAGAAATCTATAAGTGATTCATATAAAAGACACATGGGTACTCTCATTAAATTTTTGAAAATTAGTAGAATGTAATGGATTTCAAATTAAGGGTCTTCTTTAAAAGGAATTACTTTCATGTCAATCAACTCATTTCAACATCAAAATGGTCAAACAATATGACTTACTAAGTGAACCAACAGATAATGGTGCAATTACAGCTATGGAAAATGTTGTATCCTAGTAGCATCCTACATGAAAGCATTAGTGAATATTTTTATTATATGAATTGTGTCAAACAATGATATTGGGATCAGTTGAAGATGAAATGGTTTTTAGCACATTAAAATTTGTTAAATCAAAATATCGAAACAGACTAGATAAAAAAATTGAGACTTGTTTGAGATTGTATGTTTCACGATATGATGTGGACACATTTCCTTATGAAAGAGTAATGACAATATGGAATTCTCTTGCAGAAATGAGAGGGGTCTGTAATTCTAATACAAGAGCTATGAGAAAAAAATAAGCCATAAACATTGAAACAATGACCTAAAATATAACGAAAGATTATATAACAGTTTGAGTTTTGAAGACCTAAATAGTCAATAATTGTTTGAGCTACTTGATATTGACTAAAGATGTATGTATGGACATAGTATTTTTAGAAATAAAATTTCATATCATATTATAAGTATGTAACTTTTTATTTTTTATATACACATGTTCTTTATTGAATAATATTTTTAGTGTTGTAATTTGTTGTTTAGAGTTTTTAATCGAGAAATGTCATACTTATTTTTTCTGATGTATTTTAAATCAAAATAATGCTCAAAAGGTGGCATGTGACCACATGCTTACCATTGATGATCTGCATTAAGCGGTCATGTAAATGGCCGATGATAAGGCCCCTGGGTGCGATGGTTTCCCTTACGAGTTTTACAAGTCGCTATGGGACAATGTCGGCCCGGACCTTCTTCGAGTCTATCTCGAGGACTTTCGAACCCGATTGTTTGGTCCACATATCAACAAAGGGAACATAAAATTTATCCCTAAACCTGGAGATCTAGAGAAAATCACTAGCTGATGACCCATTACCTTGTTGAATGTCTCATACAAGATTATTACTAAGGCTCATATTCCTACGCTATATCCTTCCTGTTGTCATCCAGTTGAAACAAAATGGGTTCATTTAGGGGTGTTATATTATGGACATCATCATTGTTGTATGCGAAGGAATGTAATGGGTGCGCAGATCTAATCAATCTGTTATGTTCATTAAAATTAACTTTGAAAAGTCTTAGATCGGATTGAATGATGTTTATTCTTTGCATGCTTCAAGCCCTCAGCTTTGGCCCTATTTTTATTCAATCAATTTGGATGATTTTTGCCAAATGCTTCGCCCATATCACAATTAATGGCCACATCTCCAAGTCTTTCAGTTTGTTCCATTCCATTTTACAAGGGTGTCTGGCCTTTTGCCGTGCTTTATGTGCTCATTGTTGAAGGATTCGGGTATCTGCTTGGCATAGGCCAAATCTCAAGGGCTTGTCAGGGGAATCACATTTCCTTGTGCAAATCATTCTCAATTGCTTAATGGTCACTTCACAAATGACTCTTTCCTTACTCTCATTGAGGACAAGACCAATATCCACAATGTCATGCATTGCCTTGATAATTTATGTTTGGCCTCTGGTTTTTCCATTCAATGGCGCAAAACGCAGTGTTACAGATAATCTTTCCTCCCTACGCCCACTTGGTTGGACTCATTTGTATGGAAGATTCTTGCCCACGGTGAGATGTTTAAATTCCTCATTATTCCCTTTGCCTTTTAGGCATCGCCGAAAAGAGCTTTGGAAGTATGTGATTCAACGAGTGGCCCAAAATTTGGAGTATTGGATCATGAGACCATTGTCTCTGGCAAGAAAATTTTAGATTTTCTCAAAGCCCTCAGAGCCACCCATGTTTACTATTCATCATGTTGGGGCCTTCCAAAGCTTCTATTTGGAAACTAGAGAAGCTACTCAAAGCCTTTCTCTGTGCTAATGCCTCCACTGGCAAAGGCTTTCACAGAGTTGCGTGGAAAATTGGTTGCCTTCCCTATGATTATGGGAGGTTGAGCCTCATAGAAATTTAGCGACAAGGGCAAGAACTCTATGAAAATTGATAATTTAATGCATTAAGGGCCTCAAGCATGGAAAGTGCTTCTACACCATGGAATCGAGGAGGGCTCACCTTATGGCCACCCCACCCTGGAAAGTCTTAGGGTTTGCTAATATTCTCATTGCTCTTGTTCCTATTAAAGTTGTGGGCACCTTCGTGCTCAAAATATTTGGAAAGCATGGGAATGCATCAAACTACGGCTACTGATGGAATGACAATGAATTCAGTAATAGTCTTTCCATCAATCATCAATCTCTGTGGTGGTCACCTATCATTCAAGCTCGGGATCTGTCTTCTGAAGTCCCTCAATTCCCGTGCTCAAGCTTTTCAAGTGAGGAATTCGCACCATCTAAGATATGTTCTCGTAAACACTCTTAATCCCGGTATTCTTGGCTTGATTTTAAAGCTTAGTTTTTGCTCACCACTCAGGATTATGCTAGCATTATCAATATCATCAGCTCGGTCCTCGACCATATGCTGCATAAAATTTTAGTTCACTCCCCACCTTTGATGGATCGAAGTGGAAGTGATATTTTGATACTTCGCTTTGCAATTACTTAGCTAGTAAAGGATATCATCGCTCTCCACATCTTCCCATGGTTGAAAAACTCAACACTTGGTGGGGGGTGTATTCTTCCCCGTCATGTCGGGGAAGAAGATTTGACACTCTTTGGTTTGTCTGTGGAACCAAAAATTTCTCATTTTCTTTGGTGTATTCTTCACCAAGGTCTTCCAATTGGCTCTCGCCTTGTTCAAATTGGGGTTTCGCCCCCAATGTCCGTTCTGCAGCCACTGGAAACCTTGATACACCTGTTCTAATCGCTCCAAAGAAAAATGTGCTTGAATTGATTCATTACTTCTTCTTCCTCTCAAAACTAAATGTCAACATTCTTCTAGGAGATAACCCCATAATTCCGCATATATTCGCAAGATTTGGCATGTTTTCAGATGGGAAATTTTGTTTTGGATATAGAAATAATGAAATGTTTTTTTCTTTGCTAATTTTGAAGTTGATCAACAATTTTCAATGTATAACAAATCTATGGTTATCTCCAATGTGCTTTTGTAGATTACAGATAAGCTTATAAAGTTTCCTAGAGGTAAAACATATGCGAGACTCTTCGTGGCATCTCCCACACTGGCCAAGAGCCCCCCATGGGGTGATGCCCCTCTGGACTTATTGCATTTGACGTAATGTTTCTAGGGAACCACCTTTGCCATCTCGGCATTCTCCACCACGTGGTGGCCATCCCCATGGAGGTCGTTGGAGCCGCTCTCAACGGCGTTCATTCATTGTGCTCACCACTCTCTCTCCGCACAAACATCAATGACAAAGTGTTTCCTGCCAGGTTTGTCAACAAGGCTGTGGATCCTCCCTACTCATCAAATTGGATGGAGCTCATCGGTGGCTCCCTTCCGAGCCACGCACCCATGTTGGCTGAACTCCGCCACCTCCGACCCCACCACCTTCACATAAGCTCCCCAGCATTCTCTTTGCCATCTCTCCCACACCTCCCCAGAGTGATGGTCGGGTATTTCGGTAACGCGACCCTTTCACAATGAAGAGGAGCCCCCATCGTAATCAAGAGGACTCGGCCCTATCTGTTGGGACCTTCGACACCGGTGGTGATGGAGCACTTGGACCTCCACCAAGGCCATCTAGTTGGCCTAATGATTAAGATCCTCCTCCTTTTGGACTTTTTACCACCCTTCCCCGACCTCGTACAAGGCATTTCCCTAAAGACCGGACTCTTGATTTTGTTTCTTCTGTTTTAATGTATTCCACTAGGCTTTGCCTAGTTTTTCCATTGTTCTCTTAGGTTAGGCCTAGTTTGTTTTTGGTTTCTTGGTGAACTTGACCAAACAAAAGCCTCTCCCTAACATTTGTCACAGACCTTTCGATCAAAAGAGGACCTCATTCAAAAAGTTCAAACCTCTCTGCTAAGGGCGTGCTCTCATACTCGCCCGCTTTTCTTGTCCGTAAAACTATCTTATATTTTTTTTTTGATGTTCTATGTTAATATAATATAAGATCCTATTCATCAAAAAAAATAAAATAATATCCTAAGCGTATTATTTCGTTAAAAATTAAATACAACTTTTGCGATCGATAAAAAAACAAGTGTTTGAAAATGATAATAATCAATTACATATTCTAATCACATTATGATTTTATTTGGAGAACTTACGCATGAATATAATACAAGTACAACACCATATAAATTGAAACTCTCAATATTTTCATATAATGAAGAAGATTAAAATTACTAGAAAAGTATATATATTTATAGTTTGAATATTAAATCGTTTCTGAATTAGAGTTACACGTGACAAATTTGACAATTTCATCTTACAACTTCATCCTTAAGAAGTAGAGTCTTTCATTTGTGTTACCAAACTCCTATACACTAGAACCTTCTTTTTTTAAAACACATGTCCGAATAAGATCCTTTGTGACCGCATTGATATTCGAAATATTTCACTTTCTGGATTTGCTGCATCATCGACGTATAATAACGTTGGATCTTCTTCTATTTTCTTCTTCAATAATATTTTAGGATCTATTCCATGCTCCTTTATGATCCTTCTTAAGGTATTATTATGCTTGTTTAAAGTAACAAGATTTTGCTTCAAATCAACTATTACAATTAAAATTCTCTTGCACTTTTTAAATGCACATCAAACATTGTTGCCTCATTCTTCAAATTCTTGTACTTTGATTGCATTTTAAAAATAGAAAAAAATCTTCAAATTCTTGTACTTTTTTGCATTTAAAAATAGAAAAATAATTAATTAAATTTCAAAAAATTGTAAATCATATTTGAAAATTAATTAAAACTTACCAATGTCTTATCCCTTTCCATATTCACAATAACTATAAGGCCCTTGTCTCTTGACCACATATTATGGTAGGCTTGTGCTTTTGCATTTAAATTTTCAATTTTTTTCAACATTATATCTAATACATCATCATCGTAAGTATTTGTAAAAGACACATTACCAGACATAGCCTGCTTCAACAAAATATCAAGCTTAGTTGGTTCATTTTGATCCGAAGAATATAATAAATGTCTTTGAGAGTGGTTGTTAAATCAAGAATTTTTTTCTTTTTATCCCTAAACTCCCAGAACATTAATTATTTTATATCCTTTGATAAAATATCATTAACAGTGGCTACACATTGTCAACCAAAAGACTATTAAGTGAAAAACTTGTTTTTTCATCATCATTTAAGGCAATTTCTCCGGAGAAGGTGTGTTTGATATTTGTTCTCTTGTTGGAGAAGGATGCCTTATCCCATGAATCATATCTTGCGGATTGAAAGTTCCATGCACTGAACCCCACTTTCAATCCCAAGATATTCCTCATCCAAATCAATTTCATTCAAAACAAAAACACCTTGCGCACTAGGAACATTGCCTAATGAAAAAGTTGGAAACTCAACTACAAAATTAAGGGTTCTCACCACTTGAAGTGAAGCATTAAATGAAATATATTTCCCATTACCCCTAGTCCTAACATTTTGTTGTGATGGTGGTGGTGGTCGCATCTTTCTCCTCAAAGTAGCAAATGTATTTGGAATTGGAGGTGGAGGAGGCACTCTAATAATTGATTATAAAAACATGATAAATTGAAATGAAAAAACATAATAAGAATGGAATAATAGAAAATTATATATCATTTATGATTAAAAACATTACTTATTTATGTAGATTGTAGATGGGGCCTATTGTAGTTGTTGCGGGGTAAAGTGGAAAGACTTAGAGTGGTGTTGATTGTGTTGATCTCAATGTTATTAATCATTAACAATTTAAATTTATTAATTTCTTTGTTTAAAAATATATAATTTATAACAAACTAAAAATAAATTAAAAATAAAAATGAGATACATACCATAAGGTAACAAAGATATATCTTGATCCTGTGTTTCATCAAATTCATATATAATTCTTGTTGACTAACACAAGTCCATTTATATAAACCGAGCTATGTGACGTTACTGCAACAAAGGAATGTAAACAAGTTATAAATGTTTAATGTATATTTATATGAAATTATATATACGTTAAAACATATTGAAATATATAAATAATAAAACTTACGATTAGTGGCATGGTGGACATGTCAATTAGACGAGGAGTTAAGGAACTCCTCATCTGTTTCACTTGATAAGTGCTTATTTGTGGAGTGTTGTCCCCAGTTTGATGATCATATGAAACACTAACTAAATCTCCAGAATTTGGTGGGAAATGTCCTCTTATGGCATCCTCTCTTTTGGTTGCAGCTATAACAACTATCCCCTATTATAATTCAACAATGAACTAACTATTAATCCCAAATATAATATATAAAATATTAAGAAAATTAATGATAATGATTAAAAAATAAATAATCATAAATTTTGGAATGACCTCATGTTGTTCAATTGTTAAAGACATGATTGTAAGCTTTATGTGGAGTGCGGTAGGAGAAGGGGTGCTACATAAATTGTATAGAGATTCATAATATAACACAAGAATAAAATTTGTGGAATTAATAGTAATAGTTTCATTCACATTAATGTTACTTAGGTCAATTCTTATCTTGGAGGATAAGAAAGTGCACCAATCATATTTTTGTCCACTAAGGGTGCGCACGATATAAGCCAGGGCCCAATATGGAATATTCGTATATCGACCTTACCAATATAATTCTGCTGGACAAATTTCACCATAACTTAGCGAAACGGGTTACCAAAATCCTTGGAGGGAATTCCCATTTTTGAAGGATTTGGGGAAACTATAAATGTAAGGAGATAAAATTTATATGTCATGTTCCTTTTGGGAGACAAATGAAATTTAAGACCTTGACCCATTCTTCCTCCCCGTGGGTTCAAGGAAGAAGCAAGGGGAAGACTTAGATGACATTTTCTTAATAGACATTTTCATTATTATCATGTATTCCTATTGGGAAGTTAAGCTCTCCAATAGAAGAACTCATTTAATTATAATATAAAGTATTTTGAGCGTACAGGCTCTAAATACAAATTAGATAATTAAAAGGTACTTATTATAATGTTAGCCATAAGTTATGATGTAGCACTCCTTATGTTATAAAAGGAGGATGCTTGACCATTATGTGATATGTTGAATGTTATTATTCTTTTGGGTAAAGGTTGTTCCTTTCCTCTCTCTCATAAAGGACAAAAACCCTTGTTGGAGACCACTTCAAGGTCGAAAACCCTTAATAGTGGAACTTGTCTTGGGGATGAAAACCCTCAAGCAAGGATATTTGGAATTATTGAATATCTCAAGGAATTTGGAATTGATATCTCTCTATCTAGCAGTAGGCTACTTGTATTATGAGCATTTTGGATATGTTTTGATGGATGTATGGTATGATTTATTGCATGGATGGATTTATACTAGTTATTAAAGGTGAAAACAATAATTTCCTTGCATGTTTGAGCCACTAATTCATTATTTCCAAGAGTTACCAAATTTCCTATTGGTCGATTTGGCATGTTGGGGTGGATGTTTGGAAAAGTTGATTTGATATTTGCATTCTTCATATTTTTAAACCCTAAGATCCCAAGTTTCATGAATTTTGGAGCTTCATAGGTAAAGTTATGAATTTTTAAAGTAACTTTATAGACAAGGGTTTATATAAATTCATATCTTCAATTCTAAGGCACTAAAAATTAGTTTCCCTTCATATTTTAATTGTTGTTAATTAATCAAAATTTTTGAGCTTGATTGGGCACATTTTTAGCAATTTTAGGGCATCCAAAAGCGGGGTTGAAACCCCAAAATAGGTCGCAGCCCTAAAAAGGGTTGGTGGCAGAGTGATTAAGGGTTTTTATATATTTATTTCAGTCACTAACCCACTAATTTTTTAAAAAGTGTTGTTTATCTTTAGCTTTGCATAGTTTCCTGTGAGTCCCCAAAAAGGGACATTACATTATAAATATGAAATAAAACACAAAATCAAAATTCCTAAAATAAAAATTGATATACATTTATGTGATTATTTAAAACTTAGTTACTTACCAGTAACTGCATTAATAAATAATTCGTAATGAGACTCCAAATACTTGACATCTTCATCAATCAACATAGCCTTCATTGTGATAGGATCCACATCTTTGTGTGGTAGTATTATCAAACGCTGAATGTTTTCAAGGTATATTCTAAAGGATAGTGTGTGTGATGGGAGTTTAATATGAAAAGTACAAGAGGAATTGTTATAGTTGGTTGTTGAGTGTTTTTGTGTATGTTGGAAACTAGGGCATATAAACTAGCCCTATGAAATTGGAGGCTTCAATCCATTGTGAAAATGAATTGGGATATGATAGGAGGGCATATAGTTGAAGAAATACAAGACTCTTATAAAAAAACGCATGTATTTTAGGTTGTGCATGTGGGCTAAAGGGCAATTTGGAAATGACCTTCCTTCTTGGCATTTTTGCAATAAATGGAATTAACTTTCCTTCTTGTTTGGAGATGACATAAATTCAAGTTTGGAGATGACATAAATTCAAGTTTGGAGATGAATTTCCTTTTTGGGCTCACAGATTGTTTTCGTTAGATGGATGAGACTATTTTCTCATTTGTTGTAGGCTCTTGCAGTCTGGCTAAGCGATTGCGTAAAGTGAAAATGAATAGATTAGATGTTTATATATAGGAAAATTGGGAGAGTGCTACCAAATTTGATAACATGGAGAATGCTACCACCAATAACATTCTTCTCACTACCGATCGAGAGCATACAAAATGCTATCAACTGGTAATATTCTACATGTTATCGGTCGGCATCATTATGTATGTTACCAATCGATAGCATTCTCCTGCTACAAACCACTAGCATGCATACCGGCTAGTAGCATTTTTGCATGCTTTATTGGTTGGTAGTATGCAAAATGCTACTCGGTTGATAAGCATAAACAATGCTACTTGCTGGTAACATTCTTTATACTACTCGGCCGATAGTAGGAAGAATGCTATCGGTCGAAGCATGAATAACTATATTGTTGTGACCACGATAACCTTTCCCTAAATTTTGCAAAAAAATTCCATCCCCACAAAACAAATTTTCATGTGATTCGCATTGTACTTTCAAAGTGGTTTTTCAAAATTTGCCAAATGGTTTCTAAGGTTTTTTTGGAGGGACCATTAAAATTTACCCCGACCTCTTGTTAAGAAAGGATCCCAACTCAAGGAAGGAGCTATCGATAAAGACGACCTCGGGTTGTTAAATATTGACATAGTAGGAAACAATGAAGCCATTATAGAGTATCTACATCCTTATGAACACCTTCCTCCTCACATCATAAGAGGGGTTTTCCACATGAATTTGCATCCTTCCCCTTAGGAACAAAATATTATGATTTAGATTGTAATATCGAAGACTATGGTTTGGCCATCAAGGACCTTAATGTTTACAAAGATGAAGAGGAGATTTAAATCCTCCCTCCAACACCACCTGAGTTTGAAGAAGGTAACACTCCTCTCATTGAAGATACCATCGATATAAATATATGAACGAAGGAAGAACCAAGAATTTTAAAACTTAGATCTTCACTCTCACCACAAGAAGTTGAAGACCATGCCTTTCCCATTGAATTATGTAAAAATTTCACTTTCTCCTACTTTGATATCACTAGCATCCATACAAATGTTGTTATACACAACGTAATCATGAAACTCAAAGCCAAACCAATTACAATAAATCTAAAATAAATATGGAAAAACTTTTCAATCAAAAATACTGTCCACAAAAGAGGTCTTCCAATACATTTATAATTGTTAAAAATCATACCAATAATTACACCTTTCCTACACCAAGGTGGTTAAGAGTCCTACCAAGACAGTCACCCATCATGTCAACATACAACCCTCAATGTTGCTAATAAATGCATAGAGAGTATGATTGAATTAGTTATTGTTTAGATCTAAATAAGCTAGGAATGTGAGGTTCTTCAATCAATGAAATATTCCCTACTATCCTATTTAAGTTAAAAGATAGAATATACAATTTTTTTAATTACTAAACCATCTCAAATACATCCTATTATATTATTGAGGTTCAAATCAAAACTATATCAAATTCAAATTCCTAAAAGTATATTGACTTATTAAGCATTGAAATTGGAGGAGATGCTCGCTGTAACTTTGGTGCAAAACTAGAATCAAATTTTCTAGGGTTTATCTTTTCTAACCACCATACTGCGGCCTTTTCAAGGTATGCGGAATTTATTGCTATAGTCTCTCCTAGGGTTTCTTGCCCTTTGGGCATCCCCTATATAATGTCCTCGCCATCTTCAAACCCGATTGTTTCAACCGTGGTAGGAGATAGTGGAGCAAGCAATGACACTGCCAATGAAGTGACCCAGGAAATTCATCCCGAAGGTCTTTCACAAGGTAATCTTTCTCCTCTTGATGTAGTTCTGCCCATTCTTGAATTTAATGTTGTTTGTCAATGGTTAGAGTAGTTTTTCCTCATTGGGTATTTTGTGGGTCAAATCCCCTCTAAAAGCATGCTCAAATCCTAGGTTAACATAGTTTGGACTCCTCATGGAGTCCACCTGGATAGCGTTCAAAACATGACCAAGGGTTTCTTTCTTTTTCATTTTTCTGACCTTGTTAATGCACCCAATATTCTAGCTAAGCAAGCCACTTGGTATGTTCGTAACTCATTGCTTGTGTTAACACCTTGGCACAAGGACTTTGTGGTATCTAAATATACCACCCTTAAAGTGCCTGTTTGGATTGAATTTCCTAGTCTTCCTCTGCCATGTGTGCCTTTTTTGCTGCAAATTGCCTAGAAGTTGATAAGTTTTACCATGCTCATCCATAGAAGCGAGTATGCGTTGAGATTGATATTTCATAGGATCTCAAAGAATTTGTGGATATTCAAATGGGTGATAAACATTATTCCCAATAGGTTATGTACATCAATCTACCTAACACTTGCTTCCATTACTAGGCATCTGATCACAAGATCAAGGATTATCTCGCTTTATGTACCTAGTAACCACCTTGTGGCCAAAATAACTCTGAGCTAGTCAAACCCCAACAAGAGGAAGGTTGGCAAGTTGTCGGGGGCCGAAAAACAAGAACAAAGCCCAACAATCCAAAGCCTCTGGCTCCCATGGCCATTGGGAACCAATTGTTAAGGAACAATCTCTCAGTATCCTAGCTAAGGAGCCTACAACTACTGTTAAAGAACCAACTGCTGCTACCATCTCGGCTACTCCGTTGCCAAAGTATTCCAGCATGCCCCTTGCGGTGTCGATTCTCATGGACCAGACAAATTCTATTTCTCATGTTCCCATCCCACATTTAGTTCCACTACTGCTGCCAAACAACTCACAAGGGTCGTCCCAAATGACCCCGAAGTCCTTCCCGCATCTCTCGGGACCATATCCCAACACGCAGCATGGATTCCACCAAAGTAGAATACAACATTGAGTATGTTGACCGAAAAAAGTTGATCTGCAAGATTTTTTGTAGCACAATGTTGCTCATTTCTTGCACAATCAATATGATGCCCTTGATGGCTTGGAGGATGGGGATATGGCTCTGGACCAACGTTTCCCATGAATTGTTTATCTTGGAATGTTAGGGGTCTTACAAACTCTTGTCGTAAGTATGTTGTGCATGAAACTCGACAAAATGTGCAAATCTAGGACGTTTTGTTTTTACAAGAAGTAAAAATTACAGGTTTTCAGTTACAGATGGTATGCAAATCCATTTGGCCTGACAACTTGGCTTTCTGTAGTAATCATGAAGCAGGGCATGGGGATTAATTTCACTTTTTTCTCCCAAATGACAACCTTTATTAATTGACCATGGTGTCAACCCCACCAACCATGTCATATGGGTCCTATTTAATATTGATGGCTGCCCTTTTGGGCTCATAAATATTTACGCCTCGAATGATGCGACCGAAAGGGCTGATCTGTGGTGGTGGATAGCCAACTCCATTCCCGATGCTTACTAGGTTATAAGTGGAGATTTTAATATGGTTGAGTCACCTAATGATAAATGTGGCCACTTGCCCATGAGGTGGACACCTAGTGAAAGGGAAGCGTGGTACTTCATGCATAATAAATTCAGATTTTTTTATCCTAACACTTCTCGCTTTCCCACCTTTGAAGCTTGGTATACGTGGACCAATCTACATGGAGGGATGGATCACGTTCTTAAATAGATTGACAGGGCCATGCTATCAGCTCAAGATTTTTTTGAGTTTGATAGCATTTATTCTATGCCAGTGGAGGTCATGCTTGAATTTTTTCTTTTAGACCATTCTCCAATATGATTATGTATCTGTTGGCATGATGTGTGCCCCTTTTGTCATAAAGGCCAATTATTTATTAATATTGCCTTAATGCAACATAGTTCCACTGTCAATCATGTTAAATGGGTTTAGAATTTAATTCCACGACCCAATCACTATCACGGTTTCATCCACCTATGCAAGCTAGTGGATACAGTGGTGGGAAGACGTGCATTGACTCAAATAACTAGATTTCTTAGAATCTATGACCAACAATTGGCAAAAATTTGGTGCCATTCATACTCCACTAACACCTCAACTCTCGGTTGGGCGACAGTGGCACTCAGCGATCCCTTCTCTGAAGCTCTCGAACCGCAAGTTGGTACACTCTAGCTACAAATCCAAATTGCGGATAACTACAATGCCGAGGTGCACGAGATCTTGGCTCGAATGCATTGGCTCAAGATTTGAGATCGAGTCTTAAAAGAATTATTTCTTTCTCTCTAAATAGATCTAAGCTATCATGGACAACAAAGTTTAGATTACAGACCCATAACTTATGTTATGAAGCCTTTGTGCGTCATTACAAGCTTGTCTTTCAAACTCAACCACCCTCTGCAGCTCACCGAGCTGCTCTTAATCAATGTCTGGGTGTTGTGCCGTGCAAACTATTAGAGGCTTAGAAGGTGATCTACGAGAGAATGCTCACCATTGAAGACCTCCATAAAGCCACTATGTAAATGGCTAATGATAAAGCACCGGGCTACGATGGGTTCCCTTGTGAATTTTATAAAGCCCTTTGGGATTCTGTTGACAAGACCTATTTTAGGTCTATCTTGAAGGATTTCAAAATCAATCCCTAGGGCCACACATTAATAAGGGAAACATCAAATTTATCCCTAAGCAAGGAGACCCCGAGAAAATCACCTGTTGATGGTGATTACGTTGTTGAATGTCTCCTACAAAATCATTGCCAAAGCGTTAGCTTTGCGATTATGCAATCTTCTACATGTTATTATTCAGCCAGAGAAAACATGATTTATACAGGGACGATTCATCCTGGACAACATCATCGCGGTGTGGGAAGGCATGGAATGGGTTCGCAGGTCTAATCAGAAGCCATGTTTATCAAGATCGACTTTGAGAAGGCTTACGATTGGATTAAATGACCATTCATTCTCGCCATGCTTCAAGCCCTTGGCTTTGGACCCATTTTTATTCAATCCATCAATATGCTTTTTACAGATGCCTCTGCTCAAATTTCTATTAATGGCCTCAGCTCGAGCCTTTTGGGATTTTTCGGTCTATTTAGCAAGGCTGTCCTCTTGCCCACCGTATGTACTAAGCGATCGAAGGCTTTGGTTATCTCTTAGCTCATGCCAAAGCAAAGGTCTTGTTCATGGAATGTCGTTGCTCTTTGAACCCAACTCACAACTTCTTAATGGGAATTTTGTGGACGATTCCTTTCTTATGCTTATTGAAGATGAAACCAACATTTGCAATGTTATGCAATGTTTGGATACTTTCTGCCTAGCTTCTGGCTCATCCATTCAATGGTGAAAAACCCAGTGTTATTAGAAATCTTTCCTTCTCGCACTTGAATGGCTTGCCAATTTTGATTGGAAAATCTAGACACATGGTGAGATTTTTAAAATTTTGGGTATTCCTTTTGCTTTTCAAGCCTCCTGGCTAAATTATGGCATTATGTCATTTAACGGGTGGCAAAAAGTTGGAATATTGGATCACCAGGCCTTTATCCCTGGCTAACAAGTTCCAAATTTTCTCTAAAGTTCTTGAAGCCACACATGTTTACTACTCATCGTGTTGGGTTCCTTCCAAAGCCTCTATTCAAAATTTGGAGAAATTGCTCAAAGCTTTCTTATGGGCTAATGCTTCTATAGGAAAAGGGTAGCCCGAGATATGTGTTGTTTGCCTTGAAACTCTGGAGGCCTCGGGATTTTTCACATTCAATGCCATGACAAGCTCTTTGTGCTAAATGGATTATCAGAAGCAAATTACTGGCCAAGAAGCTTGGAAAGTTCTCATATGACAGGGTATCACGGAAGGTTTTCCTTATGGCTTCTCTATGTGGAAAGGGTTAGGGTTTGTAAATTTGCTCATCACCCCAGTGCCTATCAAAATTGTTGGCACCTTTGTGCTTAAGAGTATTTGGAAAGCATGGGAATGTGTGAAACCCTAGCTTATATGGAAGCATGATTGCTTTCATGATAAGAACTTTACATATAATAAATCAATAAATTGCATAAGATAAAAAACACAAGAGATATGGGGGCCAAGATGCCCAAATAATCAATATATGTAGAATAATACCCTTAAGGTAGGGCAACACCATACAATGCTCCTTAAGGAAGGAGTAACTCCACAATCTCCCAAGATGGGAATCCACTTCGAGGGGGACACCTCCAATATACCTCTACCAAGTAGAAGAATCAACTCATACATACATGACCTCCTCATAATGATACTCACATCCTTTAAATAGGATGGGTAACACCTAATCCCAATGTAGGCCGACTCATTACCCAATATAATTAATTCCTATGTGAGCCCATATAACTAACTAAGGGGATGTGTGCCACATGTCGGCATCTCCATCAACCCATCTATATATATATATATATATATATATATATATATATATATATATATATATATTATATTATCATATCCCAAGGTACATAGCATTGCCTCCCTCTTTGACATGTTTCATCCCCGAAACATAAGAAGAAGCCATATAATGAGTGTGCTTTAAATTATTGCACACTTGTCGCCATGCTCGATCATCTAACCACCCATATGAAATCCTAGTGGGTGATGTTGCTCCAAACATGATTCCATATTCCATTGTGCTCATCTGATTCCATCTTGGTCCATATGTGTTCCTCCTTGGCATCCATGCATATCCATAATTATTATTCATGTGATTCCATGTCATATAATTATTGTTCCATTGATTCCATGTATAGCCAAAATTATTACTCCTCCAATTCCCTGTATATCCATATAGATTGTTTCCCTTGTGTGTCCTCGCATGTCTCCATGATTTTTTCCTCTCATGATGATGTGGGTGTCTATATGGTGCAACCTTAGTATGCTCAACCTTATCAATCTTTTCCTCTACTTTCTTTTCCTCTTCCAACTTGTTTGCTATTTCTTTTTTCTCTTGAGTAAAGAAACTATTTTTACATTTTCATCATGTTCTTCATCCTCTCCTTCTGATTCATCCTTATTCCCTTCTTCACCATCTTCAAATTCATCTTCATGATCCGATTTTACATTATTTTTTTCCTTGCTAAGTGTGATATCTTGCAATGTAATTTTCTTTCTCTTGTACCATAATTTCATGAATTTATTTTGCACATTAATATTAATTGTTCCTAATGTCTCTAACCAAGGATATCCAAGAACAATATCCATACCATCCATATCTAAAGCATAAAAAATATGAATGCAAAACATATTTATCCATAAAAGCTTTAAATCTTCAAAAACTTGAATATGCTTACCATCCACTTGAGATTCCTTGATATGCTTTGTTTGCACATGTAGATTGTGAGCTACATCCATATTGATGAAGTTATATTTGTTGTTAGGGTTTATGGAAACAATTACCTTTTTTCTTTGAATGCACCCTTCAAACTGAAATATTGAAGCTTCCTTCCTTGGAGATGCACTATCCTGTGTAACAGCTTCATCATCAACATTTTCTTGTTCTTCATCAACTTCTTCTTCTTCTTCTTCTTCTTCTTCTTCTTTAACAAAATTGTGTTTCTTTTTTTTTCCCATCTAGCTAAGAAAATATCCCCCATTTCCTCCCAATCCCAATCCAATAGATCTATATCCAAATAAGAATACCAATGTCACGCTTTCCCACCAAGATGAAGATAAAAACTAACCCATACTAAACATTCTTCAAAATACATTTGTTTAAATTGTATCCACCATTTTTTTGCATCAATTTCCCCATTACCATAGAAAATTGGTATATCCATGATGCATAAAAATTAGGGTTTCACAAACTTACTCCTTTGACCAATATTTGAACTGATGATTTCATCAATCATTTAGCCTCAAATCTGAAACCACAAATAAGTAACCCCTACTAAAATTTTGAGAATTTTCGAATATGTAAAATAATTCAAAGAAAAAAAAAAAAATCTGTCAAAATAGATTACCAATGAAATTGTGGTATCCGGTTTTATGTAAAACCCTAAAAATCTCAATATATTCTTCAAAATAGATCCAAAAATTCTGAAATTTTTACCATATATTTCTGAAAGGAATTCAAAATTGAAATTTGGAAAATTTAGAAAATTAATTCCAAAATATAACTCGTGAAGCAAATTTAGGTGAAACCCTAAAAATACAATAACTTCTACAAAACACCTCAAAACTTTTTTGAAATTTAGACTGTAGCTTTATGAAACCCTTTCACAACTGTGGTAAAAAAATTGAGAAAATATTCATATCCGTTTCCAAAATATAGCTGAATCACTAAAATTAGGGTTTGAACCCAATTTTTTTGCCAAAATCGATGCTCTGATACCACTTGATAAGAACCTTGCATATAATAAATCAATAAATTATAGAAGATAACAAAACACATGAGATATGGGGGATGTATATGAAGATGCCCAAATAATCAATATATGCAGAATAATACCCTTAAGGTAGGCACACATGCACCATCAATGCTCTTTAAGGAAGGAGTAACTCCTAATCTCCCAAGATGGAAATCCACTTGAGGGGACACCTCCCATATACCTCTACCAAGTAGAAGAATCAAATCATACATACATGACCTCCTCCTCATAATGATACTCACATCCTTTAAATAGGATGGGTAACACCTAATCCCAATGTAGGCCGACTCATTACCCAATATAATTAATTCCTATGTGAGCCCATATAACTAGCTAAGGGGATGTGTGCCACATGTCGACATCTCCATCAACCCATATAAATTATAATATTATATCCCATGTGAACCCATATATATAACTAAGGGGATGTGTGCCACATATTGGCATCTCCATCAACCCATATATATTATATTATCATATCCCAAGGTACATAGCATTTCATAATGGCCTTTCTATCAACCAATAGTCTCTCTAGTAGTGGTTGCGATTTTCAAGCCCAAGATAAATGCTTAGTAGAGGTCCCAAGAATCTCCACACTCAAATTCTTTAAGCGTAAAATTCACACCATAGAGGAATCCTTCTGCAAAAACACTCAATCCTGGTCTTCTTGGCCGGATTTTAAAGCTCTATTTCGGCTTTCCAACCAGGATCAAGATACTTTTACTACTGTGATCAATTCGGTTCCTGACCACATGTTTCCTAAGATTATTGTGCATTCCTCTTTCCCATGGTGAATAGATTGGAAGTGGTATGCCGATACCCCATTATGTAATTACAAAGCCAATAAAGGCTATCATTGGCTCTCGCCGCATTTTCCCATAGTGGGAAAAATTAATACACGTTGGGGAATTCATTCCACTCTGCTAATTGGGGTAGGTGATTTGAAACTATTTGGACTATATGTGTGGAGCATGAGATTGTTCATTTCCTTTGGTGTATTCTACACCAAGCCTTTTATCGGGGCTCATCTTGTTCAAATTGGGATCCTAACTCTCAAATGCCCTTTTTGTGGGCATCTGGAAATGATCTTGCATATCTTTTGGTTATGTCCCAAAGCTCAAATTGCTTGGAATTGGATCCATTCTTTTTTCTTTCCTTCACGGCCTCACCTCTTCACTTGTGACATATCCTTTTGGGAGATAATCCCAATCTTCTCGCCTATGTTCACCCAGTTTGGCATGTTTTCGGGGGGAGATTTTGTTCGGATATGGAAAGAAAGAAATGATTTTTTTTTTTAATTAGTGCAGTTGATCAATCTTTCTCAATTTATAATAAATCTATTGTGATCTCCAATGTGCTTCTGCAGATTCAAATTCAAGCCAACAAGGTGGCGAGAGGTGAATCACTGCAGACCTTGTTGTGTGCCACTAGGGGAAGCCCATGTCGATGTTGTCAGTGCCTCCGTCTCTCCCACCGGTGTTCCTCGCCTTCCACCCATGGTGGCTGACTCAACTGGTCTCAACGTCGTGCTTTCAGTCGCTCGCCACTCCCCCGGCCGTTACATCAACGCATTAGCTCACCAGCTCGATGTCGTGGCCAAAGATCTCTGCTGCAATCGTCGGCTCGTCGGTAGGGGCTGGGGCTCACCACCTCACCAACATGGGCGAGGCTCTCCTCTTCAGTTTCTTCGCACCAGGGATGCTTGGAACCCACCGCCACCTCCACCACCATCAGACAAATTCCCTCGCCTCAACCTTGCCATTCCTACTTGCGAGGAAGCGGACCTGTAGGAAGAAATTGCTGTTGGTTGGGAGCTTTGAGATGCTGGAAAGGACTTGCGTGGTTCGGGGTGGCGGATGATTAGATCCGCTCGCCTCGGGCATGTTTGTTGCTGCTGCTTGATTGTGTTTTTTTTTTTATTTTTAGGCGATGCCTTTTTTTGTAATGTCCTAGGCTCGGCCTAGTTTGACTCTCGATGTTCTAGGCTCGACCTAGGTTTGTTTGTGGTTTTGGGGTGTGCTCTCTTACCACCTGCTTTTTTGTTGAAAGTCATCTTGTATTTTATTGAATTAATATAATATAAGATCCTTTTCATTAAAAAAATCCTAAAAGTAAGATTGTTAGTTATAATTATGTGTATTATTAAGTGTTTACCTTATATTTTTAAAGATTTGAGCATATTAAATGTTTACCTTATATCGGCAATGGTTCTTTGGATCACTTTGTGATGACACATTGCTTCATAAATTTGTTGAGACAATGATTATTTAAAAACAAAATACAAAATAATCAAAATTTGATTTAAAATATTTATTGTCTTTAACATTCTTAAAATTTGACTTTTTGATATAATTGTTTGTTTGTTAAATAATTTATTTTTAATTGAAATTTATAATTATTACAAATATCTTACATATTTATTTGCAATATATGGAGAGATATCAATCTAAGATTCTCAACTCAATTTTTTCACTCATATTGACTAATAATTCTATTACCTTTTTATTAACTTCTTTTTGATTGGTGAAGAATTGTATTGATTCATTTCTGCTATGTTGACTTGAGAAACTTAAATATAAGCGATGATTAAATAAGTTTCAAATTTAAGGTTGAAATTTCATGATAACAATCAAATGGACATCAAATTTAAGTTCACACATTAAAGTGAACAACTCGCTCTCATCTGATCCACTTGACTACCATTGTAGACCACGTATTGATATAATAAATATCTTATATTTTGTCAAAAAAAAGTTTATAACAAATTATAATAAAAGAAGGAGGTGATAGTGGATCATCCTTAAGAGACACATTTAAATAGAAAATTGATTGTTCGAGTCAAAATGTCACCAATACTATATGTGGTTATAAAAAAAAAAAATATCACCAACAAAAGTTAATAAAACAATAACTTCCTACCCAAATGGCAAAGGCAACACAAGTTATTCAATGTCATAAATATACTCTCTATTATTTTCCAATTAACAATTATGTATAATATTTATATATTAATTGAATTTCGACAACTCAACCGACCATATGGTTTTAAAGCCCCCTATCTAAATATAGAGGGCGAGAGTGAGCGTAGTGGACCACTCGCCCGAAGAATGAGGGCGAGGGCCCCCTCCCTCTCCTATATAGATGGGGATGGGGATGAGCTTCATTGCCCCCACTCTATATAGATATATCCAAACAGTATCGTATTCAAACATTGTTCTTCTATCCTCTCGAACATCATCAATTCATATTAATTTATGTTTCATTCGTTACTTATATATCTTATAAATATTTATTAAAAAATACATAGATTTTTTTAATAAAAAAATTATTTTAAAATAAATTAAACACATCCACACAAAATCCTACAAATTAATAATATATATATATATTTTTTTAAAAAATTGTATAGGGCACGATCGTGACCTCATCCCTCGGCCTCATCTTTTATTAAGATGCCTGAAGCGTTTACACTTCGCACGAGACCTCATCCTTTATTAAGACGCCTAGTAGGTCTTTACACTCATGCAAGAATTGATCCCTAATGGGTTTATTGTGAGTCTAACAACTTCACCAATTGACCAACAAGTGATTAGCTAATTTTTTTCACAAATTATCATAATGTTACAACACCTAAAATCAAATGTAATTAAATTATACCATATGAAAACACACAATTATCTTTAATTTGAAGGAAATAATTCAAATTAAAAGATGAATGCACACAAATATCCTAAAATAGAATAAAACAATTCAAAATAAATGATAGTGATTTAATGATATGAAGAAACTATTCTATAATTGCAAAGGGGGAGTTGACAACTCTTTAACAATCAACTGATACTCCTTACAAAAATCATCCCTCTCTCTGATCAATCCAACATAAAGCTTATTCAGACACCTCCAACTCTCTACATAAAACCTATCCAACTCCCACTGTATATCCTCTGCACATGAAAACACGCACCTCCTCAGCTCCTCTCCTGCATTACAAATCCTCTCTCTGAAATACTCCTTAATCCTTCCATTCCCATCTTCACTTGCACTGTCCCAACTTCCAGTCACAGAAAAAACGCTTGGAAAATGCATGGCTATGAACATAACTTATATGCATGGTTTCTATTATACTGGTGTTCTTGAAGAACCCATTCTTTTCCCTTTAAAGGCAGCAAAACATAGAATCTCAGATGTTTCTCTGGATTCCCACAGTTGAACAAATGCTCTTTTTTATCTGGGTTCATTAACCACATTGTACAGGAAAATTGTGAGTCTCCATCGCTTCGGCATTTCTCAAGCTCATCATAAATTATATCATGCATGGTTGTATAGATGGGATTATCTCTGCAGTTTTTGGAATAGTAGGCCATGTCTGCCCACCCATTTTCTGTTAGAAAATTTCTGGCCTCTACCCATTCCGGATAGGGCCGGTTATATGGATTTTTTTCCATGGATTTTTCGTAGGATTTGTAGACTGCTTCCCAGAATTCGCAGTGTTTCTCTGTTACCACGTTGGATGAAATACTGTAGCAAAGAGAATAGAATTGAAACATCTTGGCTGATTGTCTACCACTGCCAGAATCCTTAATTGCTAACGCCCGGATAAAAAATACAGGATGATGTTGATCCGTTTTTTTTTTTTTATGTTAGATAATGGAAGGATATCAGTTGTTTTATAAAGCACCGCCTTGAACAAACTAAGTGCCAGGTCGGCTGGGATATTCAACTGGATTAAACAAGTTAAATCCATGCTTTGGAAATAAATTTATGTGGAAATAATGTGAAACATATGGTGAGAATGGTGGTTTGTTATATTGATTTTTGGGGGTTGGCTTCTTTAATGTCCAGCCAGTTCAATGATTTTTACGGATTGGATTTTTCTTAGTCATACTGGTTTTGGGGTTTGGATTCTTCTTTGTAGATGCAGTTTAATGACATTTATGGGTTGGATTCTTCTTAGTCAGATTGATTTTTATGGTTGAATTCTTCTTTGTAGAGGCAGTTTAATAAGATTTCTCTTTATCATTGTAACTTTTGCTCATTGGCAGGAAGAAGTCTCTCTCTTTTATTTATATATACATTTATTCAATATATTATAATTTTTTGTAATCTAAATATATGAACAAAGATGCACACATTTATATATAATAGTGGCTTATGTTTAATTTGATTAATTTAGATTAAATTTTTAAAATATATATATATTTTTAACTATTATAAAATTATTAATATTTTTCCACTAACAATTTTTATTAATTAATTAGATTAAACACATTAAAGCTGTTTTTTGAAGTAAATTTATGTAAAAATAATGTTAAATATATAATGAGAATGATGAAGTGTTATATTATAAGGGTCCAAATTTAATCAATTGAATTCTTTATAATCATTCCATTTTTATAGATTAAATTTTCTTTTTCAAAATAATTTAATTGAATTTAAAAAAAAAAAAAAATTGAAAAGTTTCCTATATATAAAAATTTATTCAAAATATTACAATTTTTGTAATCCAAATATATTTGAAGAGATGATAGCATTTTATACTTTGAATTAACTTAGATCAAGCATTTAAAATATATTTTTACTATTAGAACCACCTTTATATTAAATTATAGACAAAATAATACAAAGTGTTACATAGTAAGGGGCGGATGGCAGTGGTCATAACCTCAAAGAAAAAGCGTCAAACGTCACAAGGGTAGACAAGACCAAGCCACGTAGGCAATCAAAAATGGCCGCCAAAGATAACAAGGCACAACAACAAAAACTAAAGCATTACATAACTAAGCACAAGGAGCAAGCCCAACACCCAAAGGAGGAGGAGGGTCATCCCACGGCGGAAACGAGGTCAAGAGAGTGTGGCTCATCGAAGGAGGGTTGAGAAGCCAACCGTCCTGATCAAGCATCTGGACATTGAGAGGAACCATGATACCCCACCCGGGGTGACGAGTTACCAAACCGAGACGCCCTAGTTGGAAGAGCTAGCCACCACTTTGCCACGAGTCGGCGGGCTCCAGCTAAGCCCAGAGGAAGATGGTGTTGGGTGAGCTGGTGGTAGAGATGGCCGAGTACTTCTGGAATGACCGTGAGATCTGTCATGACATCTAAGAGGTGGCGGTGGAGGCGGGGCGCCGATCATCATTCGGGGACACGCCTCATGGTACAAGTTGCCGCCTAATGGTCAAGCAGTTCTTGGATGTGAGAAAAATCCAGTGCCACCTTCTATGCTTGTGCTTGAATATGCATGCAAACAGAAGACAAAATAACCACCTTTTCATTAATGGTTATTTCTGTTGTAAGATCACAATGCTGAAACAAGGCAGTATTCATAGATTTTTAGAGTTGGAAAAGAATAACAGAATGAAAAAATTGCCAAAGGGAAGCAATATAAGTCAATCAATTAACATAATCACCAAACAAAACAAATTTCTAATCGTAGAACTCGGGATGGTAGGATCGAAAAGGGAATGGATCCAATGCCAGCGTCCTATTCACGTAGACAAAACCAGAAGACATGTTTGAAAGACTTAGGGTGACCACAACAAAGGCGGACATAAGGTTAGGAATACCAATGTGACTTAATCTTTCCCCTAATGGGAGCCCTTGGTAAATTAGACACCAGAGAAAAAAAAATTAAGCTTCGACTCAAATAAAGGGTTCCAAATCGGTGAAGACGTTTTAGCCAAGTGGAAGGAGAGGATTGCAAAGACCATCTGGAATTAAGCTTAGTAAGAGTAGGTGAAATGGGCAAAAAGAGAGTAGATGATTCTAAAATTATATCAGAATAGGGGGATATCCACTTTCCATCTCCAATCTTTCCACCAAGGCCTGAGGTGGTTGAAGGCCCAATTTGTGCAACTTAACATCCGACATGAAAGACCTGGATAGCCAAAACTGAGGGCAAATCGGAATTGACAAGGTGGTACTATTTCGGCGTAGGCCGAGAGGAGCCAATCTCTATAGAAACCAAGTCTGAATAGTGGAGATGCCTTTTTGAGCTAACCGAACTACTTTAATGTTCAACCTTTCTACCGGTGGGAGATCATCTCGAAGAAAATATAGGTGACCACAAGATATTATGCTCATTGAAGGAGAGACCAGTTCTAAAGCCATCACTAACCCATCGCATCGAGAGGTTTGCCAACCTCAAATGCCTTCGAGATGCTCTTGACCACGAAGGTACCACATATTTTAACCGGAACTCTTATGATTAATAAAGTTTGAAATCCTACATTTTTCCAGCATTTTTTACCATAAGGTGCTCTAGAAGAAATACAATGTCATAACAAAATATGCCAGGATTGGTTGCCTGGATGTGCCGAACAATCCATTTCGCATAGGAGAAATACTTTCTTGATAAATGTCAACAATACCCATGCCACCGACTGCTCCCATGCGAAGGGTGTAAATGTCCCAAACAACTCGTGAAAACCACCACCTTGTAGCTAGTCCAGAAAATACCGTAAAAGTTTGGCCAACTTGTCGGGAAGAAGCTCGTGATGGACACCAACATGTTGCAGCATAATAGACACAGTCACAACAAGACTTTTATACTTTGTATGGTACATGTTTTATTTGTTAATAGTTAATAAAATATATTTTTGATTGAAAGCATGTTATTTACAGAGTGTCTTTCGAGATGATTGGTTCTTGAAAAGATTTGGGCATTTTTACAATAGTACAAGTTGTTGACCCCCTTTTATAAATATTTGGCAATGATTACTAAAATACTTAGCTTGGATGGTGAGGAGGAGAGTAATGGAAGGAATATGTGGAGAAGTTATATTAAATCCATGTCATAATCAAAGATGAGAGGATGAGTAGTAAAAGCTAGAAAAAAATGGCATCCAAACGAGCACAAAAGTTTGTTCCAAAAGCATATCACAAGGCAATGAGTCAGGAACTCTTTCTAATTTAGATGTTTTACTTCATGTTGTTTTTGTTGAGCCAATTGGTAAATCTTATGAAAATAACTATCTCATTTTTATTATGTAGGTTGCATCTCTTTAGATGCTTGTCTCCATACTTAGATCAAGTACCATTGGTAGTCTAATGTGATTCAATTATTTGGAGTTAGAACCCTCACCAAGTATTTTTTTCTCATCTTTCACAAAAGCTTTGAAAGTGCAAGCCCTACTTGTTAAGTAAATTTTTTTGGTTCATGAGAAATACTCTCATGGTGTTTTCTCCTTGAGTTGAGACTTTAAAGTCACTCGAGCAAGTGTCCCTTAAGGTCCTTGTGTTTGGTCGAGCTTCTGGCCTCTTAATTCCTTTTTTTCATACTAGAATTTGATAAACATATTGGGTGCATTGTTTGTAATGAAGTTGGTTGCTTAATCTCTGTGACCAAACAAACAAGTTTCTATTGAGGTTGACCTTACAAAAGACTTGAAAAATCTATCAACATCCAAATTAGTTTTGAGCACTTTAAGTAGAAATTACGTATATTATTCTACCCAACACATTCTTTTATTTTCCGACACCAAACTATAAGATCAAAACAATCTCCTCTTGGATCTCTCTAACTCGATCATTGGAACCTCCACTTTCCAAAAAGAAAATGTTGATAGAAAAATAATGTCTAGATCACCATAGCTAGCGAAAAATTCATTCAATGGGAATATAAACATTAGTGGCTATTGTAAATCCCAAAGAAAAACCTCAACCAACACACAAAATCTTGAGAAAAATCATCCCTTTTCTATGTCATCTTTCCTTGTCCATATCCCTTCAATCATCCCTCACATCTAATTTTCATAAGAAAAATTTGTGCAAATGATTGATTTTAAGGTTAGGACCTCTCCAATGGTTTTCAATCCTCTTGCATCCTCACACTCCACCTTGAAGATAAATAGTATTTTTGGGAGTTAATGGGATTAAACATTGCTCCATTTCTGTTGAGGATTTTATTATATTATCTAATAGTTTTGTAGCTTTGGAACCTAATGTAGGGTATAAAGATGAACATGAGGAACTCCACATGGAAGAGTTTCTTACATGAATGTTATATTATGGAATGTAATAGGTATCAAAATCCATCATGTAAATTCTTTTCAAATTCTACATATCAATGGATTGAAATATACATTTTTTTTTTGCGGAAGTCAAAATTTTAGGTTTCTTTCATATTTTAAAGATAACTTAGACCTTTATACCTTTCACGAAGATGGATATATTGATACCATTATTTCATTCTTTCCAAAATTTACATTATTGATGGTTACATCCAATGAATATCCATCACATCAAGCTATCTAGGTTAATCTTGACAATAATGGAAAATCCTTTGCGTTGTTAATGTTTATGCCCCTAATGATGGCCTAAAAGATAATCTTGATGATGATGGTTAGTAGAAAATGTACCATTGTCTTATAGACTTGTTTGTGGAAAATTTAACATGGTCGAGCTTCCTAAATACAAAGAGAGTGCCCTCACAATAGGGTGGTGTATAGGAGAATGTGAAGCATGGTTTTATTTTAAAAACTAGTGGGAGTTTTCACACCCTCTCTTTGAGTGGTGAGCATTTAATTCTCAAGATTGATTTGCATCGTCCAACTTTTGAGCCTAAAATAACAAGGTTCTTAAAAGAATTGATCGTGGTACAATTTATGAGCAACACATGTTTTAATTTCACATCTAAGGTGGGCTTAATGTCATTTCCATTAAGATATTATGTTTTTTTATCACAATCTTATTACCTTTTAGTTGATTTGGAGAATCAATCATCTCAAAATTTTACTCAAATCTTTCTCAATACATCTCTCCTAGACCACAAAGGAACCATCCAACTCATTTCCATTTTATACAACATTGTGCCACATCCCGATTATAGTGCCCGACTTGATGGAGTGGTGGTATAATGAGATCAATCACACTATTTCATTTCTTCACCGCTTTGGAAAATAGGTGGTGCATGTGTGCAAAAGGGATAAATATGTGCTACACAAAGAATTTCAAAGATTATCTACTCAACTCGAGCACAACCCCTTTGATTCTTTGTTATAATCTATGATGGTTAAACTTGAACAAAAACTAAAGGTGGTGGAAATTTATGCAACCAAGGATCTCCAATTCATGCTCATGTGTATTAGCTCAAGGTTAGAGATAATGCCTCTAAAAATTATTTAAATATCTATGATCCAAACAAGCCAAGGAGTAAATTGAATCTATCCAAACCGCATGAAATCACTTTACCAACCTTTCTAAAATTTCATTTTCATTATTGAGTCATTACTGATTTAGTATTATAATCCTAAGAGATGACAAAAGAATGAAAAAATAACTTTAGGAATGTATTGATGTGGTTCCATGCAAGCTTTATCCCATATCCATTCAACAATGTGTTAGAAGATATTTTTGTCTTGGGTGTAGTGTATAGCTAATGAAAAACTTCCAAGATTTGGTGGATTTCTTTACAAAATTATCAAATCCATTGACGAGTTTTGGTCTTGGTTTATTACAAGTCTACATGGAAGCATTAAACACCCGATCCTTGGGTAAAGTTATTAACAAAGTAAATATTGAATTTATAAATAAAGCTAATGCTCATGAGCTCACCATGTAGACATCACTTTTCAAGCACGTTATCCCCTCATCCCGCGTCACTATCATTTCACACAATCGTCCTTCCCGTCTGTTCTCTAAATGCTTGTATCCCCATTATCCCTCATAGTTCTTATTTTCATCCTATTTTAAACCTAATAATATTTAACCCCATCTAATTACTCACCTATTATCACCCCATCCCATTATCACCCCATGATAATATTTTAATAATATTTAATTTCCCCCATTCAATGCCCTTAATTTCTCACCTACCTCCCCCTAACTTCTCCCCACACGTCCCGTAGCCCTAAAATAGCCCGCTTCCCTTAATTTAGCTATTATAATATCCCAATTCTTGCAATCAAAGATAATCAAATTTTCAGTCCGTCCCAATTACCAGTGGCTCATCCGGTCACTGTAGACCCTATAAATTCACCATCATCCCTCCTCTCAAACCTTTTAATCTTTGACATCCTTGCATGTTTGTTTCCTTCATACTCATTTGTGGAGCTATTGTCATCAATTGGAAGCAATCTTGGGTGTTCTTTTACATGCTATCATTTGAATTTATTTCTTGGAGTTTTCTTGGAGATCCCATTTTTCCTTCTTTGTCTCTATTTTGCAGGCTTTGCAGGTGCCTCCATAGCTTCATTCATCCATTCAACAATCCCTAATCTTCAACATAGCCATCTCCCCATCCATTTAGTTTACGTAAATCTAAGTCTTGATCTCGCCTTTGACCCATCTTGATCGTTGTCGGCCCACCCTTTGTTAACCATGCTCTCTGTCTGTGCCATTATCTAATATTGTTTCAAATCATCACCTCTTTCCAGAGCACTCTATTTCATCCACCTACTTATTTTCCATCCTTATCGATTATATTTTCTCTGGTCATTTTCGACTCACTCGATCGTCGTTGACCCTACCAATTCCCACATCGATCCACCTCCACTTTCCTTGTTTATTCTCATCATCATCTCTACACTAGGTCCAACATCTCATATTGGATTCCGGTTTGTATTTTTGCATCATGTCTATTCGCTCTGCACTGTCACCGTCGGTCATTAGTACTGCATCAGGTGTGACCAGTCATTACCAACCCACACAAGTTTGGTTTACTTTTCAATATATTTCATTACGGATCATCTTTAGTATATCAAGTCTTTATTTTATATTAATCTACATATTTTATCTATCATCACTTTTTACATTGTTTTATAAAAACGCTGGTTACCATCCATCCTAGGAAGCTATTGTTTTCCTAGGATTGACCTTATGTCGATAACACACCATCCTATTTTACTAATATTTTTCCATCGCTTTCTCTTTATTGTACATGTCATTAAGATTACAACGGAGATTTTATTCTGTTCCCATACCTTCATCATCACCATCGTCATATACATCAGGAGGTAGCCTTAAACCCTCCCATAGTTTTGAAGTTCCTTGGTTTTTGTATCCTCCTTGCATTAACTTGTAACAGAGTAGGAAATCTCATAGAACATTATGGCACACCGGTGGGGCCCACCCTTCTTCCTCGATGAGTCTGTTTTTTTATTTCATTTCATTTCCATTTGCTTTGTATTCCATTTCTTTCTTTCTAGTAACCTCAGGTGGGTGTTTTTCTTTCTCGTGTGCATGGTGGTTTTATTTCATGGATCAAGAACGAGCTTGCTAAATAAAATAAAAAGGAAATAACGTTATCTAGGTATTCTTATTTTTGTTCCCTATTTTCCCTTTCTGCATCTTCTTGTGTGTGCTTTCATCGAACTTCACATTTTATTTTTGGTCTAAAAAGAACCCTTTCATTCTTGCTTAATCATCTAGATTAAGTAGGAGGTTAATTTGTTGCATTCACTTTTCTTCCACACACATCCAAACTCATGCATCAAACTTACACATATCAAACATCATATACTAGGTGGAACTATTGGGATTTCATCACCCAATAAGAAATTCTCTGTAGTGTTATGGCTGCGTTATAATTTTTTTGGCTATCGGTATATTGGCTAAGCACCCAACACACTTATCACTACGGTGCTTGACGTGCATGTGTAGGCCCCTATATCAAGCCATGTACCAATATTCATCATAGATTTTTGCCTCATGTACCCTCGAGTATACCGAGAACTCCATCCAAAACATCCCAAAACCAGCCTTAGATTGGCCATTTCCTAGGTTCCCTCTAAGCCTTTTTTTTTTCTTTTTCACATCTTCTAATAAACAATATAATTAAAAATTGTTGCTTGTCTTGTTTGTCTTAACAAATTCTATACTGGTTCTTGCTTTTTTCATACCCGATTTTACTAGATCTCAAATCGAAAATGGAACAAAATAACTCTTCTAACATCTCCAACTCCAACAACATCATCTAAGAAATATTTGACTTTGTTACTAGTTCTTCTCTTCCTCTTACCACATGCTCTTCAATTTCCTAACCTGTCATTTCTATGGCTCCTTCTAGTGATCCGTTTTCTGTCTAGACTCATTCCCACATTGAAACTAATCCTTCCCTATACCACTATTTAGTCCCTTCCATACTAGTTACAACTCCAAACCTCCTTCCTTGGAGACCTTTAAACCTCCCGATCCCCATGAGATGCTTGGATTTCTAAGAAATCCTGGATGCTAACACTGTTGCTCTTTACGATTACCTTCTCTATAGATCTAGCAATCTTCCCATTGAGGGACTTCCTCTTCAAAAAATCTACGCCTTTCATTCTCATCCTGAAACCTCTCAAGTCCTCACCTCTCAACTCACCCTTTTCTTCCCTCAAGCCATGAATGAGCTTGCCTTGACACAACTTGAACTTGTCTCCCACCAACCTTCCACTTAGATTCCCCAAACCGAGGTCAATCTACTCAACCGGTGGATTCTATTTCACCCGATCTTCCTTGAATCAACATTTCCCCCTCTTCTTTAATTCCCATCACCTCTTCATCCACCATTGTTATTAGTACCACTAATCAAGCTTTATAGGAATCCCGACTCCTCCTTCCACCACCTGAACAACATGATCAAACTTCCATCTCAATATCCACATCACAAATCCATGCTAATTTCATCACTTCACAACCCCATCCTTCAAAATCAACCCAAGCCCATTAGTCTCCTCTCCAGATTGTCTTCACCATATCTTTCCTCATCAAGCTACCCAAAAATCTCAACCACTCTATACTTACATCCCCACTCATCCCACGCAGAACCAATATAACATCCCCACTTCTCATCAAATGTGATCACATCAAACTCAGGTATATTCTCGTCTCTCAACAAAACCCTATTTCCCAACCTATTCAATCACATCCATTTAACTATCTCCCCCTCATCAACCACCTCCACAGAGACACCTACCTATCCTCAACACTATCAAACTCATCCTCAACCCAACCCTTCCACATCCTATGATTCATAACCTCACCAATCCATCTCTCATCCATCCCACGACCCCATGCAGGATTTGTTAAATAGGTTGGAAAACCTTAAAGATGCCACCTTGGGTCCTAAGAGCTCATTTACCTATGAAAAATTAGAATGCGCCCATCCATCCATAAGTTCCTGTCAAACCCTATCTTCTGTAATGAGAACTCCCAAAATTCTCAAACTTCAACAGTTTGGAGGATCCCCTCAAACTTCTTTGTGCCTTTAGGAACACCTATTAGATCATCACACATGACCAAGACCTCATGCTCAGTACCTTCCCTATGTCATTGGTCAGTCCTGCCTGCCTAGATCGGTACAATGGAATCCCAAAACTCCCTCTTTTCATTCACCCAACATGTGTAATTGTTCTTAGAAGATTTTTCCTTTAACATTGTGCGTAAGATCACCATCACCAACCTGTACGCCATTAAACAATACGGTGATAAATCCTTCGAGTAATTTGTTCTAGGCGGTGAGGTCTCATCAATTAGCTATCTTTTTCCCTTCCTCAAACCGAACATATCAAGCTCTTTTCTCCGATCTGTGCCAAACACATCTCATCAACCCTCTAGATCTAATCCTTTCAAACCTTTGAGAAGGCATTCACCATGGCTTGTAAAGCATAATTTTTCACCCTTTAACAAAGCCACGTCAAACTTAGTTTCAATAAACAAAAACCAAAGTTCACCAATACATCCAATCAAAATGATAAGTCCAAAAATGCTATCAATATTGTCATTGTTAAATCTTCTTACGCATCTACCTCCTATACCGAGGCCCCACAAAGGGCTCCTCGACCTACTCCCAACTATACCCCTATTGGGAATCATATAGTTCAATCTTCGATAAGCTCATGGATGCTCGTCTCATCTAACTTCCCCCTATCCACCTTATCGAGGACATGCGCCCTAAACCCAAGTGGTATCATGAGGACCACTATTGTAAACATCATCACATCTGTAGCCATGAAATTTAAAAGTGTCGGACCTTAAAGCCTCATCGACCGAGGTGGGATATCCACTTAGATAATCCTAACGCCCCTCCCAATCAACCTTTGGATGTCTTCAAAAAACCATTCCCTAATCACTCACCAAATAAAAAACAGATCCTTCCACATCCCAAGCGCCTAATGCTCACACAATCAACACCTTGAATCAAGAATCAACATCATCATCTATTCCCATTACCCCTCCATCTACCTTACCCACCTCTATTCCTTTGACATGTAGAACCATGCCAACACCTACACCCGTGCTCACACCCATCGAATCTACATCCAACACATCCCTTGAATATACATCCGGACTAGTCACATCAAAATCTCCTACACCCACATCTGTCACATCCATACCTACCCATGTATCAAAGCACCCGTCACTACATCCACACCTACAATCCCTTCTACACCCACACCTTCATCAGGTCCATACCCACATCTACTCCCATATCTACACCACCCCTTCAAACATCACTTGATACATACTAAAAGGATCTCTCACTTTCATCCTCATCTTATATCACTACTACCACTTCTATACCCACATATTCAAAACCATCTATAACCCCTTCCAATCTCATCAAATACATTATTCAAAAACCACTCCCATATTCTATCTCCTCATCTTCAACAAAACATACACCAACATCACCTAGTTTCATTTCCTAAAATTCCTTTATTGAAATCATCATCATCCCCGCCAAGGGTAAAGCCTCACATCAAAAATCTAAGAACCTTGGCATTCCCACTTAGAAATCACTCACCCATCCACATAAGAAGTTAGAAATTCCTCCCTCAAAATCCTAGCAAACCAAATCTTCCACCATCCAAACATCTATCTTAGGGCCTCAACCTTCTATTTTGGGACCACGCCCTTCATCCAAAACATCTACCACTACCCAATCTCAATCTAAAACATCTATCCCTCCCCCAAATTCACATCTACATCTAAATCATCTATTCCTCTTCCAAATTCACATAATTTATTCCCCTTCCAAATCCATATCTAAATAAACCATCCCTCCCCCTCATTCTAGATCACAAATACTTAAAGAAAATGGGGAGCTATGGCTCCTATAAAGCCTCATAAGATAAATGCTCCCCTCTTACCTTCATCACCCTCTCCTACACCGAATCGTCCCTCAAGACCATACCACTTCACCTTTACAAACCACTATTGGATCTTATACTGAAATATTTAAGTGTCTTCTCTGGCATCTGCAATCACCCTAACCCCATCAAGCCCTTTGATCCACGTAGGCCAAATCCCACATGGTTTGACCCCAACACCATATGTGCTACCTACCATTATGCCCCTGGGCATGACACCAAACACTGTAAGTCCCTACACACCATCATCAACAACTTTATCAAAGAAGATGATCTCCTCATCGAAGAAGATCACCCTCTCCACTCTAGCAGCTTTATCCACATCCGCACCCCATCTTCCAACCAATTCCACATCCTCTAAAGCATCTTCCTCATCCATGAATTTCAGGTGTTATACCTCCTCCCACATTTACCTCTTACAAGGATGGTCACCCTCTTTACATTGAAATTATAACCATGACCACCCATTCTCATCCTCATAAGCCTCAATCAAAGAAACAACAAAGGATGTCGACACAAAATGGATGCACCAAGGCGCGAGGTTAAAAGGGCGCACGATAAGAAAGGATGTCGACATGAAAAAAAGGATGTCGAGCCAAGGCAGGATTAAGGGTGCATGTAAAAGGATGTCGACACAAAATGGATGCACCATGGCATGTTAAGGGCGACACAAAAGGATGTCGACATGAAAAAATGGATGCTCAAGGCACGCAATTAAGGGCGCAGACAAAGGATGTCGACACAAAAAGGATGCGCCAAGGCGCAGTTAAGGGCGACAAAATGAAAATGGATGTCGCTGACATGAAAAGGATGTCGACATGAAAAAGGATGCGCACATGCAAGAAAAGATGTCGACATGTAATTTTCAGGATGCCAATGGCACTTCTGGAGGCGCAACATTTTGAGCACCGACAGAAGCAAACCCCAAACCGCATATATTCGATGGCCATAACTTTCACACAGGAGCTCGGATTCACGCAAGGTTGGAATTTTCGGAAAGCTTACGAGGTCCTCTATCCAACTACGACTGATATCTTTAATTGGGTGGGAAAAAATTCTTAAAAATGCAAAATACAGTTCGCCACTTTTTGGGTTTGCTAGGGTTCTCACCTACCACCATAATGAGATGAATTAAATGCAACCTAGAGGTGGTTGGGGTAGATTTGGAATTCCTCTCTCTTTCTCTCTCATTCTTCCTATAAATTGTAAGGAGGGGCTTCTTTCTAAAGGTTGGACATTCTTGTTTTTCCCTCCTTCTTCTCTTTGGGGCAGTGAATTTGTGGAGTTCAAACCTCCCATCTAAAACTATAATGCAACTTTGCCTCTTGGCATTTTGTAGTGTATCAGATCAATCTTTGGAGCAAATAATGCATGTCCTGTGGATGATTCTCAACCCTCTCTCGTGTTCATTTACATCCTCCCGATCTTTCACTACAAATTTGGTTATCTCAGTGCATGATCTTGCATTACATTTTAATGGTTTGTGTTTATCGGCAAGACAGGTGTTCTTCATTCCTGCATCACCTTTGTTAGTTTAGGTTTATTTTTATGCATCTTCTTACCCTGTCTCCTTGGAAAGTTAGTTTAGGTTTTTGAGTAAACCTCTACATTTTTATGTGTGCATCTGAACAGAGGAATAGGAACCGGCCTTCATCCGAGAGAGCTTTCCTGATTCACAAGGTCCCACACTTGGGAAAAGCTCCATGTTATGCAATCACACTGAGAGTCTCAACCCATCGAGTTGCAGACATTCAGGGGTGCTGTGATTCACCATCAATAGTTTTGGCACGCCCGGTGGGACCAAGAGGTCATTCCACAAGATTTGAAGGAATTTTCAAGAAATTTGGACTAAAAATTGTAGGTTTTACAATTTCAGATTTTTCACCTTCCAGCTGAAACTTTGAAATCGATTTTCAAGGGCTTAACTTGCTCAAAACAAGTCAAAATTTCACCAATGATAGATCGATGGGGATAATCTTCAAAAGGGTATTCTTAGATTTTTGAGATTTTGACTTTCAAAATTTCATGGTTTTTAGTATTTCAGGTTTTCCTAGGTGTTGAGCATGTCCCAAGTTCCGACACGGTGTATTTCAGGTTTTGTAAGTTGCCTTGCATGACCTGAAGTTTTTCCTGTACCTTTTGGGGATTAGTAGCTACACAACAAACCCGATAACCAAATCGAAGAACTATATCTTCTGGGTCCTTCAAAGTTTTAAATTATTTTTAATAATATTGTCAGGTTTGGTGTGTAACTTGGCAAAATCTAGCCTTTTGAGGCTCATTATCTAACACATCTGGCGACTCCGAAGGGATAGAATTCAGTGGTATAGTAGCAGCAATAGTTGCCTAGGCACATGAGAAGAATTCAAACCAGTCCGATACTCGAGAAGAGGGGCTATTTGTCCACTTGCAACTATCACTGGGAGAGGAAGGAGAGGAAGAAGACCACAAAGATCACCATCTCCACCTAACCGGACTTTGTCTACACCTCCACCTGGTAGACCTTTTCTCGCATCAACCAAGTTCTTAGGCCAATCATAATGGCACATCTACCACCGAATCCCTTTGTCAATTTCACTGGCAGGCAGCCCACTTGCCCTCAATGCACATAATCCAGTCCAATTGCAGCATTGAAGAACATTCCATTTTTCACTGGAGAAAATCATACCACTCCGGGTGATCATGTCAAAGACATTGCTAACGCTTTGTGCAATCCATGAGATAAATGAAATGGATGTTGTCACAAATTGCGGCATCTTCATTCAAAGGGAAGGCATTGCAATGGTTTAGGAGCCTTGGAGCTGGTTCTATCCAAAATTGGAATCAGTTATGCATAGTTCTCCATGAGCAGTTTGGAGAAAAGGGAGACAATTTGTCTCTACTTGAACAATTGACAACTATCAAGAGAGCTCCCAATGAGCAACTGACTGACTTCAACTTCAGATTTCAAAGGTCTTGGGATAGATTCCAAAGGGCATTAGGCCAACAAATTAAGGTGCTTTTCTATATTATCTTAAGGCTTTGAATTCTTGATATTTCTATGTTAATTCAATCTATGGGAGGCACAACCTTACCTACTTGCTTTATAACATTGCCATTAGGGCTGAAAATTGTCTTATTCAAGCTGGTAAGCTGGCTCCTAGGCCTCCCATGCCCTTGTATCCAAACTTAGAAAATCCAAGCACTAGTCAAACACCCACTTTGGCTCCTATTCCCACTCCTAGAAATCAAAGTTCAAATGAAACTTCTACTTCATCCTCTAGTGCTTCAAATGAACTCCAAGAGGTTATGAAACAATTACAAAACCTTGGAAATGAGCTGGTGACTATCAAAAGACAACAAGCTCAAAGTGCTAGACCGTATCAGCCTCAAGCGCAATACTAGGCTAGGCCACCATACCAACCCAATAGGCCACCCAATCCAACATCAAAATCAAAGCCAAGTAAGGCCTCCCACCAATAGACCATTTCAGCCCTATAACCCCAATGTTGCATCTACTTCTAAAGCATTAGTGCCAATGTAAAACAACATAGCTCAAGAGTATGATTGGTGTTTCCCATGCAATGAACCTCACAACCAATCTATGTGCTTCAATGGTGCTTTGAACCAAGCCTTGATGGTGACAACTACTAGCATAGAGGGTGAAGTGAGTCAAGAAACAAATCAGCAACAAGGGACATCTCAAAGAAAACACAGCTCCAAATGATACCACACTTGTGAATTGGCAAGCTGAGGATTTTTGTGGCATGAATCAAACAATTTCTCAGAGTGTAGCAGCTAACACAAGATCAAAGAAGAGGAATATTGGTGAAGGGAAGTCATTGGCTCCAAGTGATCTACAACCTTCCATCACTCCACAAGGTGTCGGTAAGCAAAATACAGCCCCAAACACGCAAGGACAGCCCAAACCACCTTCTAAACCAACTCAAATGCCAGCTGTTGCTGCCCATGCACAAGAAAGGAATGTGCAAACTAAAGGACAACAAAGAGATGTTTCATCCCCATTTAGCATCATTGATCAAATGAAGAAGACAAATGTGAATATATCAATGTGGGAATCTTTATCCATCCCAGGCCAAAGAGATCTTCTACAAGCTGCCATGAAGAATTGGTCAACTTCAAACCAGCAGTCCATATGCAAGAGAATGTCCTCACAAATGCTCGCTCACCAAGGGAATCATGGAGGACAACAAGGTAAAGTTTTTAAGCCCTCCATTCTATGTTTCATTAATCATTGGGGATAAACTAGTACACAATTACATGATTGATTCTAGGGCAAGTAGTTCTGTCATGCCCAAGCAAATAGCTGATCAGCTGGGTCTCCAATATGAAGTCATATCAAAGGGGGTAGTGCAATTGGATGGGACAAAAGTAGCAATGGTGGGAGTGATTAAAGGTTTTAATATTACCTTATGCATGCCCCAACGTTACCATTTTGCAAGATGTGTCAGTGATAGATTTTCCACCACTCTTTGCCCTATGCTTATCAAGGGATTTCACAACTAGAATTGGAGGCTACTTATCTGCTGACTGGTCACACATGTTGTTTAGAACAAGATATGGTACTAAGGTCACAATCAGATCCAACCAATTGCAAACTTTCATATTGAGCCTCATACTCCAAGCCAAATCAATGCCAACTGTTCAAAGCATTTGATCAAGAAGATTATCCAAGCACAGATGAAGCTGACACCAAAGTTGGAAGCATCCCAGATTTGACTCTTGATGAATGGGCAAGCAAGGTACATGCTTTTGATCCCTACCAAGAAGTAGAAGAATCTGAGCTAGGAGTCTATTGCATACATGAAGAAAACCAACCTATTCCTAACATCACCAAACCAGACCATAAGGATGACAATGAGGTATGGCAATTATTTTTCGATGGATCAAGGAGTAGGCAAGGTGGAGGAGGAGCTATGCTTGTTTCACCTCAAGGCATCAAATATTATTCAGCTTTCCATTTCCAGTTTTCCTGTTCAAACAACACAGCTGAATATGAGGCCTTGATTCATGGACTTCATTAGGCTGGGAAAAAGGGCATAAAGAACTTGCAGGTGTTCGGGATAGCGAGCTAATCATCAATCAAGTCAGGGGACAACATGCTACAAAGAATGACCTACTGAAGAACTACAAGAATAGGGTATGGGACCTCGTTGAGGATTTTGAAGCTTTCAACATCGTGTCCATACCTAGAAGAAAAAATGAAGCCGCGATAGGCTCGCAGCAGAGCTGGAGCAACGTTTGATGTGGTTGAAACATCAAAAGGAAAAACACAACCACATATCCATGTGATTGTGAGGCCAAAGAGCTTCCAGATAATAACACAAGTCGGCAGTGTTTGAGAATGATCAATGAGATCGTCAATTTCTTACAAGAAGAGGCTGAATTCTCACTAGAATCAAGATGACTAGAGCAAAAAGATGGGGATCAAGTAGTGCAGCTACAGAACAAACAAGCTTCCCAAGGGTTTAGTAACATTGGAGTCTATCTTCAACCCTAACGACTAGTTCCGTAAGGAAAAGGCTAACATACAGGTCAAGAGAGAAGATTCAGAGCCAATTCTAGTTGGGGAAGGCAAAACACTTCAAATTGGTAAAGTGGCCACTGAGCAGGAGAAATCAGATTTCATACAACTTTGCCAAGAATTTCCAGATGTCTTCGCTTGGAGCTATGAAGACTTGAGAGGATTCAATCCGAAGTTGGCACAACATACCATAGAATTGATCCAGATGCTAAGCCCATCAGGCAGAAGCAGAGACCACTCAACCCTCACATTGAGCCTCTAATGAAGAAAGAGTTAAACAAGCTAATAGAGGCAAGCATTATATTCCCGATCAAGCACTCAAGTTGGGTTGCAAACTTGGTTCCGGTCAGGAAGAAGAGCGAGAAATCAGGTTGTGTGTGGACTTCGAGACCTCAACAGGGCATCTCTCAAAGACCATTACCCACTTCCTTCAATGGAACAAATATTGCAAGTGGTATCTGGTCGAGAGATTCTCTCTCTAGATGGCTACTCAGTGGTATAATCAGTAATGGTGAAAGAAGATGACCAGTTTAAGATGGCTTTCACCACCAAATGGGGCACCTATGCCTACAAGAAGATGCCATTTGGGCTATCAAATGCTGGAGCCACTTTCCAAAGGGCAATGGATATGGCATTCAAGGGATTGATCAATAAAATAGTTCTAATATATCTTGATGACATCACTGTATTCTCCAAAAATGCAATGGATCACCTCTTTCATTTGAGGCAAGTATTTCAGAGGTGTAGAAGATTTGGGGTATCATTGAATCCCAAAAAATGCATATTCTTGGCTCACGAGGAAAACTTCTAGGCCATATTGTTTCAAAGGAGGGATTGACGATTGACCCAGAAAGAGTTGAAGCAATTCGAGCGTTGCCATTGCCAAGTCACAAGAAGGCTCTTCAAAGCTTCTTAGGAAGGATCAATTTTGTCCGCAGGTTTGTTCCAAACTTTGCAGCTCTCGTAAAGCCAATAACGCTGATGTTGAAGAAGAGCATGGCATTTAAGTGGACATCTGAAGGCAAGGCAAGTTTTGAGGCAATAAAAGAGGCTATATCTCAAGCTCCGACTCTCGTCAATCCAGACTTCTCCAAGGACTTCATGCTATATGCCTTCGGTGGTGGAGACACAATTTCTGCAATCTTGGTACAAAAAACAAAGAAGGATTAGAACAACCAGTTGCTTTCTTCAGTCAAGGCTTGAGGAATACGAAACTAGGTACTCTTTCATTGAAAAGCATGTCCTTGCAGTAAAGATCAGGAGCTTAAAGAAATTCAAGCACCTAGTCTCAAACAACAAGATCCAATTATTGGTCTCTCATGCGGGAGTCAAGGACTTCCTTCTAAACAAGGATCTGAATGAGAAACGTGCAGGATGGATCACCCATGTCATGGAATATGACATCGAAATTAAGGTCACTAAGCTAGTACGTGGAAAAGGACTATGTGAACAACTAGCTTTGAGTCAACAAGTTGAAGTAGGTGATGAAAAAGAGACTATCTTGGTACTACAGGATGGTCAAGAACAGAAAATGATGATGTGCCCACTCCTTGTTGGACTCATAATATGATACACTTCCTACAGCAGGCCTATGCCCTCCAGAAATGAGCAAAGCAAAAAGGAGATACTTTAGATTACAAGCCATTCCATATGTGCTTGTTGATGGTGTTTTGTTTAAAAAAGACATCAATGGAGTTCTATTGAGGTGCATTGGGACAAGTCAAATTGAGAGGGTGTTACGAGATTTTCACGATGGAGATTCCGAGGACATTTCACCCCACGAGTAACAACTCTCAAGATAATGAAGGCAGGGTATTATTGGCCCACAGTGTTCAATGGATTACTATACATGGATAAGAAAGTGCAAAAAATTTGCACTCTTCAAAGAAAAGAAAGACTAGCAACACTTCCATTGCACCCAATTTTGGTTGACCAACCATTTATGCAATGGGGATTGACTTCATCGGGGTCATCAACCCAAACTCAAGCCAAGGCCACAAGTGGATTCTCACGGCAAATGGACTATTTCACCAAGTGGACCGGCAAGTAGCGCTCAAAGAAGCAAATGAGTCTAACATACTAGACTTTTATGAAGGAATAGTGACCAGTTCGTGTGCGCCACCACTATCATATCGATAATGCATTGGCATTCATAGGTTCCAAGATTACGAATGGGCTGTCAAGAATGGAATCTATTTGAGCACCTCTTTCAAATTATTACCCGCAGGGTAATGGACAAAGCAGTCCACGAACAAGAATTTGCTAAGAATCATCAAAGGACTCTAGATGAAAACCAAAGGACATGGCATACCAAGCTAAAATCAGCATTATGGGCTGACAGATAACACCAAAGAGGTCTACAGTAATTCTCCCTACAAGTTGGTCTATGGGAAAGAGGCAAGATATTGCCTATATCATTAGAATTTCCAAAGATTGGAGCTCATGAAGTAGTTGGAGTTGTCTGAGTTCAAACCAATGGAGGCCAGGTATGCAGAGTTGATGGAATTGGAAGAAATAAGAGAACATGTAGTTCTGATGATTGAAAAGGATCAGGCCTTAGTAAAAAGATGGTTTGATAAGAAGGCAAGAGCAAGGACCTTCCAGGAAGGGGACCTAGTTCTAAAATGGGATGCAGATCGGGAAAACCAGAAGGCATTCCAAGTTTGATGCCATTTGGAGTGGCCCCTACATGGTCACGGGATGTAAAAGTAGTAATGCCTTCCAATTGTCTACATTGGATGGAGAAGAACTCCCGATTCCGGTTAACGAAATCTATCTTAAACATTGCTACTAAAAGGAAAAGGTTTACCCTTGTAAATATTAGCCTAGATTTCAATTCCTCTAAGTGCGTATGCACATTGTCTTGTTGTAGTTAGGTTTCAATTTCCCTAAGTGCTTCTAAGCACAGTTTTTTGCTCTCTCAAAGTTGAATTTCTATAGTTCAAAGTGCTCTCGAAGAAGGAGTTGTGGTATCGCTCCTGGATCGAGATCAAGTTGGTTTCAGTTATTGCTTATGACTCCATGCCCAATGGATTGCTAAAAGGCCACTGATCTTCTACCTAGCAGCAGTGATCCCGTTGAGTCACCAAATTGTTGTAAATATCTCCCCGCCATGTAGATATAGACAAGAAGAAGAATATGGAAATCAAAGAAACTCAAAGCCCGATGTTTATTAAGGCACAAAGCGGGCAAGTGTTAGCGTAAGGCGCAAAAAGATGTCGACATGAAAAAATGGATGCGCCAAGGCGCAGTTAAGGGCATGCACAAGGCGCAAAAGGATGTCGACATGAAAAATGGATGCACCAAGGCAGTAAAAGTAAGGTCGCAAAAAAGGATGTCGACACAAAATGGATGCACAACCAAGGGCACAGTGAAAAGGCGCATGTAAAAGCAAAGGCATGTCATGTGTCACAAAAAATGGATGCGCCAAGGCGTGGTTAAGGGTGCACAACAAAGGATGTCGACATGAAAATGGATGCGCAAAGGTGTACACAAAAAGATGTTAAGAAAAATGGATGCGACATGAAGGGACCAAAGGATGTCGACCAAGCATGCAAAATGGATGTCGACATGAAAAAGGATGCACCAAGGCGCAGGTTAAGGGCACACATGAAAAGGATGTCGACACAAAAATGGATGCGCCAAGGCACAGGGAAAAGAGTGTCAACATAAGGATGGATGGATGCACCTATGGCGCATCTTCAGGAGGCGCAACATTTTGAGCACTCCGACAGAAGGAAAGCAAACCCCCAGATATATTCGTATGGCCATAACTTTTCACAGGAGCTCGGATTCACGCAAGGTTGGACTTTTCGAAATCTTACGAGGTCCTCTATCCAACTACGATAAATTAGGATATCTTTAATTGGGTGGAAAAATTCTTAAAAATGCAAAATACAGTTCACCACTTTTTGGGTTTGCTAGGGTTCTCACCTACCACCATAATGAGATGAATTAAATGCAACCTAGAGGTGGTTCAGGGTAGATTTGGAATTCCTCTCTTTCTCTCTCTCATTCTTCCTATAAATTGTAAGGAGGGGCTTCTTTCTAAAGGTTGACATTCTTGTTTTTCCCCCCCTTCTTCTCTTTTCGCAGTGAATTTGTGGAGTTCAAACCTCCCATCTAAAACTCGTAATGCAACTTTGCCTCTTGGCATTTTGTAGTGTATTGTATCAATCTTTGGAGCAAATAATGCATGTCTATGGATGATTCTCAACCCTCTCTATGTTCATTTGCATCCTCTTGATCTTTCACTACAAATTTGGTTATCTGTGCATGATCTTGCATTGCATTTTAATGGTTTGTGTTTATTGGCAAGACAGGTGTTCTTCATTCCTCGGTGCATCACCTTTGTTAGTTTAGGTTTATTTTTATGCATCTTCTTACCCTGTCTCCTTGGAAAGTTAGATTAGGTTTTTGAGTAAACCCTCTACATTTTTATGTGTGCATCTGAACAGAGGAATAGGAACCGCCTTCATCCGAGAGAGCTTTCCGATTTCACAAGGTCCCACACTTGGGAAAAGCTCCATGTTATGCAATCGCACTGAGAGTCTCAACCCATCGAGTTGCAGACATTCAGGGGTGCTGTGATTCACCATCAATAGTTTTGGCATGCCCAGTGGGACAAGAGGTCATTCCACAAGATTTGAAGGAATTTTCAAGAAATTTGGACTAAAAAATTATAGGTTTTACAATTTCAGATTTTTCACCTTCCAAGCTGAACTTTGAAATCATTTTCAAGGGCTTAACTTGCTCAAAACAAGTCAAAATTTCACCAATTGATAGATCGGGGGATAATATTCAAAAGGGTATTCTTAGATTTTTGAGATTTTGACTTTCAAAATTTCATGGTTTTTAGTATTTCAGGTTTTCCCAGGTGTTGAGCATGTCCCAAGTTCCACACGCATTTTGAGTTTTGTAAGTTTCCTTAATGACCTTAAGTTTTAACTCACCTACCTTTGGGGATTAGTAGCTGCACAACAAACCCGATAACCGAATCAAGAACTATATCTTCTGGGTCCTTCAAAGTTTTAAATTCTATTTTTAATATTGTCGTCAGTTTTGTGTGTAACTTGGCAAATCTAGCCTTTTGAGGCTCATTATCTAACACATCTGGTGACTCCGAAGGGATAGAATTCAGTGGTATAAGCAAAAAGTTTCCCAGGCACATGAGAAGAATTCGAACCAGGTCTGATACTCGAGAAGAGGGGCTATTTGTCCACTTACAACTATCACCAGTGCAAGAGGAAGGAGAGGAAGAAGACCACAAAGATCACCATCTCCACCTAACCGGACTTTGTCTACACCTCCACCTGGTAGACCTTTTCTCGCATCAACCAGAGTTCTTAGGCCAATCATAATGGCACATCTACCACCGAATCCCTTTGTCAATTTCACTGGCAGCAGCCCACTTGCCCTCAATGCACAGAATCCAGTTCCAATTGCAGCATTGAAGAACATTCCATTTTTCACTGGAGAAAATCATACCACTCCTGGTGATCATGTCAAAGACATTGCTAACGTTTGTGCAATCCATGAGATAAATGAAATGGATGTTGCTATCAAATTGCTGGCATCTTCATTCAAAGGGAAGGCATTGCAATGGTTTAGGAGCCTTGGAGCTGGTTCTATCCAAAATTGGAATCAGTTATGCATAGTTCTCCATGAGCAGTTTGGAGAAAAGGGAGACAATTTGTCTCTACTAGAACAATTGACAACTATCAAGAGAGCTCCCAATGAGCAGCTGACTGACTTCAACTTCAGATTTCAAAGGTCTTGGGATAGAATTCCAGTGGCCATTAGGCCAACAACTGAAGGTGCTTTTCTATATTATCTTAAGGCTTTGAATTCTGATATTTCTATGTTAATTCAATCTATGGGAGGCACAACCTTACCTGCTGCTTATAGCATTGCCATTAGGGCTGAAAACTATCTTATTCAAGCTGGTAAGCTGGCTCCTAGGCCTCCCATGCCCTTGTATCCAAACTTAGAAAATCCAAGCACTAGTCAAGCACCCACTTTGGCTCCTATTCCCACTCCTAGAAATCAAAGTTCAAATGAAACTTCTACTTCATCCTCTAGTGCTTCAAATGAACTCCAAGAGGTTATGAAACAATTACAGAACCTTGGAAATGAGCTGGTGACTATCAAAAGACAACAAGCTCAAAGTGCTAGACCGTATCAGCCTCAAGCGCAGTACCAGGCTAGGCCACCATACCAACCCAATAGGCCACCCAATCCAGCTGCAAATCAAAGCCAAGTAAGGCCTCCCACCAATAGACCATTTCAGCCCTATAACCCCAATGTTGCATCTACTTCTAAAGCATTAGTGCCAGTGCAAAACAACATAGCTCAAGAGTATGATTGGTGTTTCCCATGCAATGAACCTCACAACCAATCTATGTGCTTCAATGGTGCTTTGAACCAAGCCTTGATGGTGACAACTACTGGCATAGAGGGTGAAGTGAGTCAAGAAACAAATCAGCAACAAGGGACATCTCAACAAAACACAACTCCAAATGATACCACACTTGTGAATTGGCAAGCTGAGGATTTTTGTGGCATGAATCAAACAATTTCTCGAGTGTAAAGAGCTAACACAAGATCAAAGAAGAGGAATATTGGTGAAGGGCAATCATTGGCTCCAAGTGATCTACAACCTTCCATCACTCCACAAGGTGTCAGTAAGCAAAATACAGCTCCAAACACGCAAGGACAGCCCAAACCACCTTCTAAACCAACTCAAATGCCAGCTTGTTGCTGCCCATGCACAAGAAAGGAATGTGCAGCCTAAAGGACAACAAAGAGATGTTTCATCCCCATTTAGCATCATTGATCAAATGAAGAAGACAAATGTGAATATATCAATGTGGGAATCTTTATCCATCCCAGGCCAAAGAGATCTTCTACAAGCTGCCATGAAGAATTGGTCAACTTCAAACCAGCAGTCCATATGCAAGAGAATGTCCTCACAAATGCTGCTCATCCTGAAGGGAATCATGGAGGACAACAAGGTAAAGTTTTTAAGCCCCCTCCATTCTATGTTTCATTAATCATTGGGGATAAACTAGTACACAATTGCATGATTGATTCTGGGGCAAGTAGTTCTGTCATGCCCAAGCAAATAGCTGATCAACTGGGTCTCCAATATGAAGTCATATCAAAGGGGGTAGTGCAATTGGATGGGACAACAGTAGAAATGGTGGGAGTGATTAAAGGTTTGAATCTTACCTTGCATGCATGCCCCAACGTTACCATTTTGCAAGATGTGTCAGTGATAGATTTGCCACCACTCTTTGCCCTATGCTTATCAAGGGATTTCACAGCTAAAATTGGAGGCTACTTATCTGCTGATTGGTCACACATGTTGTTTAGAACAAGATATGGTACTAAGGTCACAATCAGATCCAACCAATTGCAAACTTTCATATTGAGCCTCATACTCCAAGCCAAATCAATGCCAACTGTTCAACATTTGATCAAGAAGATTATCCAAGCACAGATGAAGCTGACACCAAAGTTGGAAGCATCCCAGATTTGACTCTTGATGAATGGGCAAGCAAGGTACATGCTTTTGATCCCTACCAAGAAGTAGAAGAATCTGAGCTAGGAGTCTATTACATACATGAAGAAAACTAGCCTATTCCTAACATCACCAAACCAGACCATAAGGATGACAATGAGGTATGGCAATTATTTTTCGATGGATCAAGGAGTAGGCAAGGCACAGGAGGAGGAGCTATGCTTGTTTCACCTCAAGGCATCAAATATTATTCAGCTTTCCATTTCCAGTTTTCTTGTTCAAACAACACAGTTGAATATGAGGCCTTGATTCATGGACTTCATTGGGCCAGGAAAAAGGGCATAAAGAACTTGTAGGTGTTCAGGGATAGCGAGCTAATCATCAATCAAGTCAGGGGACAACATGCTACAAAGAATGACCTACTGAAGAACTACAAGAACAGGGTATGGGACCTCGTTGAGGATTTTGAAGCTTTCAACATCGTGTCCATACCTAGGAAGAAAAATGAAGCCGCGGATAGGCTCGCAGCAGTTGGAGCAACGTTTGATGTGGTTGACAACATCAAAAGGGAAAAAACACAACCACATATCCATGTGATTGTGAGGCCAAAGTAGCCCAGAGATAATAACACAAGTCCGGCAGTGTTTGAGAACGATCAACAGATCATCAATTTCTTATAAGAAGAGGCTGAATTCTCAACTAGGAATCAAGATGACTAGAGCAGCAGAAGATGGGGATCAAGTAGTGCAAAATGCAGAAAACAAGCTTCCCAAGGGTTTAGTAACATTGGAGTCTATCTTCAACCCTAACGACCAGTTCCGTAAGGAAAAGGCTAACATACAGGTCAAGAGAGAAGATTCAGAGCCAATTCTGTTGGGGAAGGCAAAACACTTCAAATTGGTAAGTGGCCACCGAAAGCAGAGAAATCAGATTTCATACAACTTTTGCCAAGAATTTCCGATGTCTTCGCTGGAGCTATGAAGACTTGAGAGGATTCAATCCAAGTTGGCACAACATACCATAGAATTGATCCAGATGCTAAGCCCATCGTGCAGAGAGAGACCACCAACCCTCACATTGAGCCTCTAATGAAGAAAGAGTTAAACAAGCTAATAGAGGCAAGCATTATATTTCCGATCAAGCACTCAAGTTGGGTTGCAAACTTGGTTCCTGTGTTAGAAGAAGAGTGAGAAAATCAGGTTGTGTGTGGACTTCGAGACCTCAACAGGCATCTCTCAAAGACCATTACCCACTTCCTTCAATGGAACAAATATTGCAAGTGGTATCCGGTTCGAGAGATTCTCTCTCCTAGATGGCTACTCAGGGTATAATCAGATAATGGTGAAAGAAGATGACCAGTTCAAGATGGCTTTCACCACCAAATGGGGCACCTATGCCTACAAGAAGATGCCATTTGGGCTATCAAATGCTGGAGCCACTTTCCAAAGGGCAATGGATATGGCATTCAAGGGGTTGATCAATAAAATAGTTCTAATATATCTTGATGACATCACTGTATTCTCCAAAAATGCAGTGGATCACCTCTTTCATTTGAGGCAGGTATTTCAGAGGTGTAGAAGATTTGGGGTATCATTGAATCCCAAAAAATGCATATTCTTGGCTCACGAGGGAAAACTTCTAGGCCATATTGTTTCAAAGGAGGGATTGACGATCGACCTGACCTAAAAGAGTTGAAGCAATTCGAGCGTTGCATTGCCAAGTCACAAGAAGGCTCTTCAAAGCTTCTTAGGAAGGATCAATTTTGTCCACAGGTTTGTTCCAAACTTTACAGCTCTCGTAAAGCCAATAACGCTTGATGTTGAAGAAGAGCATGACATTTAAGTGGACATCTGAAGGCAAGGCAAGTTTTGAGGCAATAAAAGAGGCTATATCTCAAGCTCCGACTCTCGTCAATCCAGACTTCTCCAAGGACTTTCATGCTATATGCCTTCGGTGGTGGAGACACAATTTCTGCAATCCTGGCACAACAAAACAAAGAAGGATTAGAACAACCAGTTGCTTTCTTCAGTCAAGGCTTGGAGGAATACGAAACTAGGTACTCTTTCATTGAAAAGCATGTCCTTGCAGTGATCAGGAGCTTAAAGAAATTCAAGCACCTAGTCTCAAACAACAAGATCCAATTATTGGTCTCTCATGCGGGAGTCAAGGACTTCCTTCTAAACAAGGATCTGAATGAGAAACGTGCAGGATGGATCACTCGTGTCATGGAATATGACATCGAAATTAAGGTCACTAAGCTAGTACGTGGAAAAGGACTATGTGAACAACTAGCTTTGAGTCGGAAAGTTGAAGCAGGTGATGAAAAAGAGACTGCCTTGGTACTACAGGATGGTCAAGAACAGAAAATGATGATGTGCCCACTCCTTGTTGGACTCAGAATATGATACACTTCCTATAGACAGGCCTATGCCCTCCAGAAATGAGCAAAGCAAAAGGAGATACTTTAGATTACAAGCCATTCCATATGTGCTTGTTGATGGTGTTTTGTTTAAAAAGACATCAATGGAGTTCTATTGAGGTGCATTGGGACAGGTCAAATTGAGAGGGTGTTACAAGATTTTCACGATGGAGATTCCGGAGGACATTTTGCCCCACGAGTAACAACTCTCAAGATAATGAAGGCAGGGTATTATTGGCCCACAATGTTCAATGATTGCTATACATGGATAAGAAAGTGCAAGAAATGTGCACTCTTCACAGAAAAGAAAGACTAGCAACGCTTCCATTGCACCCAATTTTGGTTGACCAACCATTTATGCAATGGGGATTGGACTTCATCGGGGTCATCAACCCAAACTCAAGCCAAGGCCACAAGTGGATTCTCACGGCAACGGACTATTTCACCAAGTGGACCGAAGCAGTAGCGCTCAAAGAAGCAAATGAGTCTAACATACTAGACTTTTATGAAGGAATAGTGACCAGGTTCGGTGTGCCAGCCACTATCATATCAGATAATGCATTGGCATTCATAGGTTCCAAGATTACAGAATGGGCTGTCAAGAATGGAATCTATTTGAGCACCTCTTCAAATTATTACCCGCAGGGTAATGGACAAGCAGAGTCCACGAACAAGAATTTGCTAAGAATCATCAGAAGGACTCTGGATGAAAACCAAAGGACATGGCATACCAAGCTAAAATCAGCATTATGGGCTGACAGGATAACACCAAAGAGGTCTACAGGTAATTCTCCCTACAAGTTGGTCTATGGGAAAGAGGCAGTATTGCCTATATCATTAGAATTGCCAGCATTGGAGCTCATGAAGCAGTTGGAGTTGTCTGAGTTCGAACCAATGGAGGCCAGGTATGCAGAGTTGATGGAATTGGAAGAAATAAGAGAACATGCAGTTCAGATGATTGAAAAGGATCAAGCCTTAGTAAAAAGATGGTTTGATAAGAAGGCAAGAGCAAAGACCTTCCAGGAAGGGGACCTAGTTCTGAAATGGGATGCAGATCGGGCAAAACCAGGAAGGCATTCCAAGTTTGATGCCATTTGGAGTGGCCCCTACATGGTCACGGATGTAAAAGTAGTAATGCCTTCCAATTGTCTACATTGGATGGAGAAGAACTCCCGATTCCGGTTAACGGAATCTATCTTAAACATTGCTACTAAAAGGAAAAGGTTTACCCTTGTAAATATTAGCCTAGATTTCAATTCCTCTAAGTGCGTATGCACATTGTCTTGTTGTAGTTAGGTTTCAATTTCCCTAAGTGCTTCGGCACAGGTTTTGTTGCTCTCAGGTTGAATTTCTATACATTTCAGCATGCTCTCGAAGAAGGAGTTGCGGTATCAGGCTCGGGATCAGAGATCAAGTTGGTTTCAAGTTATTGCTTATGACTCCATGCCCAATGGATTGCTAAAAGGCCACTGATCTTCTACCTAGCAGGCAGGTGATCCCGTTGAGTCACCAAATTGTTGTAAATATCTTCCCCGGGTAGATATAGACAAGCAGAAGAATATGGAAATCAAAGAAACTCAAAGCCCGATGTTTATTGCGCCAAGGCACGCAGTTAAGGCGCACACAAAAAGGATGTCGAACAAAAAAATGGAGCGCCAAGGCGTAGGTTAAGGGCGCATGTAAAAGGATGTCGACACAAAAATGGATGCGCCAAGGCACAGGTTAAGGGCGCACAACAAAGGATGTCGACACAAAAATGGATGCGCCAAGGCGCAGTTAAGGGTGCACAACAAAGGATGTCGACACAAAAATGGATGCGCCAAGGATGCAAGGTTAAGGGCACACAAAAAAAGGATGTCGACACAAAAAATGGATGCGCGCCCAGGCGCAGTTAAGGGCGCACACAAAAAAAGATGTCGACACAAAAATGGATGCGCCATGCAAGGCATGGTTAAAGGATGCGCGGCGCATAAGGTAAAAAGGATGTCGACATGAAAATGGATGCACCCATGGCACATGTAAGAGTATGTCGACATGTAATTTTGGATGCACCATGGCGCATCTTCAGGAGGCGCAACATTTTGAGCGCTGACAGGAAGCAAACCCTGACCCAGATATTCAGATGGCCATAACTTTTCACAGGGAGCTCGGATTCAACGCAAGGTTGGAATTTTCGGAAATCTTACGAGGTCCTCTATCCAACTACAATTGGATATCTTTAATTGGGTGGAAAAATTCTTAAAAATGCAAAATACAATTCACCACTTTTTGGGTTTGCTAGGGTTCTCACCTACCACCATAATGAGATGAATTAAATGCAACCTAGAGGTGGTTGGGGTAGATTTGGATTTCCTCTCTCTTTTCTCTCATTCTTCCTATAAATTGTAAGGAGGGGCTTCTTTCTAAAGGTTGGACATTCTTGTTTTTCCCCTCCCTTCTTCTCTTTGGCAGGTGAATTTGTGGAGTTCAAACCTCCCATCTAAAACTGTAATGCAACTTTGCCTCTTGGCATTTTGTAGTGTATTGTATCAATATTTGGAGCAAATAATGCATGTCTGTGGATGATTCTCAACCCTCTCTATATTCATTTTCATCCTCTTGATCTTTCACTACAAATTTGGTTATCTATGCATGATCTTGCATTGCATTTTAATGGTTTGTGTTATTGGCAAGACACAGTGTTCTTCATTCCTTGGTGCATCACCTTTGTAGTTTAGGTTTTATTTTATGCATCTTCTTACCCTGTCTCCTTGGAAAGTTAGTTTAGGTTTTGAGTAAACCCTCTGCATTTTTACGTGTGCATCTAAATAGAGTAATAGGAACCGCCTTCATCCGAGAGCTTTATGAACATGAAAGGAATATCCATACCCTTCTCACCGAACTTCCTCCCTTCAAAGCATGTCACATGACTCATTGACCCAATGAAGTGCTCATCCCAAAAAGATTCATCCTCTAAAGCATCTACCGGTTCCTTTGTGCAGGCTGGATCTAAGCTACCTAATGAAAAATCCATTCACAATGTGATGCGGTGCCTATCTCTCTGGGAGTATTTTGACTCATCGCTCTTAATTCTCTTCCTTCTCTCAATCGACTTGGTAGACTGATAAAGCACACATATATCAATCAAATGTCATGGATATCATTTTCATTGCTACACCTCACCTCAAAACCAACCTCATCTACAACGACATTGATCACCCTTCATCCCACATCGACGTAATCCTCTATGGTAAATCCTTCGCTTATACCAATGGCTTTGATTTACTCTATGGTAAATCCTTCACCTATACGTTACCTCCACCACTACACATGGAAGGGATTCAGGTTTAGGAATTTATGAACAAGGTATGCACAATATCGTCACTAACCAATCCCGTGAAACTCATGAGAAATTTATACTTGGTTTCAAGGAACAACCCACTGAATCCCTCGCACAACCTCCTTCTATATCTCCCATGAATATGGATTCATCATCCACTCCTTCTCCATTCAATGACACAATGTACATGGATGCCACTTGTGTCTCTTCCTTCTAACCCTTTTTAGTCTCCACCATCACCCCTCTTTGCCGGTCACTTACTAGACTAGGGGTGAAACTAGGTCCTTCGCTCTCATTTTCCTTCACATGGTAGTAGAGAGGATTCCCCTACAATCGATATGATCCAGTACAATGATGATGCCTTAATCCTTTCATACATGGGGGCATAGGATTCCTATCTTCATAAGACCTTACATTATGAAATATCCACCCTTCTCAACGAATTCACTATCGACATCAACATTTGGATTCTACAGGAGCCTCGCATCCTTAAATTTGGCCAATATCTTAACCCACAAGAGCTAAACGCCTTTACCACAATCCTTTCTAAGAATAGTCGGGCCTTTGCATGGTTGTACTTTGACATTTTAGGCCTTGATGCACCCATCATGGTCCATAATATCATCACCATTCCCGACGATAAGTCAGCTTAAGCATAATCTTCACCACCTGCACCCTTGCATTTCCCTCCTTGTTAAAGAGGAGTTCAACATCTTCTTTCCACTAACTTCATCTAACATAAGAGAATATCCATAATGGGTTTCAAACATCGTATCCATTGCACAAAACCTTCGGAAATCTCTACAATTGTATTGAATTTCAAGATTTAAATCTCACTTGCCCTATGCATGACTTTCCCTTCACAATATTGATCAGATAGTCCACTTGATAGCTATCCATGAGATGCTTTCTCTTATGGATGGTTTTTCTGGTTATAATCAGATCCTCATCACACTATAAGATCAACACAAGAATTATTTCATCACCCCCTGGAGAAATTTCTACTATCATGTCATGCCATTCTGTTTGAAAATTGTGGGGGCACTTATTAGTGTGACATGATCTACATCTTCGATGACCTTATCCATAAAGCTGAGAGGATTACATCAATGACTTCTTAGGAAAATCTAAATGACAACATGACCATCTTTCCACCCTTAAAATACTCTTCACACATCTTATTCAATTCTTCCATTGTCTCAATCCCACCAAGTGTGTGTTTAGAGTTCTAACTGGAAAACTCCTTGGCTTCATCATTTATGTAAGGGGCATTGAAGTTTACCTCTCCAAAATCAAATCAATCTTAGAGATGCCTCCTCCTTTGAATCATAAAAAAAGATTCGTAGTATTCATGAAAGACTTCGATCTATTCGTCACTTCATCTCGTAGCTTTCCGATCGTTGATAACTATTCCATCACCTCCTTACAAAAAACCCAATTCAAAAAAATGGGATGCCAATTGTTAGAAGACCTTTGAGGACCTCAAGAAATATCTTCGATCTCCACATGTTCTCACACCTCCATTAAAGGGGAAGCCTTTCTACCTCTACATCTCTGCCTCTAATCATGCTCTAGGGGCCATGTTGGCACACCGCGATGAGCAAGGAAGGGATTAAGTCATATATTATAGAAGATACACTCTCCTTATTTATAAAACCCACTACAATGAGGTTGAAAAGATCCATCGCGCTATTTTATTTTCCACTTCTAAAATCATCACTATCTCCTAAATCACAAATCCTTCATCGTCACTAGCATGCAATCTTCTCAAAACCATGCATTCCAAGCCTTATCATAATGATCACATCACTCGATGGCTCATGTTCATGACCGATTTTGACCTAGAGTTCATCTCTCATAAATATATCAAGGGCTAGGACATTGTTGATCAACTTGTTGAAGCCCCTCTTCTCGACAATCATCTTCCTCATGAACAATTCCTAGAAGAATCCATCCACACAATCGATCATGAATTATCTCCTCTCAAAATTAAACTTTTATTTTATAGATCCAAGTATAAGAAAGGGGGAGGAACCTGTTGTTATCATCATTCCTCCTTGGGATAATCCTATCCCCATCACTTATAAACTTGACTTCAATGCACTAACAACATGGTGGAGTATGAAGCCCTCATCCTGGGTCTTCAAACTGCTATCGTGCTCTCGAGCATTCAAATCCTTAACATCTATAGTGACTCTTAGCTCCTCATCAATCAAGTCGAAGGAACCTATTAGTGTAAAAATGAATTCCTTCAAAAATACAAGTACGTGGTCGACTATCTTTGTGAGGCCTTTGATCGTGATCAATCCAATCATTTCCTCGCTCATATAACCATTTTGTAGACACTATGGATTCCTCTTGCATCCCTCATCCCCCCGGCAACCCAATAATATATGCTCTCCATTGTTTTCCATCATCTCGATCAACGTTCCCATACCCATGATCTCCCTCATGCAAATCACATCAAACTAATCCATCGATATTTGGTACACCTAGATCTTTGACTATCTATCTGTGTCCAAAATGCCCTTTGACCTATCCAAGAATGGTAGGATGTCCTTTCTTCAACGTGATAACCACTATGTCATCCTTGGTGGCATCCTCTATAAATGTGGCTTCGATGGAATTTCTGCTATGTTGCCTTAAATCCCATGAATCTACCCACACCATCCAAGAAGTCCATGACGGTATTTGTGGTGGATACTTTAGCAGTTTGGCTATCACCAAACACGTTCTTCACCTAGGCTATTAGTGTCCCAATATCCATAGATATTGTTGTGAATATGTTAAAAAGTGTACTAATTACCAACAACATTCTTATCTCATTCGCATCCCTAGCCAAGCCTTATAGCTGACCCAAGACCTTTGACCCTTCTCACAATGGGGCCTTTATCATCAGTCTCATCAATCCAAACTCTTATCTGCATCATCATTGCATCATCACCACTACCGAATTCTTCACCAAATGGGTGGAATCCATTCCACTCACATCCACCACATTTAATAAAATCATTGACTTAGTCTATCAACACACCATCTGTCACTTCAATGTTTCCCATAAAATTATAACAGATAATGAAAAGTCCTTCAAAAATAAACACCTCAAGAAACTTTACGAATCTTTCAACATTAAGCTTAACTTCTCTTCTCCATATTATCCTCAGGATAACGACCAAGATGAAGCCCCTAACTTACTAAAACCATTGACAAATAAGGATGTAATTTGCATCTTCACATCCCCTTTTCCCTTTGGGCTTCTATCATTTTAGGACTAGCATCTTCACCTCTACGGGTACTACTCTTTTTCTCTCGTCTACATATCCATCTAAGTTGTTCTTCCTCTCGAAGTCCAAATCCCATCCTTATGTGTCTCTCTCGGTGACTACATATCTCGATGAGGACTATCGTCAAGAAAATCTAGCCTATATTGAATTACTAGACGAGCACCACTTGATCACCCTTAACCACCATCACGTCTATCAAAAGCACATCAAATGCACTTATAACAAGTATATCAAGGAACACAAATTTAACATTGGTGACCTTGTCTTAAAAGAAAATCAGAATGTCACTACTCTAGAAAGGAGCCAACATGGAAAGTTTGCTCCCAAATAAATTGGACCATACATTATCACACATAAGTATGGGTCCAAAGCCTATCATTTAGCCTCCCTTGATGGCGATTATCTAAAATAGAAATATTCTAGTGTAATCTAATGTTATAGGAGTAGTAAAATGACTGAATAAATGAAATGATAAAATACCAAAATACACCCAAGCAAACTAAGCTAGAAAATGTGAAACCCTAATGTGTAAGAAGGGTTAAGAAAAGCCTTAGCTTATTAGATGTTGTCACACTGTGTTGCAATGTAACCTAGGTGAACATGAGGAGGAAACTGTCGTACAAATGCCCAAGAAAATGTAGATCCGAGTTGTCCGATGAGACTGGGGTGCCTGAAAAGGGATAGGGGCACCCGTGGTTGCCTTGGTCTGAGATCTAGGCACCATGGTCCGTGGAAATGGCCAAGAAACCTCCTCTGGAGTGTCACTGGATATTCGCCCGTGTTTAATTCCTATCACATTGATGTCACTATGAATATGAGATGGGAGAATCACCGTAAGACCCCATAAAAAAGCATCAAAACCCTAAAAATAAAGATGCATATGAAGGGGTCAGACTATCCTCAACTTCCAAATGGATGGAATTATCACTGAGCAATGCACTACATCTCAAACCCAATGTATTTCTAGGTGTGTGTGTGTGTGTGTGTGTAAATCATGCCATAGGTTTCTCTTGTGTCACCACACTTTGTGAAGTAGCAGTAAATACCTAGATGCAAAATGTAGTAAATGTGTGTATGGAAACAATACACTCCCCTCCTATGAAGTGTGATATAGATGAACCAACCTTGTGTGCCTTTTGATGGAGCTAGATGGATGCAAATGTAGCTTTATATGCCTTTGATGGATGTAAAATCTAGATTGTTATAGTCGATGCTTAGTGCTTGGTCCCTCATTATGGTCACATAACTTTATATTTATATGGTTTTCTTGTTCTAATGTCATAATTAACCCCAAAAAGGATGACCACCAAAAAGATAGAAAGATCAAACATCTAGAAAGTTCCCAAAAGGTGAGAGTAAATTGCAAAGAGGATGAGGGCACCCTAAAGGGGACCAAAGACTGGGCGCCCAAATCCTAGGTCAAGGCGTCCTAGTCGAAATAGGAAAAATAAAAAATGACAATACATAATGGGCAAGTGCGAGTGTAAGATAAAAAATACGACAACAAGAAATGTAAAAATGGCCAAAGACATAGGCTTATTATTACTCTTTTCACTTAAGAACCATATGAATAGTATTATGAGACCAGGACTAAACGGCGACTCAAAGTGCATGATTTTATGTCTACATTTGACCGCACTTTATGTTGGTGAGTGGAAAGCTCGGTAACATAAAGGAGATAGAGATGTGTACTCGATAAATCCATGTACAGTGATGTAGCAAACGTCCCAAAGGACTAGACAAAGCATGGAGTGACAAAAAGATGGAGCGTGGAGACTAAAGATACAAAAGTGTAAAAATTGATGAGAGTGAACCTAGGGCGGAAGTGTGTGTGTAGATGCTAATGTGTGTAGTGTACCTGCATGGTTAATACCATGTGTGTGACGTACCTACTATGTGTGTGTGTTGTTGTTGACTGCTTGCTTCCCATATGGACAAAATTGTAAAAGAGAAGACGATCAAGTAGTCAAATATGCATGTATATGTGTAAAAATGCATGTATATATGTAAAGAAACATGTGAAAATAGTATGAAAATGACAATGAAAAAGGAACATATGCACTTGATCCGTGATGAGACAAAAGGGTGTAGAAAGGATATTCTATAACTGTCGGTGAAGTGTGAGTTTTTTGGGCGATCTCACGCCACTATGGGCGAAGAAATGTAGGAGAAATATTTTTATTCTCCAACCTATAATTGCTTCTATGGGAGTGTATATCACGACAAGAGGAGTAGAAAAAGTGGTGATTTATCCTAAAGCGTGTACCACTAAACAATGTAAGTGAATGTGATGATGTAGCCTATCATGAGATGGTGCTAGAAGAAGTGACCCTATAGCCTAGAGCGTATATCACTAATCCTAGGACTATTGCATGAGAATTTAAATAAGATTGAATGATGAACGTCTAGGTGTGATGAGGTTCAATTATGATGTATAACCTCAATAGTCCAATATGGACCGTGAGACTACATCATCGAGAAGTGAGTGTAACACATAGAAGAGACTATGCAAAATGCATACTATGTGTGGTGGGATGAACAATATGCAATGTAGTATGTGTAGATGACCTAAGATGTGTAGATGTAGAGTATATGTAAGACACAATGGAAGATGACATGTATGAGGTGTAAAAACACATAATATGCGATAGCTATGGGGTGATGTATGTAGGAAAAGATGTGAAATGTAGAATGTATGTAGACACACAATGTCTATAGCCTATGATGTAGTGTGTAATGTGCGAGATGATGTAAGATCATGTGATGATATACACTTGCCTAAGTTGTAGTGACTATTGTGTAGTGTGTGGGGTTCATGTGTAGAGAATGGCCTCATCAACCAAGTGTGAACTGAAGTACAAGAGTGCATCATCGAGTAATGAAGATGCCTATGCTTTAGGAAGTGAATGATGCGAGTATGAAATATGTGTCAATGCTAGGATGGTGGGGGTGTGTGTGAATGTTATGCCTCCCAAGTGCGTGTGAGTGAATGAACTAACCAATGAAATTGAATGATGAAGTTCCTCCATCCGATATTGGTGGTGATAAAAGCGTATGACCAAGATCTAGTAGTGGTGGAATGGTAGATAGTCGTTGTGCAGGTGAGTGAAGTCTATGTGCATGCGATGGGTGGATATATTATGAGCGCATAGGTGCAACAAAATTTGCAGGTGATGGAGACCGATGAGAAGCCAAGCATGGAGGTGATGGACACCTACATGGAATAAAATGAGGTGGTGACCTAGGTCAAGATGCGATGAAGAATTATACAAGGAATGGGCCTATGCCAATGTGTAAGACTAGAATAGCGACGAGGCCGTGTAGATGGTGTGTGAGTAGGTGAACTAGGAGTAGATTGCACTTTAAGTAACATGGTAGGTGATATACTAAATGAATTAGGAGGTCCATTCACTAGTGTTCGAGGAGACGCATGCTGACCATGGAGTAGATGGAGGTATACCAAATAGAGAAATGACTAGATTGTTGTGAATGAATTTGAGTCGTAAATGATTCATATAGATGATAGACTGAGACCTACGAATCCAATTTAGGCCTAGAAGCATGTCACAACCTTCTAATGTTTTTCCAACAAGGGAAGGTACTAACATAGTAAGAGGTCCTACCGTAATTTTTTTTTTTGATAATACCATATGAATTGTTCATTAGATATGAGATGTGCGAACACAGATAACCGATAACATCAAGAAGTGGTATAGAACATGCACTAATAGGCCATGATGGATCTACCTTAGTATTATTGATGGGGATTTCTTCAATAGAGGCATTAATATGCAAGTGATTAGAAGTAAAATTGGCATGATAGTCGTGGTCGAGAAAGAAATAATCGGTGGAGAAGCATCAATGTTAACAACTAAGAAATCAAGGGCCCCGATGTAGGTGGAGGTATTATGCAATAAGTATGATTAGATGATGAATATGTGGTTTTCTTGTCATTTTATGGAGGTTGGTTATTAAATATTTTGAGCTTACGATTTTCGTTAACTGGTGTAGAGTCTATAGCCTCTGGAAATTCAATCTTGTTGTTATCGATAAGATCTTGGATGATGGTGCAAAGTTTAAAACACCTATTGGTAGAGTGCCCTATAAAACGATGATAATCACATCGAAAGTGTTCATTTTAATTTCTTCCTTTTGGTCATGATGGATCCAATTCAAGTGGCGAAGGAAGAGTGATAAGATTGATTTCAAGATGCCGCTATAATATGAGTCAGTGGGCAATGGACAAATTGGTGAATGTACACTGAGGTGGTTGCGATTGAAATTCTTTAGGAGTGACAATCATATCGACAAAGGATTTTGGTGTCGAGGGTTTTGTGGCGGAAGATTTAAATGTTGACTTGCTTTGAAAGCGTACATATGATGATGCTTGTTCCTGATACTTAAGCTTACCGATGGATAAAAGCTTAGTTTCTGCGAAGCTTGAGGGTATGACAGAGTTGATTGAATGAAGGAGAGGTCTCAAAGAGTACACTTTCTTGGAGGGGTGATAGTAGACTTTGGATGAATAAATCTTGAAGCTCAGAGTCCACAAGAACATTCAACATCTTAGCTAAGTTATTTTTGTAATGCAAGACATAATTTGCTAAATGTTCATTAGATCCCTGTTTAAGTTATGCAAGTTGGGCATAAGAGATCTTAGAGCCAATGTTGATAGAGAAATGAGTGAGAAAAGTATTGGTGAGATAAGTGAAAAATACTACCAATGGACAGTAGGTCATAAAACCAATGCATCGCATAATCATGAAGGCTACGAGGAAAGAGCTTAGCTAGGAGAATGTGATTATCCGCAAAATCTAGACAAGCCACATGGAATGCTTGAGGTGCTCTTATGGGTCATCTTGGCCATTAAAAATAGGTAGTTTAGGGGTAACGAAATTTGGTGGAAGTGGATAAGTGGATATAGCGGGTGCGAATGGAGTATGCAATAATAAAGTGGAATCCAAAGATGGAGACGCATGAGAAGTAGCCTTCCGTAATTGGTGAATTTGCGCTTGAAGGTCTTGATAAAGGGAGGCTAGATCTTGAGTGCCAGTAGAAGGAGGCTGTTGCATATGAGAAATAAGAGGTGGGGTATAGTGATTAGTAGGAGTAGGAATGGAAACATGAATGGTAGATATGGGTGGAAGATTGGAAGTGAGCGGTTGCATAACAATTGTGGTGGGAATAACGGTAGATGCATTAAGCTCCGCAAGGTAGCTTTCTTGTGAGTGACAAATAAAAGAAAGACTATATCTTGGGATGCTCAACAATATGATCATTAATGGATTTAAGATGAGCTTCAGTAAAATCTTTAGAAGATTGAGCCATAGTAAAGAAGAGAAAGAGAGCCTTAAGTGGAAGGTGGTGTCAAGCGTCGGGTTCACCAAAATGATTAACTAAAATAGAAATATTCTAGTGTAATCTAATGTTATAGGATCAATAAAATGACTGAATAAATGAAATAATAAAATACTAAAATACACCCAAGCAAACTAAGCTAGAAAATGTGAAACCCTAATGTGTAAGAAGGGTTAAGAAAAGCCTTAGCTGATTTGATGTTGTCATGGGGACCGTGTCGATGTGTAACCCAGAGAACAGGAGGAGGAAACTGTCATACAAAAATCCCAAGAAAATGCAAATCCAAGTTGTCTGACCGGATTGGGGCACCTGAAAAGAGATAGGGGCAGCCGTGGGCACCCTGGTATGCGAAACTGGCCAAAAACCTCCTCTTGAGTGTCATTGGATGTTTGTTTGTGTTTACTTCTTGTTGCACTAATGTCACTAAATTGCATCGAATATTGCTCAATAGGAGATGGATAATCACCGCAAGAACCTAGAAAAAACATCAAAACCCTAAAAAAGAAAGATGCGTATGAAGGGGTCAGACTATCCTCAACTTCTAAATGGATGTACTTATCACTGAGCACTACAATACATCTTAGACACAATGTAGTTCTAGGTGTGTGTGTGCAAATCGTGCCGTAGGTTACTCTTATATCACCACACTTTATGAAGTAGCGAGAAAATAACTAGATGTAAAATGTAGTAAATGTGTGCATGGAAACAATATACTCCCCTCCTATGAAGTGTGATGCAGATGAACCAACCTTTTGTGCCTTGTGATGAAGCTAGATGGATGCAAATGTAGCTTTAGATATATTTGATGGATGCAAACTCTAGATGGTGATAGTAGATGCTTAGTGTTTGGTCCCTCATTATGGTCATATAACTTTATATTTATATGGTTCTCTTGTTCTAATTTTGTAATTAACCTCGAAAAGACTCGACCACCAAAAATATAGAAAGGTAAAATGGATAGAAAGTGCCCAAAAGGTGAAAGTAAAGTGAAAAGAGGATTAGGGCACCCTAAAGAGGACTAGGGTGCTTAGGGCACCCCAATCTTGGCTGGGTGCCCTAGTTAGAAATAGGAAAAACACAAAATGACAATACATATTGGGCAAGTGCAAGTGTAAGATCGAAAATATGACATCAGAAATGTAAAAATGGCCAAAGACATGGGTTAATTATTACTCTTTTCACTTAAGAACCATATGAATAGTAATATGAGACCGAAACTAAATAATGACTCAAAGTGCGTGATTTTGTGTCTACAGGTGGTAAACTAGAGAAAAAACCTCTCAATGCCTTGCACATGTGACCTTTGTATTGTTAACATACCTACCAACGTGACCCTAGTCACACTTAATGGTATCATTATAATCGATATCAATTTTCATCTCTTATCAGAATGATTTGGAATTATGTATCATCTTCCGTAAAATGTTTGGACATTTTGTTCATTCATCAAAAACATCCCAAAATTCCTTACATTTTTCTTTGATCAAATCTATTACTTGAGCAAGGTACTTAACACTTATAGATGCACAATTCTAGGTTTAGATTCATACCAATGTCACTAAATCATGCATTATTAAATGTTAAATATCAAAATCATATATGAATGCCTTAATAAAATTGTGAAAATAATTAATTAAATAATGGTGTGTTTATTACAATTATCTATGTTTAGTATGCCTTTTAAAATGTATTACATTTAATGGTGTCACATGTAATAAAATCCATTTCTTTGTAATGCATTTTAAAAATAGAATCGGTACATGTATTTTAAATACAACTATATGAAAAATGTTGAGAGAAATCAATCTCAACATGTTTATATTGGATTCATCACATTCTACATTGATTGATAACTTCATCATCTTCCTCCTAAATTTTCCATTGATTTGTGATAAACAATCTCAATCCTATCAGTATCATTATACTTGACTCAAAAAATACTTTTGGAAAAAAAGGGCTCCAAATTCCATTCGATGGGTGAGATATTATGATTTTTGCCTCATTTCTACAAGCCAAAAGAATAAACATTTTAATGAGTCTGATGAAAGTTAGCTCTAAGGTTGATCATCAATTGTTAATGTCTCACAAAAATTATGGTCCATGACCACCACCACCCTCGATTTCTATTATAGGATAAGTAAAGAAATTTGCCTCACTTAATCTATATTTCACATATATGCTTCTAAAATTTATGGAGAATATAGTGCTCTAGAAAATTTCTTGGAGTTCTTATGCATGGATTTATTTATGTATCCATGATTTTTATAATTTTTCATCAATGATGGATCTCAAGCACTTACGGGTTCAAAACCCATCAAGATTGTGATACTAGAGCTTAGGGTTAAAACCATTCTAGGGTTTTGGTACTTGTTTCACAAGGTGCATGGATCCATGACAAGGGTGTTGGTTTATAGTTTTACATTCTATTGGAGAATTTTTTTGTCAAGAGAAGTGATTCACAAAGATTGCAACACAAATGACATCTTTGGTGGATCTTTGTTTATACATAGAAGATTCAAGGCTTCTAAGGGAAAAAATTCAAATTTAATAACATTTTCAATTTCCTTGTGAAATTTTGTTAAGTGCATGTTTTTTTAGTTAATGAATACTTGCATTTAGCTAATCAAATCCTCCATCAAAAGTTTCATGTATAATGAACATTTGTGAGTGCCTTGCTAAGCACATTGGTTTGGTGTTTTCATATAAACTTACATTTACAAGTTAATTGATCCGAGTTCAAATTCCACTTGACATGTTTATACCCAACAAGTTTTTAATTTTTAATACAAAATCAATATATTTAAGTGCATTACAAAGCACTCCAATTTGGTATTTTGGTGTACACTTACATTCACAAGCTAATTGATATGAGTTCTAAATTTAACAAATAATTTATAATACAAGTAGACTGGAAACACATGTAGGATGACTGATTCATTTAATAAAAAACACTGGGAATGAAGATGACAAGATGATGGAGGCAACAACAAAAGCTAATGATGCCCTTACAATTACAAGTACAAGTGTAACCTTCTTAATTATATTATTTGGCTACCTTGTGGAGGTTAAGGGTCGATTCCCCAACTTCTTGGTGTTGTGCTTTGTTGTTAAGAGTTTTGGATGTTCCATGGATGATTCTATTGTGAAATCCATATGTGAGGATGGACATGGTAACATCAAAATGTTACAAACCACACTTGGGATTACGACAAAAATATGAATGATTGGTGTTCCTAGGATTTGAAGGAGGAGCCTAAACATTACACATGTTTCAAAATACTATAACCAAAGGCAACAAAACTTGAACCCTAGTCTTGTGGCTTCGTAAGTCACACAACCTAACAATTGTTGAAACTATTTTTTACATTAAATTTTTTTGACTTCTTAGTAAAAAAATCGATTGTGCATACATATTTGATGTTTAAGTACAATTGAAATGAGGTTGATGTCATATCCTCTTTCGTTAGGATAATGTATCCTTAAACAATTCTCAAATGTTATGTTGAATGTTACATGAGATGAAATTAACTTCTTCATAACATCCAAAACTTCCCAAGATCCATGGTCCACCATTCCATACTATATATATATATATATATATATATATATATATATATATATATATATATATATATATAAAAAATTAGTTATGGGACATGTTACTCTTTTAAAATTTTGGTAAGGTTGTAGTGATCATAATCATGGCCCATCCTACCTCTATTCATGAGCATGTCGATAAACACATCAATTTCAAATCTATACAATTTGAGAGCATATTTCACCCAAGGAAACCATTAATTGTAGTGGTCACCCATTCCTTTCAACTAAAGGAAAAAGAAAAACCAAGTATATAATCAAGGTAATTTATAATCTTTTTTTGTGATCTAAGAAATACCACTCCTTGGGGTGCTTTATAATATTTTAAATAACCTTTAAGACACATTGCCTACTAGATATTTTACTTATTATTTAGTCTCCTTTGATATTTAGATCCTTTCAAAAATGATCTCGAGCTTAGTGAAATCCTTTCAAGACTACTAGAGTTTCATCCTGGTTGTTTGTATGAATACCAATATGGAAAGCATTAACCAAGAGGGCTTGTCCATACCAACATCTAAATATTCCACCCCCTGAATATTACCAAATGAGAAGAATGCTAAATGAAGAGCAACAATCAATTGAAAAGAGATCTCAATGAAAAAACAATCAAATTGACCCCTTTGCATTTGTTCATAACATGGGGCACATGCAAATGAAAGAAATTCATCGTAAAATCCATATACCAAACACTAATACACATTTACAACAATTCTATTAATAACGATCTCGATAAGCCAAAAAGCCTCATCATAATGTTCACTGGAAAAACAACATACAATGTAGGTGGATTAACATTGCATTTTACATTATTGTTCCCTTTTAGAAAATCATGATTCATTTTGTTCAATTCTAAAACATTAGATACATTGACAAAAAATGCCAAAAACATTAACAACAACATCAAGTAATTTCTTTGCAAATCGTGCACATAATGAAAATATTCAAGTCTTGAGCCTTTAATTTTCATTCTCAAACAATTCTTCCAGAGTCCTATAATTTGTTATGGTTATAAGTGTGGTGCATCTTCCTCAGGGGTAAATGTTTTTATGTTATTTTGTATACTCTTGTACATCTTTATTTTATACATTGTCTACACCATTTTCCTATGTAAAGTGAAATACACCAATTGTTAAATATTAAGTGGACTTTTCTTGAATAACTATAGTTTACTATATATTGCTTTACCTATTCTCTTTTGCTAAAAGAAAAATATACACCCCAACTCATAATTATAATAACTTTGGTAGTAATAAACCACCACATGACATTTATTTCAAAATTAGACTGTAAGACTAGTAAACAAATTGAAAAGGACAATCAAAATTTATGTTATTATTTATGCCAAAGGTAGTTATATATAACATTTGTTGAATACACATTTTAAATCAATTATGTGTTAGTATTTTTGATGAAAAAGGATCTTATATTATATTAAATGCAACATGATACAAGATAACTTTTCAACAAAAAGCGGGCGGTATGAGAGCACGCCCCAAAAATAACAACAAACTAGGCTGAGCCTAGGAGAACAACGAAACACTAGGCGAGCCTAGGCAACCAACAAAAAGGAAAGAGTTGAGATCAAGCCACTATTGCAAATATTCCAGTGAGGGAGGGTTATGATGATCGGGCCAACCACTACTGTTAGGTGGTGGAGATGATTTGCTTCACACATAGCATGTTTTACACTTTGCTAGTTTACACAGTAACCGTCGTCGGTTAGGGTAACCATCGTTGATCATGGTAACCATCGCCAATCGAAACCGTGGCAGGTCAATGTAACCATCGCCGATTACCTGTGGCATGAAATTTTATATTTAAATCACGGGAATTTAATCTAGCTTTTGTTTTAAAGCTGATTTAAAGGATGTAATTGCATGGCTATTGTGCCCTAAGTTTGTATATGCCTATATAAGCATGAAAGCTAGGGTTAGAAAGAGAATTAAGAGAAGGATTGAATTAGATCCTTGATTATCCTAGATTGAGAGGATGAAGAAGAAGAGAAAGAAATAACATGTTACATGAAGACAAAGCTTCCATGGAGAGGAGCTGGATAGAAGGAAATAACAGGTACATCTCAATGATGAGAAGAGGGTAACATCTTCTACTGTATTTCCTTTGTATAGTTATTGTCTCATTGTAATGGCTTACATAGTATGCAAAGCACATAGAGTTTCTTCTTGTAGATCCACATGTTGGTGAGATCTTGTATTATAGATCCATGAGATCATATTGTATTGTTGATCCATGTAGATCTAGATATTGTAGAGGAGGTTGTCTTCATGTTTGCACAAGTTATGTAGTGATGGAGAGACATACTTACTTCTTGGTGCACAGTTATAGTTGCACATATGGTAGACCCATGTGAGAGGTCTTGTTTGCAGATCCACAAAGAACTTGGTAGCAGTTCAAAGATGTAATAGTTCTTGGTTATGTGAGATCTATTGGTGGTGTTTGGAGGCATGGTTGTAGTGCACTTATGTAGATCCATTTAGAGATCTGGAGGAGAGGAGATACTCTTGGAGAGATGCATTGTAATCTTTTATTGAAGAGTTAATTTGTACTCTTGTTATATTATATATATGAGATCTCTATCTTTGGTGGACGTAGCCCACATTGGGTGAACCACGATACATGTTGTGTTATATGTGTGTACTTTGTTTTGATTTGGATTATTCTAGTTTATACTTCCACTGTTGTAGATTTTGGGGAATTGTTTAGATCTTGTGTGCATGATTGAGTTTGTTATTAAATCATAACACTATTCTACAATCCCGAATTCCCAACAACTACTAGGGAGGTCCTTGCCCATATTAGGAATATCCCGATCGAGTCAAATGGGGCCTCCTCTTCAACTTCGATTGCCACTGTATGGGGAGAGGACAAGCGGAACTGGGGAATTTATCTCGAAGGTGGCGGGCGGAGGTGGTAGATTCCACTAGTCTTGCGTGTGTGGCCCGGGCGACCGATGAACCCTAATTGGGTTGACGAGGTAGGGGAGGCCCAACCATGACGATGAGCATGCAAAGATACACTCATTAGTGAGAGATTGTGCGGGGAACAATGCGCATGAATGAGAAAGTGCCGAGAGTGGCTTTGACATCCTCCGCAGGACGACCGCCTCGAAAGGTGCGAACAATTTGCACAAAGAAAACACCAGAAATATTTTCTATTTAGATCATATATTCACCACAATAATAATTCTCTCATACATTTTCATGCGGAGCAGGTTACACATATATAGGAATATGTATTCCTAAAAACAAGGAGGTTGTTCAACAACACTCCCACAAATCTCTCTACAAACTACTATGTACGTGAGTTGTTAAAACAACTCACAACAATAATATTCTCCAGATATTATTTTCCACCTGTCACAAATAAACTTAATGGAGCACTAATATTATAATTTCCTAACATTCCCCCCCTTAGTGCGAACATGGGGAAAACCTGCCTTTGTACTTGCACTTGCTCATGATCTGGTGATTTTCATAGGATGATCACAAACCTCGGGATGGTTTTGCAAACGGTTGACCACAAACCGAGAATGGTGGTTTTGCAATTGGTTTACCACAAACCACAAAGTGATGGTTTTGCAAATGGATTACCAACAACCAAGAATGGTGGTTTTACTATTGGTTTACCACAAACCACAAACGAAGGTTTTCAAGTGGTTTACCTACAACCACATCATGATGTGCAAAGTACTATTCTCAGCCCTCATCACATTTCACTGTAGGGAATAACATAGGAAATTTTGCTGACATCTGTTGCTCATACATACATAGAAAAAGCTGACATACTGGAAATGGAACATTGGAATGATGTTCCCCCCCTCAATGTGAAATTTCCACTTATTGAAAACAAGATTACTGCAAACTGAAGCAAACACACAACTGAAAACAAATGCCACCAAATCATCTGTAGCCCCATCGTTGGCGACTGACGAGAGGTCGCTGAATGACCTCCAACCTCCGTTTGCCTCCTGCCTCCTATTTCATGCTCAGAACAAGAAGTCTTCAGAACCACTGTCTTCATTTACTTGTTCTTCCTCATTCTCTGATCTTTCTTCAGTAATAAAGTTTGCCTCAATTCCTTTGAGTTTTCCACTAAGTATATCTTGAGCTCGAGCTCTACAAAATGAAGTTGTATGCCCCTTTTTCTTACAGTAGAAACATTCTCTTTCTTCTTTATATTTAGAAATTTTTTTGTACTTCCTTTTTACATACATTGTTGTTTCTTCTTCTATATCTTCTTTGGTCCGTTTTTCCTCAGCTAGGAGAGCTGATATCATATCTTCCAATGAGTTAGAAGGTATCTGACCAAGAGTGAAAACAACATTACTGTATTTGGGTGGTAAACTATTCAACAGAATAGCTTTTGCATCCTCGTCATCTACTGGAGCTTTTACTTCTGCAAGTTGTCTAAGAAGAGATCGTAAATTGTTGATGTGACTAGACATTGTATCTCCATCACTCATTTTTAGCTTGAACAGTTGAAGTTTCAGGGAAAAATTTGCATTGACTGCTTTTGAACCAAATAATTTGCTCAGATTATCCCAGATGTCCTTCGAGTTTTTATCTAGATCAACATAATGTAATTCAGAGTCCGAAAGGGCAAGGCCAATAATGGCTTTGGCTTTATCATCCCGTGTTTCCCATTCTGCCAATCTGGTCGGATCTGAAGGTGCTGGTTCTTTTCCATCTACTATCCTCCAAAGATTTTTGTTCATCAATTGCATCTGGATCTTGACTTTCCATGTGTGAAAATTGAGACCATTGAATTTTTCTAGTGGAATGTCCATTATACCTTAGAGCGTCGGTTTCAACCGAAAATGCACTCTTTTAGGGGAGTCGGCTTCAACCGATATTGCTCCCGATTTACACTATATATTTAAAAAGTAATAAGAACAAATTACTTTTTGAATTTTACATGGATTTGACACAAAAAATATTACTTTGAACGAGACAAAGACTTATTAACTTTGAAGGACTAATAACAACTAATATTATGTTTAATGTGACTCTTTTCATGACACTCGAGGACTGGTTTGACAATCCTAAAATAATCTCTAAAGAAATAACAATACCCGAAACCTAAAAAACAAAATACTTACAACTAATGGCATAAGTTAGGTCTCAAAATTTTACAGTGTGCATGGGAGCAGCCAAAAACACGCAGGTTTGAGAAGAAGACCAAGTTATGTGCTTCTGTCGAATTGAGAGGAAGGCTTGAGATGGGGATTCCGCTCATCAAGACCAGATCAAAAACTTTGAGTTACTGAACACGCCTAGCAGGAGTCTGATCTATCAATGTCTATAGGATCTGTGTTGTGAAACATGTTTTTGCCTAGATACCCAGCAGTCAAGAAAATATCTGCACACAAATGCAATTATTCCTTTCACTTGGCACAGTATTCTCCTTTTGAGTACAAAACGCAGACTGTGGTGTCAGTTTAGAGCTGCATTAATATCTTCTCACATTTTGTTAATATACAATGCTTTAGGCAATCTGATGCATGCAACATCTAACGGATCAATGAACCGATTTTTTGAAAATGGCTAAGCCAATGTAAAAATTGATCTAAATAAATATCTGGCACGAACTAAAACTATTGACAGTTAAACGTCTTCAGATATTTCTCTTTTAATATTCACGAGCCTTGCACAGATTGTTACACAGACGTGGAGGCTGGAAGAGGATGTATTCCATATAGAACTTCAAAAATGTTTTGAGTTTTCATTTCATTCCCATCAAATCATCATTTAAACAATAGATATCAGATATGATTGATACACAGATGAAGAAACTAATGTATACCAGCTGCATTCTCCTTTGGATTTACCAGCGATCTCCTTTGTTGGTGTTTCCAACTTTGTGACTATGTTGTCGCCAAGATACAATGAAGAATAGAGGCACAAACCTGATCTATATGAAAATAAATACGATTCCTCTCCAGATAGATAACATCACTCGGGGCAATGCAGAATGGTGGGGTGCCCCTTGACCAACAATTAATAAATAATTTCTTTCATCTCATAACTTTATGAACGCCATTATAGAATTGGATCAAATTGCTCTGGTACCAATATGAAAGGTGCGAACAATTTGCACAGAGAAAACACCAGAAATATTTTCTATTCAGATCATATATTCAACACAATAATAATTCTCTCATACATTTTCATGCGGAGCAGGTTACACATATATAGGAATATGTATTCCTAAAAACAAGGAGGTTGTTCAACAACACTCCCACAAATCTCTCTACAAACTACTATGTACGTGAGTTGTTAAAACAACTCACAACAATAATATTCTCCAGATATTATTTTCCACCTGTCACAAATAAACTTAATGGAGCACTGATATTATAATTTCCTAACACCGCCATGGGGCGAAGTTCACCTGGGAGGCGACGAAGGTTCATGGGTAACATTACAAGGGGCAACCCCCAGTGACGTAGTAGGGTCTGTAGGTGCTCCACTTCCAGGGCCAATTTGTTGACCTACACTTGGATTTACAGAAGCACATTGGAGAGAACCATCGATTTGTTATAATCGATGGTCCGTAGGTGCTCCACTTCCACGGCCAATTTGTTGGCCTTTGCACTTGATTTCTGAAGCACATTGGAGAGAACCATCGATTTGTTATAAACGAGAATTGTTGATCAAATTCAGAATTAACAAAGATAAAAGCATTCCTTTCTTTCCATAACTAGGAAAACATGCGAAATTTGGGAAAACGTTATCGAGAATATGGGATTATCTCCTAGGAGAACATGGTGCCATGTGAAGCACTCTAGCCTAAGAGGTTTGAAAAAGGAGTGAATCCAATTCCAAGCCTGTTGAGCCTTGGGGCAGAACCAGAATAAGTGCATTAATGTTTCTAAATGGCCACAGAAGGGGCATTTGGGGGTCCGAATGCTTTGATTCGAACAAGGCGTGATCCTACAGAGAGAACTTGATGTAGAATGCAACATAGAAAATGTGTGATTTTAGGCTCCACACATGCAGACCAAACAATGTCAAATCTCTTTCTCCAACAAGAGGAGGAAGAATGTAATCCCCACTGGGCATTGAGTTTCTCCACCATAGGTAAGTGTGGGGAAAGCCAACGATAACCTTTATGGTAGAATAATTTCGAATGGAGTATCCACGAACCATTTCCAATCCGTCCACTAAGGGCGGGATGAAAAAACAAATATTTTGTGTAGCATATGATCTAGGATAGAATTGATGATAGCAATGATGCTAGCACGATCTTGGTTGGAATGAGTTTTGAATTCAATCCAAGAATACCAGGATTGAGTGTTCTTACTGAAAAAATATTGGATGGTCCGAATTCCATTCTTGAAGAACTTGAGCAGGAATTCCAGGGACTTCTACGAGACACGGATCTTGTTCTTGAATGATAGACAACCACCATAGGGAGTGTTGATTAATGGAGAGGCCATTACGAAGCCATTGCCTTTCCATAGAAGCCATGGTTTGATACATTCCCATGCTTTCTAAATACTTTTAAGAACAAAGGTGCCAACCAATTTGATATGAATAGGCACAATGAGGAGGTTGGAAAACCCCAAACCTTTCTAAACGAGATGATCATAAGGAGAACCTTCTTCAATGCCATGACATAGAAACACTTTCCACGCTTCATGTCCTTTAATGCATCGGATAATCCATTTTACGCAGAGTGTTTGCCCTTGTCACAATATGTCAATAAGGCCCATACCCCTAGAGTCTCGGGAGGCAATAGGTTTCCTAGGCAACTCTGTGGAATCCACGACCGTAATAAGAATTAGACTAGAGAAAATCCTTAAGAAGTTTCAACAATTTCTAGATGGAAGCTTTGGAAGGCACCTAACACAAGGAGTAATAGACATGGGTGGTGCAAGGACTTTGGATCAAACCTGAAATTTCCCTGCTAAAGACAAGGGCTTGGTGTTATTACTTTTTATCTTTATAATTCTAAAGTTTGACATTAAAAAATGGAATCTTTCATAAGAATGTTATTGTGGAATATTAAAACCTTAGAATATAAACACACATTACAAAATAATACCATACTATTTAACTAGTTCTTTACCAATATTATATCTTTATTATTATATATTAGATCTATTATATAACCAACATTATTATTATTATTTCTCTTGAAGGTAAGTACACAAATTGAATATTCTTTTGTTATAGTAAAATATTCTATTTATTATGTCAAAATTTTATAATACAAATAAATAAATAAAATTTGTAAAAATTAATATTTAAAAATAAAATAAATATATTTAAATCTTATTATAAAAATATGTTTGAATAACCCTACTATAATCCCCCTAAAAATAAGAATGTTAAACTTTAATCTAAACTTGTAACATATTTTTATGAAATCTCATTACTCAATTTATATTTTAAAAACATAAATCCATGAAATTATTGATGTGCCCAAACATAGCAATCCTTCACTTCTTACTTGGTGTAACTTATTACATGGGTTGTGAGTGGGAGCTTAGTTTACTGTTTTGGTATGAATTTTTGGAAGGATTAAAATGGTGTGTTATTTTTCTTTAAATGATTAGTTTTTTTAATATAGATTTCAAAATTAGTTATCTATTTATTAATTATTATTTTTATATTTAAAATGATTAATATTATTATTATTTTATTGAATATAGGTAGTTCACAAGTAAAATGTATGATTTTAGATTTTTAAAATATTTTAAAATCTGAAATGGTAAGGTTGAGGTAATTACCCACCTTTCCTTTTCCTATTGCTTTAAAAGTCAACGGTTTTATCGTGCGGACCTGAAGTTTCATCGTGCTTGACCGCCATGCATGTCGTTGGATTCGAAACCTACGAAACTTTTCTTAAAATGTTACTCTAGCTTTTAGTTCTATCTAAGTTCTTTGACAAATTGTAGAGACTCAAAAAATTCATCGAAAGATTCGGTGATTGATTATCGGGGATCCAGCGAGATGAATACATGTTATTCTTTGTGAACACTTGATATAAAAGACATGGATTTCCTCACAAGACTGTCACATTGTTCTGTCGAATGCAACAAACATGTCTCAAATCCAATCAACTTACATTTGCCAGTGTATTCCCAACTTTGTGCCAAAATACGAGCTCTGGAATATGTATGGACATCCATCAAAGCATAAAAGATAGAGGAATTTTGTCAGATGATGTAGTTGACATGTATGTAAAACGTGGAACCTTACACAAGGCACCTGAACTGTTTGACAAAATGCATCAAAAATGTGGTTTCATGGACAACATTGACTATAGGTGACACACAAAATGGGTTCAATGAAAAGGCTTTAGAAACTTTCATGCAAATGCAATTGGCAAGTGTAAAGCCAAATTCCACAACCTGCATCCTCCCAACCTGTGCTAAAATGGGAGCTTTGGAACACGACATGGACATCAATCAGAGCATAAAGGATCTCAAGAAGCTTTGACTATTGAAGATCATTGAGGTTATGGTGTCTTTGATTGTAATTTCATCCAAAGTAGGTGTTTTGCTCTTGGAAATGAGCTCCACTGAATAAACCGACAATTCCACATAGGTTTTGGCCTCAACAATGACGATGGATTTTATGAGCACTCATTGTGAGAGAATATGACTCTGTTTTGTGGCGTGTGATGAAATTTGTATTGCTTTGTGGATGGTGTCTTGAAACTCGAGCTCTCAAAATCCTCACATGCAAGAATCTACTTTTCTTCTCTTGGCTTCGCCACATTAGAATGGAAAGTGATTTCGTTTAGATGGTGCAGCTGCATTCTCTGGTCATGTAGCCATGCAAGTTTATTACATGAGGGTTGTACATACTTCAATCACATGAGAAACCCTTATTGCATCCAGGAGACAAATCATATATCGGTGATTGTTGAAAAATTGAGGAATTAAAAAGATCCATATATGTAGTTGGATTGAAGTCCAAGAGACAAATCATATATCATGGATCACATCTACAGATAGAGGAAATCTATGTAAAGCTAGAGAAATTAGCTTGGGAGATGAAGGCAACATGTTATTTTGTAGATTAAAGACATTTACTTGATGATGTGGAAGAGGAAAAATAATTGTTTCTCTACCATCGTGATGAATAGTTGGCGATTGCATTTGGTTGGTTAAGCATGCCCTCTGCAACAACTATTATAGTTGTTAAGAACCTTTGGGTATGCGCTCATTGCTGCACTACAATGAAATTTATCTCCATGATTGTTGTGAGGGAAATTATTGTCAAAAATTGAAACCATTTCCTTCATTTTCAACAGGGAGAATATTCTTGTGGAGATTATTCGTAATGCTAAATGAAGCAATCTAAAATAGGCTTGCACTATAATAACGTGCCCTTTGCTTGATTATTCTCATTTTCTAGAAAGGTTTTCTTGTTTATTTTTTAGTATTTGGCAATCTATACCACACACAAAATGCAATGCAGATCATTTCTTATATACACGGTTGGGGTATCTGTCAAAAAACCTATTTTATGATTGCATGGACGTTACAATGAATTGTTTTCCTGCATAGGTATGAAATGAAAATTTGGAGGAAGTGGCAAAAGTGTTAAAAAGGTGAGGAACATTTCAAACGAATGTAAATATGGTTGACCATTAGGATATGTCAAGGTAACCATTTGATATTTAATTACACATTCCACATTTTGTATGTAATTACACTGATGGGAATAATTTACTGTTGACCATTCCCTCATGTTGCGTGTATTTATGGGAGTGTCACAAAGTTGCCCTTAAATATTCCGCCAACTATAATAGTCAGTAGAACGATAAGTCTAAACCATGGCACAATGTGAGTCCCAAAAATCTACCAAAACAACCCCACATTCGGTAAAATCCTTCCCTAACAGTGTTTACAAAATAAACTTGCAATAGAATGACATATGAACCAACATTTCTATTTATCATGCAATGATTTAACTCCATGAGACTTCATTATCACAAGTAATAGAATACAAAGTACACAAAGGGAGGTAAATGTTTGTCTTTCTCACAAAGCTACATGACCACAACCATAATATGGTTTTTTTCATTTTCATAGAAAAATAATAGTGTGTGACTATGAGTCATGAAAAAATCAACATAACGCCAACATGTATTATGACACTTTGTAGAGTCTGTGTGTTATCAAGAGTTAGTTTTAGCATCGGATAATGTAGAGGAGCCATCACACATTCTCCATCAATCACCGCCTTGCCTTGCCCCTGCCCTACTACACATCAAAATGTCGTGTGGACAGTCCCTTACTCTATTGTACAACTGTCTCTCAAGCCTTTTCCCGAGCCAAGAATTTCAATTTGTTTCTTTTACTAGATTGTAAACTTTTGGTTTGCTGATTTTTCCTGAGCCAAAAAAATAGTACAAGTTTTACCCACCTCTCTTGTTAAAACTTGTGAGGCATATGTATACCCAAGCCATATATAGTAGTTTACATTGTGAAGATTTTAGTATTCAAAGCCCCTCATTAGAAATTGATGAGCGATTTACACCAAATAATGCAAGAAATTATATAGAATCTATGTTTATAGCTTATGAATGGCATATAAAATCTACTTAGCCCTCTTACTCCTACATGTTGGAGGGGTTCAATAATCCTTGATTGATCATGCATCTCTTGTTTTTCTACAATTAATCTAGCTTAAAAGTGAAAAGGACCACTACATAGTGCTTCCAAAAGCCAACATTGTGGTTGGGTTTCAAACCTCAAACCTATTGAATTTTTCCTTTTTCCCCTTTTAGCTCAAATTGCACTCATGTTAATAATGTTAATGAGGTTGAGCCAATAAAATAGAGCACAAATAGAAGATATTATTTGGCTAGGTATAATTTGAGCCATGTAATAGGTGTGGGACATGTACATATTAAATTCCCACCTTGAAGTCCCCCATTTTCTTTCCTACTTTCCTTTCAGGTCTTCATCTCATATAGCAAATTAAATGTCGTCCATTTGAAAATGTTGACATCATGCAAAAATTTAAAAAAATCAAAGCCCTTTTTCTCCATTTTTCTATAAAATTTCTATTTCTTTCTGTTTTGTAAGGGTCACTTGTTAGCCCCTGTAATTTATAGAAAAATTAATGGCTCTTGTTGAACGACTCGTCTTCATGTCTAAATTAAGATTAGATTTCAAACCACCGATCTTGTTGGAATTTCGCCATTTTCATTTTGACCCCTTTCATTGCAAATCATGCTCTTGTGCAAATTGTATGTGACATGGTGATGATAATGTGGAGCACAAATTATTCATTACCATGATAATAATTTTATTACCCAAAACACAAAAGAATTGAAATTATGAATAGCTATTCACATGAGAAATATTCATTAACTAGTCCTCACCTTCAATTATATCTCCAAAATATGTTTCCTTCCAAATCGTAACCCCTTTCGCTTCCTTGCGATTGATAAAAATGAGACGTGGTTTATAGAAAAAGAAAGTTCCCATTTCTTTTCGCCAACCATTTCTCCTTACCATCATCCTCTCCTCCCTCAAATCCTTCTTCGTTGACCCTGTTCCTTTGTTGTCATTTCATTTCCCTGCATCCTGCCTTTAATGTCTCTCCTTCGGCGTTCACATCGTACAATTCACGTATGATTGCTAGTTTTAAAAACATTCATTCACATAATTACGCCAAAAGGCATTCCCCTTATGGCAAAGAGTCTGCCTTCATTCACGTCATAGGCTTAAATTTGATGGGCGTTTAAACGTTTTCTTTTTTTTTTCTGAGGTATTAAATTTGATGTGTGTTTAAACATTTTTTCTATTTTTAACCAGTTGCATGCAGAATGGTTGGCAAGATTCGAGGGAAGGAGACTGAACTCCAGTAGTTGCATGCTTTGGGTGGACTGAACTCCAGTAGTTGCATGCTTTGGGCGAGAAAATCCTTGATGCAGTTGTTGGTGATGTTTCACGCAGCCTTATGTAGAATCGGGCTTAGTTGTGGTGGTACCTGTTAGAGAGATTGATTCCAATGCTTGGGCTTTCATGCGTCCATTTACAGTACAAATGTGGTGTACTACTAGTGCCTTTTTCTTGTCATTGGAGCTATTGTGTGGATTTTGGAGCATAGATCAAACCCGAAGTTTTGAGGGCATCCGAAGAAGCAAGTTATGAATGTTCTCTTGTAAGGGCCTTTCCCGTAAGTGTGTAATCGAAGCACCTCAAGATTGTTCATTTCTTATAGCTGGTATTGAACTGAAAATAAATTTGGAAATCTTTGGTGGTCAATTACAACTTGCACTGGTTGCATCTAGTTTCATATGCAATTAATTTTGTGTATCTTGAATTGACCCAACAAAAATGTCTTCTTGCTTTTGAAGATATTGTTAGGTGTTCGACTTGCAATTCTATCAAGGGTTAACGAGGCACAAAACAAACCTTAGAGTAGAACATTTTTGAGGATATCAGGAAAATCTATATATTCAAATGTTATAATATGATTTGTGTAACAAAATATGTCAAATTTATTGTCTTAGCTAGAACCGAGAACACTATTTTCAGACATGTAAAGATGAAACGCCTTACCAATATGCAATGTTACTTTTGCAGGTTCGCATTCCCTACAATGTTCTTTTCCCATAGTGAGTAATCTATCCTTTACATTCTATTTTTGTGGCTTCTAGCTTCCTTTGAAAACATAGCGGTTTGTTTTATAGTTTCACAATATTGGTCTTAAACTATTTAAGCATTATCAAGCATTGAAGGTTGACCAGATTATCAGTAATGGAAAGGTTTCTGTTACAGCAGTTTCATGATTTTATATGCTCCTTCCAAGTATCTAAAATACTTTATGTAAGTAAATTTATAAATAAACTTAAAAGCCTGACGGAAAGGCCTATGGGGTTAATGCAAGCTAAAATACCCGGAGCATACTTGGACGAGCAGTAGTAATCATATGGTTATTTGTTGTTTTAATCATTAATTCAAGCTACACTGCAAGCTTAACATCCATCCTCACAGTGCAACAACTTTCACCAACAATTCAAGGAATTGATAGCTTGGCATCAAGTGATTCACCAATACGATATCAAACAGGATCATTTGTTGCAGATTATCTATCAGGAGAGTTTAATATATCCAAATCCAGACTAGTACCTGTAAACACTCAGGAGAGTTATGCTAGAGCATTGTCTCTGGGACCAAACAAAGGAGGTGTGGCGGCAGTTGTAGATGAGCTTCCTTATATTCAATCGTTTCTATCCACACAATGTGGATTTACAATTGTGGGACGTGAATTTACAAAAAGTGGATTTGTAAGTAGCTTTCCACAGCAATCCTGGCCCTTTCAGAAAATGGGGAGCTTAGAGGATTCATGATAAGTGGTTGAAAAGTGATAAATCAGTGGTTGAAAAATGATAAATGCAGTCCAATCAAATCAATTTGGCCTGGAAAGTTTCTGGGGCCTTTTCTTAGTCACAGGAATCGTATGTTTTGTAGCTCTGCTTGTATTTTCCTTTCACATGATTTGCCAATGCACTCGTTATGCTGATAGAAACCATGAGAATTCTTGTGATGCTTCACATTCCTTGAGCGTAAGAAGTGCAAAGGTTGTAAGATCATTTGCCTCTTTTGTTGATGAGAGAATTCAGAGGCTGAAGAGAAAGCGAGCAGACAAGAAAATGAATGTTGAGTCTGAATTGAGCCGAACTCAGAGCCTCCCATGGTATGGGGTTCTCTGTCGATGATACCATTTACATTTCCCCAGTTAGGTGATACTAGCAAAATTACCATCGTGGTACAGCAGTTAAATCATATTGTCAATGTAAAGTAGGCTCTCAGTTATTGTTTTTGACAGTTGTCCTTCGATTTTGAACAGCTTCTTCATATTTTTAACTGAGGTTGAGAAAGGTTGCCCTTCAGAGCTAAGCTGTGTATATGTATCCTTATTTTTGAACATGCAATTCAAAATTGTGATTACTTCTTACCAAACTATCCTCTCTCGATACTCGACTTTTTTCCTTAAAATATTGAAAATTTATAACAGTTCTTATCCCACGTTAATATTTAGGGATCAAATATGTATGTTATTAGTACTGCCGAAGGCAGTTTCCACTATAGGCCTCATATCTCTTTAAATCTTTGTTAATTTTTGTACCTTTTATCCAATTAGAAATTGTTATTATCTGCATAAATCAATATATAGTTCTCACAACAATACTAAATATTAGTAAACTTGCATATTATTTAACAAAATAATTACAAAATTTGATTTATCTTCATTGTGATTGGCTTAAAACTTGAGATGTTATTGGAGCCTTCAGCATTTTCGAGGAAAAAATGATGCCATAACATTTATTGTAATTTATTATTTGCAGATTCAATTTATTGCAAGATGTACAGAATTTTAGGTGTAGCATTAATGTTATGGTCATGGCAATTTCAGTAGCTGTGTTAAAAAGAAATTTCGCATTCCTCGGCAGGTGGTATTCTCTCGGCCTGGCAATGTCAAAGCCTTCCAAAACCCATATTCGCCCATACCATTGGCCGACTGATTTTGGATCCTTATCAAGGTTTCCACCATCATGATGAATATGATCCTGGAAAGCTCGCATGTCGTTGGTGATGATTTCCGTCATTTCTGCTCTTAATTTCTGAGTCGCCGTGATGGAAGGATGAAAGGAGCCATGGACATGATGAGATCGATTGCCACACACAATGGCAACATGTTTCCACCTAGCGTCTCACTGGTACTGGAATACGATGATGTGGGAGGAGAAGAGGCTGACGTGGACCCGGTTCAGCAGGTGATGGGGAGACAGTGCCATATAACAATGCAGAGAGGAAATCCCAGTTCCAAGTAATTCAGTGAATCTACCTTTCGAACTACCACAAGCTTTAGGATGCCCGGAAACACAACTTCAAATACGCCTCTGACATTGACATGGCTTCAATGTTTCGATCCTCCGGCCCAAACTGCAAGGGATGTCCTGCTGAGTTTTCTGGCATGGTTTCGTTTCCTTGTCAACACTACTTTGTTGGAAATTACGAATTTGTTGAAGCAAAAGTTCCTGCATCTGAAAGACTGAATCTCTTTATAAAGAACGTGAATCTTTGTTCCTATCTGTTTGATTTCTCTGATCCTACCAAAAATGTGAGGGAGAAGGACATTAAGCAACAGACCCTACTTGAGCTTGTTGAATTTATTCAGTTGAGTTCAAATAAACTTAATGAAACTTCACAAGAAGACCTTGCCAAAATGACCTCAGAAAACCTTTTCCGAGGCTTGCCTCTTGCCTCTCATGAACACGGGATCTCGAGAGCTTTAACCTAGAAGAGAAGGAGCCATGCATGGAACCTTCTTGGCCACATTTGCAAATAGTATATGGATTGTTGTCGCAGTATGTAGTCTCTACAGATACGGACCCAAATATTGCAAAGAGGTATATTGATCATTCCTTTGTCTTAAGATTGTTGCAATTGTTTGATTAAGAAGATCCTCGGGAGAGAGAATATTTGAAAACTATACTGCATCGCATCTATGGTAAGTTCAGGGTACATCATCCATTCATTCGAAAAGCAATCAACAATATATTCTATCGTTTCATCATGGAAACAGAAAGACATAATGTCATTGGTGAGTTGTCTCACAAATTGTCAAAAGGAAGTTTTATATTTGGGAGAGCTTGAGGAGATTTTAGACGCTACACAGGCTGCAGAATTCCAACGCTATATGATTCCTCTATTTCGACGGATTGGACATTGTCTCAACAACCCACATTTCCAGGTTTGTGGTTGTATTTCATGACATTTCACACGAATTTGGAGATGCCACTACCAACTTTATCTGTAGCTAAGAAACCGGGTTACCCATTCCTCCGTCCAAAAGCCATACACAGATCTATCCAAACCGCTTCCACATGCCGCACACTAAAACATGAAGTTAAAAATACTCCCATTAATCATGTGACAAATCCGTCAACTCAGCTTAGAGTTTGTTTCAGTACCCACTTGAAATTTCAGCATAATCCGCATACCCAGGGAACGATTTTGTGAAATCCTATCAGATTTCGTTCTTTGTATCCACTGCTGTATGTACCCTGGTAGTGGTGGTAAGACCTGAGTAGCTAACCATGAAGTAGAGTTTATTAGATTCAATGCACTTTTGGTACCATACACTACTGTCATTTAATTGCCGCGCAAGATTTGGCAAAGAATGCTACTCTTGTTAGAAATGAAGCTAACAACGGATTCGAAAATTTAAACTAGGCTATTTTTAGAGATTAGGCTAACAATGAGCAATGCACTCTTTAAAATTCTCTATCTACAAGTAAATGTATTCCAAACGCCAGGTAATCCGATAGCAGATTCCTAGTCCTAAGATTCAAAAAATGAACTAGGGAAAGTCAAAAGAAAGATATTAGATTACATGATTTCGATATGAAAAATGGACTTACCAATTTATGATCTCATAACATAGCTAACTGATCCAAGTGGAAGTTCAACCAAATGGCCATGACCATCCATGGGAGGGGAGTAAAATGTGATAAATGCACCAGATTCGATTATACAAGGAGCTCCATATATGGAGATGACTTATAGTTTAGTCCCCCATGGTCATTGCGCTTATTACTATAAGCACCAAAATTTGTGCATATCATAGTGGATTAATTACAATTTAGTCCCCTAGGATAGTCATTGCCAAACCAAACACCCAAATAATTATAAAAGGAATGAACAAAGGAAAACATAGAAAAGCTCTCCATTAACTTACCTTGGAAGATTGCAGTCTCTAGGTTGCCATCTCCATTTCATGTAACCCAAATCTTTCTTGCCATTGCCTTCACAATCGAATGCCTCATCAATAAATGAGCAAGACCTATTCCTAAACAATGGGTAAGAGTTGTCAACGACCCATTTTCCTAGCAATCGCACGTGAAATGTACGATGAAAATGCTGAAGGGGATACATCAAAGAAATTGAACTCAAGGGAGATAAACATGAGAGGAGGAAGAGGGTGATAAAGAATTAGGTCAAGGGAGGAGATGTGCAGGATTTTGAAAAATCTTATGGGAACCTTTGTAAAATCCCTTTTTCTTAAGACCAAGAAAATATATGAAACAAGTGACTTTTGTGTCAATCATATGAAGGGAAAAGGGGATGTGGTGCACAAGTCATTAAGGAAATGTACTTTGAAGATATGTCACAAAAAAGGGGTCGTCATTGAATTCTTTTAAGGGAAACTTGAACATGTTTTAATTTCAAACTTTACATATGTGAGCGATTAACTAAAAATGGGATATAGGTAGGGATATCCTATAGTTAATCTAAACTATGAACAATTGTAAATACAATAAATAAATGGAATAAAGAAGTACGTAAATGACCCAAGCAACTAATCTAATAAAAGTAAAAACCCTAATATGTAAGAAGAACAAGGAAAAGACTTAGCTGATTTGGAGACAGATTTGGTCTCAGTGTCGTAAAGGTGATTGTAGAAAAGGAAGCAAGAACAACTCGTAGAGCCCCGAAAAATATAGATATGGAATATCTAGGCTGGACTGGAGCGCTAGAGAGAGGAGACTAGGGTGATTTTGGGCACTCGGGTCCAGAGAATGGGCGCCCCTGGTTTTCTAAAAGATTCCAAACTAAATCTCACAAGTATGGGAGGTGGTCTGAAACCCTCACTTTGTGTGTCACATCAGATTTGTTGTAGTTTGCTAAATGTTGCCGATAATCCAAGATGATGAAAAGACCTGCAAAAGACCAAAAGAAGTATCAAAACCCTAAAAAAAAAAAGAATGCAAATGAATGGGTGGATGACCTCAGCTGCCACAACAATGGGCTTACTAACTGAGCGCTGCACTACATTTTGGACCCAAATGTAGTTCTAGTGAGTGTGTGCATAATGTGCCCTAGGTGCTCTTATGCCAATCACACTTTGTGAAGTAATGAACAATAATTAAATGTAGAAAATGTTATAGAATGTGCACATGGAATAGAATAGAATCCTCCCCTATGTTGTGTGTGACTGACATGTCCTAGCCTTGTACCTTGTGATGGAGCTATGTGGATGCAAGTAATTTCCAATGCAATAGATGGATGCAACTCTAGGTGGATGATAGTAGTGACTAGTGCTAGGTCCCTCATTATGGTCTCATAACTTTATATTTATAGGGTTCTCTTGATCTAATTTTGTAATTAACCCCAAAATGGCCGACCACCAAAAAGATAAGAAGTGAAATGGATAGAAAGAGCCCAAAAAGTGGCGCAAAAGATCAAAAAGGATCGAGGTGCCCATTGTGGGACCAGGCACCCATGGGCACCCCAGTACTGGCCTAGGTGCCGAGGTCGAGGCTAAAATAACAACAAATGACTAAAACAGATTGAGCATATGGATGTAAAATGTCGAGAATGATGAAATAAAATAAAACAAGATGGCCAAAAGATGGGGGTTAATTAGTACTTTCTTCACTCAAGAACCTTCTAAATAGTAGTATGAAACCAAGATTAAATAATATCTAAAGTGCATGATTTTGTGACTACAGTGAGAAATGCAAACTCTACACTTATCTTTTTTACGTTACCAATTTCACGCAATTTTTTTGCTAAAGTTTATTTGTAGTGATAAAGGTAACGAGTAGGGTTTCCTTATCGGTAGTCCCGATGATAGTGTCTCATCAATGACAACCGACACAACACATCTACCTTTCATTTCTATGGTGCTTGATAGGCACGATTATAGATACTTGAATTTGGAAATGCTTTTTAGCACATAATTAATTTCTCGAGGCATTAGAATATGATCGGAATTATTTTTTCATATGCATCATGTCCTCCTTTGATTGTATGGGTAATTAATTAAATGCTTCCTATCTTCCTCAATGGAAACATGTTTTTGACTCTTGAATTTGAATGATGCATTAATGATTTGTTTTTAATATAAATTGGGTAATTATGTCAATCTACAATGGCGTGAAGGGTATAATGCAATAGAACGAGTGTATTCACTTTTATTTCCGACCTTAATGTCCGTTTGATCACAGCAATTATTTTGCTTAAATTTGATGTTCATTTGACCATCACATGGCAATTTTGTTCTTACATCATTTGACATCATGATTTGATTGTCACATGACAATTTGATTGTCACATGGCAATTTGATGATCACATGGCAATTTGACAGTCACATGGCAATTTGATTGCCAATTAACTTCATTTATTTTTGCTTGGAGAATTCAATTGAAAAATAGTAATATTTTGATCTTACGAAAGATTTTTTTGAGACTAATGAAAGAACGAAAGCAAGTGTCGAGGCAACACTAAAAATTCTATGGATGATTTTTAAGAACTATTTGGTTATCCATAGGTGGCGATGGGGGCGTATAGGTGTCTATCTATTATTTATCACACCCACGCATCCATTCTCCCAGAGAACCTGATTTCCCTCTTGACTCGTCCCTTTATACTATGTGCTTCTTAGAGCTTCCTCCACCTAGGCTGTCAACCACCTCACTATTCCACTTTCAATAAACCTCTTTCTTATATCTCTTTTCTTGTACATTCACTTTTTGTAACCTTAGATGACCTTGATGATCGAAGGAGGTCATCATGTGCACACAAAAAAAATCTCTTTCCAATGCCTCAACCATTGATAAAGCTAAAAAACATTTCCAAATGCAAGTATCAGTAAACGTGCCTTTCAAGCATCAAGGAAATGAGATGTCACGGTGTTGTCACTTCTCCTCCCTCAATCTTCTTCTTTTTCACCCTCCTCACAAATTTATTTCCGTCAAGTTTAACTCCTTCAATGCATCCCCTTCACTATATTCCTAGACTTCCACTATCAATCACACCCCTAATCAACATGTTATCGATAATACAAAAAGGTTTTTAGTAAAAAAACCACCGATAAAACCGATGCAAACCACCATCTCAAACACGTTACAACACTAACACAATTTCACCCAAATAATTACAAACAACATCAACTACAAAAGTAATTAACTATCCCTCTAAATCAAATAACATATACTGTTCAAATTGCGTTCACATTACACTCTACACATGTGATTGCTAGTATTATTTTATAAGTATGATGAGTAATAGTTTAAAGATGTGAGGGCATTTCTAATTTGTTCATGTTAATGAAAAATATATTTATACAATTTATGTCGATAGTTTAATTTCTAGCAATAAATTGAAAATATTTATGGTGATGTAAGAAGTTAGGACACTAGATATAAAGAAAAATGTATTAAAAATAATTAAATAAAACACTAATAGGCAAATTATAGAATAAAATCGATAGAAAACTTTTTAAAAATTATTAAACCTAATTTGATTAAACAATCAAATTAAAAATTATGTCTAATAAATTATTTAAACTTTGCTTACTATCTTACAATTGTATTTAAAAAACACCAAAAATAAAAATAAATAAAATGAAAACAATAAATTACTGAATTACTAATGGAAAGCCTAAAAGAAAAGATCTAGATTTGCGAGATACAAATTGTTTATGCTTGTCCAATAATCTTGTGACGATTAATCAAGAGTTTCCTTGAATTTTCTTGGTAAAAAATCAATAACTATTTTTATTAATTTATTAATTTTAATTTTGGTAATCTCAAAATTAATTCTATTGTTAATTATTTAAAAAAGAAAGCTAAGAAATAATTCGTAATATAAAAATTATAAACAAAAACCACCCTTTCACCGAAGTTCCATGACACTCAATTTTTAATTGATTACAAATATATTTATTTTTTAAATATTTCATTTATCATATCAAGAAATTATACTATAAAAATATAAATAAATTAATATTAATATTATAATAATTAACCGATTATTAATAATTATTAAATATATAAATATACGTTATTGATGAAAGCCGTGGTGTGATGATTAGCGTGAATCGAGTTCCTTTTCATGAAAACAACGAGCCGTTAGGCTCAAAGCCTTTTTCAAATTTTTCCCGCTCATGGTTGATGGCACCTCACCAAGGAGTGGAAATGGAATGCTAACCGGCGCAAAAGCCATCCTTGTTAGAACGGACGTGGTTAGGGCGATCATGGCTCATTGATCTTTATAGGTTAATGAAGTAGAAAAGATCTTTTCATCCTTACGGTTGTCCGGGCGCTTTGTTGCAATCCTTTTCTGAAATTAGGGAAGGAAGCGTTTGAGAATATGGTGGTAGAGTTGGATAGGGCTGATCAGGTCTAGAGTGCTTAATGGTGTCCCTTAGTTGCCTAGCTCCTGTGTGGATGGGAGTGTACATATCAATTATCTCTCTTTCAACCAATAAGATTAAGAGAAGTCGGTTTTAGAGGAGGTCATGGTCCGAATATCGGGAATCATTTTTAACTTTTCTAATAAAGTCCTAGACATCGATTTAAATTACCAAATGGAGCTGGAGCAGTGCAAGGATCTTAGTCGGAAAGCCATTATCTGCAAATTTATTGGAGCTAAATTTCGCAATCATGAAATTTTAGATTGGATTTTTTGGTTCTAGGGCATTTAGGCGACAAAGTCGAAGGTAAAATGTCTCTCTTATGGTTTCTTTCAAGTTGTCTTTCCCTCCTTGAGGCCCTAAATTTTGTTCATAGGGGGATCCTTGGTTTTAAATTCATCCAGAATCTCTATGTTCGTCCTTTCGAGCCCTCTCTTTAATCCTTCCTTAGAGAAAATTGGGAAGGCCTCTCTTTGGCTTCACTTCCCCGGCTCTTCCGCTGGAATTCCGGCCTGAGTTCTCTCTTAAATTGATTGCTGGGCATTAGGTTCCTATGTGGAAATTAAAACCCCTCGATCAACTCTTAGAAGTGACTGGATGCAAGAATCACGGTAGAAATGGATGTTTTGGATCCTCTTACCCGTAAGATCCCTCTCATGTCCTAATGGCCATTACGACCAAGTCATTGAATATGAGGGTTTACATAATAAATGCTTCTTCTACAAAAATGTTGGGCATTTGAGGAAACATTTCCCTCTAGGGGTAATAAAGCTCAAAATCCCACCAAGATTATGGTCCTTTGTCTAAAAGTGCTCCAGGCTCTCTTGCAGCTAATCGAATTCGTGTCTCAAGATTGGAGTCAAAGTCTATGGAACGAAGAAGCAAAAATAAGTCTATCCCTTCTTCCTCGGACCCATTGAGGATGGGAATTTTTTTAAGGACTCTCTTACCCCAAGGTCTATCCTGAAGGACATTGAAGAGATCATTAAGGAATCTAGTTTCTGGCCTCTAAAATTAAGGGATAAGTATGGGAAGCTTCCTCTATGCATGAATTAGATGATTGGTTCTCTCAAAATTGTTTGGATGATCCTCTAGGTTTATCTGAGTCGCATGTTGCTCTGGAAGAAGGAAAGATTGGAACTAAAGCCTCAAAGGTAGAGCCCCATGTTACTAAAATAGCGTCTGGTTTAGAAGGCTTTAAAATCGGCTAACTATGGCTCAAGTGGAAAAAGAGGGAAGAAATGAAAACACGAAGTAGCTAAAAAAGTCAAATCCAAGCAAGCAAAGGAGGATTAAATTCAAAAATCTAAAACTAGGAAGGTGAAATTCCTTCCGAGTCGAAATGAAGATCCTTTCTTGGAATGTCAAGGGTTTAAACACCCAATTGTGAC